>OZ024679.1:770625-1458137 GCA_964016965.1 Diacarnus erythraeanus | reverse complement strand
CAATATAAAACATTGAAATGGCTTCCACTTAGTTTGCTCTACTCCTCACTTTAATGGAGTTCCTTCAACTGCCTTTGCAGCCTGTATCTTTTCCAGCAAGGTGCTCACCGACAGAGATGTGTCTTTAAGAAATGTGAACCTCCCGGTTTCTGCCACCCAGCGGACCATTGCTGGGGTTAAGTGTCTTGCCTTTGGGACTGGGGTCTCATACAATCCTAGAGAGATGTTTCCAGTTAGATCCATTAGTTTTTGACAGTTGGCTAACCATACTTCATCACTCTGAGGAAATTAATATAGATAAGAAAGGAGTTACTGGATCTCTCCTATGTCACATTCTCCATCCACCTCATCCTCTTCCATATGCACACCACACACCATTATATGCACACACCATTACATGCACATGGTCCTCATCCTCCACCATATGCACACACCACATGGTCCTCACCCTCTACCATATGCACGCACTACAAAATGGTCCTCACCCTCCACCATATGCACACCACATGGTCCTCATCCTCCACACACTACAACATGGTCCTCATCCTTCAACATATACACATACCACATGGTCCTCACCCTCCACCATATGCACACACCACATGTTCCTCACCCTCCACCATATGCACACACCACATGGTCTTCACCCTCCTCCATACACACACCACATGGTCTTCACCCTCCTCCATACACACACCACATGGTCCTCACCTCTTCCATTGTGGCAATCTGATTGGTAATAATGACTACTGAGTCAGCAAATTCCCCCATGATGTTCATGAGTCTAGCTTGTTCCTCAAGCCCACCTTCAAATGTTGCACCAACCAATACCGGGACACGTCCTGCTGCTTTCTCCTTTACTCTCCGGGCAATGGCAATCCTTTCTTCGTTGCTCAGCTATGGATAATGCAGGAGATAGTGAGTATGGAACATGATTGGTCTGCCAGACTGCACACACACACCTGAAACATTTCGCTTGAAAGACACACAGAGAAGATGCCTGACATTCCAGACTTGATATACCACTCTGTCAAAACTATAAATACATGTACAGTTTAGTGTAAAGTGGAGTCTCTATTAATACACCAATCAATAGAGTAGGGACCTGTTTAAGATTTAGGGGGAGGGGAACAGGATGAAAGGAAAGTATGCACACAGTGTCTTAGGAGGAAAACCACACCCACTTTTCTAGACTTCCAATTTAACAGGTACACAATTATGGAGAGGGGATGTGGCCACATAAATTGGGTGTGGTGTATGCCAGGCATGGTATTCTAAAACATACAAGAGACCAACCCCACTACTACTAACACTACAAGGGGTGCTATGTTGTCTTAGCTATACAACCACACTTCTCTCCCACAAACCAAACTGATGCACCTTTAGTGTTAGTTATAGCATAATAGAAACTCACAGGCAGTGGCGTCTCTAGCCACTTTGGATACTGGGTGCAAGCTATAGTTGCATGCATAATACTTATTCTTATTCTCTACTTAATCTCTATAATAATAATAATAATATTATACTTATGACCTCAGTGAACTTTGAACCTTTGTTTGTGTGATCACAATGACTGCTGTGCTGCAGCAGCCGCAAGTTCTAGTGTGTAGCCACAGTTCTATGGCCTAGAATTACGTAAAATATAATGCTTTTTAGCTGGTAGCTAAAGACTGAGCTACTCTGCAGGGATGCAAGTAAGTGTTATGGGTGCAAGTTAAGTTGTTCTGGGTGCAAATGAACCCATTTGCACCCCTCTCACGACGCTACTGCTCACAGGTATTGTCTCTCAGGAAAACAGACCACACCATTTTTATATAGACACCCTTCCCAAGTGCATACTCCCTATGCTAAAACAATAGATTACCATAATTATTAGCTACCAATTTTTGCTCCTCATGGTTCCTACTCCCCCACTGTTGCAGTGAAGTGTTCCAATACAGCATTTTTATCCTTCAGTGAATAAAGGTGAGGAGTCTACAGTTCATGATTATTACCAGTGTTGTTAGAAGAGATATATGATACTAATTATCATAAAACTATATTGATAGAACTCATCACTGACCTAGCTAGTGGGTGTGACTAGTAAAACGGATAATGATTAATTATAGAAGTGGGTAGTGCCCCCATTACTCAAAAACATCTTCCTAATCAGGTCAAAATTGCATCTTGCATGTCCCTCACAGTCTATTCCATTCCAGTCAATGGATGTCTTGTCATCATTCAGGAAAGGAGTGATCATGGTGGTATAAATTCCATCAGGAAGAGGTTGTCTACTTGCTTTGCTAGACATGGTCAGTCTTGCAGAATTAAACCTTACTTTGTGCAGAGAGAATATGGTCCTGAAATGGAAAAAAAATTTAGCTAGCATTTTTGTACTAGTTAAGAGTGTCATTTACCTAATCCACATAATTAGACGGTGCGGCGCCAAGGCATGCAAAGGCCAGTCAGCCACGCCCTTTGAATGTTCACGTATCCGGGTTTGCGTACAGAGTAAGACATCTCTTCTCCCCTTGATTGAGACGGTGAAGTTTTTCTGGAATTACAATCTGGTGAGGTTAGCTAGCTAATTATGTAGCTGACTATCTAATAGATATCTCTTTTTACATGTTCGTAGCGAGAGAGCAATGTCCGATTCTAAGTATTTCACCACCACCAAGAAAGGCAAGTATTCACTATGTAATGGGTTGTGGTCTTCACTCAGCAATGCCCCATTTGCACAGGTGAGCTGGCTGAGCTGAAGGCTGACCTGAAGAGTGAGAGGAAGGAGAGAAAAAAGGAAGCCGTGAAGAAGATAATTGCTAGCATGACAGTTGGCAAGGATGTTAGGTATGTGTGGAGAACCTAAGAGTGACTTGATGTTACATGAAATAGTTGCATGATGGAGATCTGAATGAAAGCCTAGAGACATAGACTAGGGGGAGGGGAGTATTTTCTTTATAGTGCCCACCTTGCACTCAACCCTTTTTTAAAAAATGGTTTGTGGTTTTCTGTAGCTCTCTGTTTGCTGATGTGGTAAACTGTATGCAGACAGACAATCTAGAGCTGAAGAAACTGGTATATCTCTACCTTATGAACTATGCCAAGTCACAACCTGACCTGGCCATCTTGGCTGTCAACACTTTCTCCAAGGATTGCGAGGACCCAAATCCTCTCATTAGGGCTTTGGCTGTCAGGACCATGGGCTGTATCCGTGTCGACAAGATAACCGAGTACCTCTGTGAGCCTCTAAGAAGGTGTCTCAAGGTGTGCTTTTCAGTTTAGTCATATGAAGGGTGGGGAGGAGGGGGTCTGATTGGTTATAGGGAGGGATTGGATACCCTCTGTTGTCCATTATAGACTTGTCTATAAGAACTCAAATGGGTCTATGGAGGCTATCCGAGTCTCTACCTGTATGGGAGGTTCCACGCACATAAAAATCTTTTACCCTCCTTATCTTAGATTGGGCTGTTGGGTTGTGTATGTGACCAATTATTTGTTCTTTTAGGATGATGATCCTTATGTCCGTAAGACGGCTGCTGTCTGTGTGGCCAAACTTCACGACATCAACTCCCAATTGGTAGAGGATCAGGGGTTTCTGGACTTACTGAAGGAGCTACTCTCTGATTCCACTCCCATGGTAGTTGCCAATGCTGTTGCTGCACTGGCTGAGATCGGAGATGTCTCTCCCACTGGTAAATATTTACTCTTTGCCCTTGAGACTGAAGGTGGTAAAAACTCCAGATTGCTTAAGCATACTACAGCATATGTGGGTGTGGTTTGTATGACATTACCAAAATAATAATGGTATTTGGATTATTGAGTGTTGTATTAAAGGGGGTTAATTAATAGGGGTTAATTAATAGGGGGTTAATTAATAGGGGTTACTGATGTTCCATTATGACTTTATTGATTGTGTTTGTGTTCAATATAGCTGCTGCCTTGACTGATCTCGACACTCTCACCATTAACAAGTTACTGACTGCTCTGAATGAGTGCACAGAATGGGGCCAGGTCTTTATCTTGGATTCAATTTCTACTTACCAGCCATCAGATGAACAAGAAGCGCAGAACATCTGTGAGAGAGTGACTCCTCGCCTCTCCCATGCCAATGCTGCTGTGGTGCTCTCAGCTGTTAAGGTTCTTATGAAGTTCATGGAGATGATGGAAAGTGAATCTCAATATTTCACTCAACTCATCAAGAAATTGGCACCTCCCTTAGGTGGGGCTTGTGTTCCTTGGTTGTTTCAATGTATGATTTGAATTGTTCATTGTAGTTACCCTGCTCTCTGCTGAGCCTGAGATCCAGTTTGTTGCTCTGAGAAACATCAATCTAGTGGTTCAGAAAAGGTAATTAAGAATCTCCCTTTTTTTGTTGCGTGCGCGTGAGTGTTTTCTTCAGCTGCAATGGGTAAGAGGACATTTTTATTGAAAGAGTGTACATTTTTTCCAAGTTAATATATAGCACGGGCAGATAATAGTAACTGTATTTTGATTTGTGTTAATTAAGGGCATTGGGGCTGTTTTGGTACATGGTTATACTCCTCCAGACCTCTTAACTCAAAAATATATGTTGATTTTAAATGTATCTAAAGCTATATTGCTTCAATCCATGTTTTACTCCACAGGCCTGACATTCTGAGAGAAGACATAAAGGTGTTCTTTGTGAAGTACAACGACCCAATATACGTCAAGCTGGAAAAACTAGATATCATGATAAGGCTGGCAACTGCTGGAAACATTGGCAATGTTTTGGCCGAGCTCAAGGAGTATGTTGTAATCTATAGGAGCTGAAAGATACATGGGGATATACATATTTTATGATTTTATAGATATTCTACTGAAGTGGATGTTGATTTTGTACGAAAGTCTGTTCGTGCCATTGGCCGATGTGCCATCAAAGTTGATACGGCTGCTGAGCGTTGTGTCAGCACTCTGGTTGAGCTCATTCAGACTAAGGTTACTTATGTGGTACAAGAAGCAGTGATTGTCATCAAAGACATCTTTCGTAAATATCCCAATCAATACGAGAGCATTATCTCAATCCTCTGTGAAAACTTGGACTCTTTGGACGAGCCTGAAGCAAGGTAAGAATAATAAGCTTGCACTGAATATAGTTTTCTCATAAAGCACGATGGCAAGGTTTATAATTTGACCATTCCACTAATGTTTTTGTATCTAAAGAACCCACCTCTCTATGCTGCTACTTTAACTAGAACCCAAACAGTTTTGTGTCTTATAAAAAACACCATCTACTGTCATATATTACTAGCTACATTTAATGATAATATCCTAACCCCAGAGCCTCTATGATCTGGATTCTGGGTGAGTATTGTGACCGTATTGACAATGTCGATGAGCTACTTGGATCTTTCCTGGAAAATTTTCATGATGAGAATGCCCAGGTCCAGCTCCAACTCTTGACGTCCATTGTCAAGCTCTTCCTGAAACGACCGACTGATACATCTGACCTGGTTCAGAATGCCCTGAGCCTTGCAACCCAGGACAGCGACAATCCGGACTTGAGGGACAGGGGTTATATATACTGGAGATTGCTTTCCACAGATCCTGGAGCTGCAAAAGATGTGGTGCTTGCTGAGAAGCCAACCATCTCTGAGGAGACCGATCTACTAGAACCAGCACTATTAGATGAGCTTATCTGTCACATCTCGACATTAGCCTCTGTTTATCACAAACCTCCATCAGCTTTTGTGGAAGGGAAGGTACCCGTGAGGAGAATCACACTGCACCCAAGGGCTGAATCGTGAGTATCCATGCTGTACTAGCCGGAAAATGATATGTAGAATGTAGTTATCACAATATTATCAACAGTACTCTGTTAAATCATTATGTAATTCTAATTAATGCCAACCTGTTGGGCTTTATTTACACTAGTATGCACCTTACCCATTTCTCTGGGTATAACCGTGCAGTCACACCCCTATTTACTTTTTAATGCATATGCAGTTCTGCAGCTGAATCAACGGAGGAGCCCCAACCTGAACAGCCAGTGCAACCACCAACTACCGTCATACAGGCTGATCAAGGAGGGGATGACTTGCTCATTGGTGACCTATTGTCCCTGGATATTCCAACTGGTCCACCCATTAATATGGGTGGTGGAGGTGGAGGAGGTTTGGCTGATCTTGATCTCTTAGGGGCAGATCTTGGAGGACTTGGTGTAAGTACAAAAAAAAAAAAAAAAATTGGGGGGGGGGGGGGGGGGGTTAAAAAGGTTTCTGATTATGGTGTTAATTTTGCTGGTCAGACCAAGTAAATGACTCTATTTACCTAGAGTAGGAGGTAGTAATGTTTTCCTTATTCCATACTACTCTCTTTCCAATTCCATGCTGTTCTCATCCTATTCCATGCTGTTCTCTTCCCTTGCAGTTGGGTGGGGGAATAGGGACTGGAATTCCACAGGTCAACACCATGGGAGGGCTTGGAGGGATATTTGGGGGTCCAGCTGGCGGAGGGTTAGATGTGTTCTCCACTGGATTCAAATCAACTGAATTTTATACAGCTCCTAAGTTGGTAAGATATAAATTTGGCAAAAAAAAAAAAAAAAAAAGACACAATTTTAGTGAGATTTTACTGCTTCAGGTGCTACTGAATAATATCCAAGGGAAAGGTTTAGAAATATCTGGAAATTGGTCTAGGAGAGGAGGTGTTATCTATCTGGATATGACCTTCACAAACAAAGCCCTTGCTATGATGACTAACTTTGCTATTATTTTCAACAAGAACAGGTACCACTAACTGTGTTTTATGATGATAGATGTAAAGTGATATGGACAGTAGAAGTAACAAGACTGTTATATACCTTAGCTAGTAGTTTCTAAGTAGCCCTCCCTCCCTCTCTCCCTCCCTCCCTTATTGCATTGTAGTTTTGGAATTTCGCCATCTGTACCTCTGAACGTGCAACCTCTGTTCCCCAATCAGTCAGTCAATATTTCTCTTCCGACTACTCCTGGGGCTAATGTTATGAAGATGGATCCACTTACAATGATCCAGATTGCACTCAAAAACAACGTGGATGTATTTTACTTTGCAAGCAATGTTCCAATGAACATATTTTTCTCTGAGGATGGTACCATGGGTAGGTGTGGTCTGTTTTGTGTATCCAATATAATATACCCCCTTCATATATTAAGCATTAGTATGAATTTATCTGTAATAGCCTTTTTTAAAAGAGGCATTCATTGAAGTAAAAATTATTTTTGTTGACTAATAGATCGAAAACTATTCCTGTCCAAGTGGAAGGAAATTTCTGCAAGCAATGAATTCCAAAGTACTGTCACAGATGTCAGCCTCACTGCAGACCAGACAGAGGCAAAACTAAACAGCAATAACATCTTCACAATAGCAAAGCGCTCAGTTGACACGGGCGGAGTCAACCAAGACCTCATATATATGTCTGCAAGGCTCATCAACAACATATGGCTCCTGGGAGAGTTCAAAGTTGTTCCTGGTTCTACATCTATCATGGTATGTACATACATCATGCCACATTTGTTATTCATGTAATCTCTTCTTGAATCTGTTACTTCCATTGATCAATGGGCTACTATTCCCTCTCCTCCTCCTCCTTCTCCCCTTCAAAAAAAAACAAAAAACAAAAAAAAAATCCTATATGGCTAAGTACACAGTGGTATATAGCAAGCCACTTTAATTCTCCTAAGCTACTCACTACTGAGAATAAATTGGTTTTGAGGGTTCTGTTTCATTAAAAAAAAATCACACTTCTGCTGTGTGGGAGGGTGGGGGAGGGTGGGGTCAGTATGAAACCCAGTTATGGGCTACAGGCAGTCCATTACACTCTCCCATAACATGAATCTCTGTGAACGGATAATGTAGCTTCTTTTTTGTGTTGATAGGTTGCTTTGAAGACAGCCTCTGTTGACGTTGTTCCAGGAGTGCAAGAGGTCATAGCCCAAATACTTCGAAGCTGAACCACTTCTCTAACTTTTGGACTTGTTATTTAATTAATTTTTGATTAGTATTATAATTAGTGGGAGAAACTCTATTAATAATTACTTCACCAGCATAGTGTATAGCTTCATAGTCAGTCGAGTTCTGGGGGGGGGGGGGGAGGGGCTTTTTTCAATAATAGTAATAATAATAATAATAATAATAATAATAATAATAATAATAATAATAATAATAATAATAGTAATAGTAATAATAATAATAATAGTAATAGTAATAATAATAATAATAATAATAATAATAATAATACTATAGTGTTAGAGGTTACAGCACAAGGGGATACAATGTAGTGAAATACCTTCATGGATATTGCAATTTAAATCAAATGTAATGCGTAGTCTCTTCCTGTTACAATCATCTCTCCCTTAACTATCTTTCAACACAAGAAGGGTTAGCTATAGTTAAAAAGGCTTTGGTCCCTCCTTGCCAGGCTTGAGGATAGGATTGAATTAACTCCTTGATGAACCTGCTCTCTGAGGATGCATAATGATACTGCAAAGACCGACTTCTGATGTTAGGTTCTTAATCATTAGCTAAGTTGTTTTTGATGTAGGGAGGAGTGTAGTGGACAGTGTGACCATGAACACAGAGATCACCTGAGAGGGAATAAAACTTATGCTTAATGCTAAGAGAAAATATTGTAGTCATATTAAAATGGTATAAGAAAATGTATCTAATTTGCTACAAAAAGATTACCTGACCTATTGGTATAATCATAACCATCTAGCTCCTAATGTTATTATCATACATCTTTAGATTATTGTATATACAGTGAAACCATGACCACCTTAAAGTGTCCTGATTAGAGGAGTAGCTTCGTTTCAAGGGGCAAAGTTGGACATATTGAGTGTCATTATATTAACACAGAGGTGTCTTCTTCATTCCAGGGGGTTGAAATAGGGATTCCCACTGTACACACAAAACATTTACTCTGTTGCATACCATCTTCCATTCTCCTATCCAGAGCAATCCACATCTCCTGTAATAAAATGTTCATTACAAAAACTGCTTTATTGCAGTTTGTGCATGACAGAATAGCTAGTTTGTTAAACACTAACCAACAAGTCATCCCATTATACCATCCTTGCAACTCTATTTTTCTTACCAATATTATTTTACTGAGCCATCAGTTTTTCAATGCAACCTGCAAACAATAATCAAACTATTTGCATCAGGAGGGTTCATGAGGGCCATAGACTGCAGGAGCTTTACATCAGGTCCCAAATCACTCTCAATATTTTGCAGTAAGTATCTAGCTAGCTAGCTCTGCTGTGCTAGTACAGACTCAGCTGAACCAGGTAAGCTACAGCTAACCCTATATACAGCTAGCTCAATGATGTGCTTTTTTCATGCCAGCACATCTGAACATATAAGTCTTCATGTTGAGTAATCCTATAGAGTCTCCTGAAACCCAACTCTTCCTGGCCAGGTTTAGGTTTCCAAGTACCATTCTTCCAGACTGGCTTGCTATTAGCCACTTCTTCCCCTCTTGACCAGTTCTAGACTTTATGTAATTTTCATACTACTTCTTACAGATAATATTAACTATGATAGTTTGTTTGCATCCTTCCACTTCATTATTGTTCAGCTTATGATAAAATAGCCCTCTTGGTTTACATAGCTAATGCATGTTACATGTTTAAGTGCTTTGACTGGATCTTCACCTTCCTTTTGTCTAGAGGGAAATTGAGCTCCCTGGCCGGTTGGGGGGGGGGAAGGGAGGGGAACGCGACACACCTACGTCATCGTATTATTACTACACAACACACACACACACACACACACACACACACACACGTTTATAATTAATTTTTGCTTGAGGTTATTTTTAGTAACAATAATAATAATTTTTGAAGACCTATTGGTCACGTGAGAATTAACCACACCCAACTCTAACATCATGTCACTGCACTGTACTGACACTATACGTACTTGGCTAGAAAAGATGGTGGTATGTCGCTGAGAAATACGAAAGTAGGTAGAAAAGTATGGACGTGTGAACAGCGAAGAATGTTGGATGCTACACTGTGAACGTTAAGGAGGGGAGGAGGTTTTCTACCGCTGCAAAAACTCTGGTTCGTTGGCTCTATGAGACGTGACACAGGTTTGTGGGTATAGCCAGCCACCTAACTTGGTAGTACCTTACTACTCTGGCGGTTATAGATACTAGCTTACAAAAGAATTTGTTGTAACCAAGTACAAGATTCGAGCAAGAATATCTGTGGAAGTCAGAAAATTGTTTTTCCAGCTTACTAGAGTTTTCCATCATATCGATAGTGAATCATGCCTTCTAATAAAGCAAGTACAAAGATAAGTGTTGTGAAGAATCCAGAACTTGCCCAGTTGTTCACTAGTGATGAAGATCCAGAGACCATCTTCACAGATCAGAGAGAAATTGGTCATGGAAGTTTTGGGGCTGTTTACTATGTAAGTTGTTATATTAACAGTTCCCTTTGTGGCCCTGGTTGGACTTTGTGGTTATTAGGTTTCCCTGTTTAATGCCACCAGCATGAAGTATTCTTTTAATGTGATAACTATTGATAGGATACCCAAGAGGGTGTCCTGGTAATTCAGGTGGTATGTTATCATGAACTCAGAAACTGCACTTGTGACCATTTCCCCCCCATTACTAAGCTACAATCCTGCTTATGTTCCATGTTATCTAAAAACATTAATGTTTCTCATGCATTGGTTCATTGTAGCTATGCCCATGACCATGGTTGTATAATGTGTAGTTGTCCAACTGTTTATAAAATACTTTGGAATGTCCAATACATGTATATTCAATGACTTTGGACTTGATGTACGTACTTACATGTGATGTGTAGGTAGATATAGTACATACTCTTGTCGTCATTTTTTATTAATTAAAGCCCGACAACTGACAGATGTCTGGTTAGAAATGGGGTCATTTCCAATTGATCTTTTGTCAAGAAAGCATTTATGATATCTCGGTGTAACATGTGACCCTAGCATGTCCTATTTTCTGGTCATGCTAATAGAGTTATAATTGTTCCTGCTGCTGTTATCCTTTCCTAAATTACGTGGCTCCTGATCTAACAGATGTTTGGACTTGTATTTCCTATGCTTTTCTATAGGTGTGCTATAGATTCCAGGTTAAAGTTTGAATACTAGATGATATAATTTCATTATGATTACACCTAGAACAAAATAGATTACCAAATCATTGTATTTTCGTGTGTGTATGTTCTTACGCAACAACAACTAGCTTTTGGTGATAGTGTACTTAACCTCTAGCATCTCTAATATCACTCTATTCTAGTGATAGCATTCAACTCTAGTGTACCAGACTTATTGGGATAGTATTCAACTGTATTCTTGTGTTCCACTCTAGTGTACCAGACTTATTGGGATAGTATTCAACTGTATTCTTGTGTTCCACTCTAGTGTACCAGACTTATTGGGGTAGTATTCAACTAACTCTACCTATTCCATCACTTACTACCATTAGCTCTAGTCCTGGCCCATCTTTAGACTTTAACATTCACAGACATTTCATGAAAGCTACTCGTTAAGATGTCCTTTGCTTGGGTGTTTAGTCATAGATTCTTGTAAAATTTGGTAATGATCACAGCTGATATCATTACAACATTTCTAGAGTTGAACACTATCATCAGAACACTATCCCAATAAGTCTGGTACACTAGAGTTGAACATAATTTCTTACTAGTCACTAAATCAATGTTAGTGCTCTGTTTTATTATTACTATTATTATTGTCACGTTGCTTCAGAGAATGTGCCATATTCCAATACTGCTTTTGTTTAGAAGTAAAAATATTTTAGATCATACTTTGGGATCACTCCCCCTAACTGCTTACAAATGAGCAACAGGTAGGCATACACCTGTCAGGCAGGATTAACAACTGACCCATGGACTTCCTGAGTCTGTGCTGTATCAGTATCAAAGTGCAGCATAACTTAAGTGGCACACCCTTGTTGTAAAATGAATGCAGGAGAAGGTCACCCTGCTAATATTTATAATTAAGACCCTGATGGAGTAGTTCCTATATCCAGAGGTCTTACTTGGGAATGAATTCTTCCCCCTTTGACAATAGTTCTATTTTTTACAGGCTAGAAACAGCTTCACGAATGAAATTGTGGCCATCAAGAAGATGAACTTTGCTGGGAAGCAGTCCAGTGAGGTAAGTGATTACAAGCAATCAGTGTTGGTAATTCAATTATTTTCTGCTATGAGGTAGAATTTTTTTATGGCTCCATCTGTTGAGTATGACATTCTATGTAATAATTAGAGGTTCCATTTAAGTGAGGTCACATATAGGCCCACAGTGTTTGAGGTCTCTATCTCACACTCTCATAATATCTGGACACACACATTCAATTAATTTAAACGGGCATTTTAAAGAATCTAGCCTATAAAAATGTGTGTTTTAGTGTCATCATGTTCATTTCCATCCTGTTCATATGTTTGTAATCTGATGGGGAGGAAGGGGGGTGTAATGGGTACACACTTTTTGAGGGCTCTGGTCCACCTTCTGTGTATCCCTTGACATTCCATGTAGTACGTAGTTTGCAGTCATTTTTAGGGTTACTTTAACATGCACTTTCTGGCTTCATCTTTGCCTTGTATCAAGTGGACAGTGCAAATAACCCTTTAGCTCTCTGATCTCTGACATAGTCCCCGAGGTGTCTCCATTTCAAGCTTGTATCAAGGGGGGCACTGTTAATAACCCTCCAGTTCTCTGATCTCTGACAAAGTGTGTGTCTGAGGTGCCAGAGATTGAAGCAATAGATTGTGTGCGGATAGACACTTTAATTATAATGGAACTCTGATATACTGTATTACTCTGTATTGGAGATAATGTGTATGGGGGAGGAAAAAGGAATTTCTGCCTCACTCTCACCATCATCATTACAATGGAGTGTGAATGTGTAGTGGTCCCTATAATAACTATTTGCTACAGATTAGGATCATCCAATATAATATTACAGGCTTTACTGGATATCTCTGGATTATTAATGGAAAAATTAGAAGCCTTTAGTATCTCTCAGCATCCCTATAAAGATTGAGGGGAACTCCATAACTCTGTGTTTTGCTCTTCCTTTTGTCATGTGCACTTATATTTTCAGAAATGGCAGGATATCTTGAAGGAAGTTAAGTTTTTGAAGGATACTAAACATGAGAACTGCATTCAGTACAAAGGTGGTTATCTGAAGGATCAAAATTGCTGGGTATGTGTGATATGGTATCATGTTAGGTATATACTGAGAGGAGATGAGGTGGGAAAGTTGAGCAAAACCACTCTATTCTGAACACCTTAGGATAAAAAAGTGTCTCAATTAGAGGGTGACTCCATTTCACGAGGGTGAAGTTCTATCAGTACACAAGCTAATATTTGGTCTTAAGCAGGTGTCCTCATTTCAGGGGCTTATAAAACATTCCTCCAGTAACATCAAAGCCAAATAGAAGCCACCCTTCTTGAATCCCACATCTTTGTACCTTAACTCTCCTTTATAAATGGATTTCTTGTGTTTTTTTTGGCTACAGCTGGTAATGGAGTACTGTTTGGGCTCTGCCTCAGATATAGTTGAAGGTAATTTCTTGTTGTGGGAGTGGGGGGTTGGATATGGTCTATGTCAGCACAACCTGCTTT
Organism: Diacarnus erythraeanus; assembly: GCA_964016965.1. Lineage (NCBI taxonomy): Eukaryota > Metazoa > Porifera > Demospongiae > Poecilosclerida > Podospongiidae > Diacarnus > Diacarnus erythraeanus. The sequence goes on along the minus strand of OZ024679.1, from coordinate 1,444,538 downwards.
CCACTTCCTCTTGGCCACAAGTAGCCTGTAGAGAGAGTGACAGTACATTTGTGCTATATTATTCCTTGGTGCCTGGTCCAAACACATGCTATGCTATCCCACCGCACTGCACATGTGCATGTAGCTATGTGTGTGTGCGTGGTGATAGTGCAGTTCAGTGATATAGCATGTCACTCCCTGGCTTACAGAACAAACTGAAGTGTACATCTATCACCCTTAATGGAGTGATAGATGAGCCAAATTCTTATTTATTTCACTATTTACTATCAAGGCTTTAATGTCTCAGAGGTGAATCAAGTGGTGACTAATGTACCTTTCCAGTGGATACTAAACAATAATAACTATTGTCAGTTGATGGTAGGCAGTAGAAACTGATTCTCATGTTGTGATAGTGAGAGGTGGTGTGTGTAGTAGAGTCACTGGCCTCAAAGGTTTCAGTAACTCCATTCCTTATTATTACCTCTGTGCTGTTAATTATCGTGTGATAGTTCTTGTGTGTTAATTTTCTACAGTACATAAACATCCATTGAAGGAAGTTGAAATCAGTGCCATTATGCAGGGGGCTCTTTCGGTAAGGAAATTTAAGGTTCTACTAGGGGGTGTTTCCTCACTCCCACAGTCAGGTTTTTTTTTTATGTGGTTCTTTGATATGGGAAATGCCACCCTAATTGAACCCTGTAGTAGAACCTGGAACCCTCCCCATAGTAGAACCCTCCCCATAATGGAACCCTCCCCATAGTGGAACCCTATAGTGGAATCCTGTAGTGGAATCCTACAGTTAAACCCCTCCACCCTGAAATGAAGGTACCCGTCTTTGTTATCATGTGACATGAGGTCACTCCCCTAATTGGTTTGTCCTGAAAGGTGTGATGCCTCTGAATTGTTCAAAAAGGACTTTGGAATGATATAACCCTCCAGTCTACTATACAGTTTTACAATCCCTTTGCCAACCTTATTCTTAATGAGATCCATATTCAACCAGTGGTATTTTAATAGCCTAGTTGCTGCCATTCCATTATCCTATATTCCACTGTACAAAATACCTGGCAGGCCTACTTGCATGTGTTGGACAAACACCATTGGTTACCAGGACTAGTGACTGTACACTTCAAAGCATTCCTCTGTTTTTGTTAATTTGTGTGTATACGGTATAGTGGTGTAGAGCCATTTCTCTACTCTCTAATACGCTATGTGGCCGTGCATCTTTAGAAAACTGTGATTTTTTTTATTCTCAAAGTATAATAGAATCTTCATCCTTCATGTGTAAAATTATTGTTGTTAGTGCCATTGCTAGTTAAGTTCTATGTGGCATTCACTGATAATAATTATCTCCCTTCATTGCCAGGGTTTGACCTACTTGCATGCCAACAATCGGATTCATCGTGACATCAAGGCAGGTAACATCCTTCTCACGGAAAAAGGTGTGGTAAAGCTAGCAGACTTTGGATCTGCTTCAGCTCGGTCTCCTTGCAACTCCTTCGTTGGGACACCATTTTGGTAGGGTGTAGTCCATATAATTATGTATTATAGTGTAAAGAGTCTTCTGGTAGAGTGGGTGGAGTCTTCTGGTAGAGTGGCTGGATTGGTTTACCAATTTTTTCTTTGAAGTGAAACTACATATTAATTACTGTCATTACTCTGTTGTTTGTTTCATTGTCTCTAAACTATATTGCTTCCTTCCCTTCCCTGTTCATCTTAGTATTGGCTTCTATGGATATTACTTATTAATCTAATATCTCAAAAAAGTAGTTTGAAGGTATATACCAGATGTCTTCAGGAGTGGGTGGGGGAAGGGGGTGCATGTTGTTATCATATGCAGTACTGTATGCCTACTAAATTGCCAATTTCAATGCAAAATTAGTATCCACGAACTTTGAACTGACTGGATGATGGTACCTTTTTAAGAACAAAAATAATAAGTACCACGAAAATTTCCAAAAGAAGGTCTAGTCTCCAATGAATGAAAATTTAATGCTTCAAAATTTTAGTACCTGTATAGTAAACTCATTATACTCAAACTCAAACTTCTGTAGGAGGCTTTCTATAAATAACTCAGTCTATTCTTGGAATGATCAGCAACTTCCTAAGAATAATAATTAATAATAATTACTTCTCCTGTTCAACTTCCTGGATAGTACTGCATGTATAAGGTTACCTATTAATAATACATGTATAAGGTTACCTATTAATAACTGTGTTCTATAGTACTACATGTATGTTACCTATTAATAACTGTGTTCTATAGTACTACTTGTATGTTACCTATTAATAACTGTGTTCTATAGTACTACATGTATGTTACCTATTAATAACTGTGTTCTATAGTACTACATGTATGTTACCTATTAATAACTGTGTTCTATAGTACTACATGTATGTTACCTATTAATAACTGTGTTCTATAGTACTACATGTATGTTACCTATTAATAACTGTGTTCTATAGTACTACTTGTATAAGGTTACCTATTAATAACTGTGTTCTATAGTACTACATGTATAAGGTTACCTATTAATAACTGTGTTCTATTCTTGGAGTGTTTTATGTTTACACTTCTCTCAAGAATACTATCATCTCTTGGTTACTATCATCTCATAGTTTGTTTACTTTCAACTTCCAGGATGGCACCTGAGGTTATTCTAGCGATGGACGAAGGAACCTACAATGGAAAGGTGTGTACATGTAAGACTCTATTTTTTTTGTTGGTGTCCTGGTTAGAGTGTGGCCTCGTTTTAGACATTATTTTTAATTTTAGGCTGTCCTTGTTCCTTTATTTAGATTCTACTATTTATGAGGCATATCTCTTAGGGTTCCTGGAATGCATGTGACCTCATTACAGGTGGATGAAGCCACCCTCTTCATATTTAATTACTCTGAGAGTGACAGTTTACTAGCTTAGGCTATTGACAATTTACTGACCTGAACTATTGACAATTTACTGACCTGGACTATTGTGGCCTAAATTTACTGACCTGAACTGTTTCCTTGAACTATACTGATTAGCAATTTTTCTGGGTTTGGGCAAATCAATTATGTGGTTCAGCTATGTAAACATGCTTTCTTTTCCACTTCCTTGGATCTATTTATGCTGAGTGTGTATGTGTAGTGGGTTACTGATCAATGGTTGAGTTGAGTGACCACTGACTGAGTTTGAATGACCACTGGCTGAGTTGGGTAACCACTGGTTGAGTTGGGTGACCGCTGGTTGAGTTGGGTGACCGCTGGTTGAGTTGGGTGACCGCTGGTTGAGTTGGGTGACCGCTGGTTGAGTTGGGTGACCGCTGGTTGAGTTGGGTGACCGCTGGTTGAGTTGGGTGACTGCTGGTTGAGTTGGGTGACCGCTGGTTGAGCTGGGTGACTGCTGGTTGAGCTGGGTGACCTGGGTGACTGCTGGTTGATCATTATGAATGTGTCTGTGGTTTTATAACTTCACTTCTACATGAGTAAAACTTTTTTATTCTTTCCAGATTGATATTTGGTCTGTAGGAATCACATGTATAGAACTAGGTAAGTATAAACTTTGAGAATTGTATCACTACCAATCACCTCAAAAATATTAGCTGAACGGAAACCCCCTCTCTTCCACATGAATGCCATGAGTGCGCTCTACCACATTGCACAAAATGATCCCCCAAAGTTACAACGTCCAGAAAACTGGTCCGAAATCTTCATCGATTTCATTTCAGTGTGCCTAAAGAAGGAGCCCGAAGACAGACCAACATCAGTAGAGTTACTCAAGGTATTGGCACTGCAACTTGATCAAAGATATGTATATGACACCATATAATTATGCACACACAGCATCAGTTTATATCAGAGAGTTCAGAATACATGGATATCCTGTACCAGCTGGTCCACAGAACGCAGGAAGCAGTGAGACTAATGGACAACCAGAGTTATAAGAGACTACAGAAGATGCTGATGCATGGGGCTTCTAGTTTAGAAGAGGATGATAGAGAGGAGATTGAATCTGAACCTCCAAGGTAAGGATGACACCGTGAAACTCCCTTGAGAATATAATTCTTGAGTGCCCCAGTAGAACCATATGTGAGTGAAATGGAACCAGATGATTTGAGTAATGTGTGTTCAGTTCACTAACACTATTCATGTTATTATTTTTAATCCTAACACAAGTACCTATAACTGCTGATAATTATCATCCTCACATTAATTTCTAGTGATGCTGGTCTGGATGAGCTTTCTCCTCCCGTTTCATCTCCTTCTATCTCACCTTCCCCTTCTGAGGACATGAAAATGAAGACCTCAGAGGGTGTAACACACCAACAGAATCACCATGCCTTCTCAGGCTCCAAAAAAGAAAAATCACACCCTCAGCAAACAAAAAAGAGAGCAAGTGAAGTGAGCTGGCCACACCCACCCACCCACCCTATATAATACCCTCAATCTCATTCCTTTATTATTAATGCTAATCTCAAAGAGGAATATACTGTAACCCTATTTTTACAGGGTACAGATGTGCCATAAGATTAAAATGTATTCCTCCTCTCCCCCAGTTATAGAACTTGTACTTTAATAGGTTGGACTTTCTGCCATGGCATTTAATCATGTCCAAGAACAGGCTTCTGCTTCCCTGATCCTGCCAGAAGGTGAGGCAAAGGGTCCAAATGCCAAAGTTCCTTTGGGAAGAACCCAGAGTGCCCAGCCATACATATTCTCTGAGGCTAGTGCAGGTCATGCACTGAACAATAACAGTGAGGGCGATACAATAAAGGCCCAGGATAGCACTAATTCAGAAATTTTACTGTCACATACTAACTCTTCATTAACTTCATCTGGTACTGGTGCTACTTCCTCTCCATCGCGAGAATCCAAGGAGAAGGCTGAGGAAGTTGCAAGGAAAGTGGTATGTTGTTGTTGTTGTTGTTGTTGTTGTTGTTGTGTAGAGGATACTTAATTTGTATGATGTCATGTAGTACTAGTATAGTTATATACTTTTCTTTCTCATTCCTCTACAGAGTGGAAAGCAGGATGGTTTTTCCACACTTCGGTCTCATCGTATGGTCTCAAAACAAGCTGAAGAGTGGCAGCTCCAGTCAGAGCTGAGGGAACAGATGCAAGGCTACAAGAGAATGAGACATCAGCACAAACATCAGGTAAGCAATCTTCAGATCAGGGTTGCAGATAGAGTTATAATGAAGGGAGGTCTTCTCTTTATCAATCAGCTTTTCTTTGTTATGGTATAATTTACTACCAACCAAAACCTCGGTTAGAGTCACTATCACTTTTCTATGTAGGGGTGGTAAGGGATCCTCCATAATTCAGAGGGTACATATTTTCTATGTAGGGATGGTAAGGGGTCCCCCATAACTGTGATATTATAACATTTACAGATGCAGCAGCTTGAGTCTCGACATAAAAGTGAGCTGGCAAATCATTTTCGAGCACAAGAGAAAGAGTTGGAGCAACTCCGAATCACTTATGATAGGGAGTTTGAAAGACTTCGCTCCAAGCATAAGGCTGAACTGGAACAGAGGGTGAGTAGATTTCTCTGTGACCATCAAGCAATGCCTGTATTAGTGTGTGGTCAAGTGATGTGTCCTAAGTATATTTATCTTCTTTGTTTTTGTTCTTCTGTAACGACTTTTCCTTAGACTAAACAAGAAGCAACCGATGAAAGGAAGTTCTCTAAAACTCAAAGAGAACGCCAGGAGTCCGACATGAAACAATTCCTGGCCCAGCAGAAAATAGACTACAGAAGTACAAAAAATATGTTCAAGAAGCAGTTTGAAGATGATGGTGGTCTCTCTGGCATCCAACGAAAGCAGATGTTGGAAGAGAGAAAGAGAGAACTCCAGTTACAGCAGAAGTCTAATGAGGAGGAACATCTTCAGATCCTAAGGACAATTGCAGATCAGAATAAAGTGGAGTTCAGACAGAAGATGATGCAAGATAGACAGAGTTTTGAAAAGGAACTCCTTCAACAAGTAAGAAAGCATAAAAAGTACTGGATTAGTGTATAAATTGTTGTATTAGAAGCAGTCACCCAAAGGTATTTGGAATTCTGCATATTAAATACAACAAGAATAGTCCATTGGCCTGTGTAAATATATTTTCCACTCTTTCCTAGGAACTAAATTTAATGCAGACGCACAAGGACTCCATCCAGGATGTGAAGCGACGCCACCTGTCCTGCACCATTGAGCTCCAGTATCAGCAGTTACGGGCCTTGCATGAAATGAGGACAGACCACTTGAGCCGACAGCATGCTTCTGAGTGGGACAACCAGCTTTCCTACACCAAGAAGGCTGAAAGAGAGCTTAGAAAAAAGCATCTCATAGAGCAAAAGGAGCACCCTAAGAGCTTACGGGTATGTGTACAGTAGTGGGTGGAGTCTTACTTTGTCCATTGGAATAAGAAGTTGTATGACTGAAAGAGTCAATCATTAGGTTTTGTGACCACTATAACTTTATTGTCTCATGTGGAACCAAGTTCTATGTACTGTGGAACCTCGCTTATATTGACCAGTTTTCCAGCTGCTCTTTGATAATATTTATTGCCAATTTGATGTGCATTAAAATAGGATCGGTATAGCTTAGGTTCCACTGTATTTTATACAGTCTACTGCTGGTCCCATAGGATCAGTATAGCTTAGGTTCCACTGTATTTTATACAGTCTACTGCTGGTCCTGCTGGTCCTATAGGATTAATATAACTGATTCCACTGTATATTATACAGACTAGTACTGGTCTCATAGGATCAATTAACAGCCAATTAGAGTGGGTAACACTCTGAATTTTGAACTCTTAACTTTGTACTGAACTAGACTGTTCTGTTCTGTTCTGTATAGACCAAGGAGCAACAAATCAAGAAGCAGTATAATGACACAGTTAAGATCCAGACACGGCAATACAAGGCCCTTCAGAAGCAAATGATGGCCACTCTGCCTGCTGAGAGGAAAAAAGAAATCCTGAAGCAATCAAAAGAGGAGCAGCTAAGAAAGATAGCCATGCTAGCCATGCAGTATGAGAGAACCATTGCTGACATGGCTCAACAACAAACTGTGAGTCCAATTGTGTATGTATACAATAAAACCTCTATTAATTAAAGGACATGTTGAGATATCCTTTACTTCAGAGGTACACTGAAGTATTAGTTTGGGACAGAAGTTGTCATTATTTTGAGGTTCTCGGAGATTTAGGTGCCAGATGCTTGCTTACGCAGAAGTTTCACTATAGCTGTACTAGGCTTATCAATGGCAGATAGTTTCACTAGGTACTAGCTGCAAGCTTAGGGCTATAGAAGTGAAAACCTGTACACAGTAACCAATTGTTGGAATTCTACACTTCAGGCTTCTTTGTACTCTTAGTTGTGGCAGTCCATAGTACTAGACAGAGTGTTACTAAAAATAGAACACATCCCTCCCCTCAAAATCCATATTCCAAGGGAGTAGGAAAGGGAGGTTCAAAGGGTGTAAGAAAGGGAGGTTCAAAGGGTGCTGCAGCACCCCTAGTTTTTGTGGCTGTGCCAATGGCATGTGGCAGCACCCCTTTATTCAAGTCTGTTCCAGTTGACTTGCCACTGCTTCAAGCTGTTAACATGTACATGTGTAAAATGATTACATCATGGTCATCTGATAAAAAAGCTGCCTACCTATTTTTGAACCCCTTCCCCCCCTGCCTTAATAACTGTCTCATTTTGGTGTGGGAAAAAGGACTTAATTCTCATTGTGTGTCTATGAACAGGTAAAGTTGGATGAAACACAGCTGGCTGAGCAAAATGCCCTTCGTAAGCAGTTACAGCAAGAACAGGATTTGCTTCAGACATTTCAGGAGAGTCAAGAAGCAAAACTGAAATCTCAGCAAAATAGAGAAAAGGCAGCCTTGGATATCAAAGTGGAAGACAGCAAAAAAGAACTGGACAAGAAGGTTAGTATTAAAGCCTGCCACACTGATAAATCATTTATCTGATATAAATACAAAATATATCTTATTTTAATGTCATTTTCTTGAATTAGTTTGCTGATATCTTGCACCACTTTTTTTCTATTCTAGTTATTTGATGAGAGTGTAGTCTTACAGAATGTCAGACTTGAACGACAACAATCCCTCCAGAAGTCACACCTCCAGGAACTGAAATACTTTGCCGATGAGTTCTCTGTAAAAAAAGGTAAAGACAGACAGAGTGTTGAGCGAGCATCGTTAGCATCTGAGCAGAGCAGTACCAATGTCTCCATGGGAACAGCCTCATTATGATAATCATGTGTATATAGCAGAATCTCATAAATAGCTAATAACACTCTTTCATCTCTGTAAACATTGTAAGTCTTTTTTATAATCACAATGATAGAATTGCTTTTGGCCATCTTTATCGTTGTGGTACTTTATTATTTTGTGGTTCACATCTGCAGTTAATTTGTCCAACTGCACCTTCATACAGGCACCTATACTGTATCATTTAGATTGGAATGTAAAATAATTATAGGGACTCATTAGATACTCAATGTGCTATACTTTTTATTGGTTATTCATTTACTTCTCTAGTAATAATTGTTAATACTGTTATTTATTTTAATAACAAAAACTAATGCTGAAAGTTTGTTTTTTGTTTTTGTTACTCTACCAAGTTATTCATTGACAGATGTAGATTCTATCAGGTGGAGGATGGTGCTTATCAAGTCACACTCATCTAATGGTGTGTATGTATTGTCTTTAGTTACTAAAAAGCAAAAGTGTAGCTAACTGTTATAGTATGAAGAATTTACTATCAAGAGCTATGTATCTTAATATTTTTTTTAAGTACCAACTTTTATGAGGTAGCTATACATAACAGTAGATAGTATCACTAGAGTTGCAAAAACAGCAGGAATAATAATATTGCAGGAAGCCATTTATGTTAGAGAAAGAAAAGTTAATGGTCACTCCATAGAAATGTATTGCCCTCACTTCAATAGCTACCACTCTTGGAAAACCTGAGTTTCTACATAATTCCTGACATTTTAAATGTCACATGCAGCTATCAAAATGAACTGCATGTTGTTAATCCTCTGTTGTTCTATGGAGAGTCTCATTAGAAGATTGGCTGCTGCTAGTCCTAGATAAATAGATAGTAGCTACAGATCAGAGATATCTAACCTGTATAGCTAAGCAATTTCTTGTCCTGATGGTATAATAATTATATTATGTACCAATTAATTCTACCAAAAAATTTTCTGTCTGGGTTTGATTAGCTATACCACTAAATATCACTAGCTACATCTTTAGTCTTGCCCTTTTTGTGGGAGTGAGATTTGGCATCTTGTTCTTGCCTTGTCCCAACATGGACTGTGGGATGATAGATTTCCTTGATCTGGACAAGTTCTTGAATTTATGATCACTTTTAGGATTAGAGAGGATGTCAAGTCTTGCAGACAGTCCAGCTTCCATATTGTCAAGCAGTGGGATGTATTTGGGTGCATCTGGTTCCTTTTCTAACAATAAACATCAGATTAGAACTTATATATAGCTCTAATTAGCAAGACAGGCTTCACTAACATTTCTGTCACCTGTACTGTAGCTAATCTCAAGAAAGAGCTTTCCTAGCTAAATAGCAGCATTCATGATAGCCTTGGCTTTTCGTAGAATGAAAAAAAATGACTCTTTAATTAATTAGTGTGTCCTGCTAATTATATTTTGCTAATTAGCTAATAGCAAGTTCACTTACTTTTATTGACAAGAGAAATTATGAAGCTAGCTTGTAACAATGTGTATGATGACATATCATTTAAATTCCAGCCTAGTGCACATGCCATGGAAGTTGTTCCTTCAGCTAGAAATGTAAGTGCAAGTAACAACTCACTATCTAGAGCTAGTAAGACATAAACAGCTCTGATCTTAAACAAGGAGCAACTGTTGTCCATATGTCCATGTTCATCACTAGAGAGATGGATGATAGAATACTTATCATCAGCCAATGCTATATCATCTGCAAGAATTTGAGCATAAATAGCTCAATGGAGAGGAGGTGTCAACTTACAGTTACTTGGGAAATTACACCTTCTTTTTATACTGTCCACAAGATGGTCTAGGCTGCAATCGGGATTGAAGAGCTCCTGTTCATCTGCTGTCGTATCAATAGAATAATTTATGCTGTAATACTGTAATGTAATTACATCGACCACATACCTCCAAATTTGATTGTAAAGAACATCCTGGGTAAGGGGGCGGAGTAGAATTTGCAAGTAGGCGGAGTTTTCTTAGTAACGTACCTATGAAATTTGGTGTCACAGCTGTATATCGAGAAGATTCCCTTCATACATGACCTTGCTGAACTCTCTGGGCGTTGTATCGCTATTCTGGGTAGTTTTGTTTATTATAGACCATCTCCTTAGACTTTACCGCCCATGGAACTCATCATACCTCAGGAGACTAGAAGAGTTAGGGGTGAGCCTCTCCTTTGCTCACGTCCGTTGCTACACTACAAAGTTCAACAAAGCATTCCACATGCTTGGAACTAGCAGCAAGTCTGTGTGTAGATGCTGGTTTGCTGTGGGTGCTTTAGCAGGTATCATTCTCATGATCACATCGGTAATTGTTCTGATGTTTACACTGTATCAGGCCATGACCTTGTCAGATAGCTCACAGCAGGTGCTGACCCCGGTAATGCCTGGAGTAAATCTACCATGGAGTGACATAGTCTATTATCTCCTCACACTTGTTGTGTGTGGAGTATTCCATGAAGTAGGTCATGCTTTAGCAGCTACAACTGAGCAAGTCAGAGTGAATGGTTTTGGAGTGTTCATGCTGTTTTTGTACCCGGGAGCATTTGTTGATTTACATTCCGACCAGCTCACTGTGATTTCTCCAAAAAGACAACTCAAGATATATTGTGCTGGAGTCTGGCACAATGTGATTTTAGTATTGTGTGCTCTAAGTGTTCTGTGGGCTCTGCCGTACATGTTAGCACCTTTCTACACCACAGGTTTGGGAGTGGTTGTGACTTCAGTGTCTCATGATAGTGTGTTAGCTGGAAAACTGGAACCTGGTAGTATTGTTACCAAACTCAATGGATGTCCAGTTCATTCACAGAGTAAATGGCAGATATGTGTTGATTTAGTTTCTGTGACTCAGCAGACTGGATACTGTGTGGCAGAAGAGATGATGGCTAATAAGAAAAGCTTTTTTGAAAACCAGACAGTATTGACAGAGGACGGAACTCGTGACTGTTGTGAACAAAACTCTCTCTCTGACATCTGCTTTCATGTGTTCTATGCACAGGCAGAGAGGCAGAGTGTGTACAAATGTCTTACAGCTCGTGTTGTCAGTGCCAGAAAAACATGTTCAAACTCAAGGGACTGCAAAGAAATATTGGAACATGGCTGTGTGTTTCCAACTATTTCACAACCCAGTAAACTCATCCGTATCTCCCACAATAAAGGAAATGACATCTTATTCCTTGGTGATCCAAGACTATTGCTCTTCATCATTAGTACCAGTACATATGCCCCCAATTCCCACAGTACACCACTGTGGTTACCTAATCTACTACAGACACTGTGCACTTATTTTATATCACTGTCCAGTGCATTAGCACTACTTAATATGGTCCCAGCATACTTCCTTGATGGACAATGGACTTTGACTGTTTTGGTGGACCTTTTTCTGGAAAAGAGAGTGCCTGAATTGGATAGAAGATATTTAATATGTAACTGTATTTTGGCCACTGGAAGTCTATTGCTAGGCCTGAATCTCTGTTTAGCACTTTGGACCTTAATTAATTGGTAGGAAAATTATAGTACTGTATATGCACCTCATTTTTTTTTTCAACCTCTATAATAGTGCCTTATCATTGTATCATCTAAATTCAATATTAACATTCTTTTTATTATTATTATTATTATTATTATTGTCAATTACTAATCAATCTAGTTTGTCCGCTTTAGCTATAGCTAGATAGGTTTTTCGTTAGCTTAAATTTTTTTATTCATGCCTACATACAAGGTTCATTATTATGCTAGGAGTCTTTAACTGTGTTGTCACCAGTCATTGTGCCAGGCTGTGACAGCACATTGAGTTGCAGTTATACTAAGTTACTATGGCTTTGAGTCTTTCTATAGTTATAGTTAGCTACCTAGGAATTCACATATTATGATATTAGTTATAGCTCCCTGATCACCTCAAGGAACATGGCAGAAGTTTACAAATCAGCATGCATGATCTTGTTTCTACTAATCAATACAGGAGGTAAATTTTAATCCAATAGCTATTAGAGTTCAATGTAGCTTTTAGCTATTATGTAAATGTTTAACAGTATCAATGTCTCAAAACTGCCCTCCAACTGAAGATATAAGGTTGGATGTTAATAGTCTTTTGAATTTGGAGTGCAAGAGCTCATGTGGACCTGGGACTTTGAAAAGTTTGTCAAAATTTTTGTGGGTAAAGAACAGTAGACTTGGACAAGAGAGTGTACATGTACTAGATTCTCATGGCCCAACTCTGGAAATTGAATCTGTGAAATATAAGGATGGAGGGACTTACAAATGTCGTTGCTTACCTGATGGTCAATTTTGTGAACATAATGTGCAGAGTGAGTTCCCTAGTTTATATAAAAGTCCTCCTTTTAGCTACTCTACTTATTAGAGTGAAATGTCATAGCAATAGTAAAGGACACAATGTTGACAGATATTGTGAACATACACGAGCATTTTTTGTGATTCGAAAATTAACTTCATAGAAGGCTAGCTTAGCCACACTTGTCCCAGAAACTTTGTTCAAGTACCAAAATGTAAAAAGTTTTATTTTCATTCAACAACAGCCTAGCTTCCATCTTCAGAGAGAGAGAGAGAGAGAGAGAGAGAGAGAGAGAGAGAGAGAGAGAGAGAGAGAGAGAGAGAGAGAGAGAGAGAGAGAGAGAGAGAGAGAGAGAGAGAGAGAGAGAGAGAGAGAGAGAGAGAGAGAGAGAGAGAGAGAGAGAGAGAGAGAGAGAGAGAGAGAGAGAGAGAGAGAGAGAGAGAGGTATACACACCTTGAGTATGGTATTTTTTGCCATCTTAGTCATTTTGGACTTAGTAACATTAGAAAGCTTTCTGGGTGTAAGTGGCTGAGCTATATAGCCTTCTGTAAAGGTTTTATTATTTTTCACATTGAAATATGCTCATCTTCCTTAATACAACAAGACAGCTGGCTTTCTATGTACTGGAGGTATCACTTGAAAGTACCCTTGTGTAACCTCACACTATGAAGCACACAGGCCAGTCAGAGGGTCTTCCTGATGAAAATATAATAATATTATGACTCTCTTCCACATAGTTATTCCTATTATGAGCTTTGTTGCTGCTGGGAAGTACGTATATACTGGCGAGTCTGTTGAACTTAGTTGCATTGTGCACATGACCCATCCTAATTTCTCTGTCATCACCACAAAATCTGGACAAGTCATTCCTTCACAGCTGCACTATTCTCATGAGCACCATTCTTTGACAACAGTGATAGTTAAGGAACAGTTAAAGTTGAAGGAGGAGTATGTGTGTGTGATGGAGAGGTATGAAGAGAAGAAGCTGGTGGATAGGCTGGAAAAGACTATTGCCATTTACTCCTATAGTGAGTACACGATAATAAGTACTGCAATGAGACCTCTCTTTATTCTGGATGCCTTGGGAGTACATGGAGTTCTAATACACAAGCTGTTATATATAGAGTGGTTCCACTGTGCTCTTGGCAAGAGGATGGTGCACTCACAAAGCATGGCTATATCAATCTTATTAATTTTTAATCTTTTTTTAGATCCTCCAGAGATCTTGTACACTACTGAATTTAATTTTATCAGTGAAGAGGACTTTGGTAAGCATGGTAAAGTAATCTGTGCTATACTTACTACACCTGACACTGGAGTCAAAGTAACTTGGTTGTTTGAAGGAGAAGAAATAGATCTAAATAAAGGCAAATTTAGTGTGGAAATTAATTCACCTCCTTATGAAGGTGGAGTCCAGCTCCACACTTTATTAATAAATGATGTACAACAGAGAGATCTTGGGTCCTATGTGTGTCAGCTTCATTCTGACTTTAACTTGGAAGATGAACAAGAGGCTTGGATAAAGTTTGGTATGTTGCTATTTTTTTTGCTGTAGCTAGTTAATTTTCTTTTTTTTCTGTCAAAAAGATGCAGAAGGTGTGCAAAGCATAAAATGGGATAACTTCACCAGATTCTGTCTTGTTGTGGGTGTGGTAGGGTGTGTACTGTGTTGCTGGTTTTCCAAGAGAGGAAAGCAATTCCGAATGAAATTTATCACCAATGAAGCTATGCATTATGCCATATGCCATATGCTGATGAACAGGAAAACCAGAAGAAAACACTTAATAGGCTGATAATTAAGGGTATCAAGTGTGCTGACTTCATGAAAATTTTACTACAATGTACACATGTCATGTGTACAGGCCAGAGTTTCAAGTTTCAGAGTCATTGGAGCATAGATAATTAATTATCATGCATAGACCTCAACTGGCCACAGAACAAGTGTCAGTCACTTAAATAATTCAGGGACGGGTTCAGGATGTTTTCTTTTCTTACATTTTTTTATAATGACCATGGCTGCAGCTGCATTATTTAGGCCGCCGCCCCATATTTTCGTGATATTAGAGGGTAAAATTAAAATAATAAAAAATGGACTATCAGAGGCAGGACTCTGCACAGGAGCTACTCGCAGGTTGGATGGGGGAGTTAGAAGGCGTATTATACTCCTCAGAAGTCGAAGAGGCCATTAAGGAGGTATTAAGTACACGTACATGCTGTATATCGATGCATTTTAGTGTTAGCGCACATTCTCTCATGGCCAGGTGTGTCCCAGTAACAACTCCCTGGACAAGAAAGACTTCAATCCAATAGACTATATAAATGAGCTGTTTCCTAGTGAACAGGTAAGTGTGTTCCCTAAAAACAGCATATAAAAGTACTCTCAGACCTTGACTGTATATTTTACCCTCAGTCACTAGCAGGTATTGATGATCGTATGACCCACATGAGAATCCAGATGAAACAACTGGACGAAGAAATCAGAAGTGTAGTCCGAGATCAGGCAGACACTGGGCATGATGGCAGGCAAGCACTAGAAGAAGCTCAGGACGCCATCCAGAAGCTCTTTGGTCGAATCAGAAACATCAAGGACAAGGCAGAACAGAGTGAGCACATGGTTGAGAAAATAACCAGTGACATCAAACAGTTAGACAATGCCAAGAAACACTTAACAGACTCCATTCGGACCTTAGAGAAAGTTCGTTTTCTAATCACCAACCTGGAACAGTTGCAGTAAGTTTATAGCTGTGAGAGTAAGCTAGATGCGGCTTCAGTTCAGCCAATGGAGAGAGACCACAGTGTATTCCCACCACAATACCTATAAAGTGTCTTTTTTCCACCAATTGTATTGCTATTCTCCCCCCAATAGGTGAATACATGGTGTACACTGTAGTCACCAGTCACTGTAGGTCTATTACCACAGGGTTAACTATCGTCAACGGAACTATGCTGAAGTGTCCAATGAACTCCATGGTGCCATTGGTGTTGTGGAAGAATTTTCAAAGTACCAATCCATTCCACAAATTAGGCAGCTGATGGACAGGTGGGTGTGGTTATGGGTGTGGCCACTGAAGAGAGGATATGTAATTGTTTTATTTAGATTGAACTCTCTACAATATGACTTGGGTCAGCAGATAAGAGTGGACTTTGAGAAGGCATTCTCGGTAAAGGGAGTTTCGGTAAGGGGTAGAGTAGGTTCTAATTCTACCTTATCATGTTCCACAGAGAATTTTAATACCTAAGAACTAATTAATTATGCTCCTTTTATAACCATTTCCAAACATCTTGATGGATTCTTCTATTATAGTGAACATGTTCTATGCATGATACATTATTATGGAATACAAAGCATTGTGGTGGCAAATGAAGTATAGGATCCATACATCAGCTCCTTAGTGGGGGGCATGCTCTGCTATCGCTTCAATGATTATAAATTATCCTCCTTACAGCAAGGGGCTAAAGTTGAGCTACACAATGCTTGTCTGGTCGTGGATACTTTAGGAGGAAGAACAAAGTAAACCTTTACATCTCTTTATTCTGATGCCTTGATCTTCTCTCTTGTGGTTAGGGAGGATTTGATAGCTTGGTTTGTGCAGCTACAGCTGTCTGACTATGAAGTGATGTTTCATGAGAGTTTGGAGACGGCATGGCTAGACAAAGTGGACCGGCGATACTCTTGGCTAAGACGGACCTTGATGACATATGAAGAAGAGAGTTTATCTATCTTTCCTCCTGAATGGGGCATGGAGGAAAGGATATGCATGAAGTTCTGTAGTGCCACTAGAGCTAGCCTTTCCAAGTTGATGAAGGCACGAGCTGGGGAACTTGAAGTCAACTTGCTTCTCTATGCCATACAGAAGACCACTTCCTTCGAGAAACTGTTGGTTCAGCGTTTTGTCAATAGCAAATATATGGAAATGGTTTGTGTGTGATAAAATAGTTCTTTCCTGTATACTACTTTGTATATTCCCCTTGTATATCTCTGTATACTATATCCATTCCTTCTTATTTTATTTATGGGATCCATGTCAAAGTCCCTTATGTCTTCCCCACCCCTCCACCACAATCACAAGTTACACTCACACCAGGTGATCCAGGGTCCGTGCGTGGGGACATTATAACTGGGTGACTCACTATATTAATTATATTACTGCCTGAAACTGAATCTTTTAGATACAAGCAGCAGCTAAGAGTAAAGACAAGACTAAAGAGAAGGAAGAGTCAGAGGATGAAGAGGTCAGTGACTGACTTGGGGTTTACTGACTTGGGCTTAGGGTTTGCTGACTTGGGGTTTAAACACTGACTGTTTACTGACTGTTTACTGGCTTATGGTGTACTGGCTGTACATGAGTCTGACATAATGATGTCCTTTGGTGCATATACATAGATTACTGTTGCTGACTGGGTTTTACTGATGATGGTGCATGTACATGATTACTGTTTCAGACTTAGGGTTTACTGATGGTGCATGTACATAGATTACTGTTGCTGACTCAGGGTTTACTGATGCTGCATTTACATGACATGTGTTAGGGTGGACAGCATAAGAAGAAGCAGCAGTTGGACTCTCCTTTCCTTGGCATGATCTCTCGCTGCTTTGAAGCACACCTTGACATCTACATCACATCACAGGACAAGTCAGTTTATAAACAGGCTACAGCACTCATTTCAGACCACCCCTTAATTGAGACCACCCCTTAATTGAGACCACCCCTTATTTCAGACCCACCTTTATATCATGTGTTAATAGGAGTCTCTCAGAGCTGCTAGACCAGTTTTCATCAGACATGAAATCCCGAGGTGTTCCTAAGCCTGGAGAGGATGGAAGTGGAGTGGTTATTCCCAGTGCTGCTGACTTCTTTGTCTTCTATAAGAAGTGCCTAGTTCAGTGTGCTTCCTTATCCACTGGTCCTCCTCTATTACAGCTCACTGAACTATTCAAGAAATTTCTGAGGGAGTATGCTAGCCGAATTCTCTCCCCCAACCTTCCCAAGTATGATAGTTAGAAAAAAAGTTGTGCATCTGTACAGCTACAGAGGAATAGCTACACAGGATAGTTAAGTTTTTATTATTAGACCATTGATGTGAACTATATGGTTAGGATGTGTCTAAGGACCTGATCACTTGTAGTTTCATGTTTCTGCCCAGAGTTGTTTTGTGTTAGTCTGAGTTGTTTTGTGTTGCTTCTTTACCTAATTAAGTAGTTTTGTTTTTAGAAATGTCCCAGTGATTAACATCTTTCACTGTTGTTTAGAGTTCCCACTACCACTACCAGTAAGCTGAGTCTTGGAGCCCTACGACGTGGGGACACTTCCTCTGATGTTACCCTGGGTAGGGATGAACTCCTCTCTACCTGCTGTCTCCTCTGTACAGCAGATTACTGCCTAGAGACCACACAACAGCTGGAATCCAAACTCAAAGAGAAAATTGACCAAACACTCAAGGAAAAGATAGACTTCTCTGAGGAAGAGGATAACTTCAGAAAGTATAGTAATCTATCATTTCTAAGCCATGGTGTGCATATAACCTATCATTTCTGCCTTGGTGTGTGTATAGTCATCTCTAAGCCCTGAGTGTGTGCACAGTCTATCCTTAGTGTGTGTAGTCCCTGGTGTGTGTATATCATTTCTAAGCCCTAAGTGTGTGCATAGTCCTGGTGTGTGTATAATATATCATTTCTAAGCCTTAAGTGTGTGCATAGTCTATCATTGGTGTGTGTGTAGTTCCTGGTGTGTGTATAATCTATCATTTCTAAGCCCCAAGTGTGTGCATAGTCTATTATTAGTGTGTGTGTAGTCCCTGTGTTCCAGGTGTGTGTATAATCTATCATTTCTTAAGCTTTTGTGAGTGTGTGCCCTATTATGGTGTAATATTATCCTATTAAAGTGTAGAATAGCTATAGAGAAGTTTCCAAACAATACTATAATTTTATTCCATACAGCATTATATCCAACAGTATCCAGTTGCTGGTCCAAGATATGGAAACTGCCTGCGTTTCAGCCTTTAATGCCATGGTGAAGGTAAAACAGCTATTGTGAATTATTTTACACTGAAAGGGTGGGAAGTCATTTTCACAATCTAGTTATAATATTCCTGGAACTCATCCAAAAGATAAAAAGTCTACAAAGCAGATTTGTACAACATTCCTTACTCAGAACCTATATATATGAACCATACTCTCAATCTGATTGTGTGTACAATACATTGCATTCTACGATGTGCTGATGGTTAACTTGTATATTATTCAGGTACAATGGCAGAACTTGGAGTCTGTAGGAGACTCCAGTCCATACGTGTCAACCATTGTCTTGCATATACGAACCATCGTCCCTTTATTGAGGGAAACCTTGTCCTCAGCTAGGAAATACTTCGTTAATTTCTGCCACAAGTTTGCCAAGTAAGTGACCATTCATCTAAGACTCTTGGTAATTAATTTTTGTTCAGTGCATTTATGCCCACTTTCATCACATATATTTACAAGTGCAAGCCAATAAGCACCATTGCTGCTGAACAGGTGGGTATCAGAGTTTACTACATATAAGAGTCAGTGTGTACATGTGTTCCTCAATGTAAACAGTTATTACTGGATACTCATTCATTGAAGACATGTTTACTTGAACTGCCTTCAGTTGGTGCAGCTGTGACTAGAAAACCTCCATCCTCGTGAGTCTTAATGATACAGACTTACAGTGGGATCCTTTGAAGGTCATTTGTTAACTCATCACTGATAAGGGGTTTTTTGATAAATAGATAAGTGTGGATCATGACTATTAAGGTTTTCAGAATGAAGGGATTCCACTGTGTGTGACTACTCTGTGTATAATAGTCATTTTTGTGTTATAGCTATACCAAACTAGTTAACAATGGAATGGAAAAGGCAGAACTCATAGTAAAGGTATGTGTATCTTCTTTCCTCTATATACCACATTTCAGGATCCTCAGCTCCCCCTCCTATTATGTGATTATGTCAATACACTTCTTTCTTTCCCTTAATCAGGTTGTAATGTCACCTCATGAACAAGCAGAAGAGTTCGTTTCTAGCTATAGAAAACTCCTTCGAGAAGATACTGATGTAAACAATTTCCAGAAGATCTTAGAAATGAAGGTATGCTCTTATGAGATTGTGTTACTGGACTGGATTAGATGATATTTGATCTGTTTATATAATATACTTATCACCGCATCTTTATTTCAGGGTTTGAAGAGGAGTGAGCAACATGCTCTTGTAGAACTCTTTAAGTCTAAGCTGGACACTGAGTCTCTATCAGGAGATAAAGGCAGACTGCAGCCAATAAAGAAACTAGAGAGACTTATGAGATCTGCTATTTAATTATTATTATGTTTATTATTAATGATTAAGATGGTCACCACTGGAGTTCACCGGGTATGTACTTATCAATGAGCCCTTGATAGTACTCTTCCAGATCCTCTAATTTTGGCAAGTTATC
The DNA here is from genome assembly GCA_964016965.1 of Diacarnus erythraeanus. NCBI lineage: Eukaryota > Metazoa > Porifera > Demospongiae > Poecilosclerida > Podospongiidae > Diacarnus > Diacarnus erythraeanus. The sequence continues at coordinate 1,424,585 of OZ024679.1, read as the reverse complement.
AGCCTTTGAATAGAGATCAAACTTGCTAAAATTCAAATAAATATTTCGTCAAAGAATTATTAGGGAGACAATGATTCTTAGCACTCACTTGAATGTGAGAATCCATTTGAGCATTTCTCTGTCCTTGTCGTTGCAGAGGTAATCGTAGGCGCCCTCGCTATGCCATGGATAGAAAGAATGATAGCGAACACAGTAGAGTGCTTCATCAGGAAGCTTGGCCTTATTGTGTACTAGAACCTGATAGAGATATTCGTCATGACCAAACGACATGATGACTTTGTCTAGTCCACAGTTAGGTGTGTAGATTCCATACTTTGTGCTGTGTGTGTGTGTGTGTGTGTGTGTGTGTGTGTGTGTGTGTGTGTGTGTGTGTGTGTGTGTGTGTGTGTGTGTGTGTGTGTGTGTGTGTGTGTGTGTGTGTGTGTGTGTGTGTGTGTGTGTGTGTGTGTGTGTGTGTGTGTGTGTGTGTGTGTGTGTGTGTGTGTGTGTGTGTGTGTGTGCATATGTGGGCTCATTGACAAAAACATGTATACAGGAAAAACTATTTTAGGAAATGAAGGAAAGGCTAATTTCACATGCATGGTTTAGATAACAGGGGAAAAAATTCTAGGGCTGTGATCCATACATGTGACATCTAATAATAACTAGGTTACAATTATCTCATTACATGACTTCCTGGGGTCATGTCAGAGCTGAATAGAAGCTATAATTGTCGTTAGTCATGAATACTTGACTATGTGTAACAACAGATACTGCACAACTTCAAAGGTTATTTGTCAACATACTTATATCTTTCATCCTGAGTGTCTGGGTTGTTTTTAAAGGATTCTGGAAACACACACTTCTTGGAGAAAGCACATCCTACTGGAAAAGTGTCACCAACCACAGCATACTGTGGTTCTCCCCAGAGTGCAAGCACTTTTCCCAAATCGTGGATGAGACCAGTGAGGTGAAACCAGTCAAGGTCAGGGTATTCCTCTCTGATCCGCTCTGCTGTCTGGAAGCAGTGGACTGAATTGGGAAGTGAAGTCTAACAGGAAAATTAACAGTAATTACCAATGAAATGTGATAATCAACAGTGAAATTGGAAGTGTCACCTGCTAATAATCTTTATTTCAATAGACCTTGAAATTTGGTCATTAATTATGATATTAGGACATGTTGTGCTACCAGCTTATTCCAGCACTTTCCAACTTTAAGTTAGAGCTTACAAATGGAAGGTACAAACAAAGGTATTGATCCCTAGCCCTAGTTGAACACACTGTAAGCTGATTCAACTTACATCTGGATCAGAATTATCTATTATCTTATCCAGTAACTTCACGGCATCCATGATTGTCATCTTGTGCTTATCAAAGCTGCACCATTTCTTCCTCTTCAAAAAGAAATTTAATTATTGGGTGTGTATGCAATATTTATATAATTGAGGTTTGAGGTTAAGGCCTACCACTTAACAGACACACAATAGGTTGGCATTAAATTACACTCATTACTAGAACCTAACCCCAAAGCCTTGATATTAGCTAAAATGCTGCTGTTTAAATAACTAACCCTTTCAGTAACAGATTCCACTGTCTGATTCAGGTGCATTTCATCATAGGTCATCTTAACAAGAGGGTATCTGGGGTCATTCTCCTAGCAACAATAAAAAAAAAACTTCAGCAACTGTTTTATGAGTCCTGTTATAAAAACTGCTAATAGTCTAACTACAAGGAAACATTAGTTTTACTGCAACTACACCAAATTGCCTTATTGAAATCATAACTCTACCTCATAAAAGGTTCTGAATTGTTCTTTGTCCTTTCCTATGTTTTGTAGTGGCCTGTATTCCGATGGGTCTTCTATCTCCCATATTATTGGAGAGGTAGCTGTAGACTTGTCTACGGAAAATTCTGATGGTGGTGTAGAATTGGACATCTTGAATCAATAACTACCATTAAGAACATAGACTGGCAGCTAAATACGCACTTACCTACCTGCCTGCCTGCCTACCTTTTAAGCAAAAGACCGAAGGTTAGTGATTTACGAGTCTATACCGAAGCTTAATCTAACAAAAAACTAGCTCGCACAACAACATTATTGCATCAGCAGCACAATAATGTATTAGCAGCTGAACAAAACAGGTATTCCTCTACAAGTTTTTCAGGTTATCCACACGCAGGCGCAAAACGAGCTCAGCGCGCACGCGCTTATTGGCAACCCACTCTCTCTTAGCTCCGCCCTTCACCCCGCCCCCAAACGATTGCAATATGAAGCTACCTGCTTGCTGAACAAACAGAACACAGGACATCATGGCTTCTAGGCTAGAGATGGACGGTGGCTCTGGAGTATAGGTATGCGTTTATATTGTGGCTAGTCATAAATAGTGTTTACATAGCTCCGTTGATGTCCCTACACAATATAGACTACAGAGCTACCACCCATCTCTACTACAGATGTTACGTATGACATCTATTCTAGTTTTACGAAGCGCTTTCCTTAATTCTAAAGTAAATTATACTCCGCCCATTACCCCGCCCTTCACGTTTTTCTATTAAAGTGAGGCCTAAGTTGAATTTTTCAGTAATGTAAACAAAAAATGATGCGGTGTTTACAGGTGAGGAGTGTCAGGAAAAATTGCTGAGTAACGGAGCTTCAGCTGGGAGGTGTCAGGAAAGTTGGGAGCTTGGACAGGTGCTATGAAAAGGTAACCGGTTTACACCTTTACGAATTGGGAGACTTGGGGCTTGAGTATATATATATATTTTTAGACACGAAGGCGTAAAGGTATAAACCACAGTAAGGTCGGCCAGGCTAGTACCATAGGCTCACCTTGGATCTGCTCTGCTGATCGGACGTGAACTGTGAGATGCAGAGTTTGGGTGATTTTGAGTACAGTCAGCAGGATCTCCTTGGCCATGGGGCCTTTGCACTGGTTTTCAAAGGGACAAGAAAGAAAGTGAGTGAGGAATTGTTCCTGTTTCTGTTAGAAGTTGATTGGCCCAGCCAGCACATATGAACCACCTGTTATGGTTGAATGTCAGTTTAAAATGAAAATGTTACATTCAATCTGTGAAAGGAATCAATTGTGCTTTACATGGAAATATAATTTCATAGACTTTTGTATGTTAGCTAATTGACTCTCTGCCTGTACATACGTGTTACCACTAGTATTAGGTTGTTAAGCTTGTAGAGACTGGCCAAAACAGCTGCACAGTTCATTAGTAAATGTTCACATTCTTTAAACATTCTCCATGACAACAGCCTCCCACAGGCTCTAGGCTGTTATCATATCATGTAGATACATGTACTTTTTTTTTAAATTCTGCAGTGTACAATAATAGTAAATTTTAAATCTCAGTTATTAAAGTCTATTTGCATTCACCTGAGACCTCGAATATCTGCAATAACTTCTTCAATTCTTGACCAATTTCAAAATTTCAAACAGCATTGCATAGCTAATTATCCAAGGATTCTTATGATATTTTTTTATGAAGTGCTACACCTTACCAGTCCAAAGATAGCTGTATGTCCCATAAGCAAAGTATTAGCATGCCAAAAACCAGAGGAATGTGCCGAGTGCGCAGGTGCGCATTATTTTGATGTTGCAACAAGTGAAAAAGATAAGGTAAAATAACTGTTAGCGCTTATCACCCTGCATACCTCTGGTCACAAATATTTTTGCTAATTGATTTAGTGACAGGCTCTAGCTTCCGGTGCAATTGTCGGTCTCAGGTGAACATGAATAGACTTTAGTTGTAACTGCATTACTATTACTTGCATTAGGACCACATCCAAGTGGCTATTAAACAGATAGCCTTGAAGTCTGTTCCTGGGAAGCTATCTAGTATCAGACAGAAGGAAATTACCATTTTGAAGGTGAAAAAAAAAGTCTTATGAAATGAGTCGAAGGAAATGGAAAGCATTTGACCTTTGATTGCCAGTTTAGGGCACATAATGTTTGTTTAGATATTTCATATTCTTTATTAAGTGACTTAAGCAACAAGTACCATTATGTTGACAGTAGTCCAAGTTTGTCCATACATAGACACAGTATGTTTACATGTTCTTTGTGGTATGTATTTTAATGTAATCTGTGATTTCTTTTTTAATTATTAAACCAAGGTCAGTCAGCTGATGTGGTAACCTGACCCTATTGTGTTACCACCTGCATCACTGGGAGCTCTCCTGCTCCACATTTTGAATCACCCCAGTTTAATTTTCAGGTTACTCTACTTATGTCAACAGCAGTGGAAAGGGATTCCTTAGATATTCCTCTTGTTATGATTTGTGTTATGTTTACAGGAACTTAGGAATACTCACATAGTGCAGCTCTTTGACTACCTGGAGACACCCTCTGACATCTTTCTGGTTATGGAGTTCTGTAATGGTGGAGATATGGGTGACTACCTCATAGGTGAGTGGTGTGAGTAGGAAGTGTTATGAAATATGATGACCACATGAATGGCATATCATTTCAGAATACCTATATTAATATATATTTGTGCTATATATTCAGTGAAGAAGACTCTATCGGAGAGTTCAATTCGTCACTTGACTAGACATATTGGTATGTATGTTCAAGCTGTTCTTACCAATTTCACATAGCATGCTTCAATATTAAGTAACATTGTGTTCCATAGTAATGTAAAAATCCTTTCTTTACTTTTTTAGCATTGGCTCTTGAGGCACTATTCAACCTGCAAATCATACATCGTGATATCAAACCCCAGAACCTTCTCCTCTCCTATCCTTCCTCTTCCTCCTCCTCCTTCCATGCCAACAGCACCAAGGCAACATTCACAGAAGCAACCATTAAACTAGGTATGAAATTCTTATCTTGTATGCATACTGTGATATTCTTTTTGATCTCACCCCATAGGCATGTGTAAATATGTGTTGTAAATTGTACATTTAGTTACCTAGACAAGTAAGAATGCATTTTGTATGGTTTTATGCTTTTTAGCTGACTTCGGATTTGCAAGATACTTGACTGGAGCAGACATGGCAGCAACACTCTGTGGTTCTCCTCTTTATATGGTACATAATTATATAGAGCACATGTAGCTAATCTTCCTCCTTAAAATTAATGAGAAAATTTAACAAAGCTATGACAGTGAGGATACCCCTTTAATCAAGGATTTCATTATGGCACTGGATCAAACCTTTCTTCTTAACTTTAGGCACCTGAGATTCTCATGGGACAACAATACAACAATTCGGCTGATCTGTGGAGTGTTGGTACCATACTCTTCCAGTGTCTTAGTGGTTCTGCCCCCTTTCTGGTGAGGAGGAAACAGCCATCAAATAGCTCTTTTTATTGTTTTACTTTCTAGGCCAGCAACCCTCATGCTTTGAGGAAGAGGTATGAGAGGGAGAAATTGGTTCCAAAGTAAGCAGTGTTAATGTAGATAGCATGTGTGGTTTGCCATTTTTCAGCTGGTGCATTGCTGTTTTGTCTGAGTAATGAAGTTGGCCATGTGCTGTCATTATGACTGTTATAGTCTATTCAAAATGTGCACTACACCTAGCAAATGGCTATCACTATCTGAGTAATGAATTCTCTCCTTTACTATATGCAGAATCCCAGAAGGTACTTCGCACCATCTGAATGATCTGTTACTAAAACTTCTCAAAAAGAACCCAAAAGAACGACTTTCATATTGTAGGTTGCTCACTTTGAATAGAATTATGTTTTTTAATAATATCATTTCCATCCAGCTGATTTCTTTCAGCATGATTTCCTCAGAGATCCATCCAGCTTTTCTTCTGGTAAAGTTTTCATCTGTATAATTGGCTCTTATAGACTTTGCTAATTTCTTGTTCTCCCCCTCAGATCCTCTTTTAGCATCTCAACTATTCCAGCGTGCCAAATCCTCTCCTGTTCCCATCAAACGTCAGCCTAACTTGCCACACTCCTCTTCCTCACCTCGTCAATCTATCTCTCCTGTAAATTCTCAATAACACTGTTTATTGCACATAGTCTCATCTCTCATGCATACTTCTTCCCAACATCTGTAGCATCGTGGTTCCTCTGTGGATGTGTCTAGTTTTTCTCCTTCCTCCTTTTCTGGGCCTCCTCTCAGTCACAAAGTGGGAAGCCGTAAGTCAAAGTTGATACATATTTCGGTAAAAGTATCTCATGCAATGGGATGCAAGCAAACGTTCCAATTTTGCAAGTTTATGCTACCAGTATAGCTGTATGTGTCTGTAATGAAGTTTAGTTTTAGATCTTTACTTTAGGCCAAGTGGAAAGTGTATGAATCAAATGTCTAGGCTGAGGAGTAAAGTTACAATGGTCTTTGAATGAGATTCATAGCACTAACATTTAACTTATTGGTGAAGTCAGTGATTTATTGGTGAAGTCAATGATAGACACAAATATCTGCTCCACATGTACAGTGTAACTGTCTTTGCATGTCTTTGTAATTAACGGGCTTGTCTTGATAAAGGTCAGGTCATCCCATTACACAAAGGAGTTTGGCTTCTTTCAAGGTATCGTTTGACAGAGTTAGTAATGGTTACATGTAAATATACCTACTTAAAGTGCTTGATCACTGTCTCTTGATTCACTATTTAAATGTATAGCAAAGTAATTAAGCTTTGAACTTCATCATTTTATCTTTGTTTGTTTATGCAGAAGCTTCCTTACCATATTACAGTGCTCTCAGCCCAAATGCAGATGTCATGACAGACCAAGTAAGTGCAGAGTTTAAACCAATTATTTTTTAGAGTAAATGCTACCCAAAATTGATTTTAAATGTAAGATTTTTGTGTAGTAAAGAAACAAACAAACAAAGAAAAAGCAAAACATGCACTCTGTGGTATTTTGTGCTGATGTAATATTATATCGTGTTTCAGGGGTTCATTTTGGTGGACTACCCAGGGGGTCCAAGCTCTCGCCGCTGTTCAGGATCAAGTGGTGGCTGCCAGAGCTCTGGGAGGAGTTCTGCCCTCGGACACGCCCATTCTAGTCATACCTCTTCTTCTGCTGGTGGTTCCTTGTCTCGTTACTCGTCCCTAACGACTCCCTTTTATCAAGTTTCTCCAAGACAGGGTCACCAGCAGGGAAACAGAGATTCAGTAACCCCTAAAAGAGAATCACCTACCATGCCGCCCAGAACCAATCATCATAACAGTCTGAGTTCAGCAGGACCATCTCTTTCAAATTCAGTTCCATTTGGGAAACTGATCCAAGCACAAACAGGCTACTCTCCTATGTCCAATATATCCTTCAACTCTCATCACAGCAGATCCTCCCCCATATCTCCTTTCTCCACTCCACCCTCCTCTATCCCTTCACCAAGTCCCCATCATGGACCTAGTGGGCCTGGCCCTGGAGTAAAGTGTGCTCCTGCTCGTCGGAATAGCAGCACCAAGCTCTCATCTCTTACGGAGGAGAGAGAAACAAAGAAAGAAGTTTCTTTGGAAAAAAACAATTTTGGAGGGTTTGATGCCATCACTCAGAGCTGTTTACTCAACTCTGATGATGACGATGACGATGATGTTTTAGAAGTGGAGGAGGAGAATTTTCCTCTTGGTCTCTCCCTGACATCAAGTCTTTCCACTGACCAGGAAGATGATGTGGAGGGTTTTAAATGTCAAAGTAGCATTCACAGCTGTGGTGTTCATACATTGCAGTCCAGTGGTTGTAATCTCCACTTTACAGGATATAATGATGCAGTACGTTTTTTTCCAGGCCAACTTAATCTCCAGCCGGGCTCGTCTTGTTGTCGACCTGCATCGGCATCATCTGGAAACAAATCTTCCAGAGTATTGTCAGGAAAACCAAAACGTGCATCTTCTTTCTCTTGCCAACATAATCCTCGTCTTAGCCAAGAGTTGGCTGACATAAACAGCAGAGCAATAAGTCTCAGTGCACATGGTGACCCCCATGAACCAAATCTAACCACACCTACTTTTAACACTTCACCCTCGGCAGAAATAGTAAATCTTAAAGTTCCATTTCATTATTCAGAACCCTCTCCTGATACTAAATCAGTTGTTAGGCAGCCACAGAGAAGAGATAGTAGATCTCAGAGTGATGAGGAAATCTTAGATGGTGTGAATCTTGGGTCCTTAAAATGGTCTGACATGATGGAATCCCTAATATTGGTGAGAGAGATGCAAGCAATGGCAAGGGCCAGACAAGGGCCCATTTTATTCATGTCTACATCTACTGATTTGGTAAGAGTGAGTTTATTGATGCAATGAACTTTGTTATAACAGTAGCTTTGTTAAACACCCACCTACAAAACTGTCCAAATTTACCCAAGGACCCTCTAATCGTAATTAATAAGGCCATTGCTTTTATTTAGAGTGACTCTGGTGTGGCAGGAAGGCAGCAGAGGTGCTCAGAGCAGCTGGTTCTCTATGCTAAATCAATAAATATATTAGATTCCTTATCTACTCGATACAAAATGGAGTTAGCTTTGACAAACTACGAACAACCCCCTGATATGAAGAAGAGTGAGTTTTAGAAACTTGTTTAGGAAAGATGTTGAGGGTTTAATACTCCCCTCATTTTTGGTTATTTTTGTTTTTTTCCTTAGAGATGGATGAAGTAATAGCACTTAAGAAGATATGTCTGGAGGATGCAAAGCAAGTTCGACAGGAGCTGTTGAGCAAAAAAAGCAGACAAAGTAGTGAGGTATGAATCAATAAATGGGTTTATAAAGAGTAATATTATTATTAATGTGTAATATGCAGGTCAAAGTTTCAGCAGAAAGATTACTTTTCCTTGAAGCACTGGATATGGTGAGTCTAGACGCTTTATGAATATGGGCTAAACTTGTTTACCTCACTTTAATTAAGGTAGTGAAACCTCACTATCGGACACCTTAGGACAGATTAAAGTGTCCTGGTATCCATCAGGTTCCACTGTATACAGAGGAACCTGACACCATCAGGTGTCCTCATTTCAAGGTGTTGGAATAGAGGTGTTCTGAGGTGTACTTATTTCAGGGGGTTGGAATAGAGGTGTTCCACTGTATACAGAGGTGTCCTCATCAGGGTTTCATACAGGATATTTTGTTTTCGGGGGAATGGATGACACACAAAGTGCACTAAATTTTGCTTACCACACCCATTTCAATTGGATTTTAGTAGCTACATGCTATGGAGTCTGACCACAAGTAAAAGTGGGCATCAGCAGATTTTAAAAGGGTTGTCAATTTGTGTCAACCTATTTAAAATCTGCTGATGAAGTAAAGATTTGTAATACCCACTTTTACTTCATCAGCACTTTACTGCTATATAGACCACAGAAAGTTTTTGCCATTGAAGGATACCTAAATCTTAGCTGTTTTTAAGAGAAAAAAATTGACCTTTAATTTTTTTTTTGCTGTTATTACAATATTATTATAATTCCAGATTTTCTTTGTGGAGGGGGGGGACTTTGGCTTGGGGTGGGATTTCCCCCTCCCCCCTCTGTATGAAACCCTGGTTCAGGGGGTTGGAATAGAGAAGATCCATTGTATATAGAGGTGTCTTCATTTCAGGGGGTTGGAATAGAGGAGATCAACTGTATACAGAGTGTCCTCATTTTAGGGTGTTTGAATGCTACTATAACTTCCAGGCTAAAGTTTCTAAGGCAGACTTGTATATAACATAAGTTGTTCTTTTATAATGCATAACCTCCAGAGAAATCATATATTCTTATACAGTGTAAAGCTGCATTACTCGATGAGAAATCTGAAGATGAAACAGAAGTGAGTACAATAGTTCAGTCAAACTATCACATAATGTACTTTAACCTTTAATTTCTGTAGTGTATTAAGCGATATAGAAAGGCAAAACTCATTTTCAGGCATTTGTTATTAGAAGCACAAACACTTCACGACAAGCAGATCCTTCAAAAATGTAAGCTCCCAATGTGTGAGAAAAATATAAGCACTTTGTGTTTTCCCCATTATGGTTATACTATTGGTGCAGATATACAGTCAGCTCAGGCAAGAATAACTCATCTCTTATAGTCAATAGTCAATTACCACTTACTTCTAACCCTACTGGCTATTGCCTCTAACCCTACTGGCACTGGCTCTAATTCTACTGGCATTGTAGAAATATACATTTTTTTGTACAATTCACCAATACTAAAAATTAACGATTACTATTTTTTATGTTCATCCTCTGTAATCCAGTGTTACACTGCATGTTGGTTAACATGAGACAAAATAACAAACTTTATTGAACACAGAATAACATCAAAGATACCAGTCCTAATGATAATAACATTATTATAGTCATGATTGTGCACGGGCTATGTATGTAACAGTGTTAAGTATTATGTAGTGGGAGTGATAGTTGAATGGTATTGTTAGGTAGTACTGTCCCAGACTTAGCACTAGCAGCGTTGGAAGTAGTTGTATTCAGAGGTGAGCTGATGGTTGGTACCTGCTGCTGTTGCTGTGTCGAAGGAGTCGTCTGTTTAGGACTGAAGACTTGAAAAGCACTTGCACTTGCTCCAGGTTTGCTAAGGGAAGAGAAAGGAAGGGAAGATGATGGAGAAGAAAGGGGTGGAGCAATTGGAGCAAACCCACTAGGGGGATCGGTACCCGATGATGGAGATCCAATGGGTGACTGTGTCCAGTTGGGAAAAGCTACTTGACCCTGCCGTGGGGAAATCATTGGGGAGGGTGGAGTGGATACACCCCCTTTAATCAACGAGGGTGGTGTAAGTTTGACAGGTGAAAGGATGGCCTTGGGCCGAGGTAAATCACTGGAGGACTTGACAGTAGATACAATTTGCACAGGTCTTCCCACATCCCCTGTCACCACAGCTTCATTGTCAGAAATGCTAGAAGACTCACTCCCAGAATCTCCCGATTCACTTGCACTTGATGAGCTAGAACTACTGGATGAAGAAGAGGAACTGTTTCTCCCACTATTCTTCACCGAAGTTGAAATAAGAGGTGGTATACTTGCAGATGAAGTGGTAGTAACATGAACGCCACTCATACTAGACCCATGCAAAGAAGAGGTGGGCTGGGCCTTGGTGAGTGCTGGGAGAGGTCTGGTAATAATTGAGGGCTTACTAGACACTAGAGTGAGAGGAGGAGGGTGTAAGGAGGAGGAGGAGGAGACAGTCAGAGTGGTCGTAGAGACAGTGGGAAGACTTTGTGTGGTGATGGAATTAATTGGATAAGACACTACCAACTTTTGCTTGGACAAATTGTTGAGTGTGGGACCAGAAGGAGTGACAGCAGAACCTTCTGGAACACTTACTTGCCGAACTCGACAAACAGTCTTTGATATCTTTGCTGCCGATCCACCTCCAATGTGTTTGGTGGGCTGTTTTGCCTGTCGTTTGGTGCCAGTTTTAGTGACCTTAGGTGCTATGCTGTTGGAAACAGAATTTATAATAGCCGTGGCCTTGGCTATTCCTAACTTTGTGAGGTGACTGGATTTGGAAGTGAGTTGTGCTCCCCCAGTGGCTTTGATGGATGAAGAACCTCTTCCAGCACCCTCTACTGCCAGTTGCTGAGGGCAAAACAATAATAAAACAATGGTACCATCCAAGAACAAACTCCTCTGGTTCTTAATTCTGCATAACCTTATTCTCTTATTCTTAGGGCACATGCACAGAAGACTATACAGACACTTGTGATTTGACTTCACTTTACCTGTTTAGTGGTGACAAAGTTACTTTCAGCAGTTTCATCTTCAGTTGCTGAATAGTCTGTCACCTCCTCCTCTTCCTCTGACACTGGTTCATACTGGAGGAGCTGGTCCAGGAGAACCCTTAGTGAGAATAAACAAAAGTTGGCAAAGTGACGGAAGTGGGTTTCGTTCCTTCCTTTTAGTTTTAGATCCCCCCCTCCCTCCCAAAGGACAAATTTATCCCTGATACATTACATTGTCTAAGTGTTTACACCAACCCACCATTAGCTAACTTACCACTGTTAAAACCAACTGGAATAGAGACAATAGTGCATGAACATTTCTTCCTTTAGCAGTAATGTTGCCATAAATGGCGGTGATATAGTTTGATACCACTACAATGCCATATAGTTAAAGTTTGTGATTATTCGTGCATATATCCATGTGCCATTCGTGTCATATAAAGTAGCTGATTATATTAAACATACGTTTTATCCCTTGAAAGTTGAATTAGCTTGTTTTGGGCTTGGTACAACTCAGATTCAAAACATTTGTGCTCCTAAAAATACCAAAAAATCATATAGTCATCATTATTCAACCACCAGCTAGGAACACATACACTTACATATATCAAGTATTTTAGTTTGCTCTTTAGATCTCTGTACTTCTGCCTAGTGGTAATGTCAGGTCCTTCTCCGGAAACTAGATTCATAGGTTCGCCATTTTCACCAGCCTTTCTTGCGTCGGGCACTTCTTCGTTATGCATTCTCATGTCCTCCAGACGAACCACAAGCTTTCCCTCCAAAAAAAGAATCTTCTCTCTTTGGAAACACCCATTACTCTAAGTAGCGCACACTTTACATGTGGTTGGAGATTATTCTAAATAAAGCCCTCTTATCCCAAGGAGAAGAAGGTAGTTAGTGGTGTTGTTTCACCATTCTAGTGCCTGAAATTTGAGTCTACTTTTGCATTCTGCTCCATTTGCAAGAGGAAAAATGAAAGAGCAGTATAGAGACACAGATGTGGCAAAGAAAATGTAAAACATTCATGGGAAATCGTATTCTGATAATTTTTATCTTCATAATTTTGTCCCAGAGGCCACCTAAAGTTTGGTGTTCTGTCAGCAGAGCAGATGAGACAACAGGCACACATTCATGTAGTTAGCAAGGCCCTCTATTCTACAGAATTTGCCAGAAAACCAGTCCCCCATGGAGTCTTAGATCACCGAATGGTACGTGCAAGAAGTGTGCATTCTTCACTGTAGTTCTTTAATCCTTAAAGTTCAACTATAGTATCTACTGCCATAGGACACACACTGGTTGTGGCTGCAAACAGTGATGATATATATATTACTCCAGTCTTGAAGCATTATTCAAAATAAGACACTAAATAGCTTGCTGAAAAATAACATTTAATATTCCTTTTTACAGGGGACTAGTCAGAAAGAAGCCAACTGTGAAACATGTGGCAAATCTTTGGCAGAATGTATTGGCCATTATGGATATGTTGACTTAGAATTACCTGTGTTTCATGTGGGATACTTCCGAAACACTATATTTATTCTCCAAAATATATGTAAGGTGATGAAGTACTGTTAAAACCATCCCATCCCACCATCCCATCAAATATTTTCCCAGGAGTATCATGGCCAAATCCTAGGGTATAGTATATGAGGTTGTAATAATATAGTCTCTTCAATAAGCTATGCAGTGTACCTTATCTCTCCCTCTCCCTGCGATATGAAATATAAGATGTGTTTGCAGGATTCTTTTAGGAAAGGGGATGTAATACTGGCAACATAGCACACTCTATAGAAGAGAAAAAAAGATATCATGGAAGAAGGGGACAGAATCTTCCCCTTCCTCTCCTCCCCACCTTCCCCCCCTACACACACACACACCACACATGTGCGAACACCACACACACACCCCCCATACACATGCACGCATGCATGCACTCTGGTTGTAGTTTGAAATCTCTTGTCTTTAACTTTATAGACATGTAGTCGTGTGTTGATTCCCTCTGAAGATAAGTTATCCTTCCTCAGTTCCCTCCACAGACCAAACCTATCCACTTTAGCAAGGAAATCACTAGCAAAGAAGATCAACGAAAGGTGTCGTAAGATGTCATTTTGTCCCTATTGCGGATCCATTAATGGTGAGTAAACTTGCATCCATACTTCTCGTCTCAAATGCCAGAAGAATATAAGGTATTGTGTATTTGGAAACATAACATGTGATGGATGACTAACATGTATATACACTCATTTGACTTTCTAGTGTGGGGTTCACCTCAATAATATTGAGGATAAGAGACATCTCTTCTACACAATTATTTTCATGTGTTATTTGTATAACTACTGCAGAAAAATTTGGTGAAGATTTTCATGTGTGTATGAAATAGCCCTAGACCTCTCTCTGTATACTTTATAGCTTCATTGAAGTGTGTGGTATAAACTGCATCTAGGTCCAGTAAAAAAATCTGGATTGCTTAAAATTGTTCACGAGAAGTATCGCCCTGTCTCTGCCAAACAGAAGACCTCTCAAGAGGTGAAGGAGTTTCGACAGGTTATTCAGAGGGTTGCAGAGGATAACAAAGAGTTACAACCATTCATCAATAAAGCTCAGGAAACCCTCAACCCCCTCAGGGTTTTACAGCTGTTTGAGAGAATTCCAGATGAGGTGAAATAATGGGGGGAATGCTAATCTAAATATATATAATATAATAATAATAATAATAATAATAATAATAATAATAATAATAATAATAATAATAATAATTGTGGATAATTACTCTATTAGGGATGACTGGATCCCACCCACAACAATACACAAATTATATCTCAATTTTCACTCAATGTTTTTTTGTTTGTTGTTGTTGTTGTTTGTTTGTTTGTTTGTTTGTTTGTTTCCAGCTGGTAATTCACTTACCATTCATAATGTAAGGAAAATTTCATGATGGGAATGTTGAGATCACAATGCCAAAGAAAGTACACAAACGAGAGGAAGAATGGAAGCTTGTAGCTACATAACACAAACTTACCCTCCCATTACATATCCTGCTTTAGTGAGATGGATCTTGATGGACTTTCGGTAGCTAATGATGAGTATAAATAGTAATGAATAATGAAGTTTTTATACTCCAAAACAAAAGCCTCCTCTTTCCCTAACACATCCTATTCAGACATTCTGAGGTACTACTATGCTCCATTGTATACTCAACCTTTTACACTGGCTAACAGTCATTCTGTAATACTTTGACATTGGCTACCTCTTGAATAACAGGATGATGTGTAGAGGTTTTATTTTGGAGTATTACTGTTAGTACTTCTCATTAGCTACTGAAAGTTCATCAAGGTCAATCTCACTAAAGCAGGATATGTAATGGGAGGGAAGGTCTGTGTTGTGTAAGTATAAGCTTCCTTTCACTTAGTGTCTTTCTCCTGTTTGTGTACTTTCCTTGCATTATGACCTCATCCATCTCTACATTCCCAGCATTTCTTGGTCTTCCTTTTACTTGTTAATGTAGCATTGGTAATTCTCTTGCTGTGTACTACCTCATATGTTCAAATATCCTCCAGGATTTGCCTCTGTTAACAATGTCAGCAGATTGTGGTCGGCCAAAAGACATCATTCTCACTCGACTACTTGTCCCTCCTCTTTGTATCCGACCTTCTGTCATTTCAGACACTCAGGCTGGAACGTGAGTGATAGTCTCCCCTCTTCTGGCATTGTGTGGCTGTGTTTAGTTTATTTTTAAAATTGTAGTACTGAAGATGATGTGACGATGAAACTCACTGAGATTATTTTCTTAAATGATGTAATTCAGCTTCATCGTTCCCGAGGGGCCAAAGTACACATGATCATGGTATTGAAGACAAGTCCATTCGTACATGTCCACAATGCTCTGTATTTATATACACGTAATAATATGAGGAGGGGGGGTGGGGGGTGGCGGAGGGAGGGGATATTTATAATTCTACCCACTAATCTGTATGATACAATGCACTCTAAAAGTCATGATATTACAGACACTTTGCTCTCTCTAATCAGAGGAGAAATGAATGATATCATCATCTGACCTGATGAGTATATTAATTACATTCTTACTCCCTCATTATCACAATTTCACAATTCATTAATCATTAATTTATAGGAAAGTTGGGACTTTTTACAGTTGCAATGTGCTCTCTATATCAACAGTGAGATGTCTGGCATACCTCTTTCAATGGCTGTGAGTGGATGTTACTTGGTTACATTAATCTCTTCCTTCTCTGGCAATAATAGTCAAAATGTATTTTATTACAGCCTAAGAAAGCTACCAGAGGGTTTGTGCAACGGTTGAAGGGTAAAACTGGCCGATTTAGGGGGAATTTGTCTGGAAAGAGAGTAGATTTTTCCAGTAGAACTGTTATTTCTCCTGATCCCAATCTGCAAATTGACCAGGTGAGAGAACAGTAGACATCAGGTGAAAGATGAGGTGTAGTTGCATATAGAACAAGGCTAACTATTAAATCTAGCTCTAAATCCACGAACCATAGACCCTGGGCAGGAGTGAATTACTGTTTGTGTTAGATTGATGTAGCTGTACAGTTTTAAGACAATACATTTTTTCCATCATGTTAGTACAGTTATGGCCTACTAGAGGAAGCATGTGAGCTTATTATTTTCTTCCACTTGACAACATTGTGTTTTCCATTATTTCCATGACAACAGGTTGCAGTTCCTGTTCATGTAGCCATGATCCTCTCTTATCCTGAGAGAGTAACATCTTCTAACATCAACTTCTTAAGGAAATTAGTTATTAATGGCCCCAATAAACATCCAGGAGCCAACTTCATCCAGTTGAAAGGACAAAGTTTCAAGAAGTAAATAATATTGAACATCTGGTAAAGGGTAACTATAATGTTTAGTCATGGTGTGTGGTATACATACAGGCTCACTAAGTAGGTGGGTAGTCCTTATGAATGGGTGTGATAGCCATGCCCATAAACACACCCACGTCATGATAGTTGGATTAGGTAACAGTAATAATATAATGTCATTCTCAGTGGGTAGGCATTAGAAACTGTTTATAATACACCATTTTAAATAGTTATAAACAGGTAGGACCTCCTATGGCTGTCACAGCTCATACTTAATAATATTTAGTAGAATGGTTGGCTGTTCGTTTAGTTAAGTCTTCTAGTGTAGTACTTTACTGGAATGGGCATGCAAATGTTATGTTTATCCCCTAAATAATAGGTTCCTGAAGTATGGAGATAGAAAGAAACAGGCTAAGGAACTTAAGGTATAATAATAATAATAATAATAATAATAATAATAATAATAATAATAATAATTAAATATTTTTACCTACTATTATTTAGCATGGGGATATTGTGGAGCGCCATCTCATAGACAATGATATTGTCCTGTTCAATAGACAACCTTCCCTTCACAAACTCAGCATCATGGCTCACTATGTAAGGAATCATTCTATATTTAACCTTCCTTTTGCTGTAATACTATAACTCCTGTCTGTTCTATGGACCTTGTTGGCTGCTGATGTTCATATTTCAGGCTAGGGTGATGCCCCATAGGACTTTTCGTTTCAATGAGTGTGTTTGCACGCCATACAATGCTGACTTTGATGGTGATGAGATGAATATGCACTTGCCGCAGACAGAAGAGGCCAAAGCTGAAGCCCTTACTTTGATGGGGGTGAGTCTATGAGATATCAGGGGTTGGGGAAAGGGGTAATTCTGATGAGGTGAGTTCTATGAGATATCAGGGGTTGGGGAAAGGGGTAATTCTGATGAGGCGAGTTCTATGAGGTATCAAGAGTTGGAATTCTAATGAGAAGTCCATGGGTTGGGTAGGGAGGGAGGAAGAAAGAACTCTGGTGGAGATTAGTCCTTGGGATATCAGTGAGAGAGACTTATGGGTGCAAGTCCATGGTCCAAGGGTTGGGAAGAGGCAGGGGGGCTTTGATGGGAGTAAGTAGTCCATAGAATAACAGCTATTGAGAGTCGGTCTTATTTCCTCTATCTGAAGAGGGATGAATTTACCAGATTTTGACAGAGTTGCATATCTGACCCCATAACTCAACCTCCAATGAAGTTAATTTTAGTACCAAAATGTATCTCTTGAAGTAGGCTTTCTAATGCCATATACAACACTGTTAATAATAATCAGTGAATACACTGCTGTAGGTGAAGAGCAACCTGGTAACTCCTAGGAATGGAGAACCTCTCATAGCAGCTATTCAAGACTTCATAACTGGTACAGACTAAGAGCTTTGAGTACAGCATTATATTTATAGATGAACAATTTAGCTTCTTATCTGCTGACAATGAAAGATGTGTTCTTTGATCGAGCCCAGTTTTGCCAGATCATTGCAGCCATGCTCCATGGCAAGGATAGAGGAATTAAAATAGATCTTCCGCTGCCGGCCATTCTGAAGGTTTGCTTGAAATTTTACATGCAATAACAAAGGTCAGCTCTGAATTCTTTTAGCCAGTACGACTGTGGACAGGAAAACAGGTTATCAGCATGATGATTCGGCCCAATAAACAGTCACCAGTTGTCATGAACCTCAGAGCAAAGGGGAAACAGTACACTAATAATGAAGATCTCTGTTCCAATGATTCCTGTAATGTGATAGTAATAGCATGAAATCTTCATCAGGAAGAAATTTTTACCACTTGTAGTTCTAAATATACTTAGCTACCATTAGCCCTTATGCTAGCATTTAATTTTCTGACTAACAAAGTTTCTTGCTGTGAGGTTTAGCACTACACATCACTTTTAAATTCTTTTTACCATACCCTCTTTCTTCCTTACAGTTGTAGTTGTATTCAATAGTCAACATCTATGTGGTACGCTGGACAAAGCTTCCCTTGGGTCTGGCTCAAAGAGTAATATA
Source organism: Diacarnus erythraeanus (assembly GCA_964016965.1). Taxonomy (NCBI): domain Eukaryota; kingdom Metazoa; phylum Porifera; class Demospongiae; order Poecilosclerida; family Podospongiidae; genus Diacarnus; species Diacarnus erythraeanus. Next base: position 1,406,099 of record OZ024679.1, on the reverse strand, counting down.
TTTTATATTCTCCTTCGTGACTATGGACAGCAGGTGGCAGCTGACACTATGTCCAGGCTGGCAAGATTATGCCCTTTTTTTCTTAGTAAGAAACTCACAGCACACCAATGAATTTATACTAATTGTGTGGATATCATAATAATAAATTATATTATTATTATGTATATTATTATTATGTACTTTTTTTTTGTATTATGTTTCTAAGGTAACAGAGGTTTCTCCATTGGAATTGGGGATGTGACTCCTGGAAGAAAATTAATCAAGGAAAAAGAGGAACTTGTTGATAGAGGGTGAGACTTAAAAAGTAGAAACTCAATGTTGTTATCACAATTATGGGAAGGGATGTAATTATTTGTCCTGGTAAAGTGTAACTATAATAATATATTTCTAAAGGTATACAAAATGTGATGAGTTCATCCAAAAGTTCAAGGATGGGAAACTCACCACCCAACCAGGCTGCACAGCGGAGGAAACTCTTGAAGCTATGATCCTTCGAGAGCTCTCTGTTATCAGAGAATCTGCTGGAAAGGTGTGCAAACGTGAACTCCATCGCACTAACAGTCCCTTGAATATGGCTCTCTGTGGGTCAAAGGGTTCCTTCATTAACATCTCTCAGATGATAGCTTGTGTTGGCCAGCAAGCCATATCAGGGAAGAGGATACCTGATGGCTTTGAAGACAGGGCTCTACCTTATTACCCCAGAAAATGTATGTGCAATGAACTTAGTAGTAATAGATAACTATTTTATTGTAGTTAGCTGTCTTGGTGTTATCAGCCAGTTCTTTATATGGTAGATTCTAAAGTTACTTGAACATGTAGCATGCCATGATTAATTTAGTGTAGGTGGTTTGGTTTTGCTCAGGCTGGGCCTTAGTCTAAGACAAGCACTAGAGTGTTGGTGGTTTCTTTATCTTGGTGTTACTCAGGATGGGCCTGGGCCTTAGTCCACTAGAGGAGGCTGGTCTTGAAGGTAATTTGCACATTGAAGTGGTTTCTGTGGATTGTGCTGGTGGAGGCAGTGGAAGATACTGCAATGTTCTCTATATTCTGGGTCTAACCTGATGGGAGAATCCTGCAGTGTTGTAGGGGTGATGGGAGAATCCTGCAGTGCTGTAGGGGCGAAGGGAGAATCCTGCAGTGTTGTAGAGGCGAAGGGAGAATCCTGCAGTGCTGTAGGGGCGAAGGGAGAATCCTGCAGTGTTGTAGGGGTAATGTAGAGACTATCTCTATGAATGTTTGATTTTACAATTAATAGCCAAAGCACCAGCTGCTAAAGGTTTTGTCAAGAACAGTTTCTACAGTGGACTAACACCAACAGAATTTTTCTTTCACACTGTAGGAGGAAGAGAGGGTAAGCTATATATTAATATTTTATGGCTTACTGTTAACATCCTTGATGTTGCTTATAAGGACTTGTGGACACTGCTGTCAAGACAGCAGAAACTGGATACATGCAAAGAAGGCTAGTCAAGGTATGATGTATATATGGTACTATATTTCTCTATTCCTGACACCTAGGGACAAATTAAAAAAGTGTCCAGATTAGAGGGGTGACCTCATTTCAGGGGGTGAAGTTCTTTTAATGTAAACTGTTATTTGGGACATGTCCAAGTATCCTAAATGCGGCAGTGTCCTCATTTGGGTGTTGGAATAGAGGTGTTCCACTATAATGCCTCTAGTAGTAGATGTATGACACATGACAATGGGAGAAAGCAGTGAAACTAAGATTTGCCATCACCAGAATATAGCATATTGTATTGTGCTTGTGTAAAAGCTATTCTTATCAGACCTGAAGATAGATCAAATTATATTTCCTTTAACTCGAATATCTCCAGTCTCTGGAAGACCTGTGTTCTCAATATGATGTCACTGTCCGTAACTCAGAGGGATATATAGTTCAGTTTATGTATGGGGGAGATGGACTTGACCCTGCTATGATGGAAGGGAAAGATAAACCAGTTGATTTCTCAAGGGTCATGCAACATGTCAAGGTGAAGCTATAATACATCCATTGCCCATTTGACTCACTGGCACTAGTGAGCTAGCTAATTAATTAAACATTATAGCTAGTAGAACTTCTCTATAAAGGACACATTGGGACCTTGGAAACTGTCCTTAATTCAGAGGTAATATAATACACTAAAGTATTAGTCTAGGACTGGACAAGTGTCCTCCGTGTAGTCCTCATTTCAGAGTGTCCTTTGTCAGAGGTTGCATTGACTTTCAAGGATTATTCCATTTTCTCTTGCCAGGCTAAGTTCCAATGCAGATGTGAATCTCCTCTTAGTCCTTCCCAGACAAGGTTTCTCTGTAAAAAGGCTTTAAGTTCTGATCTCTTCAGGTTTTGTAATAAAGAATTCAAGAAAGAAATGAAGTAAAAACAAAAAATATTCACTATGTGTATGGAATAACATTATTATTTTGTAGTGATTTTCTGGAGCAAGTTAGCAAGGAGCTAGAAGGATGTTGGAATAGATTTGGCCTTGTTGATCCATTTATTAAGTTAGTGCAACATTATTTAGCTACTGAAAGTTGAAGGTCCATCTCACTAAAGCAGGATATGTAATGGGAGGGAAGGTCTGTTGTGTAAGTATCACTTAGTGTCTTTCTCTTGTTTGTGTGCATTGAGTCCTCATCCAACTCCTTACATTTTTTCTCCATTCAATTGTATAATAGCTATACTGCTGAGATTGAAGTCAGGGGTTCCCCACGAATTAGCCAAATTAACCATTGGCTAATTCTAGTAGCTTTTGGCTACAGTTGGACAAGCAAAATTAGCCAAAATGGCTATAATCCTACTTTACCAAAGCTTTCAGCAACCTCCAAAATCTAAGTTCTATGTAATCTTTCTGGCCTCTACTGCATTGAATGGTAGTATGACAACAGATTAAAAACTTTTTAATCTATGGTATGGCTAAAATGGCAAAGAAAAATTAATAAATTAGCCATTTTGGCTACTATTTTTATTTTCTGTCGGGAACCCCTGAAAGTTTATTTGAGTAACACCATAATGGTCTCAGAATTTAAGTGTCTGTGTATATATTTGGTACAGTGTAGATGACAAGACCATAGCAGAGTTGAAATCACCAGTAAACAAAGAACAGCCTCCAGGTAATGTTTCTGCACTGACAAACTCTGTGTTGTATTATTGTGTGAATCTATTTAGTTTTGTATGAGATGGAAAGAATAACCAAGACTCAACTGGAGAAGTTTATGATTACGTGTGTTGATAAGTTCATGCGTGCTCGTATTGAGCCCGGGACTGCAGTGGGGGCCATAGGAGCTCAAAGCATTGGGGAGCCTGGTACTCAGATGACCCTGAAGACTTTTCATTTTGCAGGGGTGGCAAGCATGAATATCCTCTCCTCTTTATTGTGAATAAGGTTTATTTTAAGGGTTTAAGTTTAAACAAAGATGAGAATATGTAGCTATTGTATGTTGAGCTATTTGAAAGTAGTTGGCTGTTATAGTTTTTACTGTATAGCTAGGTAGCTACCAAATGTTGCCACATTCACTTTACAAGTCTAGCCTAGCACATACGCATTTCCAGTAACTTATCTCTTTAAGTGTTGGCAGCAATTTTCTTTGACATGCATGCTACTATATACATATCACATTGGGTGTTCCTCGAATAAAAGAAATTATTAATGCCTCACGAAACATTAGTACACCCATCATCACAGCCCAGCTAGACAAGGATGATGATCCTGAATATGCCCGGATTGTCAAGGGAAGAGTTGAGAAGACCCTTCTTGGAGAGATTTCACGATACATTGAGGAAGTGTATGATCCTGATAAGTGTTACCTGAAGATACAACTGGATAGAGGCAGGATAAAGCTCCTTAAGGTTGAGGAGTGTGTAATAAGTATTGTTAAGGGCCCCTATTATCCAAAGGAACATGTGTATTGATGGGATTGAAGTTTTGCAAGGCAATCTGATCAAGTGATTGTTACATATCTTGATATAATTATTATATAGGGTTATCTAGAAGGGACAGAGGTAAGGAAATAGAGATGCTTATCTAGCTATGTAGTTTAGTAACCATCAGAGAGAAAGAGGTTGTTTGAAATCTTGTATGCAGAGAAGAGTTGGTTAGATATGTAGAGGAGAGAGAGAGGTAAATGTGTAGAGAGTGGAGGGTGGTTAGATATATAGAGGAGAAAGATGTTAGATAAGTAGAAGAGAGGTAGATGTGTAGAGAGTGATAGGTAGTTAGATGTGTAGAGAGTGATAGGTGGTTAGATGTGTATAGAGAAGAGGGGTGGTTAGTTATCTATATAGGAGAGATGTGTAGAGAGTGAGGGGTGGTTAGATGTGTAGAGGAATGAGGTAGCTAGTTAATGTGTAGAGAAGAGGATGGTTAGATATAGAGGTTATATAGTTAGATAGGTCAAGAGTAATTACTATGACAGTCTTCTATTTAGGGTTCTTCCTGTAGGAGCCTCTATAGCTAACATACTTTTATCTTTCTGCTGCTTCCCATGTCATATCCTTGACAGGCTTGGAGCCTGTGGAGTGCCTCTGTGAATCTGTCTCATTGCATGAAAGATGATATACTCTTACTGTAGAATTCTGCATGTATTATTTATTCATCTGCTACTCATGGAAGTTTCCCATACTTAATATAGCCATGTATTCAGTAGTATAGTTATATTTCTCTGTTTGTGCATGCATATAGCTTGAGATTGACTCCTGGACTGTCCAGTATTCTTTATGTACTGCACCTAAATTGAAACTGAAACCGAAGGTATAGTTATTGCAATACAGAAACTTGTTTATGTCAAATTCATTTGTTAAACTGTGAATGATCTATATAGAATATCCATATTAGGAGCCGGTGGGTTCTTGATGTTATTCCTAATGAAGGAAAAACATCTATTTATTATGTAATGCAGTCTCTAAAGGTACAGCTGCCTAATGTAGTTGTCAAGGTACGTCAAGGTACGTATGTTATGAAGACATTAAGTTACATGTTATGCATACATAGTGACCTATTGAATCATACATATAGATATAGGCTTACATTTGAGTGTCAGTAATAATGTGGCTTTTGAAGGCTTCAAGTACCTTTTTTAAGCTGCTCTAGCCAACATAAGAATGTCAAACTCCTTTTGAGTTATTAAATTTATGACATCAATTGATCACTTATGTATGGAGTAAAGAGCTAATCACTACTGTAATCCAGGGAATGTCATTGATTGAATAGCAAGTTCAATCACTGGGTCTTTATGAATACACTGCTTTACATGCAACTTCCAGGGCTCAGGTGATTGTGAATAGACTTTTGATTAAAACTGTAGGGAATTAGCTCTGTGAGTCGAGCTATTATTCATATGGATGAAGGCAAGAGTGACAGGAACAAATACAAGTTGTTAGTAGAAGGCATGAACTTACAGGCAGTTATGGCCACCAAGGGAGTGAAAGGAACAGCATGCACTTCCAACCACACAGCTGAGGTTGAGTCCACCCTTGGCATTGAGTCTGCTAGGTATTAGATATAAAGCCTCTTCTTGTAGCTAAGCTACAAACCTTTTACATCCTGTTATATAGGCAAACTATTATTAATGAGATTGTATACACCATGGTCAACCATGGGATGAATATTGATCTTCGCCATGTCATGTTGCTGGCTGATCTCATGACTTTTAAGGTATGGTACAGCTTGCATCCTGTGACCAGATAAGACCTCTACTCTCTGAACATGCACACAGGGTGAAGTTCTGGGGATAACAAGATTTGGTCTGGCAAAGATGAAAGAGAGTGTTCTGATGCTTGCTTCAGTTAGTATTAGAGTACCTAGCTGACCTCATTACTTCACCATTATTATTATTATTATTTTAGTTTGAGAAAACAGCAGATCATTTGTTTGATGCTTCTTTCCATGGTCAAAAAGATGCCATAACTGGTGAGGCGTCTATATCTGTATGTGATTCTAATAGATAGCTATTTTCAACCATGCAGGTGTGAGTGAGTGCATTATAATGGGGATACCAATGTCCATAGGAACTGGGTTATTCAAGTTGCTTCACCAACCCAAAAAGCCTGCTGTGGCAACTAAGAGAGCTTTATTATTTGATTCTCCTGACTACCACCTCCAGGAATTGTTCTAGCTAACTAATCAATACACATCGGCAATGTGAAAAATATCATTCTCTTTTCTTTCAATAATAATAATAATAATAATTATTATTATTATTGCGATTGCACGTTTAACCACGCCCTTTTTTCTAAAAGTAGCGCACCTGCTAACAGAACGTTAGCTAGAAAACTACATTGCTAAATCCGTTCGCAAGCAATATCCAACAGATTAACTATTCAAATATATATAGGCTAAGGCTTAATCACAGGTCAAATGCTTCCTTGGTCCCGAAACGCTAATAAAGAGGTGATTGTACTGTTTGTGTGATAGTTCTAGAGAGAGTATAAATTTCTAGTTACTAAGGGAAGAAGTTTAGCTACGGGTGTAAGTAAGAAGTAAAGGTATGATGGTGCTAAAGTAGAACTAACTACTGACTGTATGCTAAACTAGTCGAACCTCCTGTTTGGTATCCTAGTTACTACCAAGCAGACCCTCCCCCCCCCCTTCCAATTGTTTGTTGTACAAAATTCCAACAATAACTCTGGGTATTAAATTAAGGGGGTTAAGAATGTTTGACTGGGGCTAACAAACTGTTACTGCATGATAACTGTGAAGCATTTAGTAATAATAGGTAGTTACAGCTGAAATTCTGGTCTGCTATTATACACAGGGCTGTGTGCTGAGCTAGAGAGCCCACACTATGCCACCAAAGTCATCCAAACTGTGCAAGAGTTTATCTAAACTCTTGGAAGATACTTCCTCTCTGTCAATGCTGGAATATTTCATCCAGTACATGGAATCAGCCAATGCACTGCATATTCTCCATTTTTGGTATACTGTGGAGTCTTTCAAGGCTACTACCTCACCTGTATCACACTCAGTGCACTCCAATGGCAAAATATCTAATATGGATGCTGGTAGGAACTCATGTGAAACTTATATTTGCGGAGATAGCAATCTAGGAAGTCATGTTGCCAAGGATACAGGTACCTCAGAGAATGACAAGATGGTGGATGGAAAAAGAGAACACAGAGTGTTAAAGAGGAGAGATACAGGGAACCACCAATATTGTAATTGTATGATTGGTATGCAACAGCAGGAAGTATCACTTAATCAATCTCCTGTTAGTGTTATATCAGATGGTAACCCTGTGACATTTAGCCATACTTGTGAGCATGGATCACCAAATGTTGAAAGCTCAAGATTTCTCTCAGATTTTGTATCGTGGAATCAGGCACCCAATCATGTAAAATCAAAAAATCACCCTTCAAATTTAAGTTAGTTGCTTTAAATTTTATGTATTTATTAGAATATAAACATAGTATAGTCCACTACCATAAAAGAAAGAGCTATTGTTAACATAACTACTTTGTTTAGTATAAGGTAGTAAAGTAATATATTTTAGACATTCCAACTTGTACTTTACTGTAGTTTCAGCTCTTTCTAATGATACAATGGTACAAGAAAGAGGGTAATAGGCTACATTCTGAACATTATAATGGGAGAAGTGATTACTATTGGATGGCTAGCTAATTGGTCACTTGCATGTGTTTGTTAGTTCCAGGGTTATTAGCCGGTAGTAATGTGGTTGCTGGTAAGCGTACTGTACTATCATATTTACTGGTATTGTACACTGTATATGTTACAGCTTGTATATAGAGTACACTGAATTTTTAGGGTAAACTGAAAATTGATAATATCAATCTTAATGCTATAGCTAGCTACTTCCATTAACACACAGACTTCATTATTCTCTTTATTGTGAGTCCAGAATGGTCCTTTCACACCTCACTACTTTCCTGGTATGTTTTAATTGACAGTTATATTTCATCTGTAGTGGACTAGTTCTTACCCATTGAAATACATCTTCTTACTATAAGACTTTAGAGAACTTTAGATGAGAACTTTAGAGGCTAGTATGAGAACTTTAGAGACTATTTTAAGACTTTAGAGGTTACTATGGAATAGTATGACATTGTGAGGACTTTAGATACTACTATAGGATGACCTATTAAACTTTAGAGACTACTACAAGACTTTAGAGACCCTAGTATGAGATTAATGCTATTTATAATATTATAGTTACTAGTGTGAGAACTTAAAGGACTTCAGAGACTGTAGTGTGGGAACTGTAGAGACTAGACTTTAGAGACCAGACTTTAGAGTCTACTAAGGCACGTGAGAACTTGGAAACATTAATTTTATTTTGTGTTCATCTGTTATGCTTGAGATCTACTGCTCAATTATTATTCTGGAATGAAACACCATTTTTGTGTGTGACAGTCACAGCAAGAGCCTGGGAGTCTGAGCATCTAGTAACTGCTAAATAGATGCTATATAGAGCTTGCTCCAAAAACAAGAAATCAACACTTATTAATAAATTTCTGTGTGAACAAAGACAAGTACAAGCTGAAATGCTCTTATAAATTAATTATTAGGATCAGAGATTAGGCTATTTATTCCACTGAATGCAGTGAGTAGAAACATATATTCATTCCTTTGCAGCGTTAGAAACAGATGCACTAGAGATATACCGAAAGTACCTAGCACTCAATACAGCCAAACCACTAGGAGTGACAGATGAAATCAGACAGAGAGTTGAAGGTGATTAAGCCATGCAGATAATTATTACATGTACAGTTTTAACTAGCTAAGAGATGTTCACTGGAAACTATTATGATGTATGTATCACTGATCACTGTATTGCTATAGCTAATACTAGTGTATTCAGTTGGGCATCATTAGCAAATATCTGCATGCTTATTATTAGTGAAAATTTAACTTTCAATTTGGTTGTACTTATGCATTATGTTCACAGTTAATATTTGTCCTGAGGATGGGAAAATATCCAACTCATGTTTTAATGAAGCCCAAATGTTTGTTTATGAAGTTTTGGAGGAAAGGTTAGATTTACACTTTCACTTTCAATGTTAGTTAATACACTGTGTACTGTCATTTGTATGTAATGTAATTTATACCATCTGCATCACTGTTTGTAAAAGCCAGGAATGTTATACACCATTGACCAACAATAGCTAGCTACTTAGTACTACTAATAATATAGCTAGAAGCTAAAGAAACGCTGTATAAAACCATTAACATGTCAGTTGTAGTAAAACTTGTGTGCCTTCAAGGAAACCTAAGAGCTAGGAGGAAACAGCCCTTTTATATAATTCATAGGTAATAATTTTGGGATAGGACAAGTTTCCTTTCAGTGTATACTTTTTATCAGAGGATCAACTACATAAGCCTAATCTAGACATGTTATGGGGGATAATTGGTAAGTAGACATGCTATAGTGCTGGTTAATTTACTTAGGAAGTTTTCATATTATGAGTACCTATAAAATGAGATGTTCATTTATGGAACCATCTTTTTGATGTTAATACCTGTGTAGCTATAATAAGGAAATTATGTCTCAATGATGGACTAGTAGACTAGCCTATTTCTATATAATATAGGATTATTATTTTTATAGTAGTTACTATGTACACCATGATGATGCAGTGATGTTAAAATATCTTATGCCTTTGTAGTACCTATACTGTCAGTGTAGTATGTAGCTTACCATAGGATGTATCTTGTTATCTTCTTACTGAGACTAGCTATATAATTTTCTCAATTCATTGCAATCTCAGTGAAGGATGTATACTCTTCTCACATTATTTTTAGCTATAGTTCATTACACTCTTAGTAGGAGTATGTGTTTTCTGTTACATATTATATAACTGTTAGATTATATAACTGTTAGTGGAGGAGTATATAGTTATGGTCAATTATCAATTCCTATGATTGCACATAACATTTTTTTAGATACTACCCTGGTTTTCTCCATAGTTCATTCTTTTGTAAGTATCAGCTGGAGTATATTGCAAGTGGAAACCTGAATTTAATGGATTTTCTTTTGGAAAGAAATGCTCTTTCTTATTTTGTAGAGGTTGGTTCAATAATGAAACTAAAATTCTTTGAGTCAGAGAGTAATAGTGTAGCTATGATTGGGACATTATCATTATTGTAAATATTTTTTATGTCATGAGTAATAATTATTATAAAGATAACTAGCTATGCATCAAAACATATACTTAGATACTAACAACCTCCACACAGAATACACTACAGCATACTCTATAGCTTTATATAATCTAAAAGGGTCTCTTTATGGAGCCAGCTATAGCATTTTTACGACCTGAGGCAAAAATATAGAGCTGTTCTCCAATTAGCTACCCTGAAATCATGAATATATCAGTTGTGTACATTGAGACAAAGTCTAAAAGTACTCTATTAGATTATATATAGTCACTTGATGAAAAGGGTCTTGTCCAACAAGCACAACTTTTGATCTATTTGGTGATCTTAGTAAGTTACATTACCTTTTCAAGTTCCTAAATACACAAGAAAGCTCAAGAAGATTTTTGTTTCAATAACAAAGTATGCTGGTAATACAGGCTTATAGGTACATTTTGGCATTGACATGACATGAATATTCTTGAATTCCAACTAGCTTACTATTGTTGCAAAGATTGCTAAAACTAGGACTTCTATAACAATCATCATGTAGTTAGAGACTGCTGATAATGTAATAAGATTCCTGAATAGCCAGGATGTAGAACAAGAACAATCTCATCAGACAGCCCTTCTTACCTTGAATCTATAGATACAACAGTACAGGTTATTTAAAGTTTTCACAAGCTGCTATCAATGTATAAACATGATCATTGAATAACAGATCAAGTTAGTTTACATGAAATAGGAAGTATATATTTAGAAGACTACTACTGTACCTTGTTATTAACAATTGGTGTGTTATGTATTTATTATTACAGTTTATGGAGCAAGAAGGTGCATCCTCTCTGCTTCAGTTCTGGTTGAAGGCTGATAATTTCTATAACCAACTATCTAATCCTAATCGAATTCCTGATGTAGAAGTTGATATAGCTGATGCCATGGCCATATATGACAGGTTTAATTATGCATGCCCACCTTTTCACTCAGCCATATAGTAGTTGTCCATCACAGCTAGTGTAATTAATTGCTAACATCTACAGGTGTATGCACTCAATAAATAATTAATATTGTTACAAATACATGAACAACTTATTCATCTTGTCATATATAATTATAGTACATAGACGTATAAGAAATAATCATTCACATATTATGTATGTACCAATTTTTATTACCTATGGAGTACTGAAGTAGGTTTATTGTGTATAGCCATATACTAGAAAGCTATCCAGCTCTCACAAATCTTATACAAGGTCTACATGCAAGTCCCCAAGTTTTCTATGTAACTGCCTTTAACACCTTGTTTCAGGTAGTCACATATGAACTTTCTCATATTCATGCATGTTGTATCACTGTATAGGTCCAGTCATGTAGTTATACTAGATATTCACTATAGCTATGTATTATTGCCATGGTTTTTCCATTCATTCTACACATGGTCATCTTTTTGTGAAGGTATTTCTCACTCCAAGCCAGTGAACGCTTGGATATGGAAGAGAGTGTGAGGTTAGATGTTGAAAACAGGATATGTGATGAGCATGGACCTAGGACAGACTCATATTTGAGACCTCAATTTGTAGCATATCATACCATGAAAGAGGTAGTTCTAATAAAGTAGCCATAGTAAACACTTAGGGTCTGGGAGACCATAGATGTAAGGTTCCTGGTCATAGTTATGGGATATCTTACAGTTCAGACTTAAGAGTTACATGATAAAAATGATAGGTGATCTGGAATTTCTAAGCTTGTATATACAAGGGCATAGCTGTCTTGGTAGCATTACTTCAGAATTGATTTCTTCCTTATAAGTACTTGTTTGTGCTGTAGAAGCCCATCAAGTACACCCAAAAGGAATGTGTTTTACTGTGAATTATGTTATGGTGAATGTAGTAAAATGTTAACCTTTTTAATGGGACCCTATACATAAGAGATTGTTACTACACACTTCTACCATTCATTCAAGTATTAATATACAATACTGATTTTGTTATTCTTTTGTTTTGTGACATGTTTAGGTTTATTTTCCAACTTTCATCGAGAGTTCAATTTACTTGAGGTTCCTCAATGAACTGGTCCTTATGTTGAACAAAGATGATGAGCCAACAACACAAGCTGATGTTGCTGAACACACTATTCCAGAAATTGATGAGGGGAAAGACATGGATGATCCAGACTTATTATGGAAGAGACCTTCATTATTGTAAATAATATTGTAGCAACAGGGGATGGCAGGAGTTACCCTCCACTTTGATGTCAATCCTGTGAATGAGGGATTGTGAAACTTTGTCTAATTTGCCCTTAGGCTCTGTCTGTGGAGATATGTTCACAAACCTTGATCATAAAATCTTGACCAACCAATGAGGTGCAGCAATCACACTTGTAATCACAAAAGTTACTTTGTGGGTAATAGATGGAGCTACCTGACCAGGAACACATAATACAATAGCAATTCTCTCCAAGACTTATTCAATTATGTGAATTGAAGCTATCAATACACAATCTTTATTTCTTGCAGATTTAGACTGGGATTTGTCAATGAATTTGGACAGTATATATCTGAGATTGACCCTATTCCTATGAAATCTTCAAAGAAAGGTTTACTAGCTATAGCATGAAGCAGTCTTACTTTTATTTCCTGCTATTTTTCTATATATACAGATCTATATGGTTCAAGATCATTGAGGAAGCAGAGGAAAGAAGAGGTAGCCATTATAGCTTTTGCTGATTTTGTGAATAGTACAGTGTTAACTATTCTATAGTGGACATAATATTGGGACCTTAAATTGTCCTTGTTAAAAGAGGTTTCCTCTAAAAGTATTGGAATAAGAACCAGAGGTTTCCTTCTTATGGAGGTCCTGAATGGAGGTTTCACTTTATACACATACAGAGGCTATAGAACAATGTGTAGCTATCATCTAGGATAAGACAGGCTAGTGAGCCTTGATAATAAGCTACTAACTTTAAAACTCTATAGCTAGCTATCTTTTCTCAGATTAGATATCCTGATATAACAAGTATATAGCTAGCTGAATAGCAATCTTTTTCTTTGTTATAGGAGTTAGCCATGAAGATTGTTAGGAACATAATAAAGGAAGTCTCAAATTCCCTGAACAGTGATAGCTAGCTAGCTAATATAATGGCTGGCTACAACTTCTGAAGCTTTCCTGGTCATTCTGAATACTGAAAGACCCTGCCAAGTTACATGAATTTATCATAGATTCATTTTTATGATGTGATTTTTCATGTTGTTGTTTTTTCTTTCTATTACTTTTTTACCCTCAGCCCTTCTATTAATAATAAATCTACATAGTATATCTGTAGACTCTTCCACCACTAACTGTTCTCCTAGACTAGGGAAGTGGTAATTACGACCGCCCTTAGCCAACCTATTTAGCTGCAGGCTCCCAGGTTGGCTAGCCGGCCATCCACTGCAGAGCTAGCTTGCAAAATGTTTTTTTTTACCGCGCCCGGGCGTAGAGTAATAAAAGGCGAAATTCATTGACTTTTGAGAGAGATAATACTTTTCTGAGTTCTAACTTACATCGCAGAGAGTATGAGTACCCCGGGGCGTATGGGGCGTATGGGGCGTAAAAGCTTCCCTTTCAAGTCAGGAGACCTCGTCCTCGTGAAGTGGGACGACGGGATGGTATACTTCGCCAAGATCAGGCGCGTCGACCTTAAGAAAGAGAAGTGTACGGTTATATTCGACGACAAGTCTAGAGGCGAGGCTGATTTCTATCAGATACACAGTGGTAAGAGTCCCGTTTATTGAGGTATTACCGGTGGCAACTTCGGAGAAGTTGTGGGTAATATGTATACCTGGAGTTAAGGACTGCTAGCTACAGTACCGTGTCTTTCTGAGACTTTACGCATACACACACGCTCTGCTGGTGGTTAGCTAGGTAGAATTGCTGTATGGTTCGCAGTACATTCTGGTGGTGTGCTGTAGACTTTCCTGTGCTAGGACTTGCAGCTGAACTAACTGGTTGGTGTCGGACCGGGATATCACTGTGAATGCATGGCAGTCTTAAGTGTGACACAATTCTCTACATAAAATTTGTTTCATTAGACTTGCATAATATTATTGCATCATAATAGATTTATCTAAGCTAGCTGGCATGTCTGTGTGGGGTATTATTAGGGTAAAGATGGACTAGTATACAATTATTATACTCTTTGTAATTCCCAAAAATTAACATCATGTTTTCACTAAGTGATCCCTACAAGCAATAGATTCACATAGCAGCTGAGTAGTGGAGTGTAATAATTAACCAGGAATCTACTCTTGAGCTCCTTCTCTAGTGATCATTTCTTATTATTGTAATGTTAATAAAGGTAATACAGAACACTTATCTATAGTGAAATATGTCAGACACAATGGCTAATAATGCATTTCCACTTTTGGGACATGAACTAGCTGGCAACAAGCAAGAGAAGGTGGGCCATGCTTTCAATAGGCAAATTTTATTATCATGCATACATCATGTATTTACTCTGTACTGCAGTGGATGAGACTACCACTGATATTATCTGTATCAAATGCAAGAAGGATGACTCAGATTCTCCTAATGAGATTGTTTTATGTGACTTGTGTGGCATAGGTAATAATTACTCTTGGATAGGGTGTAACATTATTATATTAGTATTCATTGGTCCTAATCACATACTACCATGTGTATGCACCTCAGAACACTAATGAACTGGGAATTCTCACAATGAATATTGTTATTGTGGGTATAAATTAATAACCTTTGTTGACAATATCTTGCTTTTTTTCATAGGATTCCACCAGAAGTGCCACAATCCTCCTATACCAGCTAGTGCTTTACAGCTGGATATACCGTGGAATTGTGCCTATTGTCAAAATCACATAAAGTGCCCATATCTCACAGAATCTCTAGATGTTCTTCAGAACCTACTTTCTGATGATAATGAATCTACCACTGGTGACGAAGATGAGTATGCAGTGGAATCAGATCACGATGAAGTTGTACAAGAGGAACCCACTAGTTCCAAGCACATATTAAGGAAAAGAAAGGTAGCCATATATACTAAGAGCTAATCTGAGAGGGTAAACAGTAATACTGTATGTGCTCGTAGCTATTATGACACAGAAAGCTAGATAATTGCAGCTAACCTGGATAGTGTGTACAGTAATATATTACTGTACAATTTATAGAAGACAGTTTAATTGGGACAGAGTGGACACTATGCACTCAGAGAAGCAGGTAGTATCTTTCAATTGTTTTAGTACTATAGAAGCCAATGTTATTGTGATGAATAAGAAGCTATATAAATGCACTTGTTAGTTATAGTAACTGTATGTACAGAGGAGGAAGTCATCAAGAATCAAGAATGCTAAATTTGAGAGGCAAAAGCACACTGCACCTACTCCAGAATTATCCAGCTTGGTCACAGTAGAAAGGAAAAGCTGCTTGGTGGCAAGTAAAAATGTATTAGATGATGATATCTCTTCAATGGATTCTTCTTCCAACTCTAAATCTGAAGACTGGAGTTCTTCAAAGGATTCCAGTTCTACACAAGAGGTTGTAACCACCAGAAAGCGAAAGAAGCATCATAGCAGTGGCTATCAAAAGAGGCCTAAAAGATCATCTGTCGAGTCTCGCACTGTATCTGTCACAAGAATAGATACACCAATATATTCTAATAATCCTATCTTCACTATTAATGAAGGAAACTCTGAACTGTCTACTGGCAAAGAAACAAGTCCTGTTTTGAGTCCTACTGAAATGGAAACTAGTAGTGATGTTTTCCAAGAAGATAACCCTTCAAAACCAGGTTTTGACCTCCCTAGGCAAAGTCCTGTGAAAGTGAAGCAAAGGAAATTCCGTGTGTCGCTGAGCCTTCCAGAGGAGGTCGACACTAAATCAGCTATTGACAGTAGTGAGAAAAGTCCTTTGGCTGATAGTAGCCTACTTCCATCTTGGGATAACTTTTCATCAACAAATTCTCCCAAGAACAGTTTGAAGTCTCCATCAGTAGAAAAAGATTTGTCCATATCCAGCAAAACAGTGAAGGATGATCCCAAGACTGAAAATGAAAAAGAGGATGTACCTTTTATAGCCTCGCCTCTTCCAACTTCCTCTAGCTCTCTTAAGCAGCTTGGAATTGGTCTTCCTGAAAAAATTAATGATGTATATTCATCCACTAACATGAATGTAGGTGTCACTGGAAGTTCTGTTTATGAGTCTAAACCCTGTAATCCTGTTATTATTAGCTCAATTAAAATTCCTCTGACTGATGATGATGATGATACATCTGCTACTGAACCTGAACCTTCATCTGATACTATTGATGGTGTGTTGAATATAGCTTCACAGCCTCAAAACGAAGATGCTATCCTTGAGACTATAGATGATTCAGAGTATGGTGGGGAAGAAGAACCACAAGTCCATCATGAAACTGAAAACAAGACATCTACCACAGTTGATTCTGATTTAGATAAAGTGCCCAGTCCTGAAACTATTCTTAGCGACAAAACTGAAAATGAAACATCTCAGTCTCCCATAGCAACTGTTACCAACTCTGATTCTGTGGAGATTCCGAAGTCTCCCATGGCATCTGCTGTTAACTTTGACTCTGGAAAGGCACTGCAATGTACTGAAAAGGTATCAGAGCAAGCAGTCAATCCTAAGACTGATCAGGAGATTTTGTCTCCTACTGAAGCTTGTGCAGAACAAGTCAGTGCTAATTTGAAGACAGAAACCACCCAGACAACTTCTGAGAGTAGTCAGGCTCCTGACAAGATGGAAATGATGGTGGCAGAAAATGACACAGTGAAAACAGCTTCGCCAATTCCAGTTATCACTGGTACACCACAAACTGGTGAACTTCAGGAGGACTCACCTCAACAGCCTGGTAAACAGCATACCAGAGACTATTCTCCACCAACTGTCACTACAGCTTCTACTACTCAACAAGAAGTCCAGTCTGACAAGACTTCAACATCTATTTCAGGTATGATATACACATATTATAACTATAAGTAAGCTATTGTCACTACTGAAATATGACACCATTTATCCACAGATAAAACTCCTGTTGATAATGGTGAAGGGACTGGTGGTAGTAGTGATCTTGATGTTATTATAACTGGAATAGAGCCGAGTACTACTCAAACCCACAAAGTGTTAAGCGCAGGTGTTCAATCAGAATCTGCTCAATCATCAGCAGTGGTAAGGCCTTGTCAAGGAGGCTGGGGTAAATAGTGGTGGTTTGTAGTTAACACAAGTGTACTTATTTACAGTAGTCTGACTTAAAAAACCTGTAAAGCTGTAGTGGGTTTATCCTGAAAAGGAGGAGATGGTGTTCAGTACTATTATTATACACAACTAGTAATTATAGTACTACATAATAATTACTAGCAAATGCCCATAGAAAGATCAACAATTTTGCAGGAATGTATTGGGAAATGATGTGTGAATATTACACTATGTAGTGTACATTGTTGTCTATAGACACTGCATTTGCTTTACGTGCAGGCTGCTACCAGGTCTTCGCCTCCCATTGACAGTACTCCCCGAGTTTTACCAGTAATAATTGATTCTCCTATATCTGCTTCGGTATACACCAAAGACCATGGTTCCATTGTTCAGCCTGTGATTTACCATTTACAAACATCAGGAGCAGTTCCAGTCACTCTCCATGATAAGAGAGTCCCTCAAGTTGTTCAACACATAACAAAGGATGGATCTGTTTATACTACTAATACACCTGTTGACCAGATAATGCAACACACTTCAGGAAAAGAGATTCCAACATCAATAGCCAGCAGTGTGGCAGTGCCCCATTCAGTGGGAATACCTCTTTATTATACTGCTATTCATTCAGACTGTAGTAGGAATCCTCACTCATCAAGTGTAACCACAACTAAGCCCTATGCTATTGTTAATGCTCTGCCTGTTCAGTCTCATGATGGTACCTACAGACCTATTGCAGTCTCACAGAAACCTGGAAACAGACATCTGATACAGGTTGTACCCACCTCTGATGTCTCACAATTTATGCCTGAAAACATTCAGCATTGTGCATATATACCCTCAGAATCAGTTGATTCACCACTGCCCACAGCTGTAGTTCCTCCACCTTACAGTGCAGATGCCACTGCAATTAAGACCATTGACAAAAACATTCAGTCTATACAAAAGAAAATTGGTGATGCTTTTTCAAGTTCCAATGAAAAGGACCTTATATCTGCATTTGAAGATGCTTGGAGACAATTTCAAGAGAATGCAAAAAAGTATAAGAAAGATTCAGATGGTGAAAAATTGAAAGTTCTGAGTGACAGTATTGTTCTGACCAAAACAGACAAGGAACCTAAAGTCCAGGGAACTTCACAAGTGAATTTGGCTCATCAAATGTCAACAAAAACAAGAGTTGTTGCACCAAAGCTATCCTCTAACAAAACACAGATATCTACTGCCCTTCCAAATTCAAGCACTCCTCAGTTTATACATGCTGCGTTAACACCAGGTGGGACTCAACAACAGATTGTAATACACCCTGAATATGGTACAGTTTATGCCATTCCTACTACAGGATCTGCTAATAAACTTGTCCATGCCACAGGCCTATATAATCCAGCTACCGCTGTGGCCACCACTACCTCAAGCCAATCTCAACATAGTTTATCAAAAAGTAATCTTGCTCTAAAAACAATGGTTTCCAGGCAAAGAGTAATTCATGACAGAGCTCAGGTTGCTACAAGTCACAGACCAAGTCCTAGACCACAAACCAAGCATGGTAAAAAGGCTAAATTATGTGCCAGGTGTGGGGAAAATGCCACATATTTGTGTTCTGGCTGTCATACTGAGTGGTACTGTGGGAGAGAGTGTCAGGTAAGTAACATGGAGCGGAAGCAAGTACATGTATATATATTATTTGCATGCCTAGATAATTATTATTATTGTTTTGTGGCTGCTAATCATAATTATTGTGGTTCATTTGTTGCAGTTAAAGGCTTGGGAATCACATGCTGACCACTGTAAAGCTTGATGCCAGATGTGTGAACAACACTTGAATATTATCTCTTATGACTAACTGGCACTTAACTATAACATCATGCAAAATATTTTCTCCCCTAGCAGCACAATTGCACAGGTTATTATACTGCTATACTTGTTAATAATCTTTAACACTTTACTATTATAGCTGTGAATGGATGGATGCAATAATCACAAGCACAGAAGGGTCTTCATTAAAACTTCATTATTCCAACATCAAAGAATACTATGCATAATCCTAAAAGTAGTGACAAATCAACCAGTGAGGTCATGAAGTAAGGTGCTAACACAAATGTCAGGCCAGCTGGTTCAATGAATTTTTCTACATACCCAAGGTTCATTTGCTCATCTCTTAAGCTTTCTGCTTCAGATATTATATACAATAAGCTCTGGTCTCTATTTTCTATTGATATTATCACTTGTATCTGCTGGTTTTAATAAACCACCTCCTATGAATTGAATTTCTCTATGCTTCAGTATTGTAGGAGGGGCAGTTCGTAATACTGTGTTTTCTTCCTCTTCTTGTCTGTCATAAACTGTAGAAATTATTACATCTTTCATCTGCTTCCTTTTACGCTTACTTAAAGGAACATGCCTATCTATTTTTTCTCCTTGATATCTGCAAGGATATGCATGGTTATCAGCATGATGCATCTTTCGTGAAGTCATGGAAACATACCCAAGACCTCTTTTGATGAAAGGCAGTTGTCCCTCGGCTTCAACAGGCTCTATGAGACCTTGGTTGGTTGCTCCTACTCCACTACCAACTGTCCACCCTGAGCACTTTAACAACTTGCTTCCTATTCCCTAAAGAGACCACATCAATAGACATGCACTAATACTGCAGTGTTGACTAATATAATTATGGAAGATGCACAGTTCTGCAGACTCATGCATTGGAATTCTCCAGAATTGACTATGTAAAGAAGCTATAGTAGTCCAACTAAGGATCATTTGGACCACATATAGATCAGTTGTTTTACATTCCAGATTTTTGTGGAACAGTTAAGATAGCACACTCCTCACTAATCAGGACACCATGACAATGTGAAGTGGAGTCTGATTGATGATGAGAAAATAAATATTATGTAGGATATCATCCATAATTACAGGTTTTCTGGTGATTTCCATTCTTACCTTAGTATGCTTCTCAAATCCACCCAGTTCCTTCCATGGTTGTGAATCCTCCCCATCTCTCAGTCTCCTCTCCATCTCCATATCTCTCATATCCCTAGCATCCTTGTTTCCTCCAGCTATCACATGAGAGGAGGAGAAAGGGAGATTGGAGGAAAATGGATTTTCTGTTACTTACCATGGTCATAGTAGACAGACATATCAACATCCCAGTCATCCTCCTGAGAACATTTCTCATCAAAATCTTTAATGAAGTGCAAAAATTAGTTTGTTTAAGGAAAAGATAATTTTACCACAAATTGAGAAATTCATTCCAGATGTCATTTTTTTCTATTTAATTTTTATACATCATGGCATTTCCTGATCATAATAATAAATTATTTTGATTTGATTATTGTATTATAATTATTGCTGTATTGTATCTCCCAAAAAGCTAACTAGCTAGCTAGCTTCATAGTGGAGAAATCTCTCTCCTAAACTGATTTCATCCATCTTTACATTATGCTCTTCCCTCCATACATTCTCCACACAGTTACAACAAAATAATTACATGATATTATAGTAATAAGCATTGATTACTTATACAGCAAGTAATGGTAGGTAATGCAGATTTTGTACTGGTATGCAGCAAGGCAGAAAACAACAACAAAAAAATAAACAAAAAACCAACAAAAAAAAAAACAGCCTCACCTCCATCTTGCTGATCCCAATAACTGGCATCTGTATAAAAAACCAAACCACTTCCACCTTTCTCCCACATGACTTCTAAGTCCTCTTCATATAGCCTCTCCTTGCTCCTTCCCTAACAACATCAGACCAGGTAAGCAATATTTGTTAGGTGGGGGATCACAGCTCACCTGCTTGTCTGCATCATCATGGAAAGCTTCATACCTTTCCCACTCCTCAGCATCATGGTCATCATCCTAAAATAATGGGCAAACCTCATAACCTCAGCATGGATTGTTATGGGCAAAACCTCACTAAAAAGTAACTAGCTAGTGGTCCTGAGAGTGTTTTAGTCCTAGTGTGTGTTAAGGCAATCATCTTGAAAGCCTCATACCTGAATAGTTCAGCTAAGCTTCTGTATGCCCTCCTTACCACTTTCACAGGCATTGGCAGCTGTGACTCTGGATCATATGACATATCCTAGGCAACTTATCTAATTTGTGATCTATAGTACCACAAGTATCTGGGTCAATAAAATAATGAGACGTCTTGATGCCACTTCAAAGATTATTCAGTACCTTTACTGCCATATTATTAATGTCTCCGTAATATTATTTATATAGCTAGCTATACAGCTAGCTACTTTTAAACCACTCCAGAAAAATAAATGAAAAGCTGTGGTCCCCAAGAACATTCCCACCAAATAAATAATCTGGATTAGCCACTCCCTTTTGTATAGAAATCTCACCCTTCACCCAAATTTTATGAACACCCCCAAAAAAGGAGTTTCAGCTACCAAAAGACACAAGTAGCTACACCCTCTGACTTAATTGTAACAGTTACTAAGCATATTAGTGAAGCCCTCCCTATAGCTAAGATACTGCGAATAAAAGAAAAGTGATAATAATAATAAACAAGACAGAGCTAGAAATTAACCTTCAGACCTACGCACAATGTTCACTGCAGCATACAGAATATCCGCTGCAAACTACACATCACTTTGTACCCAAACTACAGAACATACTGATGGTATGTCTGACTCATCACCACTGGTCCTGTCTCCTTCCTCAACACTTTTATTATAGTCACCCTCTTCAGTAGAGCTACTACATTCACCAACATGAGTTCTGTAATCAAATGACACTGCACCATATCTTTTAGAGGATCTGCTCCTGGGAAACTCCAACTGAAGTTTCTTAATGATATAAGCTGGTAGTTTACATGTTCGTATTAATTCCATGAAGGTGGATAGAGGAGTGCCTACATTGCCCTGAGGCATGACACTGGGTGGAGTCATTTCAGGGAGAGTTAGTAAATCTCTCAAAGGAATGGATGAATTACAGGTAGCAATTACTCCATCAGGATCTATAGAATTTCAATATGTATGTGCTGATTGTGTAGCTATGAGTGGTACTCTGAGAATGAAGGAAATATAGAGATGGATGAATTTACAGTGACAGAAGCTGAGTGAGTTACTGACTGGTGTAGGAAATTGGGTAGGCCACAAATTTTTTTGGTTAGATTAAATTATGAAATCCTCAGATGAGTGTGATTATGTGTTTGGCCATGCACCCCAAAGGGAAACCATCACAAAAATAGAGATAGATGTACACTTGTAATATGAGGGGATGATAGAGATTAACTTCCAGCATGCAATAACGATAGATTTCATGCAAAACACAACTCTCTCTTCTCCCTACTCATCCTGTTGAGTTGGTTGAGCAGTTTATAATGGAACCCTGACCCCTGACCCTGTGAATTAATTAAATAATTGAGTGTTCATAATTTTATTAGCTATTTGTCTTTCTGTTTGTAGTGTCATCAACTTCTAGTACTACTAAACTGGCTAAACTGGCTAAACTGGCTAGCTATACTCTGTTTCAAGCAACAGGAATTCAGTCATTGCTGAACCACACAGATAATTGAGGTTCTGGTCAATCAAATTCCAAGCTGAAGTTCTCCACATCCCTACAAATCATATATTATTATTAGAACTAATAAAGAATGTAGTTAAGTACAAGATAGGGAGATCATTAGTAACAAATAAAGGTTACACAAAATTTGAAGTGGAGTATAAGTCTAGTGAAGGGGGAAAGTGTAGGGCATGTTTGGTAAATGGTGCAGTTAAATGTAAGGACATGTCAGGTCAAGTGGTGTGTCTACACGCTGGTGAAAAGCTGGTAAGGGGTATACAGGTAAGGTATGTTTAGAGCATCATTGGGTAAGTGGAGGGTCATGTTTGGGAGTATGCTAAGGCCTAGGAGTGACATTTTGGGCAATTTTCCATATAAAATGTGTACTTATTGTTAAGGGAAGTTTGGAGTGAAACTCTGTATAAAAATTTAATGATACTTTAGTATTAAACTTTTTAAGAGTGAAGCTGAATCAAAGTGAGTGAGAATCTCCCCCAATGAGTGAGGCTTGACAGGTCTGATACTTTTAATGGAATTTCTAAACTATAAACATATATAGCTACATATGGTAAGAAGTAAGGAGAGAAATCATTGAGAAGTGCTAGAGCACTAACAAAGTGTACGGAAGCAATTTTAGAGGGAAAAGGTTGAAAATAGGTAGTCAGTCTGAATCAGAAATAATAATGCTGTCCTCCCTAGAAATCACTCTTTCTGGATTTCACTCTGATAGAAAACACAGGCACTGATAACCTAGAGAATTACAGGAAAACTGGCAACATTGTGTAGTCTACTTTCCAAAATATTCAAAATCCAAATAGTTATAGCTATGGGTTAGGAGGGTACTAATATAATGGAAAACTCACTAGACAACACAGGTTCAGATTCTTACATAAACATTAATGTTTGTGTAAGACTGTCATTTAGTTAATGTATATACTAAAGCTCATGTAGATATGCAACATTACATCAACAATAATTTTATTAATGCTGATGTTAGCATTCAAATCAAAACTAAAATCTGAAGATTTGATAACTTGATCCAAGTAATATTCAGGAGAGAGAGAAAAACTAAACTATGCCAGCCCTATGTATACATCTTGATGAAGTACAAATTTATGGCACCTTATAGTGCCTTCAATGTTGAAAGACAGTCACTCACAATCCCAGTAGCTTCACTGTGTATATACTAACTATGAAATTCTATATACAGAGTGAATCTAGAGTATCAATCAAATGGTATAACTCTTCCATCTTCAAAAGCAGAGAGATCACTTAAGACTCTCTGTAAAAAGTGAATGAGGGGATACAGGTAGACCTCAACTGCTGTGAGTTTATCCATTCCACTTCAAAACATGTCCTCTCAAAAAACCTCCTATCCTACTCAACAGGATACACTAGTTCCAGCTCACTAAACAGGATATGTAGGGAAAGAGAAAGGCTGTGTATTGCAAGAAACCCTCAATCATTCATACAAGTCCATCCTTCTCCATTGTAACTTCATCCATCCCTTCATTGTTTTATTCATTTTTTAGTAAACCATACCCATATATATATATTCTGTAGGTTGAAACATTCATTTCTAATTCAGCTCTACAAGGAGACACTGCACAATCAATTCATTGCTTAATGTTGTCCACACAATATCCCTATCAAACCATTTAGTGATATTACCTACCACCCACAATGGGAAATTATCTGCCTAATCAAACCACAATCTCATTAAACTTTGGCTTCATGTAATGTGAAATGTTTAAATAATAAACTTTGAAGTGTTCAAAGAGGAAGCAAGGGTCAGGTGGTAATAACCTCCTACCAACATGTAGAATCTCATAGCAGCCTACCAGAACATTAAGAGAAGTTGCTGATGCAAAAGGGGAACAAGATCAAGCCAAAGAGAGTACCATGGTGCATTAGCATCTTGAATGAACTATCATAGTGGAAGCCCAGATATATATTTATACTGCCATTGCCAGTTATGATACCCCTGAAAAGAACGATTTCTTACATAAAGGTGTTTCATAGCTTAAGCTGCTAAACACATAACTATAATAGGAATCCAATTGCTACCTAACTTACCATAGTCAGAGCATTCACCTGAATAGGTGATGATGACCCTTTACCCAATAACTAGATGTTGGTAAAATAGTTTTTATCCTTTGGCAAATTAGATAGAAAGAAAGAACAATTCCATCCTTGTATGGCTCGGGCCTGGGCCCTAGTCATAGTTAAGCAATAACATCAAAAGGTAAGTGTATATAGCAGAAAAATTTAGTGTAGTGCTATGGGTAGGGTTTAGTCATGTCAGTACAGTAGACAACCAGATCAAAATTTCATATGTAAGTTTTTGATTTTAATATTTACTTGTTGATTGACACATTTAATTCTTAAAATTTCAGTAATATTTATTCTAATGATTTTTGTTAACCATTAACCTTAAAATTAATGTTTAATTATAGAATCATATTACAGCTACTACTGGCCTCGAAAATAATCAGATCTACAATGACCAACATTGGTGATGATACTTTACCTACTATCTAAATTACCTGATGTCTCCTTCCTAGACTGTTTTGCCGTTTCAGATTCAGCTTCTGAATTCAGTTCACTCTCCTCTACACTCAATTTGCTAATACATACCTTTGCTGCAAGTAATCCTCCATCTAACTCTGACCAGTTCTTTTTGCAGTACATCTTCATGAAATCTTTCTCAAATTCACTAAGAACTGCCACTACACAACACCTAGATCTCGCAGCACCACCTTTAACTCCAGATAATGAGGATGAAGTATTTCTAGCAGTTGCTGTAGTGTCACGTACTGAGTCAACAAGGCGACTAGCCTGACCTCGCGTTTCCCTTAGCTGCTCCGGTCTGTGTCTGTAGTGAAAGCAGTTAAAGTATCCTTTCTCGACAAAATTAGAGAAGTAATTTCTCAAGTCTGCAGAGCGAAAAGATGCTGGGATGTTACCTACGAGGAAGAAGGTAGAATTTTTGAGATTCATTGTTTATAAAACATCAATTCGAGCACACCATCAATGACGTAGAGGAGCTGAGCTGGCATTATTATGCAGCCCGGGGAGACTGCTGACCCACAAGAGGGAGGACCTGCAATTTCAGCCCCGCCTCAATATCCTATTCAACTCCCAAGTACTACACGTGACGGTCATGCGGGTGTAATACTGTGTGGGCGGAGTGTGCAATACTGCGACAACAAGAAAAGGCCTGGGTAAGTGATTCCCAGCAATGCAGTGTGTCGTGTCTCAGAGACAAACGAGATCTCTTTTCTTGTGTGTGTCTTTTGGAGCTGTTTTTCTATGGGTTGTGCTGGGATCGTACACGAATGAGCCTCTAACCTCATCCAAGCAGAATGCGGGTCTAGGAAGCAGTGCACATCGCCACCTCCTCTCTGCGTCGTCTGAAGATGAATTGAAAGGATCTGAACCTAATTGTGCAGAAGTAGAATTGATGAAAGTGTCAGGGGGTGCCGTAGATCTGGAGAATGATCAGGTTAGTGCTCAAAAACACTGGCCCTGTATGTGGTTATTTGACATTGCCATGGATTCTCAAATATGTGAAAGGTCCCTTTCCTCTTTATCCTGTCAAACAACAAGCCATTCGTCTTAATGCAATGTTCTCTGTTTCTTTGGGCTTCAGCAAAGCAAACTGTTAAAAAAAAAAATTGATCATTCAAAGAATTTATCTATTAACCTCAGCTGCTATTAACTGTAGGCAATATAGTTTGTAAGTAAATGTATATCTCCCTAGACATTCTGAGGCAAGAGATTCCATCTAATATTTCTATATAACAGGGTTACTTTATCTAACAGCCAGTTTTGTCAGTTTACTTAGGTGAGCAGATAAAAAAGTTGTACTACTGTAGCATATAACGAGTGCTTTCAGCTTCAAACAGTCAGTAAATACAACTCTCTACATTTTAGACTTCAGAACAATCTTGAATGTCACTGGTTAAGTGTGGACTAATTGTTAACCAGTTTGTAATGTCATCAGCTGATCACACATTACTATATTTAGTTGTGCAATTCTGTGGTATTAATGCTAAACTCTATGCTTTTTGTTTTGCTAGTGTTCAGTGATCCATAGCCTCAACACTACCTATAACTCTGTTGAGTGTGACTTTGTTGAGTGTGTTGACAGTTGTGCCAGTGATGATGGACTTATTAACTATCTCAACTTTATCTATTGCAAGATGCCATCAAAACTTATACCATTGGCCATGGTTGTTCTGGTGAGTGGTAGATATGCTGTTGAGTACTGCTCTGCATTTTAGGACAGTTGTCAGTAAGCTATGGATCCTAAAGTTGTTCTAATCCACCTGGATAACTGAACCTGAAAGACATAATATAGTGAAAATGTGTATTTAAGTGACTTGTGTAAACATAGAAGTGCATTTAACTAAGTAATTTTGAATCAGGGAACTGGATCAAAAGAAGAGGTTACCTCACCAATCACATGAAAGTGTGCTGTTTTAATCAACCCTCAATTCAATGGTTAACCCCTTCATTAACCCCCTTCAATGGTTAACCCCATCAAGGGTCAACCACTTCAATAACCAATGGTTAATCCCCTTCTGTATAAATTTCAGTTTTTGTGGCTAATCTTTCTGTTCATCTTCCTTGGAACCACTGCAGAGGAATAGTGAGTATGAGAATAAATTCAGTGTTCACCTCAAGACTGGGGGGAAAAAACAGAACAACTACAACAGCAATAACAAAAAAAAAACCTTACTCTTGGGGAGAATACTGAAATGAATTGGTCCTTGACTCTCTTCATTCCCTTCCATTAGTTTTTGTCCTGCTCTGACTGTTATCTCAGCCATCTTGAGGCTGAGTCAGAATGTGGCTGGTGTCACTTTGTTGGCGCTTGGTAATGGGGCTCCGGACATATTCAGTGCCTTTGCAGCTGTCAATCAAGATGAAGATGAAAAAGCAAGTTTAGCAGTTGGGGCTTTATTTGGTGAGTGCTTCTTTCACATCTTTTTGTTGAGAGAGAGAGAGAGAGAGAGAGAGAGAGAGAGAGAGAGAGAGAGAGAGAGAGAGAGAGAGAGAGACCTTGTTAAGACTTGGGAACTTGTCCTTACTTCAACCAAACACCTGGTAATGTTGGGCTGGTGATGCTGGGTGTTCTCAGCAGTTATAGCTATATTTGAAAGCTTAAGCTGCTAACGATGATTGGAAATTATCACTTTTTTAAAATAGATTTTCCTGCCCTAATATTTTAAATAGATTTTCCTGCCCTAAGTTTGAATATACTGAGCAGTTCTACATGAAAAATCTATTAAAGAAAGGTATCAATTTGTAACAGTTCAATATTGTCATGCCCTCTCCATATCAAAACTATGCAGGAGCTGGAATATTTGTCACCACTATAGTGGTGGGAGCCGTAACTATCACCAAACCAGTCATGCTTACTCAGAGGCCATTCCTGCGGGATATTATATTCTATATCTTTGCTGTGTTCTGGACATTCTTTCTGCTGTGGAACAACTCCATGAATATCTTTAATGCCGTAGGGTTTGTGGCTCTCTACGTCTTCTACGTCATTGTGGTCATTGTCGGCAGGGTAGTATTTCAACGCTGGAAAAGATGGAGAAAGGGAAACAAATTAGGAACCGGTGACATGCCTAGTAATGAAATTGTTGTTGTTATTGTTGTTGTATTTCATGTTGTTATTTATAGGGGTCCCTGTCGCTCCTGATGGAAAAGAAATGGATCACTCTGATACATCTCCTATTACTGGATTAGCAGGTCTCGGTTCCCTCCTTCCTGGAGTGGGCGTGGCAGGCATCTACACACCATCACCTACTGCTAATGGCCACAGAGTTACTGTACAAGTAGATGTAGAGGAGGAAGAAGAAGAGACAAGTGGAAATAGGGGGAATCAAGAACCTCCGACATTTCGTATCACAAGTGCAGATAGTTCTGATTTTTCTGCTAGTGGGGGTGTGGTGGACAGACCTATCATCTGCATCCAGACTGAGTCTGAGAGTGAAGGATCTCCTCTCTTTTCGAGACCAAATCCCAATGAGAGACGAGCCAAGGAGCTAGCAGGAGCCAGTTTACCTCCGTTGTTGTCACAACAACAACAAGAACAGCAAGACTCTCTATCATCCAGAAGGAGTGGTGATTCCCGGGGTGTAAAGTATGGTGCTATTCCAGTAGGCATTCAGAATGATTCAGGTAGCAGGAGTCCTAGCCCCACACAGAGATCAAAACCACTCAGAAAGACCATTTCAGGTATGTATGTCAGTGTACAGAAATATGTCATTTTTGTTTTAGTGTGTGTAATGTGACAGTCTTTAAGTGACATGTTGATGCTTCTGATCTAGTAGTGTTATTTACAGGTGGAAAGTCAGCATAATTTTTATAGGCCACCAAAAAAATTGCATCTAACTTCCTTTTGGTTTGTCTGTCTGTCTGTTTGTTTGTTTGTTTGTTTATTAATATGTTCACTTTTTTCTGGTTATTACTATGCCGTGGGAAATCCCCACCCATTTATTATAATAATAATTTTAGGGGCTCTGGATGTAACTGAGGGGGTAGGAGCAGCATTTGGGATTCCCCACGTCCCTGAACTATGGGAGGAAGTTAGTCGTGGTCACCATAGGAATAGAAGTGCCAGTTACAGGAGTCGAAGCGGAAGTCACAGGAGTCAAAGTGGAAGTCATGTGAACCGGAGTGGGAACTTTGCATCTTATGCACACAAAAATGCTGGAGTAAGTTACAGACACTTTAATTTGGCTTCCGTGTACACCTTTACCAGGTATATGTGAGGGCATATCATGCATTATGGCCTGTTTGTGCATAGTTAATCTGACTACAAGAGTGATGGTAAGACAAAATTAGGACAAGCTTATTCTGCTGTTTAATTGAAAGTGCCTAAAGCCAAGAATAAGGGGTTAAAGGCAGGGATTAGGCATTTGAAGTAATAACCTTAGCCCTTAACCCCTTAGACCTAACCCCTAACCCTGATCTCTAGCCCTAACCCCTAACACTGATCTCTAGCCCTAACCCCTAACCCTGATCTCTAGTCCTAACCCCTAACACTGATCTCTAGCCCTAACCCCTAACCCTGATCTCTAGTCCTAACCCCTAACACTGATCTTTAGCCCTAACCCCTAACCCTGATCTCTAGTCCTAACCCCTAACCCTGATCTCTAGCCCTAACCCCTAACCCTGATCTCTAGCCCTAACCCCTAACCCTGATCTCTAGTCCTAACCCCTAACCCTGATCTCTAGCCCTAACCCCTAACCCTGATCTCTAGTCCTAACCCCTAACCCTGATCTCTAGTCCTAACCCCTAACACTGATCTCTAGCCCTAACCCCTAACCCTGATCTCTAGCCCTAACCCCTAACCCTGATCTCTAGCCCTAACCCCTAACCCTGATCTCTAGTCCTAACCCCTAACACTGATCTCTAGCCCTAACCCCTAACCCTGATCTCTAGCCCTAACCCCTAACCCTAGCATAATTACAAATAAACTTTTTTGGCTAGTAAATGCACTTAAACAAGAAAAAAGGTAACCAGCTAATGATCAAGGGTTGATCCTTTTTCTCTAGTGTGGATAGTGTGGGATATGCATACCTCTCTTCACCGTACATGTGTGTGTTCCTGTATGCATACCTCTCTTCACCGTACATGTGTGTGTTCCTGTATGCATACCTCTCTTCACCGTACATGTGTGTGTTCCTGTATGCATACCTCTCTTCACCGTACATGTGTGTGTTCCTGTATGCATACCTCTCTTCACCGTACATGTGTGTGTTCCTGTATGCATACTTCTCTTCACTGTACATGTGTGTGTTCCAGTATACATATCTCTCTTCACTGTGTAAGCACGTGTATGTATAATTCTATAGGAAACTAGTTATGTCAGTGAGGAAATAAGTGACCGAACACCCTTACTTGGACCAACACTCACTGTGCCGGGAACAACAGAGAGAGAGACTGAAGAAGAAGATGAGAATGGCAGTTGGCCTGAAGAAGAGGATGAGGAGACCCCTGTCCTTCGATCACGCAAGAAACTGCACCCTTTTGTCAAGATGATACTAGTATTCTGGCCATTCGGAGAATCATTTAAGGAACTTGGAGTTATAGGGAAAATCTATGAGATAGCCAAGGTGCTTGTATATACATACTATCATTGTTAGCTCTGTCAGTGCTGGGTTATAAATATATAATTTCTTCTATATAGGGCCTGGCCTGGGTGTTATCTCTGGGTTATGAATATATCACTTCTTCTATATAGAGCCTGGCCTGGGTATTATCTCTGTCAGTACTGGGTTATGAATATATCATTTCTTCTATATAGAGCCTGGCCTGGGTGTTATCTCTGTCAGTATTGGGTTATGACTATATCATTTCTTCTATATAGAGCCTGGCCTGAGTGTTATCTCTGTCATTACTGGGTTATGAATATATCATTTCTTCTATATAAAGCCTGGCCTGGGTGTTATCTCCGTCAGTACTGGGTTATGAATATATCAATTTCTTTTAGAGCCCAGCTGGGATATTGCTGTCTCTGACTGTCCCTGTGATTGATACTAATGAAGATAATCACAACTGGAACAAGTGGTTGAATGTTCTCCATTGTGTCACAGCACCAGTCTTTATCTCTCTCATTACTAAACGTAAATTAAAATTATATCATAGTAAATTAAAATTATATCATAGTAAATTAAAATTATATCATAGTAAATTAAAATTATATCATAGTAATTGTATCATAATAATTGTATCACATTGTCTACTAAAATTGAAGGGACGTCATCTCTTGATAAAGGGATGTCCTTAATGTGACTGTCTTTTTCTTTTCCTCCTAATTGCTATAGAGGGTTTTTATAGAATTGGTGATGTGTTTCCAGTCTGGACCGTGGTGCTTATCATTGGAGTATTGTTAGCTATCATTGTTGCCTGCACCTCTAAAGACGACAGACAACCAATATATCATTGTGTAAGTTAATATGCTACTTAATTCACGAGGGTGCTGCACAGATTCCCAGATAAACTCTATCCAGTACTAAGTAACTGTGCTGAAACACGTAATATGAATGTTGATTGTCTAGATACAAATTGTATAATTTTTTCGCTTACTTTATTTTAAAAAGGTTTTTGCATGGATTGGATTCATTGTAGCGGTGGTGTGGATCTACAGTATTGCCAACGAGATTGTCAATCTCTTGCAGGTACATATGTCTCTATGTTATTATTGTTATTGTTTATTGTTATTGCTGTTTATTGTTATTGTTTATTGTTATTGCTCTTTATTGTTATTGTTTATTGTTATAGTTTTCTATACTACTGCACCTCATTGATAATTGTCATTGCAGGCTTTTGGCATAGTGGTAAAACTGTCAGATGGTATTCTTGGCTTGACCTTGTTGGCATGGGGCAACAGCATTGGAGGTTAGCAGTTAGTTTAGTTTCTGAAATCTCTGATCCTTTTAGGTCACTTTAATAGTCATTTAGTATTGGTCTATCAAGATCCTATAGAGAATTATTGGTAAATTTGTATGTTCACACAGTAAGAGATAATATATGGTCTGATTTTCAACTTCAATTGACGACTAAACCTGCTTCTGAGGGTCCATCTTTCTGTTTTCTCTGTGCAATTTTAGTATGAGAGACTTCCAACAGTTTATTTTTAACTTATCTCTTCCTAGATGCAGTGTCTAATGTGACTATGTCCAGGCAAGGGTTCTCTCGGATGGCTATAGGTGCGTGCTTTGGAGGACCTCTGTTGAGTATCCTAAATGACATATAAAATTATATACTCTGTGGTTGTTGACTGGTTTGGTGAGAGTTCACAAATTAAATACAGTGAAACCTCACTTATACGGACAGACTTCTGTTCTCTGGTGGTTCTGATTGTGCAGAATTCTAAAGTGGTGATATTCATTGCTAATTTACTATGCAGAATTGAACTCCATTTTCACAAACATTTCATTTATATGGACTGGTGCTGGATGACTGAGGTTCCACTTGTACTATGATATTAGTTCTCTCAAGCCCCACCCCAAGATTATGGTACACTCCCTCAAGATTTGTGGTCCACCCTTACACCTTCATTATTAATGTTCTATCTGTCCTTGACTCCTTTTCTCCTCAAGACATGTTACTAGGAATAGGTATGGCCTCTGTTGTCAAGAGCATAAGAAGAAGAGCTGATGGATTCAAGTTTCCAGTTAGTGTTGCATATTTAGTGTGGTATTGGTTAGAAATTATGTAGTGTTCTCCCTATTATAGGGGAGTTTAGAGTCTTGTGTGTGCACCTGAAAGATTGTTATTTTTGTTTGTCTGCAGTTGATATTCACTCAAGTAGAACTCATTGCAGCGTTGTTTCTTTTGGCCAGTCTGGTGTGTACTCTGATCACTGTGTCAGTGCTCAAGTTTAGACTGAAGCGACCTTATGGAATGTTCCTATTAGGAGTTTATGTGGTATTTTTGACAGTTGCAATCCTAGCAGAAGCAAAGGCCTTCCAAATAAACATAAAAAATGTTATTCATGTAGAATAATTTTTTTTATTTTTTTGCACACTCTAAATTTTTTTTATTTTCGAGGGGTCAATAATAATTATTTCTACAGTGTCACGTGATTACCAGTGCACTGGGCGGGGGCACGCGCGCCGCGGGGGGGGGGGGGGGGGTGGCGGGCCCGGGTGTACTGGGTGTGTACTTTGTGTGTGTGTGTAGTAGTATAGTAGTATGGCGCAATACTATAAATAAGTGCAAAGTTCACTTTGTGTGTGAAGAAGTTATTAGGCGGCAATGCTAATAAGTCAAATGAAGGCCATTTTGGTGCTATTCTCGGCGTCCCAGGTTACGTGAACTGGTTTTGAGTAGCAAATTCCTTCCCGTCCTACTATCACTACCTAATGGCTGGGCATGCGATCTCCAAAGACAAGCCAGCTGTCGAGCTCAATGGGACCTTGTTGAGAGAAGGCTATGACTTCTCTAACAGTAGCATAAGCAATATCACGCAGAGGAGATTCAATTTCGGACCTCGAGATAGTCAGTCTGTGAGTGTAGACCAGACTCTTGCTCATTTGTTTGACACTCTTTCGGTTGAGTGCAGGTAAATTATATTGAACTGGTCCGTTCTATCTATAGAGGTTCTGTGTAGCTTAGTTGCTAGAATATGTGTTGTATGTCACTGAGGCTTGTCATATGCAAGTTTGATACAAAGGTTGGCTCAAAAAAAAAACTTTCTTCCTTGTTGTGGTTTGGGTCACAAAAGACTGGTCACATGTGTCCCAGAAGGGGAGAAGATTTATAACAATAATTTACAATAATTTTATTATTAGTGGTATTTTGGTCCACCCTCAATGGAAGCACTTCAGACATATTCGTATGTTGAAGAATGATCAGATCAGACTCAGTAACGGCATATGGAGATCATGGCACTTGCAATGTAAGTGATACACATAAGAGCGGAAGCCATGCCTGTAGGTATCCCATGCATTGAGGTATGGAAGTATATTTAGTTTAGCTATCGTAGCCAAATTCTCTTGTATGTGATTGATGACACCCACTATAATCATAATTTTCTTGAGCAGTCCAGAAGAAGAAGGCACCTTTATACTGCTGGTTTGATATTGAGCCTAAGTTAGATCATCATAAGGGACAAGAGGTGAGTATATTAGTCAACAAACATAAGGTTTCTTTCCTTTATTAAAGTGTATATGATAGTGGTAGTATTATTGATAGACAACATTCTTCCAGACAGTGTTGGGAATGTTGGCTTTATATTACATGTGTTCAACACTTTGTAGGCTGTGGTACTGGAAGGAAAATATTGGAAGAGAAGATCTTCTGCTGTAGCCGAAGAGTACAGAAAATGGCGATTCTATAGAGAGAAGAATGTAAGTTAGTGCATGCCTTGAGCTCATGAATACATCAGCTAAGTGTACACTCTTGCATTAGCTGAGAATACCTTAAAGGTGGTGTATTTTATAAGCTTCAAAAAAGAAAACTTTATAGTAATTAAGCCTTTACTCTCTGGAGAGTACAAGGGGCCAAGTTGGCAGAAAACACCTGTTTGTACACCTTCAATCCTTGTTATGACAAATGTTTGATCTTATATATCTAGGTCAAGAAACCATGCCCATCTCTGGATGGAGTCAGAGAGAAAGCTGCAGAGATATTTGTGAGTTATAATACCTCAGTGTGTAGTACTGTTAGAGTCTCTTTTTGAAAGTGACAACCTTTTATATATTATGCAGTATGAGTTAACTAATGAGGTGAGGAGGAAGCCACAAGAAATGCAGGTGGATCCATCAAGGTGAGTGTATAGATAATGTAACATTATTTAAGGTTACATCATAGTCAGGTAGATGGTGTTTTAGCACAATACCACCAGACTATGATCTGGGCACCTTTATTTCTAAACGAAAATGATTAAAAAAGACTGGATTTTTTATCTGGTCTATAAACTGTATACAAAAATTTAGTGACTAGACTTGTACTAGCCTGGCCCCAGCACCACATGTATCTCTTTGTGCCAATGATAAAGTTATCACCTAAAACAGCTGCTAAAATATTGGAATCTAACAGCTATTCTTAGCTGGTTATTTCTGTGGTAGTAACATCTACCATACTGTATAGCAGTAAAGGGTGGTACTCTAAATTGGAGAGAAATGTTGGGATAAAGGGAGGAATCATTGAGTTATATTTAGTATTGTACCTGTGGGAGAGGTTCTAAGTTAATATGGTAAGGGTTGTATGCACTTTTCTCTTTATGTATAGACCCTTGTTTCTTCAGTCTCCTGAAGGTAAGTATGCAGACATATGAGGTAGTGATTTTACTTTATCAACATTAAAATTTATTAGATTTTACAGCTAACTTATTCCAGAGTAATGCAAGAGAACCATTGGATGCATACAGTGCATGTGAGTGAATAAAGAGCTTTCAGCTACTATAATTGTCACAGAGTAAGTAATATTGTCTATAGATGATATGATGGTGCAACAACCTAATCTGGACATGCTGAACCCAATGCTGGATGACTTCTTGAACAGACTCTCAGAACCTATGGACAGTAAGTAACTGTATTAACACACAGCTGAAGTGGGCTGGTTTTGGGTAGACTGGGCATTAGGTGTTGATTACCACTGTCTCATCCAGAAATTGGCATAGGAGTTAAAAGTTTGCTGTGGTTTTCTGGACTCAAGAGGTGATAAATGTTGAGTAGAACTTGTGTAAACTACATTTAGGTGACCACCTACCTTAGAAAAAGCTCTTAATAGTACACTATATATTATTTTTATTGTAGTCATGATGGGCAAGCCTACAACTCAGTCAACAGTCGTAGTTAGGGATGGTGAGACCTCATCACAGAGTCAAAACCCTGCCTTTGCTGCTCCCACATCTTCACAACAGCAGCAGCAGCAGCAGCAAGGAGCAGTCTCCTACAGCTCTCATCCATCTCAACAAGCATCAATTCCAATGCAGCTCTCTGTGGATAATCTTCAAACTTCCTTATTTTCTTCTCTTGGTGGGTATCAAGATGTACGCATGGCTGACCAACCAAGATACTCACCCAGTTCATTCCTTGGCCTGAATCAAAGTAAGGGGGAGGAAGGGTTGCTTGATCTTCCACAGGTAGCAAATGTGGCCCTGAAGTGTGAGTCCTCTGTTGAAAACCAGCTAACTCCTGTGGTGGAGCCAAATTCTTCTCAGAATGTTGTCTATCAGACTACAGGGACACCCACATTCCAGCCTGATTATAGCAGAGGTGACATTTCTTGTACTGAAATGTATCAGACACAACAACAACGACAAGTTAATGATAGAACACTGGGCTCTATGCTAGATGACTTCTACCAATCAGAAGGAAATAGTGTTGTGACATATCAACATGGGTCTGGACACCATACTCCACAAGGTCAGGGAAGTGCTGGGACAGGAGGTTCTTTTCCATTTCCTGCAACCTCTCCTCTGACCAGTCCACCACCAACTTCAGTGTTGGGTAACCAGCAACAAGGCAAGGCAATGTTAGCTCCATTTATACGGGTCTCGAGTGCTGGTGAATTGAGTATGTGTACCAGTGTGTCTTCTGCCACAAGACCACCACTTGAGCGAGGCAGTAGTGAGCCTATTAAGCACCTAGAATCCAAGGTTCGTGACCTCAGTGCCCAGCATTTGAAACAGATGGAAGAACTCGACAAACAGAAAAATCTGGCTGAAGTTCAGTATTCTGAACTTCTCATGCAGTTTTTACCACAACAAACAAAAGTGGAGCCATCAGAGCTGCAACAGCAAAGAATACAGAGTTCTCTCTTGGGGTCAGGTGTAGTAAATTCAGAGGAGCAACAACAACAGGCTCTGCAGAATGCACTGTTGGATCCAAGTTTGGCCAATTCAGAGCAGCAACAGCAGGCTCTTCGAAGTGTTCTCACTGATCCTAATCTAGTGAAAATCCTCCGATCCTTTCTCCTCTCCACACAGCCCAATAGTCAACAAGTAATTGGTTCTCCTTCATTAACACCAATTCCTGGCCACACATACCTCCAGCCCCAAAGTGGGAGTAATAGTAGCACACCTCCACCCTCAACCCAGGCAGCTGGTCCATCATATACCAAGCACATTGTATCTCCTCCAAGTGTCCTTTCCCCCACTCAACTGGCCAAGGTATATTAGTGTTTCCTGGCCATATAATTATTTTTGTGTGCAAATTGTTTGTTTGTTTGTTGTTTTTCCCTTTTTTGTTCAATATCAAAGCAATTCATTTTTTTTTTTTTTTTGCATACAAAATTTTATTGTAGAATTTATGACTTATTGTGTTCAGGCCACAGGAGTAAGTGAATTTCAGAGCAGGATACTAGTAGCTGCTGTGTCCAGTGGAATCACAGACTCATCCAATTTCCCAACTCCGATCAGCTCTCCCTCCACCATTACTACAAGTATGTAGGTCATGTTAGCTATCATCTTGGGACAAAACATGATTAGCTACATTGTAGTAATAATAGTATTTATGGATGGTATTGAACTTTTTTTGCAGGTTCATTACCCTCTTTACCAATGGTCAATGATTCAGACAACTCCGATACACAAACCATGATGAAAAAATTCAAAAATTCACGTCACCTGAGCTCAACTGAAAAGGAAGTGTACAGAGAAATAAGGAGACAGTCTCATATTTCAGCTGAGCAAAAAAGAAGAGGCAGTATAAAAGTATAGTCAATAATACAGACTCTCCCCTCTTCTCTTTTTCCCTCCCTTCCCTTCCCTCTCTTTCCTTCCCTCTCCTCCCCTCTTCTCCCCTCTCCTCTCTTTCATCCCTCCCTTATACAATGTTCTTTTATTTTGCAGCAAGGCTTTGATCATTTACAGTCACTAGTCATCAATACATCATCCTATCCAAGTGGAAAAGTCAGCAAAGCAGCAATACTGGAAAAAAGTAAGCAAGTGTCTCTGGGTGACCACAACTTATTAGTCACAGTATTATCATACAGTGACACCTTGGGACAAATTAAATTAGACCTATGACCTCATTTCTGGGAGTGAAAATCCATAGTCTTTTATTAATGGAAATATTGGGGTTGGGTTCTACTGTAGTCACAGAGTCTTGGGATACTGTTATAACAACATCCACTCTACTGTATGCAGCATTAGAACACATTCAGACATGTCACAGGGAGAGGGACAGCAGAGAACAACAGATGGAGAGTCTGAAAGACAGGATAGAGAAGCTCAATGCAGCAATAAATATCTGTCAAGAGCAATTACCAGCCTCAGGGGCTCCTATTACTCGTCAGGTGAGATTAGAAGGGATTCGAGAACTAATAGTGTGGTGTATTTCTTTTTGAGTAATGGAGTGTTTTCCTTTAATTTCTTAGAGATTTGAAGAAAACAGACAAAGGTTTAGAACGTATGTACAGAAGAGAACACTCCAAAACTACAAATTTTGGATTGTATCCTAAAATTGCATGTACACGAGGTAGTAAGTACTATTATCTGGTATCCTCCTTGACTACCCCTCGCACAGTTTAGTATCATTTTACAACAATTATTTGAGTCTTACAACAGCATGGTCTCCATTGGTACAGTTGATGAACTTTGCCGAACTGTTTTAGCCTGGTTTGAACAAAACTGCACACTACCTTCACTGAGACCAAGTAAGAAATAAGATTTTCATTAGTAGCGTTTACTCTCTTCCTCCCTCTCTCCCTATCTAACACACACACACACGCACACGCACACGCACGCACACACACACACACAGTTGTATTGAATAGTTTGAAGGAGCTGAGTCAAAAGACATCCATATTATCTGATCCATCCCAAGTTCCTAGGCAGCTCTCACAGTATGCACAACAGCTTGCTCAACAGCAGGACTTAAGAACTAGGAGGCAGCGCCAGCAACAACAACATGCACTTGATATGAATATGTACAGCTAACCACTTAATATTGTACAATTGTTTTTTGTTATTAAATTAAGATAATCAAGTAGCTATATATGATGGAATAAACGAAGCATTTTTCTTTGAGTCTTGGGACAGCACTTTTCAGCTGTTTGTGGGCTGGTGGCCAGGAGCTAATATGCTGCTAGGCCTGGAACGCACCCACTTTAACTTCCATGCATAAACACTTGTCCACATGGTGGTGACTGGTGAGCTGTCATTAGTATACAAACACTGGTGTTTTTTGTTTTTTTTTAAGGCTTTGTGTTACCAAATAAATGATTGTGACTGAAGCCTATATGTCATAATATAACTAACTGCAATAATCTAAGATCAATTTTTTACTCTGTCTCTGTAAGCAACATTTTCACTAGTCACAATCTTTCTACCAGTCTTCTCATATGTCTATCAGCTGCCATCACACACTGTTTTATCACATCTTCTTCTTCATTAAGGTTAGCCAATCTCACAGAGTAGCACCTAAGTCTTCTGTTTTGAGTTTCCCATTCTCCCACAACTCTTACCACCTGTCTCTGAGCAACAGCTGGGAATGGGTGCTCCATCTTCCAGAATATGCACTCCAAAAGACCATCTGTTGTCTTAATTGTAAATTGCTGGGAAAGATTTGAACACTTGGTAATCGAAACTAGTATTCCTGTGTAAGGAATAATACTGAATAGCTAACTGATGATTTGCTGTAAAACTTACCAAAAACTTCAAACAGGAGTTGTGTATGCTGCCTATATTGGCTCCAATGTTCAACACCTTGAGCTGTTGCAGTCAATACTCTTAACTCTTGCTGCTGTCTGGGTCTCCTATTAACAGTTTCACTTGAAGAATTGTTTGTTTGTGCTGCCTGAAAGTTATATTATACAATAGTTTAGCTAGCTAGAAATATGTAATCACTGCACCTCTATTGGTTCTTGAGCTTGGGCATAAGCATTTCCCATTGAAGGTGTAAGTGGCTGATTAAAGGAATACTGGAGAGGCATTTCTTTATTTCCATATTGAGTTTCATGATGTGACTGTAAAGTTAATCTTTGGCCATAGTGGAATGGAGTGAATTTACTTTTTCCATATGTTACATGCTGATGAGGCTGGAAAGAAGGGTTTCTATACTCTTGCTCACTATTTTGGTCACTGCAAATTATAATGCCATGGTTACCACCATTCACACAGAACACCCAGGCTGGCTAGCTAGTTGTAATGTATGCAATGTAGTCTAACACTTGCCTTCTACCATAACATTGACTCTTTAGTCCAATAGCCTCATGTGAAATACCTCCTTGGTTATTAGGATGAGCAATCAGAGCGTGCTTTGGGCGTTTGCCCTTATTAAAGATAGGTAAGGCTGAAATAAAATTGACCACAAACACGTCGACTCACTACGTAATTACTGTCTGTAACTAGATTTACCTGGCAAAGGTCTTTTAGTGGCCATCTTAAGAGTTCAAGTTAAGTGTCTGACAACCTACCTATAATATGCGCACATGCCTCAACAACACCTTAGCAACACACAATAATAAAAATAATAATAATAATAATAATATTATTATTATTATTACAATAAAAGTATCACAATAATTTTTTTATGTATAGCACAAGTAAGTTAGATGATCATGATCTACACAGTAATTTCAATAATTTCACTGGTTTGTGGAGCTTGACTACTAGAATTGGTATTTGATGATGAGGCATTAGACTGATTGATACTTTCCAGTAAAACAAATGCTTTTTCTAGCTTCTGCTCGTGGAACTTGATTTTCTTGCTGGAAAGTGATCGAAACAAGATCACGATGAAAGGAAATGATATAGCTGACAATGTGAAGACTACCACCAATGTTGCAGTACCAACATGAAGTCTACCAGACACACTATCATCATATGGAAAGAATTTCACATAGGCCACTAATACAAGTTCAACTAAGAATAACACCACACCAACAATGTTTGAGAGATACCACACCAGTTGTACTGGCCAAGAATATCCCTTTGTAATGGGTAGTGGTACATTCAGGTTAGGGTTGTTTATGAAAGCTTCAAGTTCTGGAAGAAGTCTTGTGGCAATTATTAGGGAGAACAAATGTACAAATATCAAGAGTGCAGTAAGCATTGCAAAAGGTATCAAGATTCCTGGAGGTGTCTCTTTTTCTAAGTCAACCTCAACCATTGCTACCTATACATAAACAATAGCTATAAATAAACAATAAACTAGCTAGGCTTATAAATACCAATGCAAATCCAGCCATGAGGGTGGAAGTTCCTATTGAAGATTTGAGACGTGATTTACTGATCAGTAAGACATACATCTCATAATCTTGGTCAGTAATTTCATGTGACTTTCTTTTCATGGCGTCTTCTGATACGACCCTAAAGTGCTCTATATAGAATAAAACGTAGTCTAGGTGAATATATTATTGTCATGTCATATTATCATGTCAATACAATACATAAAAAGGAATAAAAGTGATATCTTTAGTGATGTGGTGGCTTTTAAAAAAGCCGGTTTTTGAAAGTTCAAGAAAAAATTTAAGCTCTTTCTCCACGGATTCTCCTGGCGAGCTGGATGTCCTTGGGCATAATGGTTACCCTCTTGGCATGGATAGCACACAAGTTGGTGTCTTCAAATAGTCCAACAAGGTAGGCCTCACTAGCCTCCTGGAGAGCAGCAACAGCAGAGCTCTGGAACCTCAAGTCAGTCTTAAAATCCTGGGCAATTTCACGAACCAAACGCTGGAAAGGAAGCTTGCGGATGAGAAGCTCAGTCGACTTCTGGTAGCGACGAATTTCACGGAGAGCTACAGTACCAGGCTTGTAACGGTGAGGCTTCTTGACGCCTCCAGTTGCTGGTGCACTCTTGCGAGCAGCCTTGGTAGCTAGTTGTTTCCTTGGGGCCTTGCCTCCAGTAGATTTTCGAGCAGTTTGCTTGGTACGAGCCATTGGTCTTCTGAGAGAAATAGAAGTTGCTATTGAAAGGAGAGTATTCTGAATGGTATTCTGAGGACACTTTCTCTCGTTTTATTATCTCAAGTAACCCGCCAAAATACCCAGGAATAATTTTGATTGGTTAATTTTTGGCTGATTTGATTGGTCAATTGCAATATTGCTGACCAGGCATTTTTAGTAGCTGCAGTGATCCATCTTTTATAACAAGCTCCAATCATACCGTAAATATAAAATAATTTCTAATTAGTCTCTTAATTCAGCTTGCAGTGTATTATATTATTATGCAGCTCAGAGTTGTTGCGAGAGAAGTATGATGAGAAGTAGAATGAAAGATCCATGATGCAGGCTAGTACAACTGATCTTGGTCTGTATTTTTCAGACATCGATGATGCTTGCTTCATCAGAACGGTAACTAGTAACTGGCTAGCTGGCTAATAATCTTATGGCGTAGCTATCTGTGACATGTAGCTAGCTTGTTATACTTTTTTCTCTGCAGGAGGACATAATCTGTCTTATGTGTACAAATGGAGATTCTACACAAAGAGGTTTCCTGGCTGCTGAAGGCTTTGGCTCACAGATGTGTCATCTGGAACCAGAGCCACTGAATCAGGTATGATTTATGTGCATTTTTGACTGACTTTCAAGGATGTGTTCAGGAGATATATGTAGAGGGGAAATGAAGTGAAGAGTGATTTCATACAGTGCACATAATTTATTTTGCCTAGCAATATCCAACTGTACCCTCACCTTTTAGATAGAACCTCCCTCTCTCTCTCCCTTCAAGTAATCAAGACAAGAAAGCTAGCTCTGGAATTACTTATAGATGTAATAAAGTGTGACTCTTGATTTTACTTTTAAAAAGTCCTTTAATTGCAGAACTAATTAAAATGAGCCTTGCATGAGTTGTGGGAAGGTGTTGGCTTGTGATGACATACTTCTGTCACCAGTTAGAAGTGTGGGCATTGTACTGGTTACTGTGTTCATGTGCATCAGTACAGTGCAGTTTCTTGTAACATTGCAGGAGCCATGTGAGTTACAGAAGTGCATGTTCACACTGGAAGATGCCATATCTATCCATGCCATGTACACTAACACAAATGTAAGTTCTTAGGGAAAGAGTTTTTTGTTGTTGGGTTTGTTTTTTTTTTGCTTGTTGTTGTTGTTTTTATAATAACTTGCATTCTGTTTTCATTCAGAAGCAGCACAGTAGCTATAAGATTCTTATGTATGGCCATGCTATATTGCTGAGACACTGGGGAACCAAAGAGGTAGGTATACAAGTATATTTGTATAAAGTAACATTCTTACTAAAATCAATTTGATTACTTTATGAGAAGCTGGCAAATGGAGAAGTGACCAAACAATTAGGCAGATAGTACCTTATAAATCATTACCAACAGAGTGGTATGGAGTGATCAGTGGTGGATCCAGAAAACTAAAAGAGAGGTTCTAGAAGGGTTTAGATCGTCTGTGAAATTTTTGAAAACCCATTTCATTTGCCTATAATGTTCCTTGCCAAAGTGGTTGCGAGTGTAAAAACCTCGAAGGAGATTCTGACACCACACTATATGTATAAATTAAGCTTAGTGAACCACAACATGGATGCGGGATTTTTGGGTCTGAGACCACACTATATGTGTGTTTAGCTTGGATCTCCCTCTGGTGTTGTTGATAAGATCCGAAGGTGTGTGGGGTGTATACTCTATTATAATATAATTCGTAGAATTGGTTTAGAGTGAAGTAAAAAGATGCTGAATTCCAATTGGTTATTAGTCAGTGTGTAGTTATTTAAGTGTCTTTCTTAATAAGTCTATGGCTTCGTGTGTATGCAGCTGTCTGGAGTAATATACTTGGGAAAAAAATCGAACAAACAT
Organism: Diacarnus erythraeanus; assembly: GCA_964016965.1. Classification (NCBI taxonomy): domain Eukaryota; kingdom Metazoa; phylum Porifera; class Demospongiae; order Poecilosclerida; family Podospongiidae; genus Diacarnus; species Diacarnus erythraeanus. The sequence goes on along the minus strand of OZ024679.1, from coordinate 1,362,040 downwards.
GGTGTGAGGTGGTGTGTGGATGTGTGTGAGGTTCTTCTATAGCTAGGTGGTAGCTGCTGGTTATGCAATGCATGGTATCTGTAAATTAACTTAGACAGTTTACATAAGAAGACTGCTGGGGTGGGGAGGGGGGAGGGGGACAACTGACAACAGTGGTGGTGGGGGGGGGGCTGTTCTGTGGTGGGCCTGTGCCTTAAAATTTGTCTCCATTCTCTGTGGACTCGAAGCCTTAGCTCTCATCACTCTCTTGTTGACTTTGTTGTTATCATCTTGCTCCCCACATTCCACTAATACCAAATTGTAACATCACTGTTCTGGGTCAGCTGCCAGCTCTGTGACTGTTCTCTGTCAGGTTGTGTTGTGCTACCAATATTCTGCTGTAAAAGTGCTACCAATATTCTGCTGTAAAATTGCTATTCTGCTGTCACAAATGAGTATTTTTGAATGAGGACATAACTACACCATTCCAGTGTATGAGTGACAAAGGATATGCATCATCATTCTAGCACTGTGTCTTGACACTAGTGTCAGATTAAAATTACGCTAGGCTAACTGCCAAGGTATAGAAAAATGGAGTTATTGTGCTAGGTGAGCATAATAACTTCCTTCAACATTGCAAGGAAAAAAACCCTCACTGAGGCCATACTTATCAGTTTCAAATGCCAAAATGAAGCTCTCTATTTAGACCCCTCCCCAATTTCAAGAGATCATAATTCAAGGGTGTACACCTTATATTGGATGTGTGTGTGTATTACATCTCTAGTGTATTCGAGTTAGGTGTGAAACCACATTTTAATCAATCATTTCCATCACTCCCCTGAATATACTCTTGGGATATAAATACGCATATCAAATATTAAGGTACAGGGTGCAAGTTATGGTAGTTTGAAAATATTTTGGTTCATTTCTGTACTCAGAGGAGGACATGAATAGACCATTAGAAAGCTCTTTGGAAAGCTATATTTTGGTACTTGGAACAAAGTTCTTTGACCAAACTAACCCTCTGTGTGGAAGTAAAAAAATTTAATTCAGGTGATGGATGTTATCCTTGTTCTTTTGCTGAAACATTGTTGCCAGAATCAAACTGCTGTTGTCTAGTGTGTGGCGGGTGACCTTGTTTACTAAGTCTATATTCCTGAGAGTTGATATTCCTTTCAATTTCTTTATCAGGATTATGTTTTTCCCTTATTAAAATTCTGTTAGTAAATACTGAGCATGCTCTGTATAATTTGGTAGTCTAAAATGCCCCTAGCAATTTCACCACAACATGAATTTACTATTGATACTTGTATGGTAGTAAATATTTCTCCAACTGGGGCACATGTTGTATATAGATGGTATAATCTAATCATTTTTTATTGCTTATGTTCTCTATTTTCCTATTGCAGCTGCTTAGCTCCTTGGCAACGTCTCCTGAAGGTGATAAAATGGCATATGATGTTGGTTTTGACCAGCAGCTAGTAACAGGTATAAGTTCTTTTAACGAAGTACTAGAAATCTAATCCCGCTTTAGTGGGTATTTCTTTTCCTGGAACATAAGGCTGTGTGATAAAGCACAGAAAGTTATTTTTACTCTCAAATCAATAAGCCTATTGCTTTGATTCAGTCATTCCATGAACAGATGGTATTTTGAATGGAGGAACATTGTCAATGTATGCTGTATAGCTAAAACATCTGTGTAGTGGTCTATTTAACTGTAGTGGATATAGTCTTGAGGAGAGAGATTGGTTTAGAATACAGAATAATGCTGTAGTATGCACTGTGTTACTCATTCTAGATGACAATACCGAGGAGAGATGTTGGTTTAGAATTCTTCCTGCCTCAAACCAAAGGTCTGAAGGAGAAAAGGTTTGTTTGGTGGATTTGCTGTTAAAATTGGTGTTAATTGATACTCCTTTAACTCCTAGGTCAGAGCTGGAGATGATATTTTCTTGGTGAATGTTGCCAATGAAAGATACTTGGTAAGTGCCCTCTTCCCACCACCCTCTTCCCACCACCACCCTCTTCCCAACACTCTCTTCCCAACACCACCCTCTTCCCAACACCCTCTTCCCAACACCCTCTTCCCACCACCCTCTTCCCAACACCCTCTTCCCAACACCACCCTCTTCCCAACACCCTCTTCCCACCACCCTCTTCCCAACACCCTCTTCCAGCCCCTTATCATATCCTCTTTCCATCCTCTTTCCCTCCATATCTCAACTCTTTCCTCTTCTCCTCCTACAGTCAGCACAAATGTCCAGTTTTCAATATTCTGAGAGTGGAATATCTGCTTCTAAGGTATCAATTTACATCATGGAATTTGATGATTACTTCACTAATTAAGCTCCCTCTTACCATTAAACATGTAGCAACAGAATTCCGTCAGTGTCTCATTCAATCAGTGCGTGTGGAGTCTTCACATAGTCTGCTCTGGAAGTGCAAAGGAGGCAGCCATTGGTAATGTCAATGGTGGCGATGTCCTTCGGTTAATTCATCGCTACTGGGGTGGAGACACATTGACGGTCAAACCTTGGAAAAATTCTCACAAAGTGACAGAGCTTATTCCTGATAATTTCCACCAGTTAGTTGATATTTTAGGCATTTTAGCACTGTCATACAGACACGGGGGGGGGGGGGGGGGGGATGGTAGCCATCAGTTTCGGTTTAATGACTGGAATTAAAATTCATCAAAGATTACTTTGCATGCTATAGTCCATTACTTCAATGATGATGATAATAATTTAATAGTGATATTCGTTACGAGAAGGCTAGCAATACTCATGAATTACGTTCTCTCTGGAGAGTCGAGTTGTTCAAAATGAAGTATGTTTTTTTATAATATTCATTGTCTGGTCTTCACTATGAGTCCCAAACACCTCTCTACTCTAATAGATACGGTGGAGGGTTTACCAGCTGGGGACAGCCCTTTCGTCTTCGCCATTTAGTCACAGGGAAGTTTCTGGGTGTACATGAAAAAGATGATAACTTTGAAGAAGGAATTCATGATAGTGGTGAACAAAAGAAGTCAAAGAAGCACTTTGTGGCACTGTTGTGTCCAAGTAAAGCTTCCAGAGCAGCCACTGAGTTCTGTTTTGTCAACTCAGCTGTAAGTGCCCTCCATCCATCTTCTCTATTCAAACCAGGACAGTTAATTGGGTGGAGTTTCAGACCATACTCCCTTATATTACAGCTGTATCACACACATCTAACTAATCTTAGATTACTTACTCTCACATATGTACACAGGGGGGGGCTGTTGGGTTTTTATTGGCTTTTTTTTTTAATTATTATTATTATTATTATTATTATTATTATTATTATTATTATTATTATTATTATTATTATTATTCCAGCATAATGTATGTCTTGAGGTTGTACACATGTTCTCTAGGTGAAACGCCAGTGGTCCAAGACCCATGTACTAAGCATGGGGATTCCAGAAATCCACTTTGGTGATTCTGAGGTTTACCTCTACCATGTTCATTCAAAGAAGTTCCTTGGCTGTGCTGTCTCCGATCGACGTCACCGAGTCAGTCTGGATGTGCGAAAGGCCATTATGCAGAGTGATTTCAATCAGAGTTTTGCCTTCACATTGACAAGAGCATCTGCCGAACAGGCCAAAGCCGCCAGTATTGTGCAGCTGTCAGAAAGCGTTATGAGGAATTATGTCCATAAGTTAGTACTTTGTGGTGGATCTGCCCATTATAGTATACCATGTTCCTGTTCATAGTATACTGCATTCCTGTTCATAGTATACCATGTTCCTAGTTCATAGTATACTATATTCCTAGTTCATAGTATACCATGTTCCTGTTCATAGTGTACGGTATACTGTGTTCCTGTTCATAGTATACCATGTTCCTGTTCATAGTGTACCGTGTTCCTGTTCATGATATACCGTGTTCCTGTTCATGATATACCGTGTTCCTGTTCATGATATACCGTGTTCCTGTTCCTGGTGTACTACGTTCCTGTTCATGGTATACCGTGTTCCTGTTCATGGTATACCGTGTTCCTGTTCATGGTATACCGTGTTCCTGTTCATGGTATACTGTGTTCCTGTTCATAGTATACCATGTTTTTGTTCATTGTATATTCACAAGTGGGTCATCTTTATGATTCCATCTTAATGCAGGAATCTCCTCAACAGAGGTCTCACTTTAGGACACCATTTAGAGGAGAACCTGTCCAGCATCCTGACGGCTCTACTCCACTACTTCAGAGTCCCAGATAAGCTCAAACTAACTCATGATGAATATCAACAGCAGCTCTGTTCTCTCCAAGAGAGACAAGCCTTATTCAAACAGCAGGTAACGGTGATACCCAAGCTCCTCCTACTAAGAGTGTTGTGGATGTGGGGATGTCTGGGTAGGGGTGTGGGAGGGACTTGGAAAGGAATGTGGGAGGAGATTGGGAAGGGGTCTGGGGGTGAATTGAATAGTGGGGGGGAGGGGTGTGTGAAGGATGATAAGGACAGCACTAGTATGTTATATTATTTATATTTTATAGGATATGCTTAAATTTACACTGGCTGTTATTATTGAAACTGCAAGAAATTTCAAGGGAGACCTCAGAAGAAAGAACATTCTTCACAGTCTATATAAGTTGCTTGGTAGGTCATAATATGCTCTGATATGTGGGTAATTAGACCTTATTAGCATAGTTACCAACCATCCGGAATGTCCGAGACAGTCCTGGATTTACAAGCTCTGTCCCGGATAAAAGGCCTCCTGTCTCGGAAATATGAGCACTGCAATGATTGTTGTGCTGACATTAAACTTACCAGCTAACTTCTGCAGAAGTGCAAAAAAAGCTACCTGATCTGCACTAGGAAGTAGCTAGCTGAGATAACTGAACTATGCTAACTCTAGTCAGTCATAATAAACAATAAACATTGAAGTACAAAGGTCAAGCATAAGATGTGTGGCTTCTAAAATGGGTGTGGCTTTTTGTCCCAAATTTTGATCTGGAAAAGTTGGCAACTATGTAATTTGAGTAAGGGTTAATTTTGGTCTAATAGTAAATGAAGCCAAGTAGGTTAACAGCTAATTCTAAGGGTTATTCCAGACATTGTATATAATATAGTACATGAAAAGTGAATCTTTTGTTCACTATTTTCAGCGGCCATGATTAAGGGTAACCATGATAATTGCCGTGAGTTTGCCACTCAGCGTTGGCTAAGTGTGTTTATGAAGCAGCTGAGCATGCCTGAAGTGACCCATGAAGTGCTGACAGTTATCCAGTGTCTTCTCGCGGACAGTCCTGAAGTCCTCAATATTTTCTCCAACTCTGACATAGGAATCATTATGAATTTACTGAACACCAATGGCAGAGACAGTGAGGTATGATGTAATCTTTTGGTATTTCCACAGTAAATCCTAGTAATCTTCATGCCGTAATGACATTAATTCACAGGGTAACAGGGTACCATCTTTCATGATATACATTAGTGACATCTCTTCTGTGTAGCAAACTTTCTCTTTTCCTCCTAACTCTCTTCTCCATGGTATTCTCCTCATCCCATACCCACCCTCCTTCCACTACTAATGTAAATATTCTCTTGTGGTGATATCCTCTTGTGATATCCTCCTCTGGTATCCTCTTGTGGTATCCCCTTATAAGTTTAATATACAATTTGTTTATAGGTAGTGAAGTTGTTGTCATCTTTATGTGTGTGTCATGGAGTGGCCATGAGAGACAAACAGAGACTTATCTACAAACACCTCCTCAACTGTAATGACCTCTTGGTGCAGACTTCTCAGCATTTCAAAGTCCATAGGTGTGTGTGTACTGGGGCCTCAGTTCAGGGCAGGGACCAGGGTCTTAGTTCAGAGTAGGTAAACAGGGGCGGATCCAGAATTTTGGAAGGGGGGGGCTAACTGCATATGAATATTAGAGGACCCGCCCTCCTCCCCCCAAGCCAGGATGCTAAAAATGAGTAGCTACAATCTGATGATATTGTGATTATGAAGAGAATATTAATTATTGCACATAAAAAAAAAAACAGTTAAAGATTTATATGGTATGGCTAGATATGCTACAACTGCAGCAGCATGCAGAAGACAAGTCCCATGGATAAAGCTTGGCACTAAGCAGGGGTGTAGACAACTGGAGGGACTAATAAGATAAAGACAAAAGAGCTGCAATTTGGCTCAAGGGGGAGGTTGCAGGAGGGGGATATGCCCCTTCCTGCACGAAGTGCGGAAGCAAAAATTTCTTTAAAATCCAAGAGGTGTAAGAGAGCAAATTAGAGTAATATTCAAATAAATATGTACAGAAGGATAGGCTAGGCTCTATTTCATTTGAAGTTGGTGAATTTTATACTGAAGCATCATCACTTTGAAGCTAGTAAAACTAGCTATATTTTTGATCAAAAAACCTCCTGGCTAATTCAGGCTGCTAGCTGGCCTTAAATTCATTGGATGATTCACCTGACTTTAAAGGAGTGCTAAACCACTAACTTAGAGATTCACAGACATGGTACTAGCTACTATCAATTAGGCAAGAAGTCAATTTTAAGCAGCTTACCTGTTAACCATTAGCTACTGTCATGGTTAAATAGTGTTTACCAAACCACTACAATGCACATCATATGCAGCTAAAAATAAAAAATAACTAAAGAATTAAGCCAGAGCCTGTTAAAATCTTGGGGCTCCTAACCACCCCTTGTCTACACCCCTGCTAAACATTGTGTCAATGAACATGTTAATTGCTAAAAGTATGTTACATCATTTTTATGACTAGCTCTCACAGTGCAGTATATAAACACTAAGGAATGCACAAATGATATTTATGAATATCATTAACTAACTTGGAGGGGGGGGGGGCTTCAGCCCCAAAGCCCCCCCCCCTGGATCCGCCACTGGTAAAATGACTTCAGTTTAGGCCTCAGTTGCAAGATTTTATAAAGATTATGTATTTTAAGGAAATCACCAATGGGTGAAGCTTAATGTGTTGCTGTTGCTTACAGTATTCCCCCTTATACAAAACAGTTTTATTTTTAAGGGGTTGCAGGGGGCATTTCCCCCTATATTTTTATCCCTCCCCCCTCTATAAAAAGACCCTTTCCTGGACATTTTCCATAGCATAAGCTCTTGTCATAGGACCGCCTGTGGTGTAGGTGGAGCTAGGTGTTTTGACTCCACCTCCCTCCACAGTACATAACTTTTTCACATGTAGTGTGCACCCTGACCTCTACATTGGTGTGAAGGCTGACAGTGCAGCCTACAAAAGGTGGTACTACGAGGTGGAAGTCACCCAATATCATGCCACATCCTTAGCCACTTCAAACTCAAACTATCATGTTCCTCACCTTCGTATTGGCTGGGCAAATGCAAAGCTCTTTAGCCCTCGTCCCTGCAGCAATGGCATCCGAACTTTAGGTATGTTAGACTTTCTCCGTGATTTGTATGTGCTGCAAGATAGATCATGTGATGTAATTATAATGTTACTATATTAAGTATTGGCATTGTGTAATGTGTAATGTGTTACTACGTATATTAAGCACTGAATGTCATTCATTGTTAGATGGTGGTATAGGAGATGACGTGTTTTCTTTGAGTTTTGACGGGAAACACTTGTGGATGGGAGGCAATTCAATTTCCACTAATGACCTTATGCCAGTTCCTCCTCTTTCTTCATTAAAGTCTCTTCACCGGCAAAGCAACCTGGTATCATCTCCATGCCCTAGTCCAGATCCATCAAACTGTCCCATCGATATCGGGGATGTGATTGGTTGTTGCATTGACTTTGAGAGAGAAATTGCATGGTTTACTAAGAATGGAGAGGCAGTCAATGGTCAGTTGAGACTTCATGACTTCAGCGACACTATCACGCCTGCTGTCAGTTTCTCAGCTGGAGTCAGGTAAGAAAGACAATTTTGGATTTCTGTTGTTTTGATGGAGTAATCCACTCCACCATGGGACAGAAGTAGTCGGTCACTAATGAGCTACTCAACCAAAGACATTGAGTGTCGGGCTCTGGTATACACTCTGGTATACAAAGAAGTCATTGTTCATAAGGGCATAGTGGGTGTGGTTAATGATCTTGACTCAGGATCAAACCAATTAGACTAAATTACCTTTTTTGAGTTCTTGATTCATCTTGAGCCATACCACTTCAAAAGTACTACGGACTTTGATACCAGCTAGTATTATCATACTTTGCAGTGTTGCAATGTCTCTTGGAGGGACTTTGGGGGGTTTTACCTATGCCCCTCCACCTCAATATGCTGGACTCTACGAAGCTGTCGAATCAGACAAATGTGTAACTCTTATCCCATTTCGCTGTTTGGGACACCGTGATGTAGCACCTGTCTTTGGACCTCCAATTATGTCAGACTTTGAGTCCTTCGTTCCAGCTCCCATTGACACCTCCAAGATCACTCTTCCAGATAGTATTGAGTCTATCAGCAGCTTGCTAGCTAAAAATATCCATGAGGTGTGGTCAAAAAACAAGATCGAGGCTGGCTATTCCTATGGGGAGGTGAGTAGATTCTTGTACTAAATACTATTGAGCATTAATAATAATTATAATTAATTGTTGTTGTTGTTGTTGTTGTTGTTGTTGTTGCTGCTGCTGCTGCTGCTGCTGCTATCATATTGTCGTTATTAAGGTTCGAAATGATGAATTGAAACACAATCCTAGCCTGAAGCCATTTGAAGCACTATCAGATACTGAATCTGCTTACGACTATGACATGGCCTTGAAGACACTACAAACCCTTGTTGCCCTTGGTTACCAGATAAGCACTGATGAAAAAGACTACTCCCTTGCTAAGTTCATGGAGCTCCCTCCAGAGAAATACCAACTCTCGAATGGTTACATTCCTCGTCCTCTTGACTTGGAAGTAGTTGCTGTCCCCAGCTCTCTGGATAACTTGGTGGATAAACTTGCAGAAAATGCGCACAATATATGGGCATTGAGTAGGATCAATCAGGGATGGACCTATGGGAAAGCCAATGTGAGACTCCACCCACTTATCACCCAATTTGTGACTTATTATGTCACTACTTAAGTACTGTTACTATATTTAGCAGCACTGGTGGGGGCTGTACTAGCTATATATAGCACTGGTATGATGTCATTATATACAAGTAGGAGATGTTACTATACTTAGCACTGTCTGCTCTATGATGCCTTGTCCTTTTCTTAGGATACCCATTCTAAGAGAAATCCTTTACTTGTTCCTTACTCCAAGCTCGATCATGCTAGCAGGAAGATGAACTATGATACGGCTTATGAGTCAGTACGAACTGTGTGTGGTCTGGGATGTAATATTACTCCCCCAACTTTGGGGAGAGGGAATATTAATCAGCTGATGAGGGAGTTCTCTGAGTCACAGGCTATTACCAGGACATTCAGGGGTCAAAAATGCTACAAAGTCATGGATAGAAAATGGTATGTAATATATAGCTAAAACTATTATTGTTATGGTTATTTCAAAGCAAAGAATCACTTGTCCCATAATTGTCAGTTCTAGTGGATTGTCATAATAATTATGTTGAAGGTTATTTGAATACATAACTGCCGAAATTTAGCTTTGTGCATATTATAGAATTATAATACACTGCTTTAGATCCAGTTAATTTATGCTATCATTTTATTTTTGCTGTATTCACAGTGTATAATACACTGCCTTAGATCCAGTTAATTTATGCTATCATTTATTTTTGCTGTATTCACAGTGTATAATACACTGCCTTAGATCCAGTTAATTTATGCTATCATTTTATTTTTGCTGTATTCACAGTGTATAATACACTGCCTTAGATCCAGTTAATTTATGCTATCATTTTATTTTTGCTGTATTCACAGTGAATAATACACTACCTTAGATCCAGTTAATTTATGCTATCATTTTATTTTTGCTGTATTCACAGTGAATAATACACTACCTTAGATCCAGTTAATTTATGCTATCATTTATTTTTGCTGTATTCATAGTGTATAATACACTGCCTTAGATCCAGTTAATTTATGCTATCATTTATTTTTGCTGTATTCACAGTGTATAATACACTGCCTTAGATTTTATTTTCATTATATTCATGGTAGGCAAAGGTGCACGAATAGTTTTATAATTACCATGTGGACCTTAAGCAACTGAATTTATTCTGCAGTATAATTATTTTTGAGATTAGATCTACTGTATAGTGTTCACTGGTAGTACAGCAAATTGGCTAGACTTTGACATTGATTCATTATCCAAGAGGGGTTGCAGGTTATTACATGTTGATTGTACATTGGTGGTGCAGGTACTATGAAGTAGAGCTGCTGACTGGTGGGTTGATGCGGATAGGTTGGGCCACACCTTCTTTTGAAGCTGGAAAACTTCTGGGAAGTGATGATCATTCATATGCATACGATGGATACCTTGTAAGAGTCAGTAGTGTTGATCAAAGTTGTTGACATAATGTAATGCAATGTGAAATTTAACACATTGTCTTATATCATGCCAAGTTATTATTATTATTATTATTATTATTATTATTATTATTATTATTAGGCTACCAATGTACTGTATTAACCAGGTGCATGCAATATCACTGTACTTGTACTGTACCTTCTGTTGAGAGTACTCTAATGATAGTAGTCAGTTCCTCTGTTATGATTAGCTAAATGTGCACATTTGCAGTCCCGGAAGTGGCACAATGAATCAGAAAACTTTGGAAGGAGATGGAATGCAGGAGATGTGGTTGGATGCTTGCTTGATATTGAGCAGAAAACTATTTGTAAGATTATTTGCACAGTATATATTACTCAACCTTACAGAAAGAAAGTTACCCCCTTTAAAACCCCTTTCCCCCCAAAACTACCCCCTTGAAAACCCCCTTCCCCCCAAAGTTTTTAATAAGGTTAAGAGAGTAAGGAGTATTCACATAATGAAGCGATATACAGTGAGAGGTTGTGTAAGTGAATTAAGTCATTGCACTCTCCAAACTATCCGACTTGAAAGTATGATGTGATATGATACTATTCTTGTTTTTTATATCTGCAGCATTTGCTTTGAACGGTGAGTTGCTGTGTGACTCACAAGAATCCAGTATTGCATTTGAGAACATTGATACATCTGAGGGTTTCATGCCTGCCATCACTCTATTCGCCGGAGAGAAAGCTCAGATGCATTTTGGACAATTTGGAGACTCTGGTGAAGAACTGAAATATTTTGTGAATTTTGAAGATTCTGGATACTCTCCTATGTGTAGTCAAAAATCCTTGCAATATAATATTCCTCTCTGGTACTCTTCTCATGGTGGCTTTGAAATGCTTGATGATAAAACTTCAAACTCTAGCAAGTTCATAACAAAACAGAAAAATTCCACCATCTCAGTTCGGTCAAGAGATTGGGACCACTCAATGCCTCATGATCAGCAGTGTATTCGTTTGAACATGGGCTTTACTGTTAGTTCACCAGATTCCACACATCATCCCACATTAGTTCCTCGTCCAGGTCTTCTTACACCATCTCCTTCTGCTGAGAGTTTTGATCTCACCTTTGAAGATAGTGTTCGTGAAGGAGCTTCTGGTTTTAGTTCACTTTCATTTTCAGTAATATTTCCCCCAGGTCAAGTCCCTTCTTCTGCCTATGTAGGCTGGACCACACCTTCTTTTTGCTACATGGAGTCTTCTGTTGCGGATGAACAAGTGTCCTATGAGAAACAGACTCATAACTTGGGAACTAGCTACAGCCAACATGTGGAGATGTGTGCCTCCGATGACAATGCTCTATCTTCAGGGATTAGCTTCCATACTGCCTTCATGGTGTGTTTGCGTGAACTTCTTCCTGTGTACACACCACAGTTAGCTGTTCCTGTCAAGTAAGTTCATTTAAATAGAATTGTAATTTTTTTCTGTCCCTAAGTGTCATTAATTTTGAATCCTGTAACAGGTACTGTGTACAGTTGAAGTTTTCATAGATAACATTATCAGTGAATGTTTATGTCCAAATTATTTTTTTTTGTTACTGGGAACCTCTCACCAATGCGTCAAATTAGATATCTCTATCATATGTTGTTGTCAATCAGAGGGAACCTCTCATCAATGCGTCAAATTAGATATCTCTATCATATGTTGTCAATCAGAGGGAACCTCTCACCAATGCGTCAAATTAGATATCTCTATCATATGTTGTTGTCAATCAGAGGGAACCTCTCACCAATGCGTCAAATTAGATATCTCTATCATATGTTGTTGTCAATCAGAGGGAACCTCTCACCAATGCGTCAAATTAGATATCTCTATCATATGTTGTTGTCAATCAGAGGGAACCTCTCACCAATGCGTCAAATTAGATATCTCTATCATATGTTGTTGTCAATCAGAGGGAACCTCTCACCAATGCGTCAAATTAGATATCTCTATCATATGTTGTTGTCAATCAGAGGGAACCTCTCACCAATGCGTCAAATTAGATATCTCTATCATATGTTGTTGTCAATCAGAGGGAACCTCTCACCAATGCGTCAAATTAGATATGTCTATCATATGTTGTTGTCAATCAGAGGGAACCTCTCACCAATGCGTCAAATTAGATATGTCTATCATATGTTGTTGGTGCAGGAAAATCTACTGTATATATGTTTTCTAAAACTTTAATAATAGTATTACACCAAGTTTACTTAAACTCTCAATAAACTCTTATAACTTTAATATTACTATTTACCTGTAGAGTGGGCTGCATTTTAGATCTGTCAAATGGCAAGATTACATTTACTTCTGATGCTACACATGGTTCACACTACAGTACTGACATGGACAGCGACAAAAAGGAAGTGACGTTCATAGCTCATGCTGGAGCTAAGCTCTTCCCAACAGTCATCATAACTCCTTCATCAGAGGATGTGGTCGACTTTGATTTCACTCCATGTCAGAATTGCAGATCTCTTTCCTCTTATTTCATAACACCTATACATATGAACAGAGAGAAGGACGAGTACACAATTCCCCTCTGCCCCCCTCGTTTGAAGTTAATGATTTACTCTAAATCTCTCTGGGTGAGGCAGTACCCAAAATCATCAAACTATTCAACTGAGAGTAGTATCAATGGGCCTCTGAAAGTGGTCACTCAGGAGATGGAGTTCGATATCATGGTCACACTACCTCAAGAGGATATAGTTATGGATATTCTTGAGATCTCGGAGGATTTGGATCTGATGGATTTTCATGTTCGGACCCTGGAAGCTTTTTGTGCTGTGTGTTCGCACAGTAATTTGTCACTGACCAAATCTATTGCTCGGTACATCGACTCAGAGCAACTGCTAAGGTGTCTTCAGGTGAGTGAGTGGTTGTGATCTGTGGACACGCATGAGGGTTGATATGAGTGGGTGAGTGATGGAGGGCGATTAGATGGTTGAAAGAAAAGTAATTGAATAGAGTGAGTAAGTAATAAGGATGAGTTGGGTGATCATGTGGTGAGGTGAAGTGGGTACAGGTAAGTGACATTCGGGCTGTCAAATTCTAGAGTTATATTATTATATATTCACTTCAGCTAAATGGCCTACGTTTTGAGCTTCGTGCTGCATATCTCAAACTAATATCTTATCTCCATTTGGAGCATGAAGTCCAGACAAGACTCTTTATGAGAGGAGAATTTGTTCTATCCCAACTGGAGTGTGCTAAATCTATCCCTCTCTTCATGGACTCTACTGCAGACCAACCGACCAGAAGAAATGTCAGTGAAACAAGCTTTAATTTGAGGAATGCTTCTCCTCCCAGGTGCAATCTTGCTTCCAAAATCAAGTACAATGTATCCAGTGGTTTTTCACAGTCAACATGCAGTATAGAAACAATAGATTTCTCCATTGAAGAGCTGAAGGAACTGGTGCTGAGCAGTCTCGAAAAACTCCTACTTTCTGAGTATTATAAAATGTATCTCTTGCCCACTAATTCTCGTTCTCCCATTTTTGTCCCAATGATTGAAGCTGTTGATAATTTGCTTGTAATTGGAGTTCTTTCAGATGAGAAGGACTTGCAGAGGCTCCTCCATTTACTTGATCCAGAAATTTATCATGGAAATGGAAGTTAGTTTTGATATGTGCTGTTGCCTGTTTGTTTTGTGCTCTATTTTTATTTGGGTTTATACATACTGAAAAACCCCCTAAATTTCCTGACAATCAGGATAGGACACAGTTTTCTGCAGTAGTACCTGCACCATTATCTGCACCAGTATACCTGCACCATTATCTGCACCAGTATATCTGCACCAGTATATCTGCACCAGTATATCTGCACCATTATCTGCACCATTATCTGCACCAGTATATCTGCACCAGTATATCTGCACCAGTATACCTGCACCATTATCTGCACCAGTATACCTGCACCTGTCTTGGACAAGTGCAGGAAAGTATGCTACAGGAAAGTTACAAGTGTTTAGACCTGTATTATAGCTGGAAATTCATCCAGTATGTGGATATCTTTTGAAGTTGTAGAATTTGTACTTGCCTGCTAAACTACTTGTGTAGAGACTGCAGTTTTATGCATGTATTTTTCATCTTTTTGTGTTTACAGAACAGCTTAAAGAAGGTCTTCTTTCTGTCAATGTTTCAAATGAAGAACCTATGAAACTTGCTCTCTGTGTTCTCCTCCAACACCTCTGTGACTGTCAGGTAGGAGTTAGATTTTACCATACCTTGCCTCTTCCTGGAGCCACTGACAGATCTGATTTTTCTGATTCAGGTTCGACACAGAGTAGAGTCAATCATGAGCTTCTCTGATTCTTATGTGGATGATTTGCAAAAGGAGCAAGAAGAGAGATACAAGAGGAACATCAGGAAAAAGCCAAAAGAATTCCGAAGCTCTTTGAAGTTGCAAGTTGAAGGAATGCTAGCTACTCATTCTGACTACAGCTGCAGTAAAAAACTCCGAATGAAACTCCAAGATTTTACTAATGAGCTGAAACTTCATTGTGGCATTTCTCCAAATTCTACATATAATAATAAGCAAGAGCTCAGCTCTATGGAGAAACTGAAGAAACTAGTGAGATTAGTCACTTCATTTAAAGATTCTGTTCATTGTGAGACTTCTGGCAACAGTAGTGATGGAATCTCACTCCAGAATATTATCACACAGACAATGATAGAGTGGGCTAGCACAGAAATAGAAGATCTTAAATTGATAGAAGAAGTCTTCTCTTTACTGTATAGACAGTTCAATGAAGTACAAGAGGTGGTGCAGGCATTGAATAAGACATATGTGTTGGAGGTGACCAAGGCTCCTTTGACAGGGAAACCTAACTTTGATATTCAAGCCTTCTGTACTGCTCTGGGATCATTGAGGTTGCTTCTGAGGGTTGGGATGAGCAAAAAAGAAGAAAACTTGTTGAAAGACTCTCTCAAGTATAATGATTAATCCATAATTATATCATATAGCGTTTTATTTTGGAGGAGCTCAAGGTAAATGGAGAAGATTAGTTTCAAGAATAAAAGTTTGGTGGATCTTTCCTAATTCATGAAAAATGTGAAAGTTGAGCTCCTCCAAAATAGAGTGCTATATGGTAGTAGTGCGAGGGAAGCTTTTTTTTCAGATCTTCAATACAATTAATTTGGTCTACTATTAAAGTGGTTTGTGAGAAAGTATTGTTGTATACATGTGAAACATAATATTTAGCTATTATCCTATCATCTGCTTCTTGACAGGTTAATCAACCACAGCAACCTGTTTTACTGCCATCCCAGTCTCCTTCACAAACTAGAAGTTCATTCTACTGTCCTGAAGCTGATGAAGACATATTTGGGTATCAGTTCAGGCACAGTAGAACAGAACTTCTTGGCTAACAAGAGGAAACTGGCCTTGGACTTGTTTTGTGAGAGTGGTCCTCCTATGCCTATTGAGAAGTGTTGCAAGTTTCTCTGCAAATTTGCCAAGATAAATCAGGAGAATCAGAGAGCCCTATTCAAGCACATTGCCTTTCTATTGGAGCATGCTGAAAAATACCCAGGTTTGGAGCACCTGTTGTCAGAGTGTGTGGTGGCACTCTCTATGTAGAAATGACCTTATACAGTCCCATTACATATCCTGCTTTAGTGAGGTGGACCTTGAAACACTGAGAGAAAATTGAGGCATAATTTTGTATTATAGTTTCTTTCTCTTGTTGTGTAGCTAGCTATTAACTTTTTTCTTTCTGCATTATAACCTTCATCTATCCCTACATTTCCATCATTTCCAAGAAATATTTCTCCTCTCACTTGTTTAGGCTATAGTTTTAGTGAATTAAATACTTGGCTATTACTCTTCTGTTTCTACCTAGCCCTGTGTTGCTGAACAACTTAGCTAGCTATTAAGATTCTCATTGTCAAACTCAGTCCTACAGCTAGGAACCTAAAATCAGTGGCTCTGTTGAGACATTACTGAGTCCTCATCTAAATGACTGTTGGTATTGGATGATCTTTGTAGCTAGAGTTTTCACCCAGATGACTAAATATGAGTTGTTTGTTTATTTGTTATTTTTGTTGTTGTTTGTTTAGAATATAAGCTATTAATATCGTTTAGGATTACTCTCCTGCAATGGGTACACACCACTGGATGTTGCCACAGCTACCATCAAAGACAACCAAGAGCTGGCTCTGGCACTAGAGGAGTCTCATTTGGAGCACGTAGTCCAACTCTTAGTAGCCACAACAACCAGTTACCAAGGATTGGGATCAGCAGACTCAATAGAGTCTGATAGCCTCTCCAGGAATTCTAGCTCCATGAATCGTATTGGTTCCATAGCTAGCTTTGATTGGAGTCCAAATGGAGGAGGAAAGTGTCTAGAGTTTCTCCAATCAGCTGTATGGGTTGAAAGTAAGTACAATTATTAGTATCATATCCTAATTTTGCTAAAAACATTTGTTTGTGATCAATTGTCACAAAAATCCTGCATATCTCTGTTACAGATGAGCAGATCGAAGAGAATGCATATATCATTGTCAAGCAGCTCATCCATCATTCAGAATGTCTAGGTCCAGCATTAGCAGGAGATGCTCTTGGACTTCTTAATGTCTACAGAGAGACCCTGCAGAGGATGGACAATGATAGAGAAGATGATTACAACAGGGAAAACTCAGTGGATCTCGGTCATAGTAGTCTTACTCATGCTCACACACTTAAGAGGGGAACCAGTTATTATATCAACTGGAATCAGCAGCCTATTCCGGCTATTCTTGCATTTTATACTTCTCTTGTTCGATTATTAGCTTCCTGTGCCTCTAGATCTAATCCATCAATGTCCAGACAGAATCGATTACCATCCTATCCTGGCCAGATGGAGTCATATTCTAGTGACAGGCATAAGCAGAGCATACTCTCAAGGACAATAAATATACTCCAGAATCTAATCAAGGCAGAAGAAATCGTGGCCATATTGTCCTTCAAAACTGTCGATGTGAAGAATGGGGAAATTGGCCTGGGACCTTTTCACAAGGAAGCTGCATTGCTTTTTCTTGATCGTGTCTATGGCATTCCAGGACCAGAGCTCCAACTCCAGCTCTTAAATAAGGCCTTTTTACCAGATATAAAACTTGCTCTCCAACTTGCAGAGGTGAGTCAATATACACGAGAAAACAAAAGCATCTCCTGTCTTTAAAATTACTTACAAGGTCTTCTTCAATGTAATATGGTATGTAAATGACATGCTAATAATATGATTTACATTCATTTTAGAGGTACAGATTGAAAAACCATAAATGAAACAAACAGTTTATTTCCCTCTGTTTTTTTTTCTTGCAGGATAACGGTAACTCTCAGTTTTGTGCCTCTCTAAACCGTTACATTTGTTGCTTTGTCTTCCCACTTCTGGCTTGCTATTCCAACATCTTCAAACTGCAAAGAAATCATCTCCATTTCATTGATAATTTCCTTGCCTGCTCATTTAGATTCTTCGTTTCTTCTAATCTATCCTGCATGCAATTGGATGAAGTAGCTTCATTCTTCATTGCTGTCTTGAAGTAGGCTCAAAATGTTTGCTGTTGTTGTTATTGTATATTTAGTCATATAGCAATATTATTATACCACAGTTGGTTTTTATTATTGTTTATTATTGTTGTTTGGTGTTTCTTGTTTTGTTGTTGTTGTTTTTTTCCGTGTGTGTTTTTGTTTTTGTTGTTGTTGTTTTTTGCTTTTTTATTGTTATATATTCAGAGTCCTAACACTATTATTATTATTATAGTTGTTTGATGTGTTATGCAGGGAACTTCATCCAAGAACTATGCTGAGATTTGCACCAAAGATTCTTACCAATTTGCATGATATAAAGCCTCACACCATTGTCTTCTGCAAGGTAATGTAGTCATATATATAAGCAGAGTGTTTCCTGCTATGTTTAATACTTGTTGTCATCCATGTCTATTCCAGTTCCTCTCCTCCCATTATGATCACTTTGCTCGGTATTACCAGAGCAGTGGTCAGTTGGACAAGACCTCGCTGGGCATTCCTACAGAAGAGGAGAAAACTTGTTCAGCTCTTATAGTGTACAGGCTCCTAGAATCACTGGCTGCAAAGGTGCATAATATGATAGACTTGTGATTGTGTTCAGAGGTTGTTGTGGTTAGTGAGTTCTAGTACAAGTCACAGTGTTCATGTGTATAGTATATAATAATATAGCCATTATAGTAATACTTTTAAACGACTCTTTCTTTCTTCCCTTCCCTTCTCCTCCCTCTCTTCTCCTCCCTCTCTTCTCCTCCCTCTCTTCTCCTCCCTCTCTTCTCCTCCCTCTCTTCCCCTCCCTCTCTTCCCCTCCCTCTCTTTCCCTCCCTCTCTTCCCCTCCCTCTCTTCCCTTCCCTCTCTCCCTTCCTCCCCCCTCCCTTTCCAGCTCCCCAGTGATCCTCATATGCTGCGTACTACTATATCTTGTATCAAGTCCATCTCTCGGGCAATGACACCATGCTGTCTCATCCCCAAACAGTGCCAACTTAAATGCATGTTCTTAGCATCAGGAATGATCTATGAACCCCAGCCATTGGATACCAGCGAGTAAGCAACAACAACAACAACAACAACATTGATAATGATAATAATAATAATAACAACAACAACAACAACGACAACAACGACAATAATTATAACTATTTTATTTTAGTGTTGTGCTGGATGCTGAGCTGAGAAAGTTTGTGGATGAGTTTGCTAGCTACCAGCACGCCAGCTGGGTGTTTTCCTTGCAATCAGATGGTTGGGTGTACGGTCCTAAACGTGACAAACAGCAGAAAAAAGAGCCTAACCTCAGACCATATGAAGCACTCCATCAGCAGGTATAATCATCATTGTGTAATAACAGTGGAACATCTCTACTCCAACTCCCTGAAATGATGACATCCCTATAATCAGAACGTTAATTTGTCCCCAAGGTGCCCAGAAAAGAAAGCATTCCAGCATATTTTACGTAACAGTTCTTGCAAAACGGCTATAGCACATGCAATACTGCAGTGGGTTACAAGTTGGCTGAATACTTGAAGTCTTTGCTATCAACAGTTTTGATTCAGATGTTACATTTAAGGTCTGATATTTTCCACTGACTTGTGCCACTGTAGTTTATGCATTGTTGTAAACTACTCTATGTACTCTGTAAACTACTCTGTAAACTACTCTGTAAGCTACTCTATGTACTCTGTAAACTGCCGATATACTAATAGGCTTATCTTCACAGAGATAGACAATAAAGGCTTATAACTGCATTTCTATCACAGCACAAGGAAAAACTGAAAAAGCCTATAGAAGAGGCCCTCAACTACCTGATGAAAAAGGGGTGGAGCTTCAGCAAAGTCTGTCGTATGGATATCCATTCTATTCCCTACAAGCAGAAGATGTTGTGTGTCTGGAAGCCATTCTTGAAGCAGAAGGGGCCTCGAAGAGAGCTCACCATTGATGAGGAATACGCTAGCTATGAGCCAGATGTTTTGGACCTTACCAAAGTGGAGATAAAAATAGAGCAATTGGTGAGATACCCTCATAATTAAATTGATAATAAATTTTCATGGGGTCGAAAAATTTTGTACACAGAAAATTTTAGACACAAAATTTTCCTGAATTACAGTATTTATTATTGAATGGACATTGATCATTGGAACTTAACCCACTAAAATATAGCTAAATCTGTAGAAATTTCCCAATAATTGTTCCTGACAGGTTGACTGTGTTATGTGTGCATCCTATTGTAGGCTATAGCTGACTGTGTTATGTGTGCATCCTGTTGTAGGCTATAGCTGACAGGTTGACTGTGTTATGTGTGCATCCTGTTGTAGGTTATAGCTGACAGGTTGACTGTGTTATGTGTGCATCCTGTTGTAGGCTATAGCTGACAGGTTGACTGTGTTATGTGTGCATCATGTTGTAGGCTATAGCTGACAGGTTGACTGTGTTATGTGTGTATCCTGTTGTAGGCTATAGCTGACTGTGTTATGTGTGCATCCTGTTGTAGGCTATAGCTGACAGGTTGACTGTGTTATGTGTGCATCCTGTTGTAGGTTATAGCTGACAGGTTGACTGTGTTATGTGTGCATCCTGTTGTAGGTTATAGCTGACAGGTTGACTGTGTTATGTGTGCATCCTGTTGTAGGCTATAGCTGACAGGTTGACTGTGTTATGTTGTGTGCATCCTGTTGTAGGCTATAGCTGACAGGTTGACTGTGTTGTGTGCATCCTGTTGTAGGCTATAGCTGACAGGTTGACTGTGTTATGTGTGCATCCTGTTGTAGGCTATTTAAAGCTGACAGTTATGTATGTTATGTATTCTGTTTTAGGCTATAGCTGACAGGTTGACTGAACATGCTCATGACCACTGGGCTAAGCAGCTCATGTTAACAGATTGTAAGTTGGTTCAATCTATCAGTAATTCTAGCAGTCATCTCTATGTAATTTCAGTTCATTGTACTGTATTCTATAATATACTAGTTGCCATTCTCCAGGGTATTTTTGTATTCTATAATATACTAGTTTCCATTAGTATTCAATTTTAAGGTGATATGAACATTGCTTCCATTCTGTTGTGTGCATGCATAGCTAACTACCAGAACCATCCACACTTCATGCCGTATGAACTTCTCAATGAGGCCAGAAAGGATGAGTTGAGAACATTCTCTCTGGATCTCCTCCGTTACGCAAGATTTAATGGCTTTGAGCCAATCAGAGGTAGATCCAGTTTGTATGAGCGAGTT
This sequence comes from Diacarnus erythraeanus, assembly GCA_964016965.1. Classification (NCBI taxonomy): domain Eukaryota; kingdom Metazoa; phylum Porifera; class Demospongiae; order Poecilosclerida; family Podospongiidae; genus Diacarnus; species Diacarnus erythraeanus. Next base: position 1,340,926 of record OZ024679.1, on the reverse strand, counting down.
GTGAGTGAACAAGGACAGAACGAAAAGGAGAAATTCTCACTACAGTTTCTCAAGAAGTTCCTTAAATTTTTTGAGGAGAAACTGGATGTTGATTTCTACCTCAAAGTCCTCTTCCCTGTGCTCACCAGTTACTTGGAGAGACATGCAGGTTATTTTATGCCCAACAGCACAATGCAGGCCACCAGCACTACTGCGTCAAGAGAAGAGAAAAAGATGATAATAAAGTAAATTTGGGATAGGGTGGGCGGGACATGGATTCATTCTGCTCCTGAAATGGATACATTGCTGTGTTTAAGACACTTCTTCAGGAGTAGAAGTTCCACTAAGACATCCTCAATGACCTCACAACATATGTGATAGATATTGGTCACCCAGGGTAAAAGGTGATATATCTTCTTCCCCCCCCCCCTTTCAGTGTATATTGTAAAGTGGTGGAATTCACTCGTAAAAACTTGGAAATGTTTTTCCCATCTGTGAAGGAGCCATCTGCTGAAATCCTCAGTCCTTCTGGTGTACAAGTGCTTTCTCCGAAGAGAAGGCAGGAGAAGAAGCTATCTGATAAAGATAGCAGTTGGAGTGCATCAAAATGTATTCTCTCTCTGCTGCGAAGCCTAGTTCAAGGAATGGATATGAAGTTAGTATGTAGCTGCAATAAGTTTGGTTTGAGTTATTCCTCACTAGTTAGACAATATGATCCTTTAATTACAGGAGTCTCCCCTCTCCCTGTCCACATGTCTGGAGGTTATATTGATAACAGTTATTTTTATAGGTCTGTTGCAGGAGAGAATGGTTTTGTGGGTGATAATTGTAGTGAGATGGTAGACTTCTTCCGTCAAGCTACATCCAGCATCAACCTTACCTCCAAGAACATAGCACAATTGAATAAGCTTGATTCTCAGTTCCATTTCTACTGCCTTCATCTTCTTATCCCTTCACTCACTGCTCTCTTCAAACATGTTGGTCATCTTGGGGTAGGCCATCTCCTTGTTGATGGGCAGATTCAAAGTCACTGTCGCTACATCTTCACTAACCTTGTTGAGATGGCCATGGGCACTGGACCTGTCTATGTAGGAAGGTCAGTTAATGTTGTGTATGTAGAAATTGGTTTTCTTTTTCTTTTGGTGATCCTGTGAACAGAATCTTTATTTCTATCTAATTACCTTCATCAGTATTGATTATAGGAGGTGTCCCAATTATAAGGTGTCAAGGTGTCCTGAAGAGACTTCAAGGTGTCCTGAGATTTTTTTTGAGGTGTCCTGATTATAATGTGTCCTGAACAGACTCCTTCTGAGAGTAATAATTTGATAAAATTTTCTTTATTTTATTTATTTTATTTATTAAATTTTTATTATTTTAATTTTTTTTAATGTTGCTTTTTTTTTTTAATGCAGTTCTCCTCTGATCACCATTGGTCAGTGTATGGGTGCATTTGCACTAGCTTATCCCACTCCCTTTCTGCATGAGAACTGGTTTGATTTCACCATGTCTTCATTACTAGACCAGCTACACAATGTCACGGCAGACACTGTGACATGTGGCAATGTTCTCTTTGTGGTGGACATAATAATCCCTGTATTGGCAAGGTATTAATAATTCTATAGTTATTATTGATAATGTCCCGATATTTGCATTTGCTGTACAATTATTTTTTTTTTCCTTCTCATGCAACATTCGGTGATTATCACTGCATGTGTGTTGTGTGGTGTGGCTTGTACAGCTATATCTCTAGATGGTGGAACACTAGCGAACTGTGAGTGACCATAACCAATCTATATTATATGAAAACAGTGGAATCATTTACAGTGGAACTCCTCTATTCCAATCCCCTGAAATGAGGATACCTCTGTATGCAGTCTATTCCTACCCTATGAAAGTGAGACACCTGTATGCAGTGGAATACCTCTATTCCAATCCTCTGAAATGAGAGCACCTCTGTATATTTATAATTATAGTTCTGAAGCTGACTTCATATGTCCAGTTCACTGACTGTATGTATGGGGTTTTATTAGACAATTGCTGATGATACAAAAGATGGTTCCACTGTTCCAACAGCTAGCTACAATAATACCTCTTGTCTGTGTTTCCTTTGCAAATAGCCAGCTATTTCTATGTAACAACCACTAACTATGCATCTCCTGTCCAGACTGATATGTTCCTTGACATCACTTTGTTCTCTCTGTCTAATAACACCAGGTTCAGTCTGAGTCCTTGTCAAGAGAAGCCATTGATAAAAATTGATGAAATTCTAGTCAACATTCTTCAACTGATGGCCAGACACTTTGGGGAGAAGAACATCACATGGTTTTGTCGAGTTGTTGGTTAGTCCGGAATAACCTCTAATGTTTTCATCAGAAAGAAATTTTGATAGCTGTGTTTTCCCTGTAGAGGGATAGTGGTGGGGTGGAGTTTCATACCACATCAAAGAGATTAAGCTCCACCCCACACCTCCATCAAAGAAGAAGGCCTTGTATCTATCCTAAGAAGAGTACCAGATAACAAGGAAAACTTATTGAATAATCTTATAGAGTAAAAACTGACGATAACCTGTGGATTATATTTTCTCTAGAGAGCAGTGCCTTGTTAGCCAGGGAATGCACTCTTGATATTCTAGAGACGCACATATTACCCATGGTGGATGAGATGAAGGAACGAGCCATTGGTTTGTGGAATGAGGAATCTTTTATTACAAGTTCTATGAATCCTCACCTCAAACCTTACGATGACGAGTTAAGATATGAAATGCAGGAGACACTCATAGAGGTGATGGAAGAGGCAAGAGTGTGTGCTCTTAAGGACAGCAATAAAGGGGCAGTTAATGCCCTCAATATAATAATAATTATAATAATATTTTTACTTTCTAAGGTAGTGAATTATTATGTACAGGAGAAGTAGCAAAGGTGACTTTTTTATGGTTTGTTTTGAGCTGTAGATGTGTAAATTGGAGATTGTCATTATCTTGTGTTCCTGTGCATATATATTCACTCCCTGACACTCTGTAGACTGCACACAAATCACTTGTTTCTTCCTTCATAGGACTACAAAATCTTTGTCAGAGACTTCACGTCACTTCTTCCATTCCTCTCAATTTTCATCAAGTCAAAAAGTGAAAAATTACGTCATCTCTGTTCCCAGCCACACAAGAACAATGATTTTTACAAGAACATCCAAGCTCTATTCATTTACTTATCTGACATATTTCAGTGCTGGTCATCTTCACAGTATTTCAAGAGAGAGTTCCAGTCAGCAATGCACCAATATTCGAAGAGAATCAAATATTACTTGACTCTATACACTAGTCCTACTGGCAAGAAGGCTCAGGTGCCTGGTCACCATAGTAACCACTCTCAGAAGATGCCTAATCATATTTTCCTTTGTTTGGAGCTTCTTCTTCCTGTAGTTGACATGCTTGTTAATGAAGAAGACAGGCCCCTCTTGGATAGGTGCACTGCTAAGCTTGGACAGGTAAGAGACTGTAGGAAGTAGATCTGTGTTTACTGTTAATGTATTCTCAACATATTCACTGTTGGCTACTGATGAATATTACTGATGAAATGAAATAAAATCCCTTGAAAATTATGCCTTGATTTTTTGAGTGATGATTTGAATATTTTTTCTGTCTAATTCCTGTAGAAAGGAGTGAGTTCTGTGGACCTTAAAATTGAAATGATCGATAATTTTTTAATGGTAAGTCCACATAAATCATACAGTGAAACCCCTCTATTCCAACCCCCTGAATCCCTCTATTCCAACCCACTGAATCCCTCTATTCCAACCCCCTGAACCCCTCTATTCCAACCCACTGAATCCCTCTATTCCAACTCCCTGAATCCCTCTATTCCAACTCCCTGAACCCCTCTATTCCAACTCCCTGAACCCCTCTATTCCAACCCCCTGAACCCCTCTATTCCAACCCCCTGAACCCCTCTATTCCAACCCACTGAATCCCTCTATTCCAACTCCCTGAACCCCTCTATTCCAACTCTCTGAACCCTTCTATTCCAACTCCCTGAATCCCTCTATTTCAACCCCCTGAATCCCTCTATTCCAACCCCCTGAAATGAGAACACCTCTTGTATTAAGGACAACAGATTGTATATTAACAGTAATAGAACTTTACCCCCCCCCCTCCCCCCCCTCCCCCCCCCCACCCGAAATGAGACCACCTCTCTAATCAGGACACTTTAATATGTCCCAAGGTGTCAGAACTAGAGGAGTTTCACTCATTTCATCACCCTGTAGTTTAGGAAAAGGAAGGGTGTGTATCTATTTTTAGCACAGTGTTACTGTTTGTTTCCTTCTTTCTTCAGAGAGAGCAGAAGAAGCAGAAGTTAGCTCAAAAGTTGGTTCGGCAGTTCTCCTCACGCCTAATGTCTAAACCAATGGATAAAAGTCATGATCATGAGGAGAAGGCCCTTCATATTCTGAGTCTGGCTAGGATCAAACACAAAGTCCAACAAGTAAGCACTCTTCCTGTCTGAAGACCGGCTGACAGAGTATAACTCAACATGATCCAAAAACACTTAAGCATTGCAGGACTCTTACTGAACATCAAAGGGAAAAGAATGAACAATAATATAGTGGAAACTAAAACACATTGGGATCAGGTCTACTGTCCCTATACAGTGGAACCTCTGAGTAAAGGACACACACATCAGGATCAGGTCTACTGTCCCTTGTAATACAATCATTGGAACCTCTGAATAAAGGACACATTGGGATCAGGTCTACTGTCCCTTGTAGTACCTCTCATTTCTGTATTGCAGTGCATCATGCAACAGTTACCTCTGAGTAGAGTAGTTGATTATCATTTCAAAGAACCAGCAAGGTTCACCTCTCAACTGATGAGCAGGCACTGGGTGACCATCACATAACTCTAGTTATTTTACACAGGCTGAGAGGGGGCGTGTAGCTCAGACGAGATGGAAGCATTTGTTCACACAGCGGAAGAGAAAGGCTGTCATCAGATGTTTTCTGGCAGTACCTTTCTTTAAACTGTCAAAGTAAGTAACTATCAAAATCTCTTTTACTGATATTAACGTTGTCGTCGTTTTCATCCAAGGCATCGAGCCGTGAACCTGTTCTTGCAGGTTTATTGTCACGAATGGCTCAGCTCTCCAGAGCTGAATACACATCAGAGACTGACAGAGGAGTTGCTGGACCATCAAGACTATCTAGCTACCAAAAGAATCAAAGATAGCGAAACACTACTCAAACATGAACAAAAGAAGCTCTGTGATATAAGGACTTGCGTTGATCCGCTCTCACAGCTCTTCAAGATGCTAAAGAGGATTGCTACTACTGGAGGAGTGTGAGTCTCCGGGTTGTGTGCATTTAGATGTGTGGTACACAGTTCACAAAGTGGCTGTGTTATCGGCCAGCGGGACTAGGGAGGAGAGTGTAATGCCTGGGATGTAAACAATGCAATTGGGTTACAAGGGCTGATCTGAGTGAGGGGACAGGAGGAAACCACAGCAAAAATGTGTGCATCCCACACATTGTGCTCACCTCCCTGGCACTATTGGCCACTAATCCACCCACATTGTTTACATCCCACACATTGTGCTCACCTCCCTGACACTACTAGCCACTAACACACCCACATTGTTTACATCCAACACATTGTGTTCACCTCCCTGGCACTACTAGCCACTAACACACCCACATTGTTTACATCCCACACATTGTGCTCACCTCCCTGGCCCTGCTGGCCACTAACACACCCACATTGTTTACATCCCACACATTGCTCTCTCCTGCTAGCCAGCCTTGTATTGTGTTTTAATCAGTGTATTTATACATAGGATTAATGAGTGTCTGTATGCCTCTTACGCTGAAGTCCTTGGGAAGGTAAGGAAGTGATGCAGTTCTATATAATATACATCACTTAATCTCTTAGAGCATTCTTGATCAGAATGAAGATGAAGACTTGGGTTCTGACGATGATTTTGCTGGTGTCTATGAAGTATGTTGTTGTTGTTGTTGTTGTTGTTGTTGACTGCTATGATGTTTGCAGGCATATGAAGCTAAGAAAGCGGAACTGATTACAAAACAGATTCAACTTGCAGACAGAGGAGCCTCCACAACAATACTCAATATCATTACTGCTTCAAATGGTATGATATAGCGTCAGCATTCCTGGTTCTCTGTGTCAGTAGTCCCAGTTCTCTGTGTCAGTAGTCCGGGTTCTCTGTGTCAGTAGTCCCGGTTCTCTGTGTCAGTAGTCCCGGTTCTCTGTGTCAGTAGTCCCAGTTCTCTGTGTCAGTAGTCCGGGTTCTCTGTGTCAATAGTCCCGGTTCTCTGTGTCAGCAGTCCAGGTTCTCTGTGTCAGCAGTCCTGGTTCTCTGTGTCAGCTGTCCTGGTTCTCTGTGTCAGTAGTCTGGGTTCTCTGTGTCAGCAGTCCCGGTTCTCTGTGTCAGCAGTCCAGGTTCTCTGTGTCAGCTGTCCTGGTTCTCTGTGTCAGCTGTCCTGGTTCTCTGTGTCAGTAGTCCGGGTTCTCTGTGTCAGCAGTCCGGGTTCTCTGTGTCAGCAGTCCCGGTTCTCTGTGTCAGCAGTCCCGGTTCTCTGTGTCAGCAGTCCCGGTTCCCTGTGTCAGTAGTCCCGGTTCCCTGTGTCAGTAGTCCCGGTTCCCTGTGTCAGTAGTCCCGGTTCTCTGGGTTAACAGTCCTGGTTCTCTGTGTTATTATAGGGAAGAAGTGTTCTTTTAATGGTAATCTTTTGAATAGGTGATCGGAGTATCATTCTCCACTCCACACTGTTCCTGGGAATAGCTCTGCTGAAAGAAGGAAACCAACAAATACAAGCTGTGAGGGGGTGGGGCAGGGGGAGGAGTTAGGTTTTGGATGGTAATTATTGATGGTGTTTGCAGGAGATGTTGCAGGAACTGAACTCTATGGATGTTGGATTTCTCTTGAGTATTTCAAAGTTAATTTCTACTTGCAGGTATGTGTGTAGTATGTAGTATGCATGTGTGTAGTATGTGGTGTGCATGTGTGTAGTATGTGGTGTGCATGTGTGTAGTATGTGGTGTGCATGTGTGTAGTATGTGGTGTGCATGTGTGTAGTATGTGGTGTGCATGTGTAGTATGTGGTGTGCATGCGTGTAGTGTAGTATGTGGTGTGCATGTGTGTAGTACGTGGTGTGCATGTGTAGTATGTGGTGTGTGCATGCATGTAGTGTGCATGTGTGTAGGATGTGGTGTGCATGTGTGTAGGATGCGGTGTGCATGTGTGTAGGATGTGTGCATGTGTGTAGTGTAATATGTGGTGCAGTGTGGTGTGGCATATGTGTGTGTATTTGTGCAATACTTCATGGCATAGATCTGTTCACACCATCTCTCTCTGTAATGTAGTGTGCTGGACTGGAATGCCTACCTAAGATTCAACAAATCAGAAACCACTCACAAAGAAGGTATTCATAATCCTTACTCTTAGTCTAGTTCAGAGTTCAGTGAGTGTCAACTACCAGAGCTCTATATATAGCACAGCAACTTACTTTATATGGTAAAAATTACAAGATACCAGTAAGACATGTTCTATTTTTAGTAACAATGCATTATGCTGTCTACTGGTGTGGAGATCTATCAGCCATTGCTATCATTATTATTCTCTCTCAACACTGCAGCAATGTGTAAAGTTCTTCCAGACTACAACCTCACTATATCCATCTTCCGATTTCTCCAATTACTCTGTGAGGGACATAACCTCTCCTTTCAGAACTACCTGCGGACACAGACCGGTAACACCACCACCGTCAACATCATTGTCTGCACTGTCGACTACCTCCTCCGATTGCAAGAGTCCATCTCTGATTTTTACTGGCACTATTCTGACTATCAGACCATCGACCTTCCCGGGAGGGAGAATTTCCTTAAGGCTTTCAAGGTGGCTAAGCAGATATTCAGGACGCTGACAGAGTATATTCAGGTGAGCAACAAAGCCTCTTGCCTCCTGATAGATCCCTTACTCCGTCTGATAGATCCCTAACCCACCTAATAGATCTCTAACCCACCCGATAGATATCTAACCCACCCGATAGATCCCTAACCCACCCACTAGATCCCTAACCCACCCGATAGATCCCTAACCCACCTGATAGATCCCTAACCCACCTGATAGATCCCTAACCCACCCAATAGATCCCTAACCCACCCAATAGATCCCTCACTCACCCGATAGATCCCTAACCCACCCAATAGATCCCTCACTCACCCGATAGATCTCTAACCCACCCGATAGATTTCTAACCCACCCACTAGATCCCTAACCCACCCGATAGATCCCTAACCCACCTGATAGATCCCTAACCCACCTGATAGATCCCTAACCCACCCAATAGATCCCTAACCCACCCAATAGATCCCTCACTCACCCGATAGATCTCTAACCCACCCGATAGATCCCTAACCCACCCACTAGATCCCTAACCCACCCGATAGATCCCTAACCCACCTGATAGATCCCTAACCCACCCAATAGATCCCTCACTCACCCGATAGATCTCTCACCCACCCAATAGATCTCTGACCCACCTGATAGATCCCTAACCTACCCAATAGATCCCTAACCCACCCGATATATCCCTAACCCACCCCTCACTCACCCTATAGATCCCTCACTCACCCGATAGATCCCTCACTCACCTGAGATAGATCCCTCTCCATCCATTCACCATAGCCTTGTTTGACTATAAAGATCGCATGGCATGTGGTTATAACTGATCGATCGTACTTCCTTTACTCTCCTCTCAGGGGCCATGTGTGAAGAACCAAGAGACTCTAGCCTCTAGTAGGATGTGGGACGTTGTTTCAGGATTCATCCACATATTTGCAGTTCTCCAGCGCAAACTGTACAAGGATACCAGCCAGATTGAATTGCTGAGAGAGTTACTGGCACTGCAGGAAGAGATGTTCATATTGCTCCTCTCCATGCTGGAGGGTGAGTAATGGGTATGTTCCCATGTAATAATATGCATGTACTGCTGCTCTAATTATAGGAAGTAAGATGTGTAGTAATATTGGAAAGTTAATGATGGATATGCTAATGGAATCATCTCACTATATAGAGGTATGATTTTGTATTAACCCCTTATTTCACCAAATTTAACCCCCTTGCCAAAGTTTTCCTGCAATAACTTTATTTTGTTGTTATTGTTTGTTGTTGTTGTTTACTATAGGATATAATGGCTTTCTTTTCCATTTTTGTGAAGCTGAAGGATTCTGCTACTTCTCAGGCATTCAAGGTTAGCTATTAATAGTCAGAGATCTAATTCCTAGTCTTCATTCCCATACTGATAGTCTCATTCCCATGCTGGTCCATACTGATGGTACTGATTCCCATATTGCAGGAATATGATCTGAATAAAGATGGATTCATATCATACGGCGAGTTTGAGAAGGTAATCACATGTTTTGTGATTATAATTACATGTTTATGTTTTTGTTTATGTTTATATTATTGTTTGCCTATTTTGAAGGCTATGGAAGCACAGCAGCGATATTCCAAGTAAGTTTTTTTACCGGAAGTGTAATAAAATCTTAACAGGAACCTTTTCCTTCAGAGAGGAGATTGCGTTCCTCATGGAATGTGCTGACCTAAATAAAGATGGTCTCCTTGACTACCTCGAATTTACAGAACGTTTCCATCAGCCAGCAGAGAACATTGGGTTTCATTTGTGTGTGTTGATAGTACACCTTACCGACCACCTCCCCAATGACAAGAGAGTAGAAAGGTCAGTGCAAGAAGTTAGGAAACCAGAGAACTGTTAGTGGAATTTAAGGACTCCCTGGGTACATCCCTGTAGTAAAAATTGGCGGGTCCTGCTCAAAATCCTCTAATAAATGAAAATTGTAAAATATATAGTCAACTTATTGTTTAAGTGTGATGGTTTCTCTGCATTAACATGATTCTACTTCATGTGTGTTCTCCATGCAAACCACAGACTGAAGAGAGCTCCGCAGAGCAGAGAACTTCTCCAGCACTTTGAAAAAAACATGGGCTGTATTGAAATCCTTGGAAAGAGTGGACGTATCGAGAGAGTTTACTTTGAAGTCAAGGACACTCGTCTGAAGCAGTGGGACGAGGCACAAATAGTAGCTTCACGCCGCAGTTTCCTCCACTCTGTGGAGATGGGAAGTCAGAAGAACAAACTTGTTGGGTTTATGTCCTTTTGTGAAGAAACTATCTTTGAAGTAGGGACATGCAATATGTTTAGAACATGTATCGCCAGCAATATGTTTAAAACATGACAATGTGTTTAGGACGTACCATAAATCTGCAAATTTTGAAAGTAAAAATAATATTATTTTTAGAAGCCAAACTTTAAAATTTCCAGATTTAGGGTATGTTTAGGACATGCAATATGTTTAGGACATGGATAATGATACCACACATTGTGTTCTGTAGATGAACTACAGTGATAGGATAAGTGGATCAGCACATTCGGTCATGGAGAATAGAGCTATCCAGCACAGAAGACAACACAACAAAGTCCTCCAACTCAAATCACAGTGAGTGTATTACCAAATTCTCCCCAACTCTTACCTGCCTCAAATCAAGTGAATCTTATTCTCTACATTTTTTTTTTTTTTTTTCAGACCTTTCATTTCACGAGTGAGAGCTAAAGTGAATGCATTTCAGGAGGAACACAGCTCCCTCAAGAAACTTCTCCTCTGGCTCCAAGTTGTGTGGTTATTCATAGTCATCAGGGTATACCCTCTAATTAAAAGTGGTGCCCACTACATCTGGTAAGGGATATTACACCTGTATACACTGTTGTGTGCATGAAATAATAAATGACTTGTAATTCTATTTTGTGTGATGGTAAGTAATTCTATTTATGCAATTCTTCTATTTTGTAAACTAATTTAGGATGAAGCTGTTCCCGATGACTAAATCTTTCATCAAGAACCTGTTCCATTGTCTTCGTCGTTCACAACTTCGTACTGTTGACATATCCAGTGACCCCTCTTCACAGCTCACTCTCAACACCAAAAAGCGACCCCCTAAACTCTTATTTAACCCCCATCAGCAACCCCCAAAAGTCGTCACCACCACCACCACTACCACTACCACAAACTTTCCAAGACCACCTGCCAATGGTGTTCACATGGACTTTCAAGGTAACACCACGGCAGGGACAATTCGAAAACGGGCTCCATCTCTAAGTGTCACTAATGCTGATCTTGAATCTGATATTCGTAGGCCTTCTCTCCAAACAAATGAGAAACAACGTGGGTCAGAGTACAGTCGCTGTTTCAGTTATGGGGTGGAAGAAAAGGGGTCACAGTGTTATACCCCTCGGATTTTCAAGCCTGGAACTCTTAATCTACGATATGACCGCGCTCTCATGAAGAAGCCAGCCTCTGATCAACCTACTCCAATGATGGAGAATGGACCTTCTTTGAAGAATATCCCCAGCGAAGCTGATTACATTCCCAAGATTACTGCCCACACCAAGAATTGGCCCTTCTTCTTAGCCAGGAATTTCTACCGACTCAATACCATGAAACTCTTTGTTACCTTCTTCATCAATGTGCTTCTGCTCACATTTCAGGTGAATAACTTGTGTCTGTTTATTGTTTGTGTATGCTTGTAGCAGGTGGTAGCTTGTTTATTGTTTGTGTGTATGCTTGTAGCAGATGGAGGTAGCAACTTATTTTTTGTGATTTGAGCTCAGAAGATGTGACTCAATGTTTTTGTGTCTGTAGGTGACTACATTTTCAGGCACCATGACACTACCAGACAACAGCACTGTGGATCTGTTTGACTCCACCTGGACACCTGTTGTCCTCAGATCTGCCTCTCTTCTGCACTTCTTCTTGTCAGCAATACTCATCGTCTCTTACTTCTATCTGAAGGTAACAATGCTAACTGGGTGTGGCCACTCCACCCATAGGGCGTGGTATACTAAAGTGTGGGACAAAATGTTTCATGAATGATCACAGGGACATCCCCAGAAATCTTATGGATGTGCATTTTTATCATTAGATGCCTCTGGTGATCTTCAAGAGGGAGAAAGCTATAGCACACTCTCTCGAGAAAAACCACTTGTGGGTTACAAGCAAGCCACTTGAAAGCTGGTCAGACTGGTGGGACCAGTTAGCGGTCAGATCAGGTAGCTTCCCTCGAAACTATTGGGACAAAAGGGTTAAGCAGAGGGTGTACAAGAGCTTTGGATCGGTAGAGAGTTCATACACAGTGAAGCTAGGAATAAAAACAAAAAGCAAGTTTGAAGAGAGGACAGTGATGGAGCAGATCACAGAGACACTGTGAGTACATGTAAAGGAAGTCATTTAGCTAGGAACTACTCTATTTATAGAGTGGTCTCTATTTTCTAATTCACTCTTAAATAGAGGCACTTCTAATGCATTCTAATCCTCTATAACCAAGTCTCCAGAATGAAATGATATGAAATAATATTCTGCAGGGACTCTATAATTGACGTCAGATACTTTGTATGGACTATAGGGGTCACTCTAACTAATCCCGTGAGTTCTTCTATCTCCCCCTCCCCCTTGTTGTGGAATAACGGGTTTTTATTCCTCTGTCCACAGGCTAGTCTGTACCACACACTGTACTGCTGTCTTAGCTTCATTGGACTTAGCTGGAACTCCTTCTACTTCTCCATCCACTTATTAGACTTTGTCATGAACTTCAAACTCCTCAGAACTGTCCTCAAGTCTGTGCTACACAATGGAAAACAGGTAAAGAAGACTCACCACCTTCCATTGGTTACTCAATAATTAATGTCACTTAGTCTTAGTACATGCCAAATAAAGTGATTTTGTGAATATGATGTCCCTTTACCATTTGGCCACCTATTTTTAGCACCACACCCACCCTTAGTACTTAAAGCCTATACAAAGCATGAAGCCCACACACCTATAGGGAAATTCCATTTTAATGTTTAATATTCTCATTTCTTTTGATTATGACACGTATCTCTGCAGCTGGCCATGACAGTGTTGATGACGTGTGTGGTCATCTATATCTATACAGTTATCGCCTTCAACTTCTTTAGGAAGTTTTACCGAATACAAACTCCTGAAGGAGACCAAGTCTTTAAGTGTGATAGCATGTTGCAGGTAATGTTCAAAATGAAGATGTTTCACGTATTGTAATCGTGTAATCATGCACTTCTCTCTGCAGTGTTTTATCTTCCACATAGACCAGGGACTAAGGTCAGGTGGAGGTATAGCTGATGTATTGGAGCCAGCTTCAGGAGACCCAAATGAGTCCTTTCGTCTCTTCTTTGATATTACCTTCTTCTTCTTTGTTGTCATAATCCTCCTTGCCATCATCCAAGGTTAGAACAGTATTGCTGTCTCATGGTGGCCCAGTGGGTCTTTATGCATCCTTGAAGCAGGTATACTGAATTCATAACAGCCATGCCATGAGGGGAGAACCCTGTTATCTTGTATTAATATCTCTCTCTCTCCAGGGTTAATTATTGATGCATCTGGGGAGAACCCTGTAATTATATTAATGTCTGTTCTATTAATGCCTGGGGGGTTGATTATTAATTTGGAGAGAACCCTGTAATTATATTAATGCCTCAGGGTTGATTATTGATGCATTTGGTGAGCTACGGGACAAAGAAGATACGCTGACCAATGAAATGCTAACAAAGTGTTTCGTGTGTGGCCTGCAAAAGACAGAGTTTGATCACATTCCTCATGGCTTCGACAACCACACAGCCAGGGAACACAACATGGCACATTACATGTGAGGATTGAATGCAAGTTACATTAGTACATACTTCAGGAAATGCAACTGTAAACTATTAAGAAATGCATGTCACTTCATTATAGGAAATGTATGTCACTTACTGTTATAGGAAATGTATGTTAAAGGGTTACATAATCTAAATAACTAATCCAAGAAAAGTAACATTCTGAAACTTTGTTTGTAAACAGCAGCCTACTACTTACTGCTACAATAATTAACAGAGGAAGGTTAGAATGAGTATGTTGGAGAGGCCAAGCTTCTCCCCGAGGTTTATTGGAGGTGATAAATTCACTGATACCCTTGAATGTTATTTGAATGTAGGTTTTTTCTTATGTATCTGATAGAGAAGAAGGAATCAGAGTTTTCTGGACAGGTACATAATCATTTTTGTGTGATCAAATGAAAGCTATCGTATGGTTCTGTTTTGACTTGTGCCTACATTCTTTGGGTCCAACTTGTAAATGCTTTATATATATTATCCACATCTTGACAGGAGTCTTATGTTTGGGAGAAATGTTTGAAATGGTCAGTGGATTTCATTCCTGTTGGAGATTGTTTCCACTCACAGGAAGAACGGACGAGGGCAGCTGCCAGAACTATCAATGAAGGGCATGGCTTCCAAGGAAACCTGCATGAAAGCCCACATAAAAAGTCAGCAGAAAAACATTCTCTGATCAAAAAGTCACAAACATTGTTTATGTAAAACATTCTCTGATCAAAAAGTCACAAACATTGTTTATGTAAATATGTCTACGAAAATAGTCTGTGTGGAGTTTTTTTTTTTTTTAACTTTAAAAATAATTATGTATGAGAGACAAAAGAGAAATATCTTGCAAGTCTTCGACATTTCAAGACCTGTGGTGTGCAGTATGTCAAATATTATACATCGTCTTGTAGTGAAGAGAGCAACCCGAGAGTTCTGAGGACTCCAGCACCATTATACAGGACACACACTTTGCTGAAGTTCAGTCTAACCAGCTGCCGACCAAACTGTATTTATAATAAATATTAGAACACTACTCTCCATAATCACATCCATCATACATGGTTAACCCCATCTAAACCCATAATCAAATCCATCAATATCCATGATTAACCCCATCTACATGCCATAATCACATCCATCAATATCCATGATTAACCCCATCTACACCTGAGTCCAATCACATCACATCACATTCCCTGTGATGAAGGGAAGAGGATATGGCACTTACTATTGCTCCCGAGTCTCCTTTGTTCCCAACCACCACAATAATCCTCCCACGAGGTAGCGAAGCCAGGGTAGCTGAAGCTGGTGATTGAAGAAGAGACCCATCAGGTTGGAACGCCGACTCGTGTGGGATGTTGAGTGAGTGGGGGACATGCCCCTGTCGAAACTCCTCATTGGATCTAATATCGACAATCAGAGCTCTAGGACGAAGTTTCTTTCCACTTTTGGAAACTCCTTTGAATAAAAGAACATCTGCTCTGATTGGGTCTGTCCTGTTGACATTGTAACTAGGAGTCTGCGGTTCCAGATGGCAAAGGGTTATCAGATCGTGGGCAGAGATTTGAGGACAAGACTCCTCTTTTAGTGCATCAAGTGACAGTGGCTGACGATCCTAATCAATAAATGGAAGTTCATACGTATCTTGTGTCCACCCATCTATTAGCTGTGGTCACCTAAAACTTTACTGACTGGTTGTGTGTGTGTGTACTGTACACAATTATAGGGAGTAAAACACACACAGATCATGGCTGGGGTGTGTGTGCTGTGGGTTATTTGATACAGTGTGAAATATATAGATCATTGGATATAGTAGTGTAATACAATACAAACAGAACATACAGCAACAGCAGGAATAGCCATTGGATCACTGGGACTCTGCTGGTGGAATCTCACGTAGACGCTGATGGGTGTTGTCTGAAACAGCTTAACAGCTGTCTGGATACAGCTCTGAATATCAATCACTAAAAAATAAAAGAGAAATTTTGCCATGTGAGATCGGCACATTGAAGGATGATGAACTCATTGAACCCAAACGAGGAGGGGAGGGGGGAGGGGGGGGTTGGAGGTGTGACCCCCCAATATTACCTGGCATATCAGAGAACATAAGGATGCACTCATTGAAACCAAATGATAAAAGATCTGCTCTCAATTGCTGCAGAATAGCCAGACCCACAAATAGAGGAAAAGAAGAGTTTCCCAGCAATAGAGTGTCCCACAGATGATAAATCTGATCCAGAGGGAGAATATCTAAATCAAAGACACATCATGATTCCCTTATAGCAGGGAAAAAAAAAAAAAAAAAAAAAAAAAAAAAAAAAAAAAAATCACACAAAACAGAGCAGGCAGTAAGCATGCATTTTGTCCTACTTCCACGCCAGGCTGCTGATGGGCCAGCCAAGAGCCAAGACTGTTGGTATACATAGAATCCAGATAAAGATATAGGAAGTCATGCTGGAGTGTCTGACTAGACAGTATTGTAATAACAAAGAAATTTTAAAGCATATCAAGTGAAAAAGGCTGAGATCTCTAAGTTATCAGAGATTATAAATGCTAAACTGCATCAAGCATAGTGTGAGGACTTACGTGTGAACATAGTGAGGAACCAGGGGATAGCGTAAAGCTGCAATAATGAAATAAAAATTAACTATTGATTCTAACATTCTGACTTACCTCTGGAAAGAAAGCAATGTTATCAAGATGGTTGAAGAGCTTAGGGTCATGGAAGGCTATGAGCTGAGAGAACACTGCGAGATATTCTGTGAGGAGAATTTGAATGTATATCTGATGCTTAAAATAATTTGTGTGATGATAATAACTATTACAGTGGAACTTCTTTTCTGGACACCTTGGGACAAATCAGATTAGAGGCATGGATTCATTTTAGGGAGTTGGAGTAGATGGATTCCACTGTATATAGATAGAGGTGTCCTTATTTCAGGGTGTTGGAATAGAGGGGTTCCACTATATACAGAGGTGTCCTCATTTCAGGGTGTTGGAATAGAGGTGTTCCACTGTATACAGAGGTGTCCTCATTTCAGGGGGTTGGGTTCCACTGTACATAGAGGTGTCCTCATTTCAGGGGGTTGGAATAGAGAAGTTCCACTGTATACAGAGGTGTCCTCATTTCAGGGTGTTGGAATAGAGGTGTTCCACTGCATAGCTTTAATAACCTTGCATCACAGGAGAATTATTCTTGAGGAAGAATTTGTACAAGAACCTGTCTATAAATGCACTCAGGCTGGAGTAGGCCAGAGCTGTGATACACAAACACCACAATCATAATATTAGATCATAATAACTTATTATCATAATGCATCCTGTCAGTGTGAAAATAAATGATATTGAAACATGTGGAATACATGTGGAATTTGCATGCTAAAAGGTCATTGACTGCTCATGTTGTAGTCAGGGCGGCATCTTCCTACATCAAAGCGATTACTTAATTCAACTGTAACCACATTGAAGTAAATCAGCAATGGAGGAAGGTGATCATTAATGAAGGAAGAGGAGTCATTAATGAAAAGATGCTCGATCATTAATGAAAGGGTGGAGTGACTCATTAATGGGCTAGATATGTTTTCAGTACATGCAAAGACTTCATTATTATAACTAATAAGGAATAAGGAATCATTAATGAAGGAAGAAGAGTCATTAATGAAAAGATAAAAGGATAGATATGTTTTCTGTACATGCAAAGAGCTGACTCACCTTCATTATTAAAACTAAGAGCAAGAAATGGCGCACAGAGAGAGTCCAAACCTAAAACAATACACAGCCTATAAACAACAACGTGCATACACAACTAATAAACATTTACAGCCCACTAAGAAGGTACCAGAGGGTAGCAGAGGGAAGTAAAGAAGAAGTGTTCTTTTTTTTTTTACCACTAATAAATCAGTGACCACAAACATTGCTACTTTATGCAACACCTAGAACTGCTATCGCCATCACCCTTAATAAGATTACTGCTACACTCATTTCCACAGGAATCTGAAACAGACAATATTTGTTTTGTCTATTGCTTAGTGAAGCTCGGAATGTTGACCTTGCCAATACACTAGCTGTGGGTGAGACAGAACCCATGACTTCAAAATCCTCTTGAATTTCTTGTGGCCAATCTTAGAAGACAGTAAAGTGTGGTATTGGTGGCAGCGAGGGATATCCACATCTATCTGACGATCAGTGCTAGTCTCGGAGTCTTTATCAATGTTAGAATACTGACAAAGAAGGTCTCCCTGTAAATTTAAAAAAAAAACCCAAAGAGACAGAATTACACTAGCTGTATTCTTTGAAAAACTAGCCCCCCCCCCCTCCACTAAAAAATCTGGTGTCCAACTGAAATTCTGGTGGGACATTACAAGACTCAAACTGTAAGTGGTTAATAATTGAGACAGTTCTCCTTTAACTAGGTGTAGGTTTCAAGTTAACACAATAATCCTACCAAAACCAATCCGTGCTTTAGCCAAGGGCTTCACCTCAGGCTCGGGTTTCTAATTTAACCCCAACTTAACCACTAACCAGGTTAAAACCTAAATTGATCGATTTTTGCTGTAGACCCACCAGACATTATATGCACTTGTTTTCACCCCTCCATGTATTTAACCACTTTTCACCCACTTAAGAGCACCTTGGCCTAAAATATTTACCACTAGAGGCATCTTGTTTACTCTCCTGAATACCTTGAAAGGGAAGACATTATGTAACCCGAGACACTTGATATAAAGGAGTAAAAAGGGATATCCACATTAGGTTATCAGACTGTCTAGAAACTATACTTATAAAACAAAACATTTTGTAATTATATTGATGCTATCTAAAAGACTTATCCCCTGGCAAGGCTGGAGTAAGTGGTGCAACTGGTATAGCCATGGACAAACTAAATTTTACTTTTCTCTCTTTTCGTGTTTGCCTTTTTATTTTACCATATTTAGTTAGTGTTTGAGCCAAAAGCTTGTTAAAAAAATCAACCCAATCATGCTAATTATGACATCATGACACCAAGAATTTTGATTAATTTTCTAACCAATTCCCTTTGCTACTAGTTCACAATCATATGCTTAGGAGTCAGGTCATAGGGTGATATGCATTAATTAACCACATTAAAAGACACAGGGCATTACAGTGAGCAGACCCACTCTAATTATTAGTTAAACTCTAACAGACTTCTATGTGTTGATTATAGAGGTTTAACTGCAGTAATAATAACAGTAACAATATAAAATTATCGTTTAAAGTAGAAAAAGTCGATTCCTAGCAGCTCAAAACTAAGACTCATCTTATCATTGAACCAGACCTCTCAATAGAGCCACCTCCACCACCTCAGTGTGTGGTTCTCCACATATCTTAATATTTGACCTCCCAACTCAGGGGCGGCACCGGCACTCCGGCCACGGCCGGACCACTTTTTTAGATGGAATAAATTTTTTTATGAAGCACAGGAGAAGTGGTTGGCTCTTCTAGACATGTTGAAAGTAATCAACATTTGCACCTTACTATTTGTGGTTTTAAGGTGCAGCTGCTTGCACAAGCACATGGTCCTCTATAGTCCTGGCTCCAAGAGTGATGGCTTCCTTAGAGGTTCAAGTTGCTAAATCATTACCTGCTTCTCCCCATCAGCCTCAGTCATTTACATATCCAAAAAGAGCTTTTGGAAAGAAGACTGTAGTATACAGATCATTTCAGACCCAATGGTATCGTAGTTGGTCTTGGGTGCATTATCAAGAACCAAATGATTCTGTGTTGTGCTACTTGTGTTCTAAGGCCATTAGGCAGAACAAAATGAGGCCAAGTAATCCTGACTCTGCTTTTGTAAGTTACAAAACTAGCTACCTAACTAGAGCTTACTTAATGATATTTAGGTATCAAAAGGGTTCTCAAATTGGAAAGATGCCACTTCTTCCTTTCGGCATCATGAAAATAGTCTCTGCCACAAGGAAGCTGTAGAAAAGCTACTCATTCTACCTGCCACTACCACTGATGTTGGAGAGCTACTTTCAAGCACACTGGCTAAACAGAAGGCTGACAATAGGCATTGTTTAATGAAGGTGATTACTAGTTTGCAGTATTTAGCAAGACAGGGTTGTAGTATTCGAGGTCATGATGAGAAAGAGGGGAATTTATTTCAGCTGGTCGTATTACAAAGTAAAGATGATGTTAAGGTAGATCATTATATTGAGTCTTGACAATTATCATCTCACCATCACGTATAGTGCCAAGAATGGCTGGAGAAAAAAACAGAGCGCTACCTCAACCATGAATCCCAAAATGAAATGCTAATGATTATGGCCAATAGCATTCTTCGAAATATAGCAAGGGATATCCAAAGTAGTGAATTTTTTAGCATAATGATGGATGAATGTACAGATGTTTCTAACAAAGAACAGGCAAGAAATTTGTTGCTTTGAATATATGATTCATGTAGCTAATGATTTTATAGGTAGTTTTGGTGTTAAGGTGGGTGGATGATCTGCTTTGTGTTCATGAAGAATTCATTGGTTTATATGAGGTCGAGTCAATTGAAGCCTCAAGCCTCTTTTTTGTAGTAAAAGATGTCCTACTCCGGCTTAATCTTACTTGGGAAAAAGCAAGAGGGAAATGCTATGATGGAGCCAGCAATATGAGTGGTAAACAGTCTGGCCTTGCCAAAAGAATAACAGATGAGCAGCCTAAAGCTTACTTTACTCACTGTTATGGGCACTCATTGAACCTTGCAGCTTGTGATATGATACGGAGAAGTATGGTTATGAAAAAAGCTCTAGAAACTACCCAGGAGATAACAAAATTAGTAAAGTATTCACCAAGATCTTCAAGCACATCAAAGATGAGATAGCACCTACTTCCCCAGGCGTTCGTATTCTTTGTCCTACAAGATGGACAGTACGTGCCAACTCTATGCAAAGTATTATTGAAAACTATGCTGTCCTTCAAGAGAAGCAGCTAGTATTGTCCATGATACAGAAACTATTGCTTGTATCAGAGGAGTTGAAGCTCTGATGCAATCATTTGACTTTTTCTTTGGTTTAGTACTTGGTGAAAAGTTGCTCCGTATTACTGATAACTTAAGTAAAACCCTTCAGATAAAAACATTTTCTGCATCTGAAGGACAAGAAATGGCTAAGATGACAAAAAGAACTCTGAAAAGCATGAGGAGTGAAGAAAATTTCAATCTTTTTTGGGAATTATGAAAATGTCTGTTGATGTTGACGTCAGTGAACCCAAACTTCCCAGAAGAAGGAAGGTACCAGCTCATTATGAAGAGGGAAGTGCTCCTCCTGAATTTCCTTCTACAGTAAAGGAACTTTATAGGCCACAGTACTATGCAGCGCTTGATCTCATTATTCAAGCTATTGATGACCGCTTTGATCAGCCAGGTTACAAAACATACTCTTCTTTACAAAATGTACTTCTCACAGTTCTAAATAGTGGTGATATATCAGAAGAGCTAAAGGTGGTACTTGATTCCTATGGGAGTGATTTTCATGCCACCAATTTGAAATCACAACTAGAAATCTTTGCTAAGAACGTTCCTGGTGACATCAAGAACATCTTTGACATCAAAAATTATCTGCAGCAGTTGGGTTCAGCTGAAAAAGCTCTACTTAGTGAAGTTATTACTATTATGAAGTTAATTCTCGTCATGCCAGCTACAAATGCCACGAGTGAGCGTTCGTTTAGTGCCATGCGGCGTGTGAAATCTTACCTGAGGTCTACTATGCACCAGGAAAGGCTTAACCATTTAATGATTTTACATATACATAAGGATAAAACTGATCAATTATTTCTACCAGAGATTGCAAATGACTTCATCAGCAAGTCTGAGAGAAGAAGTCAGGTATTCGGAAAATTTTGATAGACAATAAAATATAACAAGCTGCCAACTTTTCATGTATAAATTTGTTTTGTTTCTATTGAAAGATTGCTTATGCAGCCACATAGGATGACCAGTGGCCTGACCACTTAAAAATAGCCGGTGCCACCCCTGCAACTCACCTCTTTGTGCAGATAATAGCTAACCTTGACTCCCAATTTTGCTGCTGCCCATATCTCACCTTCACTCCCAATATTGCTGCCCATATCTCACCCCTAAGGAGGGGGCATACGTCCACCATTGCTTCTGCAACGAGGAACTTCCTGGAGTAAGGATAGCTCTCAAGGAGTCGTGAGAACATAATGGTACGATGAAATTGATACTCCACATCATTCTCTTTAATTGCCAGGGGAAGCGTGGCTGACTCATGCAGAGAAGGACCATGAGGATTACTTTCTCTAGAATAACAGTAAGACCATGTTTATACCTTTGTTGTGTTTCTTGGTTGCAACCTCCCTCTACCACACTTTTACCAAACCCACCAAGATAAAAATTATTAGCTGGAATACACTTTAATTAATACAATTTTAACAGTCTTACTCATTTGACTCCAGCAAGGGGTAATAATTTTCTGTTGTCATCAATTCCAGCCTCTGAAAAGAGAGAAAATTTATTGTCACCACAACTATGTGGAGGTATGAAATCAGTCCAGAAAGCAGATTTGAGACAACTAACTCCCACCATTCTTCAATGATATGATGCAATATTGAGCACCCTCTAATGTGGTATGAAGACTGTCTAATGCAATATTATGAGCAGCATCCTCTGTTAATTCTAATTATTCCCACCACTTCATAGTAACTGCCTAACCAACTTCCCTCTGTTTTTGTTTTGGCAGTGAGGTGCTGAGGCACAGTGCCTAAGGAAACAGTGGTATCTCCAGGAAGTGCAGGAGTGCCCAATTCATGGATGATTTCGGTACAGAAAATTCATGTATAACGGTTCATCTCATGTCCTAACTGCCACTACTCAATTACTAGCATGTAGATTATGCACATACACCTATAGACCACAGCATCAACTCCTGGATGTTTAGCTGACAGTATAACTATCCTATTACTGTGAAGTAGAGTTAGAGCTACACAATGAGATGAACCAGTCTATTTACAATGACAAACTCATTGATATTGTTATAACTACTAATATTATATTATATTTTAATAATTAATTATATTTTAATAATTATTATTATTTATAAATGATAAGGGAAATATTTCATGGAAATGATGGGAATGTAGAGATGGATGAGATCATAATGCAACAAACAAGTGAAAGGAACCTATATTTATGCCACACAAACCTTCCCTCCCTTTACATATCCTGCTTTAGTGAGATGGACCTTGACAAACTTTCAGTAGCTAAATTAACAGTAATGAATAATGAAGTTTTTATACTCCAAAATAAAACCTTCTCTCTCTACACATCATCCTGTTATTCAAGAATATTATAGGTAGCCAGTGTCAAAGTTTGACTGCAGAATGATTGTTAGCCAGTGTAAAAGGTTGAGTATACAATGGAGCATAGTAGGACCTCAGAATGTCTGAATAGGATGTGTTAGTGAAAGAGGAGGCTTTTGTTTTGGAGTATAAAAACTTCATTATTCATTACTGTTTGTACCTACTGAAAGTTTATCAAAGTCCATCTTACTAAAGCAGGATTATGTAATGGGAGGGAAAATTTCTTCCTTTCTTGTGTTATCTCACTAAAGCAGGATTATGATGTAATGGGAAAATTTTGTGATAAAGTATCCTTTCTTCCTTTCTTTTCTTGCATTGTGTTATCAAAGTCTATCTCACTAAAGCAGGATTATGTAATGGGAAGAAAGTTAGTGATTAAGTTTCCTTTCTTCCTTTCTTTTTTTTGCATTGTGACCTCATACATTCCATTTTCATGAAACAATTATCTGTTTCTTCATTCTTTAGCGTCATACTTGTTACTATTTTTGTAACCCATTGTTTATTGATGTAATGAAAAAGAAGCTACACTACTAGAGTATATTATATATATTGTGTTGTATATACTTGTCATCAGCCTACCTAAGTAGACAAACAACTGCTTATAGCTCTATACCCCATCCCTGCCTTACTCTAACTAATAACAATACACTATAGAACATGATGAATCTAACTCCAGCAAGCTAGCCACCTAATTTACAGGAATAGGATCAGCCAGTACAAGAACATATCCATATACTAGTGCCAAATCAGCTAAGAACATCACCCAAAATCACACAGTTTGATAGAGCAGGACTATAAGGCAGACTATGCTGCCATCATAGAGACTATGACCTCCTGTCAGATACTCTTAACCATATCTCTTCGTGGATAGTTCTCTTTAGAGAAACAGTTACACATACCCTTTCTCTGATGTAATCTTTTGATGGAAAACAAAAAAATTCCTCTAGCCATTTTGACGAAGGAAAAAATCCTTCTTGTGCAGCTCCTAATTAGCCTGGGTGGTGGGTGATGGATTCTGCATAGTTGGGCTTTGAAACAGCCCAACATCAAATGGTAAGTGTATTTAGCAACTGAAAAACGAACCACGAGAGAAATAGGGGCATAATTATAGGTGGGGTCTAGTCAGCCTTAGTAGAGTGCTATCTCAATCTCTGACAATTAAATTGCAAAGTAGTAGCTCTTTGCTCCCACTTCTAACAAGAAAGTGTCCATAAATCCACACCCTTCATCTCAGTTACATGATATCATGAAGATAATTAGCTTACAGCTCGAGTTTTATTAATCAATTACAAAAAAAAGGAAAGAAATGGGAAAGAAGCATATTGCACTCACCCATTTCAAAGATCATCCTCCTCCATTAAGGGAGGAAGGATCAATTAGGGTGCACCTCCTGCACCACATAACAGCTAATTGGCTAGTTCCAGTGAATTGGCTTGTTCCACTGGAACTAGCCAATTATAGGAATAAATGAAATTGTGACCCACTTACTCAGTTTACTTCTCTTCTTACCTTCCTCAACTGCTCTAGGGAGAGCTTCACAACACTGCCATCATAATGAGCTATTTGGTCCAAAGATGTACCATAAAGACTGCCAGTCTTGGTCACCAGACTAGAGTAGTCATTGTAAACAACTATGTAAACACTCTAGTTATGTAAACAGTTAATACACGAATATTAATTATGTTGTGAAGCTTTTTTCTTAATATATTAAGAATCTTCACCATTCACAATATAACATAATCACTTCCTTGCATAGGACAATAAATTTTCATGCAGCATTTCCTTACAACACAGGTCTAGGCATGTACACACTTCTCTGGAGCACTTCCTTACCACCAAGGTATAGGCATATACACATGGGAGCCTTCCCTGCAGCATTTCCCTACCACCCAGGTATAGGCATGTACACATAAGAGCCTTCACTACGGCATTTCCCTACCACCCAGGTATAGGCATGTATATACATGGGAGCCTTCACTATGGCATTTCCCTACCACCCAGGTATAGGCATGTATATACATGGGAGCCTTCACTACGGCATTTCCCTACCACCCAGGTATAGGCATGTACACATAAGAGCCTTCACTACGGCATTTCCCTACCACCCAGGTATAGGCATGTATATACATGGGAGCCTTTACTAACGGCATTTCCTTTACACGCAGCATGTCATGAATATCACTTAATTTAGTCACCACATGCTCCCTTCAGTGATAGCATTATTATACTCCACAACTATTGCATAATCCAGTCATTCTGTGTCCCAGTGAAACCTGGCATAGTTTACTGGTCATCTGTTCAAATAAACACTATTCCTACAGTGCTGTTTATTCCCTTATAAGAAATACCAAGAAAACATTTCTCTAGTCTCAAGTTTCCATTAAATAGAGCAACTCAAAATGGACCTAAAGCTACCTGAAGGCAGTGTCCAGTGGAATGCGGTGATAATTACCATATTCCCTCCCCCCCTCTGACAGTTTTAGCTTTAAATGACAAATAAATGAGAATGCAGACGACATTTGCTATGTAATGAGTTTAATTACACCAATAGGAATCATTAATTCAAAGTATGTAAACACATGATTATATAACATTACATTTCATGCATTTTGAGGACAGGTGGTTCATATCTGTTCAGTAGCCCTGCCCCCTCCCGCCAGCATTGGTTTATGCTTTCACCATAAACCCAGCCATGCTCACTTTTTGCCCAGAAATGGTCACATGATGTCACATGATTTTGCAGTGCAAATACAAAAAAAGGTTGATCAGGTATATACATAATATTATATACAATTGGAGTTCAATATTACATACAATTCACATAAAAAGAACAAGGGTACAGACAGTAGTTGTAACAACACAACTCACACTTCGTGGACAGAATCTAGTTAATTGCAGAGACATGTAGCATACCTTGGCATGTTAAATATAGGTGGTTTCGATAATATAAGCTCTACTTTCTTCATCTCTAGCTCTAGATCACCTCCAGCAAGACTCCACAGGTAATAGACTTCTCTCAGAGGTCTCTCCCTCAGGTGATCTGGTGGGTCTACCTGTTTGGCTGACACAATCTCCCCTGAAACCTGCTGCTGGAGATCAAAGTTTTGGATGGGTAAGGAGCTACAACGGACAAGAGTTGTGAATGGGCTGGGAAGAATTGGGTAAGGTGTGGAAACAACCACAGTATCCTGGTGGGAGGAGTAGTTAGTAATAAATGGATGGTCCAGGAGAGTTTTAGCATCTGGTCTACATACAAAAAATAGGAATATTATCAACTTGCACTGTCACACAATCTAAGTCATTTGATTGGAAGGAAAGATTCTCCAATCAAAAGAACATGTTTTGTTTATGCTATAAACTTAGAATTGATAATAGTAAATTGTATTGTTAAAGTTTAAAGGTTACAAGGGGAAGTTGGTAGTTCAAAGAAACATCATCTCTAATTGCTTTTTGATGTGACAATGCCCCTTCCTGCATTAGGTTTGCTGTTATATCATGGCACTTTTGTGTAGACCAAACCATCATATGGTGCAGTGGGCTTCCATTTAGTGAATCCCAAACATCAGCATGCACACACGCCATTTATGGTTTTCGTATGTGCAGTAATTTAAGCTAAACCACTAATTATACTCCAAACTGCTCTCAAGGTTGAACAAGACTGGAAGGAATAACCTCTAACTGTCATAAATCTCATTATCACCCTTCAATTTGCTTCAGAGCAGCCACTTTGATGAATTTCTTGACATGAAACTACTAACAATATGCTGGAGAATACTTAAACAATAGTAAGGTCTTAGATAACCACTAAGAATAAACATGCACTATTTAATGAGGACGGGTTGCACTACATAAGGGTCACTTGATAGACTCAAGCAACATGTAACAGAGAGATATAGAGTAACATTATGGTCGTGGGAGGAATTCAATACTATATATTTTTAAGTATGCTAACTATTTCATTACTAATAAATTATGTGTGCAAACACAGCCATATATATAAACAAACCAACCTTTGAGAAGGCAGTGGCGTAAGACAAGCTGATAAAAATGACTCCAAGTCAGCATCTAGTTCCTGCATAAATAATGCTAATACAATATTTAAAAGCCAATGAGAGCTTTACGAACCTTGTCAGAGCTGTTGTGCGTCTCAAGTAGTGTGATTAGAGGGTTAATAGATTTCACTGCACAAGAAGAGTATTGGAAATATCAAGGAAAAACACAAAATTTTTATGACTTCAAAATAGTAAATACAAATGTTATAATAACATGTAACAATGCATAATGAGTAGAAAAAAAAAATCTAAACACCAAGAATGATGGCTCCTAATATCAAAATAACTAATAACTATTAATAGATACAGAGTATATTAACAGCTTCTCCTTCCCACAGATTTACAATTATTTAGTTAACTGGTCAAAGTTCTGACCAAAGCATCCAGACAATCAAAGCTCTACAAGATTCTGGACCAAAATAGGTGTCTGCAGCATTGAGGATGTTTATAATAAGAGTAATCAATTCCTTGGTTAACTGGTTAACACACATTTAAAGATGGTCACCAGAACACACACAATTATTAATTATTCCTACCATAAGTGAATTAAAAATAAGTTAATATTCTAATTATATTCTAATTATAGAATCAATTATGTATGGTAGCAAATAAACAACCACTGACCAGAGTAAGTGTGGCATTTTATGAAGAGGCTTGTGGCTGAAAGGACAAGCCATAATCACATTGAAAGAGACTTCACTGGTACATGTCAAGACAACAAGTGGCTGGTTAATTGACTGCACAAAGTCTCTCCTGATTTAACACACGGCAAAAGTCTGAACTACAGCAACACACAGAGTGTCTTAATTCAGTATTAAGTGAACTAACACAGTCTAGAGTCAGCTACTTACTAAGTGACTACTCATCAGGTTTACTGCACAACAATTAGTATTGACACAGACTCTTAGAGTCAGCTTCTTTACTAAAGCCTACCAAAGTGACTACTTGTCAAGTTTACTGCACACAACAACCATTTACTTTAGTATTGACAGACTCCTTTAAGTACACAGGAGAGCACTGACATATCTTAGTCAGCTTGTAGCTACAATGTCATGAATAACAATCTAGCACCATCAATACACATCAGTCAGCATGTTCTAACACACAACAGAATCATCAGCACAATTATTATGCCACTCCACTGGCTGGGGCCCCCCATACACAAGAACCAATGGCTTACTTTATAGGCAAAAAATTCAACAAGTTTACTGTACATTGATGGATCTTCATTAAATGGATGTGAAGATAACCAACTGTGTAATTATGGAGGTTGGTGTCTGGTGATTTTGTAGCCTCTGATGTGGCATTTCCAATGTCTTGAAATTACACTGCACAAATTTTTCATGGGGATTCAGCCAAGCAAGAGAGGGCATGTGTTTGTGGGGATGGAGAGCAATCAACTTTAATGGATGAGTTGTATGATAGACAAGCTAAAGTACACTGTTCTACTATAGATAGCATGATTTTTACACTAGGATGTGGTTAAGTAGGAGTTTCAACCTTAATATTCACCAATACTTATCCTCATAGCAACTCTACACACTGGCACAAGATATAATCACAACACAGTGACAAGAAAACACATGAAAGCCTGAAATCTGGCCAAAAGTGAGTTCTTATATACAAGGTTGTGAAGGCAGACAGCTGAGTGAACTAGTTATACAATAGAAGGGAAAAAAAATTTTTTTTCAGTTTGAGAGGAAAAACAGGAAATAGTTTCACATATCTTTGAATTACAATACAAAATCTTATCACTATTCAGTTAATTGGAATATTCAAGATTTCTATTTTCATATAATGGACTTATAATGGACTTAATTTACCAGAAACCTTGTTAACAGTGTCCTCTAAATAACTCACCTCCAACTCATAACTGGATATTTTAATGAATCTCTCTTGATAGTCAAAACAGTACAATAACAACGAACAAACAAACAAACAAGCCAATAAATAAGTAAACATAAGATGAAGGAAGAAAGATAGAAGTGCAAGTGCAGATAAAAAGATGATCTTAAAAACAAGAAGTTTTGTCTCAACACAACTTAGTTTTAGCTAGACTTTGGTATAGTCTTACCAATGAAAGCACAATCTTAATACCATTAATGGAAGTATTATGTCTTCAAGATCTGTTATGTCCAAGGATTATCTTTGAGAGAGATCAATTATAAATTAATGTACAGCCAGAGACTAACTGATCTGTCTTCCAGCAAGGTTATGTCCCTGTGTTGCTGTTGTTGTTGCTGCTGATATGATGATGATGATGATGATGAATTCTTGCTTAGAGCTGGCCACAGAGAGGAGTTATTTGATAGGAAAGAAGGCATGGGATAGAGTCATGGGATAGTGATGAGGATCAGTTACCAAACAAGCCACAGTTTTCACAGGACACAGTCAAGCTATCAAGCTAGAGCGGGCATGTGTTTGTGGGGGGTGGGGAGCAATAAACTCTAATCAGCCTCAAAAATGCATAACTGATTGAATTATAAGTGGCCAGAGGCTACTAATTTGTGTAGTGCATTACTCATTTGTGGTTCTTCAGAGTCTTCACACAGTAACTTGACACTCACCACAAATAGTACAGCAATTTCCTGTATGGCCATTATAAAAGGCACAAAAACATCTGCAGAGAAATAACAGCAACAGCCAGCTCTGCAGCCAATAACTAGAACAAAACAAAACTATAGTCACTGGTCTAGTAATAGCAGCAAGAAATAAAATGGATTGGACAGTATGTTTTCTTCTTTTTTCAGCTTCAACATTAATTTGTGCAGTGGAATCTCAAGACATCATAGAAATACCAACTGCGGCCACACCAGAACCTACACAATCACCAGTCCATAATCACACAATTGTTGATAACTGCTATCTTCGCCGTCCATTCGTGAAGATATATCACAATGAAGATCCAGACTGTGAACCAGTTCATACCAAACTCGCATTCTGTGAAGGATCTACCACATCTTATGATCTGATACATTTCCATCATACTAATACATACAGATTTACCTGGAAGAAAAAGTGTGCAGCAGTACTGAAGAAAATTAAACCACGTCGACTTCAATTCAGATGCAAGAATGGCGTCATTAAAAAATTAAGAGTGTATCTACCCATCATAAAGAAATGCACTGTTGTATCTGAACAAAGTAATATACTCATTCATGGCACCAGAGAAACTCTACCACAAACCACAACTCCTGACTGTTAGATTTCTGGCATATTATCATCATTCTCTTATTGTGTGTTACACATGTATATTATATTTTACATTCTTATAGTCATTTCAAATGGCTTTTCATGGAAGCAATACTGTTGTTGCATCATGTTAAATGTATGCAACGTTATTTCATATTCTTTATTATGCATCAAACATTCTTTAAAAATAAATTTTTAATGTGTCAAATTTATAGTAAAAATGAATGAAAGCCAAAGGCTCTAAAAATAAAAAAAGTGAAACATGTCCATAACTAGAACTAACTCTGAATTAACATGTCCATAACTAGAACTAACTCTGAATTAACAAGTTGTAGTTTTAGAGTTTCCTTTGATTATGGAGCAGGTCTTTGCAGGATATAATGTATGAGCTCATAACATCACGTTTTTGGTAATAATAACTGTTTTATAAATAAACATTTAAACCTGGAAGAATTTTCTAATCACAAAATTTACTTTTTGTGGCCACTACCCACTCAAGAGTGTTAATGGCCCATAGGCAGAATAGAGTGATCAGATTGCATCCCTAAGGAATGGTAGAGAGCAAGTTTGTAACTGAACCTTATGACGTTTGCAGTACCAAGAAAGAACTCAAAGAAAGTTTTAATGACTTGACAAATAGTATGACGTTGCTCAGGGAGTCAGCCACTAACTTGTAAAACTGGAAGCAAAAACAAATCTGTAAAAGTGGAGGCATATTCAGTTCCCGACACAAGACTCTCAGCTGTAAACATCTCCCCACCCTTGAGAGCGTAACAGTGCTGACAAAGTCTTTCAGCCACACGATATACATACACAACAGATTAAGTAGTACAAAGGACAGCCGACATTACATCCACATTAGCTCATTCAGAGTATAGAAATACTTATCAACATCCTTGAAATCTTTTCCTCACTTTTGTGTTAAGGTGAAGTAGTACTTCAACTATACAGGGTGAGAGGTTGAGAATTAACTACATATCCAAAATTACATGCAAAATATCTAGAAATATCTACACCTCATTTCCTCCTGCAAATAAAATTAATTTCATGAATTATCTCAAGCTGATCCTACAGCCTTCTTAAAATTACAAGTCATTAGTTTACTCAGCAAGCAGTTAATAATTTATTTGTTACGAGACTAAAATACCACTAGGGTTATGTAATAATTGCATACTAATAACAAGCAATTAATCCCACGGCCACCCCTTAAGGACCCTTTACTAGTTTATCCACAAACAGTAATTAATTTGTTACAGTGGAACATGAGTGAGCACTAATTGCATATATTATACTAACAGCAAGCAGGTAATCCCACAGTCATCCTTTAATTACACCTCCTTCATCAATAATTGTCTGTCACGGGACTAAAATAGCATTGTGGAGCACGCAATAATTGCATACTAGCAGTTAGCAGACACATTCGATTAGCCACAGAAATGAGGTGGTAATAATACACTTTTATCTTCATAGCTAGCTATTTCCACCTGCTATTCAGAAATATTTTATTTCAAAGAGATAGAATCATCAGATCCCACCAACATCAAACAGCAGCAGATAACCACACTCCCTGGCTCCCTTTGTATTCTGGACACAATATAGATATTATAGTCCACAGCAAACTCAACTAATCTGGAGCCAAGCAAAGTAGCTAAGTATGCAGCTATTCTCAAATATCTAGGCCTGGATCTCCAGAAGGAAAGTAACTCATAGTTTATCCTTACTGCAAGCACAGGCTCTCCCAACTTCTATAGAATCATGTACAACATTCCTACAGACACTTCAAATCAGTATTTTGTATCTATGCCAAGAGCAAACTA
This sequence comes from Diacarnus erythraeanus, assembly GCA_964016965.1. NCBI lineage: Eukaryota > Metazoa > Porifera > Demospongiae > Poecilosclerida > Podospongiidae > Diacarnus > Diacarnus erythraeanus. The sequence continues at coordinate 1,308,827 of OZ024679.1, read as the reverse complement.
GATCTGAAATATGATTGGCTAAAAGCCATAAGGTGGGGTTCACCTGGCCCAACATGGCTTATCTAATTTTATCAGGATCATTACACCAGGACTCCCATAAAATACACCAGAAACCACCACACAGTACACCCAAAGGTAATGCTATTAATGGTCAGGTAAGCCTGTCCTCCACCTTACAAGATCAGACATCCCCCTCCCTCCACAAATTCTCTAAGTTCCTTCCAATAATTATATAACCAAACTGCAAAAGCACAGCCTTATTGCCTGTGTTCCTTGGGTATCTATACTCACAGAACTTCTTCTCTTAGCAGCATGGCTTCAACTCAATATTAATGCAAAGGAGTAAAGGAGATTAATCTAGTGAATCACCAACCACAAAAACAACTCCAAGAAGCACCATCACCACCTCTAAAATAATAGATTTGTAGTGCTACACTGATAAGACTATCTTTTCAGTAGCTAGAGGTGACATGATACAGCATAACCAGCACCAACAACAGTGCCCTCATTGTTTTGTTTGCATGCAAACTATAATTAAAGGATAAGGAGGAAGAGGTTAGTTAAACTTTCATCTTTAGAGAAACCACAAAAAAATTAAGATTACCACTGCATTAACAGTGCAAAAGTAAAGACCTGAAATTAATATAGCTAGCTACCACAGTCAACACTCATTTGTCTATACCACACACACCTAAATCATGACCACAAGGCAAAGGGCAACAACAGCTCTTAAATCTTCTATAATCTAATAAACCAGGAACCATACCTTAAAAGGTCAACTAGCAGTGTTTAACCTAAACCAACTAACAAAATTTAAATTAAATATAATATATCACTGACTGCAATAGCAGTAGTCAATAGGAATTTTCCAATAGTATTAATAGCTTATGGCTTTATACTTACCACAGAAGGTTTGTGATAAGAATCTATGAGGTTAATATCCCATAATATCTCAAAAGGTACACCGTTTGAATAAAACCAGAAAAGCTGGCAAATTCCGTTAGTCTAGTTTGGAGTAAAATTGGATGTGTCTTTCATTGGGCTGGTTTCTGCTTTTGAATGACCATTCATACACTAAAACAGGTTAAATTAATTAAGAGACACTGAGACAACCAACATCAGAATAATAAAGTAAGGAAGTGCCAAAAATAGATTTTTCATAATTTTACATTTTATTGTTGTCTTTTTTGTGCTTTTCACTCACACCTCAATCTCCACCACCTCAAACAATAAAGTGTTGTCTATTTAAAACCAAGCAACAGAATGTAAAGCAGTAGAGAGACTAGTTTCTCCCTAGACACTAGTCCCTTATGTTGTGGTAGGCCATGTGTCGTCTGTAATTATGTATTCCCCCTTTGATCTGCCCTGCAAATTCCTCTAATTTAGCTTGCCTTAAAATTAAGCTTTTTAACTAATAATGAATATTTAACAGTACAATGGTTTTCTCTCTGTAAAGATGAAATCATTACCATTTTATTTATAATCCACTACACTAGGTCAAAAGACTGCATTATTAAATAATCCAGTTACTGGAACATCTGTTCTCAATATTGTTCTGAAAGCTAATTTTTAACTCCCCTCCTTCCCTCCTCTGCGAATCAAAGATTTCTATACTATAATCTGAGATAAGACTCTGGGTCTAAGAATGGACCAATTCACGAAAAATAAACTGCTATTGAGTAAAATTGACTGTTTCATTTTTGTTGTATGATAACATATTATGCAAGAAGAGAATTTAAAAAAATAACAGAGGGGAACTTACATTGGTAATTCTGCATTAAGAGAACAATTCTTTTGAAGAGTGTCCCTATGGCATTCTTCAAAAACAGATCAGGATAGACTGGTGTTTCCTATAACAGACCAAAAACAAACAATAAATATTAAATGTTTATAACAAACACACATAAAAGTTATTTTTTTCACCACATCAAAAAGAATTGGAGTGTAATTGTGGTGTGTTCACCAGGCTTCACAGCTTTAGAAGAAATCCTTCATACCAAACTCTGTGATTAGATTTGCTACAATAGTTCAATCAGGACTGACCATGAAGATTTCCAGCAACAAGATGCCCATAGACCAAACATCCACCTATTGATATTGAAGACACAATGGAAATAACAGCTATGTTTAAACACAATTACCCAATTACACTGAATTCTGCCTAAACAGTACCCACAAATGTCTGCTCACAAAGGGACCAAGGTATGCCTTGAATTCTGAGCTACTATAACACTGTGTAATGATGTATCTAGACCAATACAATCTGTTAATTGCCTGTAATTTCACCAATATTTTAGATTCAACACTATAAAAAATGTCCCCTTGACACACAAAGGGAAATAGAACATGCTACTATCACACAGGATTGCTCCTTGAAGTATGTGTAGACTTTTAAAAAGACAACTGCATGTACGATAGGATAGCTTGTAGTAGTAACTATAGTAACAATGAAATATGATCTATTGCTGTGAATCCAGTTCCCAACATCCATTACATCTCATCTACAACACAAACAAGGAAGAAGAAGAAGAAAAAAAAAACCTCTAGCATCCTAAAATGATGACTTCATTAGGCTTCCTTGCCAGCAATGCATACTATTCACTCAGTGGTCACTCTATATCCAATTAATTACCATACCCTCCCATGGAAACAATAGTGGTCCTGGTTTTAACTGTCTGTTACAGGTGGCTCAATACTTTATGGAGTTAATAGGTGGATGCCATACTGCAGGTCTCCCTACACCCAAATTAACTAATGAACCCAGTCATGGAAAAATTAGTGGTCCTGTTTTAATAAGTTGGCTGTTATACACAAACACAGGTGTCTCTGGGGTATTTCCAGGACCTGAATTAGCCATTAATACAACCGGCATGTTGCAGGTGGTACATGTGTGTATAGTAGAGTCAGGATCTGCAGTCAACTGCCTGCAGTAACCACTGACACATAATATCCTGGTAGCTATTTAAACAGTGAATCTTAAAGTCTCCCGGTGTGGCAGAGATAATAAACTGTGCAGTACTGTATTTGCTGAAATTTTCGTCGTTGTTTTAATTTCGGATGCCACTTTTATTACGAAATTTAAAAGTTGAATAATTACGTTAATGAAAATTTTCCTTGCAGCGTGCTGGGCTTCCTTATTGCATAGGATGTTGATACTATATCAATATTTCCAGCCTAGACCCGGTAGAGAGGGCCTTCCTGATGTGAATGGGCCACTAGTCTCTTACTACTATTGAGTTAGAGCTATTGGTATTTTACCTCTATTCAAGTATAGTCCTACAGACCGTTCAAGCATCTTAAATTTCGTTATGGTAAGGCTCTGAAATTAAAACAACACGAAAATTTGAAAAATGAATTATTAAGTAAACGAAAATTTCAGGAAATATGGTACTTGCCTTGAATGATTACTATCTTATATAATGTTGCACTATCTTTAATGTTGGCCTACTATCCTTAATGTTGGCCTGCTGTCCTTAATGTTGACTTGCTGTGCTTAATGTTGACCTACTGTCCTTAATGTTGGCCTACTATCCTTAATGTTGACCTGCTGTCCTTAATGTTGGCCTACTATCCTTAATGTTGGCCTACTGTCCTTAATGTTGGCCTACTGTCCTTAATGTTGGCCTGCTATCTTTAATGTTAGTCTACTTGATATCTGAGATGGATAGACTTAAATACGAAAGAGACATGGTCGATAGCATTCTTAGAGTAATGAGGAGACATGTGAAGGTAAAATTTCACATTTTTAAAAAATTTTGTGCTTTATTGGCATGTCTCAGTACGGAAGTTCTAGCCCACAGCAATGACTTATGATGAGTAGTCTTCCACTACCACTTGCATGCATGTGTTATATCCTGCATGCTGTTAATTGGTAAGAACATGAGATAAAAATATTCTGCAGGAAATGGTACTCAGATAAAGTTAATGTTTTGAAGTCTTGATGAAGTTCTGAAATAGTTATGTAAAATGGAGGATCACTATCCTTCAATCACATCTTTTTGAGCGTTGAAGGTTAACTGCTTGTTAACTGTCTCTCTAGCTATCACTTTCCTACCACCACCCCAGCACACTATCTTGACACTTGGATGCCTGAGAAAAAATTTTTAAGTGAATGATTCTTTATGTGGGTTTTTAAGACATAGTGACATGTCTTCATGGTAACAGATTCACAATTTTCTTCCATATACAGAGTCAGATATGCAAAAAAAAAAAAAAAAAAAGGCAACTATACCTATATATGTAGGAAATGTATCAAGCAAAAAGCATGCACTTAGCTCTACAGTTTTTGTCTTCTTGACAAATCATCCCATTAATGTTTTCCTGTAGAATGATTAATGTTGTCCTGAAAAATAATTAATGTGTCCTAAATAATCTCTAATCACCCCTCCAGTTTATCAGTTTTCCTGGTATATTTTGGGTTTTTTCTACTGCAAGCGGAAGAGAAACATCTAGGGCTTCTCTGCATAACCTTTTACCCTTCTCCCATGGAAACTTGTCATCTTACACACATTTTGAAACCACTCACTAGTAACAGATGTATCTTGTGGCTACTGTATCTTGTGGCTACTGATCTATAGAAGTACTGTGGGGCTACTGATCTATAAATATACCTTGGGGCTATAAGGGCCACTGATCTGTAAAAGTACCTTGGGACAACTGATCTATAAATATACCTTGGGGCTATAAGGGCCACTGATCTGTAAAAGTACCTTGGGACAACTGATCTATAAATATACCTTGGGGCTACTGATCTGTAAGGAGTCAGGTCCTAACATGATCACCTCTGGAGCCATGTATCGAGGGGATCTGGAGGGGAGGGGGGAGTCACATCAAAATAATGTAAACTATAGCAGAAACTACAGAACTTTAATGTTACTAAAAATAGATGACTTTACAGAGAGCAGTTATGTAGAAACTTTTAGACAGGAAATTTCCCAATTATGGTAGTACAAGGTTCTATTAATCAATATAATTTTAGCTATGCACCCACATAACTAAGTCTAAGGAACATGCCATTAATTTTTTTGCTATCTGCTGAGCCAAAAGGATTCTATGGGGTCAGCCACACACTATACTTAACAAACAGCTAATTTTGTAGCAGGATGGCATACAGGCTAATATTATAGAACAGTCTTGTAATTGGGAGTCCTGCTAGAGTTTGTAGTCATGGAAACAAATAGCAAGTTATTGATATTTTGTTTTTTTGCTAAGGTACAAAGTGAACTCAAATGAACTTTGTCTTTGAGTAACCATAAAACTAACCCAATAGGGAAGAGAACTCTAGTTCCATGCTCAGTCATGTGATAAAAACCATAGTTGTGCAATTTTATGGCTCCCTGAAGAGATGAAAAGACATTTCACTAGTAAAGAGTGGGGTGCAATTAACATCAAATAAATTCTATATATTAGTAACCTTGGCTACCGCCACTGCTCTAACATGTATGGGGGGGAAAATTATAAATTACTAACCACAGAGAAAGCTTACATAATACCTGCTACTCTGGACTATATGGACTGAGTGGACTCCAAGTTAACGATATTCATTACCAATTTGCTATAAAACACTATTAATATTATACCGTATAGCGGGAAATTTCCGAGGGGAAAAATTTCGTGGTTTAAATAAAACCACGAATGTTTTACCCACAAACTTTTAATTTTATGATTTAATTGAGACAGCACTGAGCTGTAAACCACGAATTTTTTTCCACAAATAAATTTGATTATTGAAAACCACAAAAATATTTCCCCTCGGAAATTTCCCGCTATAAGGTATTACTTCACATTTTACTTATACAGACCTAGTCCTAGTTCTATACCCTGATCTGTATAACTGAGAGTTCAACTGTACTGACAAAACAGTATGATCTAATAGTTCTATGTCAGACCACATGTTTGCAGACTAATAAAAACATTTATACCTCAGGAGTAACTAGAACATTATCTGCTGCAAGTGCTCTGTGAGTTATTCCTCTTTCCTCCAGGTAGGAGAGGGCTGACAAGATTTGCTGGGCTAGTCTTGAGAGAGAAGAGAGTGAGGAAAAGGTAGAGGACTTGATGTGGTTCTCCAGGCAGTCATCGTACCATTCAGTCACAACAATCATCCTCTCTGAAAACAAAATAATATAACTAGCCACTGACTGCCCTTGAGCTAATTCAACAGAATTAATAGCCAACGACCCATACCGTTGACCTGGTAACAGATGTTTACACAGCCTTGTTTTCTGGAGAAGCAAGTACATGTTTATGGTGGTAAAATTCAGCTATTAATTAATCATCTGCTACATTCCTCTAAAATACCCAGACCAATCAAGAAATGTAGGCATCATTAGTTTTATGTCTGACCAGTCTTTAAAAGGAGAAGAGGTACTTACTTATATCCCTCTCTAGGGATTAACTGACCATATGGTTGGTTGGTAAATAACAATTAAATGGTGGGTTCTGAAACTCTTAAATTCTCACACCAAATAAACTATATAGATTTGTATTCTGTTAGTGCTATAACCAGGATTTAATGAAGAGAGTGCTATTTACTCACACTCACCTTTGCAATAACTGTAATAGAGTAGCTAGTGAGCAAGGTAAAGGGGCTTAAGCACCCAAATCCCCCCCCCCCCCCCCCATAGTGAGATATAATCCCTATTATAGGCTAGATGTTTTGGATAAGAGGTTGTTACACTGTGATAGAAGAAAGCAGGATATTAGTTCTTGGGTCTACCTTTAAAAGGTGATAGTCTTCATTAGTTATATAGCTACTGTTTGTCTGATCAAAATAAGGCAATGAAATGTTTTTTTTTCTGATGACCCCTACCAGGTCTGGCCTGACTGACTGATTTCCTTTGTGTAGCTACCAAAAGAAACACCCAACACACCATTCTTGAGCTTCTTGGCAGCAAGGTAAGTGGCAAGATTTGGGTGGTGAAGAGTCTTCAGGATTCCTTCAAATCTCCCTATTATGTTTGTGGAATTGAGGGAAAGGGGTAGTCCTTTGGCATCGCATTCGTCTGCACCATGCTGTTTGGCACTGAATGTGAAAGCTCCTAATAACGCTGACCCCAAAGGAGTCGCCATATTCCCGATTGTCCAGCTAGCACAGCAGATACACACACAAAGTGGGCGTTGTCTCAATCCGAAGAGCCACGTTACACTGTACTGAGCCGTACTCCTCATTGCGCATGCTTGATCTTTGCCCACGTGGCCTTACAGAATGGGAAGGTTATCTTCTGGTGAAGTTATAAAACTAAAAAAAAAGTGAGTGAAGTGTTTCATGTATTAAATGACCCTACACTATAGTCTAAACACTGCATTTATCTATAGTTTTGAAGTTAATGAGAAGTTGGGAGCCTTTTACAGTGGTGGCCCAGTTCAGTTGAGTAAAGATGGCCAGTATGTATTCACAACATGTGGAAATGGAGTGAAGGTGTTGTCATATGGTTCAGGGAGAGTCCAATATACAATAGAAGAGGTAATAATCAGCATTAAATGGTCTAATTAAAAACATTTCTGTGATAATCAGTTCCATAGCAAACTAATCCTTTGTGCATTACACAGCCCCTTAAAAAAGTCTGGTTATGTGTGCCTCCTACTTTGGGAGGGGTTCTTCAGTAATTATTAATTTTCTTTTTTAGGAGGAGGATCATGTGACTTGCTTTGTGGTGAGTGACAATGGAGAGTGGCTTGTTATTGGATGGAGATCTTTGCTTCTGAAACAGTACAATTGGAAAACTGGAGAATGCACTCGTTCATGGAAGGTAGGTCACATGAGAGTTTAAAAGTCTTATTCCTTTTTTTATACCTGATTTTAGGGACATATTGCACCAGTAATGTCCATGGCATTTGACACTTCATCAACACTGCTTGCTACTGGTATTTATTATTAATTATTATTATTATTATTATTATTATTATTATTATTATTATTATTATTATTATCCTATAGGATCTAGTGATAGCATCATTAATGTGTGGGACTGTGAAAAGCAGTACTGTACACACAACTTCCGTGGGTCAAAGGGTGTTGTCAATCTAGTAAGGTTTCATCCTGACCAAAATAACCTCAAGCTCCTTACCAGCTCAGCAGATTGCAATATCAGAGTGTGGGACCTCAACACAAGCAAGTTAGTTTCCACTACCAGAACACTGTTTCTTCATTAGTGCCTCTCTGTTTCTGTGAGAATGGATATTCTGTTTTTCTGTATTCCCCTGAGTATTTCAATCATGTGGGTGTGATAAGTATTAACTGGAGGAACTAGAGTTCAGTTGTAGCTAACAGGTTAAGTGGGTTTAGTGACCACCTAGATTGTTTGTCATCTCATTTAATAGGTGTGTAATGGTTCTGAAAGGTCATGTGAGCACTGTTACTTGTCTCAGTTTCTCAGAAGATTGGCAGATATTGATAAGGTATGTGTATACCTTGCATGTGTGTCTCACTAATCCAAGCCTATTTACTTGACTATTGAATAAGGAGGAATTGCTGGTGAGATAACCATGGGCCCCACCACACTGTTCTTGGCATCATGTTATTTGTCAGTTCACCTCACCACAAGTACAACATGAAAGTTTTATATATTGCCCTCAAAGTGTGCACTCTAATGACCTGAGGTCTATCCACAAAGTTTAAAATAAGTTATTTTTGTGTGGAAAATTTTCGTGGTTATAGGGACTTGATAAAAATTAATTAACAGTTAACAAATCACATTGTGTATTCTTATGTATCCTTCAGTGGTGGCAGGGACCAGGTGGTGCATATATGGAATTTTTCAAGTGCAATTATCAAGCAAACGATCCCTACCTTTGAGGTGTGTGATGTTTCTTTGTTGTGCATTTGTAGGTTAGCTTCTTGGATAAGGGAATTTCTGTTACTACATCTACTGTAACAAGTTGTAAGCAGCAATATCGTTACCTGTATACACTCAGCTTGCTACACTCTACACACATGGTCATCTAACCATCTATACCACTCTACACACATGTTCATCTGACCCTCTACACCACTCTACACACATGTTCATCTAACCATCTACACCACTCTACACACATGTTCATCTGACCCTCTACACCACTCTACACACATGTTCATCTGACCCTCTACACCACTCTACACACATGTTCATCTGACCCTCTACACCACTCTACACACATGTTCATCTGACCCTCTACACCACTCTACACACATATTCATCTGACCCTCTATACCACTCTACACACATGTTCATCTAACCCTTGCATCACATGCTTGTCTCATGGAGATGGAATCTCTGAATTTTTCTAGAAGTGTGATATTATAGAGCTTATGCAGCCACTTCCTTTATTATTATTATTATTATTATTATTATTATTGTTGTTGTTGTTGTTTTTACTGCTACTACTCCTCAGTCAGTGGAAGGATTGGTAACACTACCAAGTAGATTTTTGGAGCAAGAAGGACCTATCAAGCTAGCTCTGGAAGCCGAAAAACACAGGAAAACAACAAGGCCATCTAAAGGTCTTCCTGTTCTATTTGCTACTGCTGGTAATAAGGGCAAGATAAGAGTATGGAGCACTGAAAAGAAACATGCCTTGTGCACTTTGGGAGACCTTCCCATCTCACCAAGTGATTCGGATAATGAAAACGAGGACATCCCTAGTTATTACACAGGACTACACTATAACGAGACTATGGGGATACTAGCTGGTGTCACTTACGATCAGAACATCATCTTCTTTGATTCAAAGACATTAAGAATACTAAAATTAGTAAGTACCTCTTACCCAAGCACTCCTAGGATGAGGGGCCATGCTAAAAATTTAGCATACCCCCAGTAGCCCCCCAATTTGGGCCCCCAGTTGGTTGTTAATGCTCTACCTGAACTTTTCAGTTTGTAGGCTATCTGGACGAGGTTGTAGACATGTGTTTTGTTGGTCAGTCAGAAAGCCTCCTAGCAGTGGCCACGAATAGTGAGCAAGTCAAGGTATTCGAGAGGACTTCCCTTAGCTGCCAGCTCTTGATTGGTCACAAAGGAACGGTTCTCTCTCTGGATGCCAGCACAGATGGGACTTTACTTGCAACAGGTTCAAAGGACAACACGATCCGTATTTGGAAACTTGACCTTGACTCTAATCAGTTTGAATGTGTTGGTGTGGGAGCTGGTCACTGGCATGCAGTCGGAGCTGTAGCCATTTCCAGGTAAAGAGAGCTTGAGCTCTGGGAATTGTTGGGGTCCACCTTAAAATACAGACCCATCTCAGAATAATTATAGACTCATCTTAGTGGTCCCATCTCAAGAATAGCTGTACCCATCCCAGAATATGGACCCACTTTCTTCTCTTTGCTGTCCCAGTTCTTAATTATATCTTTCCCTTCAAGGCTAAGTGGAGGTTTTGTTGTCAGTGCCAGTCAAGATTGCACAATGAAAGTTTGGAGCTTGAGAAGGACACTTGCAGTACCAAAAGAAGCAGAAGTTGTGGGGTTAAAGGTCAAATACACCAAGGTGGCACATGAGAAGGTGAAGTTATGGTTTTAATCAGATATGTCCAGTAGTGAAAGTTTGTGTATTTTTGTAGGACATTAATTCTCTGGATGTGTCACCTAACGATAAATTGGTGGTCACTGGATCTCAAGACAAGACAGCGAAGGTAAAATGAAGGTAAAACACTGAGAACAATAAAAATTGTTGGAGTTAATGTATAAGAACCTTGATTGGAGTGGGTACCACGTCTAGAGTAACTTGGTTATTGGGTTGTAATCACTCCAGTTATAAACTTTTCTGGGGATGGGCAAATTTCAGAGGAATACTGTATATGAATTCAGAGGATTTCAGAGGAATACTGTATATGAATTCAGAGGATTTCAGAGGAATACTGTATATGAATTCAGAGGATTCAGAGGAATACTGTATATGAATTCAGAGGATTTCAGAGGAATACTGTATATGATTTCAGAGGAATACTGTATATGAATTCAGAGGATTTCAGAGGAATACTGTATATGGATTTAAAGGTGGACTAATTTCAAGGAAAGAATACCAATATGGTACTGTATGTGAATTTGAGGGTGGACTTATTTCAAAGGACCTATTGTATTTAAATTGTACTGACACTCTGCTGATCTGACAAGTGAACAGATCACTGGCCACATACCCTTTATAGTTGAAATTTACTTTCAGCACGAGAAAATAGTGTCATCCAATTGGAGGATACCTAATGATAAGACCTGAGGCAAGTAATGGCATAAATATTGCACATTTTATACAGCTCTGGCAGACAGTAGATGGCAGTCTCCTTGGTGTACTCCGAGGACATAGGAGAGGCTTGTGGAGTGTCAAGTTTTCACCCGTAGACCAAGTATGAAGCAAATATCCATATCTGTGCCACACTTCATGTTATTTCTGTTGTCTCCAGTGTGTACTTACAGCATCTGGTGACGCTACCATTAAGTTATGGACTATTAATGATTTCAGCTGCATTAAAACCTTTGAAAGTCACACAAACTCTGTCCTCAAGGCTATTTTTCTCACTCGAGGAATGCAAATTGCTTCCAGGTAAGTATAACCTGAGAAATTGCTTCAAAACTGAGACAGTTGCTATGTGGTTTTTTCTTACTCACTAGACAGTCGAGAATTAAATCTTTCCCCTCTGATTATTTTTCTGTTAATGTTATAATGCATCCAGACAGGTTGTGCTTTACCCAATTATGATCCTGTTGCAGTGGCAGTGATGGGTTAGTGAAGCTGTGGACCATTAAAACCAATGAATGTGTGGCCACACTAGACGAACACACAGAGAAGATCTGGTCTCTGGCGGCTACTTCTGATGGCCAAGTGCTGATGTCTGGAGGGGCAGATTCTCTCATCTGTCAGTGGAAGGTGTGCCTACTGTAATTATGAGTTGTGATAACCGTAATAGGAAATAACGGGAAAATTTAAGGGTGTTTAATGATGATATCAAATGGTTCTCGATAAATTGTAAAGGAGTAAAGGTAGTGATTATGTTGGTGATGGAGGTAAATGGCCGAAAAAGCCACCACAGGCATTTCTTTTATCTGTGTACTGCCTTGTAGAACACAACTGAAGAGGTTGAATCTCAGAAAGCTGCTGAGTTAGAGGTTCGGTTACTTCAAGAGCAGGAACTCTCTAACTTATTACGCCAAAAGGACTATGTAAAGGCAGTGGGTGTGGCCATATCTCTGGAACAGCCTAACAGAGTACTCAGTTTATTACAAGGTAGTCTATTTATATTTTTCCAAGTGTTTTTACAGTTTGGCGTGTTGTTTTTCAAGATTTGTTGGAGAAGTGTGGACTGAATGATGATTTTGTAGATACAATTCAGAGATTAAGGGATGATCAAATTTGTAAGTATGCAGGAGTTTAATCTGTCTAGTCCAAAGTCCATCTTTGTAACTAATTGGGGAAAGTTGCCAGGTTAAGATAATTTAAACATGAAAGTAGTCAGACTGAAATTATGAGATTTCAGGTTCTGTTCTGAAGTAAGTGAATAGTTGGAACCAAAATGCAGTAGTGTATTATATAATCTATGAAATTTCAGGTTCTGTTCTAAAATATGTGAATAGTTAGAACCAGAATGTAGTAGTGTATTATAATCTATGAGATTTCAGGTTCTGTTCTGAAATATGTGAATAGTTGGAACCAGAATGCACGTCATAGCCATGTGGCTCAGAGTGTATTGACAGTAGTGTTAAGAAAGTATACACACGAGGAACTCGTCAAAATGGAAGGTACTCGGTCACTCCTAGAAGGACTCATTCCTTACACTGAAAGGCATCTGCGGAGAGTCACACGGTTGCAACAGGTATGTGTCCCTATGTATATTGGAACCCCCTTAACCGACCTGAAGCATCTCCATCTTGGTGATCAGATATGGAGATCATAGAAGCATTAGTGTGGATATATATAATTATGAGTCAGGTTGTAACCTAACTGGACTTTGGACCCTATGTTTCAATGCTAAAGTCTAGTGGCCATTATAATGTTTCTATAGACCCTAATTCAAAGTATTTGAGGTCATACTTCTACAACATTATAACAATTTTGCCCAATGGCAACCCAATCTTGGGGTTTATGGTGAGGTTAACCCTTTACCAGTTTTATATCCCTATTCTCAGCTGTCAAAGTTTGTGGAATACACTCTGCAATGTATGAAGTTACCTTCTTTACCCACACCTCATGATGTATCTGATAATCAAGTTGCTATGGAAACAGACCCTGTATCTGTAATTAGTGCTGACTCAACAACTAACTTCCAAGGTCATTATTGTTATTGTTTTTATTTACTTGTTTATGTCCTAAAGCTATTATTAATCTTGAGTGATAAATCATTCCAGAGTTGCTAATTTACTTGCTAACTTGTTAAAAGTCATTTTATTCTATTTTTATTGTTTGTACAGATGAGGATGTGGGTTGTCATGACAACTTTGATGACCCTGAGAACCATGTGACATCAACTACTGATTATAGCAGCAAAACAAAAGTTAGTGGCAAAGTGGTATGTTCCATTAACCCCATATCCACTCTCCATTGTTCTTATTTTTCAGATAATGTCCAAGCGTTTCATCAGAAAGAATAAGTTGAAAGAGCATTTGAGAAGAAAATCAGCATTGTCTATAAAGAGATCAATTTCAAAGATAAATAGATCTACAAGAAAGACTAAATTAAAAAGACTGTCATAAATTTTCAGCAATAACTGTTTTGTAATAATAATAAGTATTATGTGGGGGAAAAAACATTTCTTTGGTAAAGAATACTCTCAGAAGAAAACCTACAAAGGACACTTGTCCAGTTCCATACCTTAGTCTATCTGAAAGGACAACCAAGTATGCTGTCCAAATACCCCAATTTGTCCTATATGCATGTGAACAACCATAACTTAGTAAGCTGGAGCAATCTGGCAAAATATACTGTACATCAATTTTTTTCCTGTAGAGGTGGGGTGGGTCCACCATATACTCTGTAAATCACACCTCTTTATTCATCACTCTTGGGAGTATATGAGGTCACATTATTTTAGATGTCAACACCCAAAGAAAATATAATAATGTACAAGATCTTTTGACTAGAATAAAAACACTATAATACATGTAGGACAGAGTGAACTAGAGTTTAGCAGAGATCACAGTCTCCTCAGTCTGCTTTTATTTAGCTTCTTTCCTGCAACTTCCTTGATAGAGTGCCTGAGAGAACAGAGCATCTTTCTTCCATCTGTTGCAGGAAAGATGTCAAGATCAGAGAACAGACAGCAACTGATCGAGATGTCTTGGTCGTCCAGTGATAATCGGTTTACATCATCCTCTAAGGTAGGACTGGTGGGATGACTTCTAGTGGGGGTCACTTGAATTGAATCTTGTTTAGTTGGCTGTATGAAATTCAAGGGACTCCTATTGGTAGTTGCCGCCATTGTGTGATGAGAAACTGGCGTCACATGACCAGGCACAAGATGCTGGTAATTTTCCTATTTTGAAAAATTACAGGTGATCAAATTGTGCAGGTGATCAAAATTACAGGTGATCATAAGTTAGTTAACGCTTGGAATAAAAGCATACCTTAGATTTTTGGTATTCTTCACGCTTTTGTTGCACATAACTCTTTCTCATCTTCTTGAGTGGGCTGTACTGTGTTAATTGATACCATCTGCTACACACAGAAGATGCACTGTGAAAGAAATTTAAAACAATTAGTTAATACCAGAATAATTATTTTTAGTATGAAAAATATTATTTTAATTAATATTTTCATTGTTGCAATAATAATAATGATGATGTTATTTTAGAGCTGTTGACTGTACCAGAATCACATTAGGGGAACCTACTTGCAGAGATCCTGAGGATGCAGATAGAGAAGGACATGCACACATATCTCAGGAGGGAGACAACTGAAGAAATCAAAAATCACCGATTGTCTCTCTGAAGAATGGTAGATTCTAAATCGAGGCGAATTCGGGCTAGCAACGCCACCAATTGGGAGCAACGTGATGGTGGATAAACTGATCTTTGGCGTAAAGGGGGGGAAGATAAGAGACTTTGGTGGTGTTTTGTTAAGGGGTTGATACCGGTAGTGTGTGAAAGACGGTTGGGCGAAGACCGTCTTCTGTTCTAAGCGGATTTCACTTTCTTCTGAGAAACTGTTGGTGGAATCTAAAAATAGGCTTGTAGATTTGTGAGGAGAGACCGCTGAATGGTAGACTGACATTCTGGCTCGCTCACTTTCGCCTCTGATCTGACTCACACTAGGTAACAGTTGCAGCAGAGGTCCCCGCCTTCTTTTCCCGCCAATCTAGCGGGCGGGCTATAAAACGCATGCGCATTGTATCGTTGATCAGCTGATTCATGTTTAAATGTAATAATGATCATGTCAGAGTATGTAGTAGTGAGTTTATTGTGCACTGAGCCCAATAATTTCCTCAGCAAACATGGGGGCTGATATTCTATCAGGAATCTCTTTGAGTGCTGCAATGGCGTCTTGAGTAAAAGAACCATCCATTTCAGGGTTGTCAGAGTATCCCATTAGAGTCATCAAGTATTCTACTAATTCAGTTTCTGTGAGATGTTCTCCTATACAGTGTAACATAATAGGAAATCATAAAAAAAACTTCTGCTGCTTGGTCACATTTCACCTTTTTCTTGTAGAGAAGTAAGCAGTTTACTTCTGTAAACAGACCAATACTTCTCATCTCCTAGTTTCTCTCCCAACACCTTGAAAGCATGTCCTATTTGAAGGGGAGACAGGCCAAATACTGGTCGGTGGTTGATATACACTGCAAAACAGTAGATCTGAGAGGCCAGCCAAAACATGACAAAATCATGCAATCATAATGATATTCATAAACCATGTATGAAATAATACAACACACCCCCTGAAGTAACAGTAGTTATATTCACTATGTACTAAAACAACAACATCCTTTAAAATATGTGTCTTAGTGTAGTCAATGAATACTTTAGGACTAGTGACTAACATGCAAAATTAAAGCTAACATCAATCATCCACAAGGACAAGATCTCTCTATTATTATTTTAATGATTTGTCTACTTGTGAAATTAGTTTTCCTCCAGTATGAATACATGCTGTTGTTGTTGCTGTTGTTGTTGTTGTTTATAATTCAACTAACATCTGATGAAGTCTTCCAAGTCAATATCAAGAACATAAGCACCAGTGTCTACATATTTACTAAACTTCACTTCATTTAGCATATCTTCAATCTGAGAAGAAAGGAGACATAGAAGAGGCTTAAAGTAAGAGTGCTGGCTGATAGTGGACTTACCTCTTGCTCAGACGGATAAAACCCTATGGCTCTCATGATGTAAGGAATCTGATCAATGGGAATAGTGGTGGAGACTTTTCTAGTCGAGGTAACATCTGACCCCTGGCTATAATAATAAACATTATACAGTGGAAAGGTCTAACTCCTGAAATGAGGACATCCCTATATTTTGAGCTATTCAGGAATCAGGATAGTGGTAATTATACCTGCATATTTGTGAGTAGTAAAAATATTCTTCTAGTTCTTTGAAAAACTCTCCTCCTCTTCCTCCTTCAAGCATGGCGTAGAAAGGCTGGAGATCCTCTCCTCCAAGCAGGAAAGCTGCCTCGAGAGCACTAATAGAATAATTTAAAAATTAAATTTTTACACACTTTGTAGACATACAGAGAAATCTCTCTATTTTCTGGGACAGATTAAACTGCCCTGATTAAAGGAGTGGCCTCATTTCAAGGGGTGAAGTTATATTATGTGCACAAGCTGTTATTTATTCAGGGGATATCAGAGGTGTCTTCATTTCTGGGGGTTAGAATAAAGGGTTCCACTGTATACAAAGGTGTCCTCATTTCAGGAGATTTTCCACTGTATACAGAGGTGTCCTCAAGGGGTTTCACTGTACACAGATCTGTCCTGATTTCAGGAGGTTGGAATAGAGGGGTTTCACTGTATACAAAGGTGTCCTCATTTCTGGGAGTTGGAATAAAGGTTCCACTGTATAGAGAGGTGTCTTCATTTCAGGGGGTTGGAATAGAGGAGTTCCACCGTATACAGAGGTGTCCTCGTTTCAGGAGGTTGGAATAGAGGGGTTCCACTGTATACAGAGGTGTCCCCATTTCAGGAGATTTTCCACTGTATACAGAGGTGTCCTCAAGGGGTTTCACTGTACACAGATCTGTCCTGATTTCAGGAGGTTGGAATAGAGGGGTTTCACTGTATACAAAGGTGTCCTCATTTCTGGGAGTTGGAATAAAGGTTCCACTGTATAGAGAGGTGTCTTCATTTCAGGGGGTTGGAATAGAGGAGTTTCACTGTATACAAAGGTGTCCTCATTTCTGGGAGTTGGAATAAAGGTTCCACTGTATAGAGAGGTGTCTTCATTTCAGGGGGTTGGAATAGAGGAGTTCCACCGTATACAGAGGTGTCCTCGTTTCAGGAGGTTGGAATAGAGGGGTTCCACTGTATACAGAGGTGTCCTCATTTCAGGGGGTCGGAATAGAGGTGTCCTTATTTCGGGGGGGGGGGGGGGGGGTTGGAATAAAGGGTTCCACTGTACACTACTGATTATTTCAGAGACTGTAAACTATAAGAAATTCCCAGAAGTAAGTATTACTCTGTGTTGATATTCCACATGTTAACTGTATAGTCTTCTCCTCCTGCAGTGAAGATATACTTGCCATCAAAAGAACAAGTCATATCAGTCACCTACGGCAAATAACAGGTCTATCTATAATAGCTGTATAATAAATTACATGGCGTACCATTCCCGGGTGAGCTACCAGACATTTTGAATTGTGAGGATTACCATCATGTGGCAACAGGAGCAAACCCACCTGGGAGAAGACACTGTATATCTTGGAAAGTCATGAGAAATTATATACCAATACCTTGTTATTTGTACTATAAACTAGATACTTCCTGGCATCTGCTCTAGGCAGAACCATCACTCTATACACAGCAAAACAACAATAATAATAACAATAATTAAAAAAAATATAATAATAATAATAATAATAATAATAATAATAATAATAATAATAATAATAATAATAATAATAATAATAATAATAATAATAATAATAATAATAATAATAATAATAATAATAATAATAATAATAATAATAATAATAATAATAATAATAATAATAATAATAATAATAATAATAATAATAATAATAATAATAATAATAATAATACAGTAATAATAATGTTTATAACCATTATACAATACTTTTTCAGTGGAGATCCAAAGGTTGGGCCTAGCAGTGTCTTCCTACACATTTTTGTTGTTGAATTAGAAAGTTTGATCTTGTACTAAACCAGAGAGAACCGACATTAGTCAGTGTTTGTTAGCTACACTAGCCATATTGCAATATACTAACCTGACTGTTCACATGGAGTATAAATGACTCTGTAGTGAGAGGAGGATACCAAGTCAATGCCAAGGGGACTGCACTCTGCTCTATTCTGTCTATAGATAGTAGACAAAGGTCTTCACTACTGCTGTTGGCTAAATCATACTCCACCTGAGTCCACATATCAGGCATTAATAATAATACAAAGTGTTTTTGATTCTATACCAATGTTCTGTCACGCCCTAAAGACAAGAGTCTGGGGGCATCACTATCCAGGTGAATACCAAATAATAGACCTATTGGAAAAACAAAAGATTTAGTCTGTTGTTGTTGTTGTTGTCGTTGTTGTTTAGGTATAAGCTACTATGTAACCTTCAATCTTTTTGTAATGAGAACGATACTTGGCCAGGAACTTCCATGGCTCATGAGGGTCAGTAGATTGAGCCACATACACAGATACACACTTATCCAAGTCCTAAACAAATTCAATATTCAATGGAATCACTCTATACAGACTTCCTTACACTAGTAAGTATGACAACAAAATTTCAACCATGCATCCCAAGTAAATGGCTTCCCATTGTATTCCACTGTATTCTTGATTAACTTACAGCTGTAGCCATGAAAGCTGAGTCATGGGAGAAAGAAACATGAGTCACAGCATCTCTGGAGTAGTGGAAAGAAGGACAGACATCATCAAGAGTGATAGCATCTACCACTTGCAGAGTGCCATCAGTGAACCCAATACCTATATTCATTAGCATGAAGGAGGTTCAGTATCGAGTGGGGACTTACCTATAAATTCTCCTTTAGGATCAAAACAGAGACACTGTATATAATTAGGTTCACCAAACTCCCTACTACTCACCACTATCCTATGAACAAAACAACAACAACAACAACAACAACAACAACAACAACAACAACAACAACAACAACAACAACAACAACAACAGAAGGGATTTTATTAGATCTGTCTGAGTCTGTTACATACTTTAAATCATAATCCCACAACTTTATTTTACAGGTGTAACTGCCAACGAGCAAGTAATGGAGGAAAGGGTGAGTAGCCAGGGCATTAATAGCTCCATCATGCTCATTCAGCACAGTCTATAAATAAAACAAACATTTCAGTGAGGAATGAAAAGAACATAGAGAAATGGACGGGCTCACACAAGAGGATGGACACTTTGAATCTCTAAGTAATAGCATAATTATGGTTATTGAAGTATGAATATAATCATTATTTCATTTTAGCAGTGTCAGTTCAGTTAATATTCAGTATTAATACCTCTGCAATTGTGCTGTCAGCTGCAATGTAGGCCACACGAGCATAAGTGGTGCTGATAATAAAGTCAGGAATGATGAAAGGTGAGGCCATTTTTGTGGATTCTGGTTGGTAGGAACGTTCACCTAAAGTCTCTGGGATGCTACAGCAAATTAAAAAAAGCTTGACTTTAGGGATTTTTTGGCCTTTAATATTGATTTCATTGGTCCCCAAATTATCCATCATAATTATACCAACCTTTTCCCAATGGCCAGTTCAGACCTCAGCACAGAGACTTCTGGGGAATACGAAAATGAAATGGAGCAGAGAGGCCCATACTTCATGGTGTCTTCATACCAGTTGAGAAGTTTTAGCTCACAGTCAAAAAACTTAATTTTTCCTTGCGTATCTCCAGTTACCACCATGCTGAATACATGCTGTAGAGTCTCAAGAGGATGATAGATTATTGTGTAACTTACTCTATTGTAAAGGTGACTACAGTTATAGGATCATCATGCATTTTCATAAGCTTCACTCCTTTCTTCAAATGTGGCTCATTCTCTCCTATAATAATAATAATAATTGTTAAAAAGACTGGCAGATATTTGCAAGCAGTTCTAACTCTATAAATATCACACCAATGATGTAATGATGGTATCATAGTCAGCTATAAATAGCCAGATATCTACAGGTGCTGCTGCAACTGATTTTCTGTCATGTTAGTGTGATAGCAAATAAGAGTGGATTGTATACATGCATACATAATGTGTGTATGTTACTCTATCATCAACCTTGAGTGGATATCTCACTTAGAATTCACTAACCCTCTGTCTCCCACACAATGCAGTGACCCTCACTGGTTCCTGTGAGAGCCATTTGACTGGATCCTGACAGAAACACAGACTGGGAGTACATTCCTATTGTTTTATTGAAATCCTACATTTTGTAATATTTTTGTCATAAACATACTTAGTAATAAAGACAAACAGAAATCATTGTCAGTTAATAATTTTGTCATTCTCAAAAAAATCTTTGTTATAATATATAATTAAGTGATGATAGCTGATAGCAAGTATATTATTCGCATACTAGGACACTGAAGCATATGTACATCACCTTATGAATGATGGAATAATGATGGAGTGACTCCCCACCATTAGCTATAGCTTAACTAACACACCTTATCTAGCACAGGGTGTGCATGAAACTTGATCCCATTGTCTTGATGCTGTGGTAGTTAAGAGTATATCATAAATACACAAAACAAAAAATTGCCTTCCTCCTCCTCCTCTCACCCAGTGGTAGAAGACGACCAAGTCCTCACTATTTGAGACCAACAGATGAGGGTCATCTTGCTTAAAGATTAGATGTTTCTGACTATTGTAATCCTCTCCAAGAGCCACCTGACAGATGGGAGTCTCAGATTCAACTGTCCATTCCCAGATACTTATAACTTGCTCCAACTGCAGGAGGGAAAGCAGGGGAGAGAAGGGAGAGAGAGAGAGGGGGGGAGGTCATGGATAAAGTCTATCAAGTTCATTATCTTTGACCTAGAAGCTTACTTCCAACTTAGTAGCAGTGATGGTAGCCAAGAACTGTGAATCAGATGAAATGGCAACTGCTACTACACCTTCACCCAGACCATCAAAAATGGTCCGAACTGGAACTCTAGCATCACAAAGTTGGTATCAGACATAGTATTAGTTAGCTACATATTACAGTGTATGATCAATAGTTATGGAAACTAAAGGATTTACCCAGAAATCGTTTTTTAGAAAGGTGGGTTTTTAGCGTTGTTTTGAAGTTACAATGAATGATGTCATGTGAACACATAATGCAACACTACAGTTACACCTATCTCAATATTTAAACCTTCACACCTTTTGTAGCCAGCACTTCAAATCTGGTATCTCATATAGATGCCTATAAACACAAAACTAAGCTAGACCTGGTCTCAATATGACCAGTGGTGACCAATCAGTTTGGTGGTAGACTTCAATTAAAATATTTAGCAGTGTGTAGAGATAAATTTTGCATACATCCTATTCTGAGGATATTATACTCATCATAGCTACTTACCCTGAGAAAGAATCCCACACGATAAGAATAGAATCCTTCCCATTATCAGCTGTCACCAACCATCTTCGATCACCACTAACTGCTGTACAAGAGATGGTATTACTGTGACCTTGTAATAGACACTGCTGGTTTTTAGCACAGTCAAACAACACTCCAGTGTGGGCACACACATAAAATACCATCTGTGTTATCCAAAAAGAACTGTTATTCAAGACATTGCTATTAGTATTTCATACAGAGAAGGGAGAGAAAGGAGTAAGGAAGTGTTCTAAAAAACCTACAAATAATATTATGCAACATGTGCTTACCTTCCTGTTTCCTTCTGATATGTTGTGTACTGGGAGTTTATTATTGAATCCAAATGACCAGTTTAGTGACTATGTAAAGATATAAGAGATTTGTCACTGCATGTACCAGTCCCTGACATGTGCCTAGGAAAGTTCTACTTGCATGTGTGCATTCCACTGTATGTATGTACTTATGAACATTATCTGAGCAAAGTTTGCTTATGGATCAGTGTTCTTTTATACTGTACTGGCTATTCTTACCAATGGATGAGAGAGACATTGCTTTTGGCCTGCTTTGCAAGCATCGTTAGGAGAAGCAACTTCAATTTGAGAGCCTGCTAACTTGGAATCTTGATCACTAGCTTCAATAGCAGCAGAGTTGAGGGCTGATGCAGGCTTGGACTCTTGATCACTAGCTTCAGTAACCTCTGGCTTGGACACTTGATCAATAGCTTCAGTAATCTCTTTGGATTCTTGATCACTAGCTTCTGGCTTAGACTCTTGATTACTAGCTTCAGTAACCTCTGCCTTGGATGCTTGATCACTAGCTTCAGTAACCTCTGCCTTGGATGCTTGATCACTAGCTTCAGTAATCTCTTTGGATTCTTGATCACTAGCTTCTGGCTTGGACTCTTGATCGCTAGCTTCAGTAATCTCTTTGGATTCTTGATCGCTAGCTTCAGTAACCTCGGGTTGGGATGCTTGATCACTAGCTTCAGTAATCTCTTTGAATTTTTGATCGCCAACTTCAGTAACCTCTGATTTGGATTCTTGATCACTAGCTTCGGTGACAGAAGCTAAAGAAGGTGCAGGGGGCTCTGGCTTGGAATCTTGATCAAGGTTGGGTCTTGGAGGCATTGATGCTGGGGTCTCTATCTTGGAATCTTGATCAGTAGCTTCAGGGTTAGGGCCTGAAAATGTAGACGATGGAGACTCTACCTTGGGTTCTTGATCCGTAGCTTCAGGGTTAGGACCTGAAGGTGTAGACACTGGGGACTCTAACTTGGAATCTTGATCCATAGCTTCAGGGCTAGGTCCTGGAGCTGTTGATGCTTGATCAGTAATTTCAGGATTGGATCCAGATGTTAACACAGGGGCCTCATGCTCACCAGCTTCAACAACAACAGAGCTGGAGCTTGTAGGTATCAATGCAGTGACTTCCTGCTTAGGATCATGGTCACTAGCTTCAACAACAGGCTGACTGTCCCTCTTTTCCAACTGTGAAGAGTCAACTTCTCTCTCGTCATTTTTTTCAATGATATCTGCTTCTATTGAAGTGTCATCCCAGGTTTTCTGCACCGTTTCAATTTCATCAGCGCTCTCTTCTGCCATTTGGAACTATTAATGATGCGCACCAACAAGAATATCCATGGCAACCACCACTGAATAATTATTATTATGCACACAAAAAAATTAATCAGTGCTATAGCACGCAACAATAACATTATGTTAGACAACTCAGTATCTATGCTGATTGAACCTATTGGCATAAGGTGCAGGTCTAACAGGAACAGAGTTGGCAAAGCCTGCACCATAGTAGGAATTAACTGGTACTCTCTGCGGTATAGGCATCCCACCTCGTGGCATAGGCATTCCACCCATCCCACCTTGTGGCATAGGCATCCTGGGCTGGGGGGGATAAGGGGGGAGAGATGAAGAGGGTTCTGGACGACGGGAAGGGGGCTGGGAGTGCTGAGGAGGAAGGGACTGAAGAGGTGTCGAGTATGAAGTGGGTATAGGAGAAGTAGTAGTGGGAGTATGTTTGTGAACAGTTCTGGGAACAGGGACAGGTCTGATCAGTTCCTTCATCTTTTCTGACTTGACTTTACGCAACCAGTACAAGGTACGTTGCTTGATGAAGGACTCTGTGAATTCTTCCACACTGAGTGGTGACTTCCCACCAACAAAATCCGCAGCCATATTCTATGAAAAGAGTGAAGAAAGTTATACAATAGAGACCAGGATGTCAAGAATCATAGGAATTCACAAGTCTAGACTAGTCCACACACACAGCTATATACTTGAAATGGTATCATAAAAACCTATTCAAAGTCAACCATAATTATTACACATGCATGCACATACATGGACACACAAACAATTTTTTTTAAAGACAAATTCTTGAGTGAATGGGAGGACATGGTCCCATATTATACCTCAGAGTCTTGCTCTGTCTGCTGGACAGCTTGTATCAGTTCCTTCTGAATAGCTTGGTTGCTCATTTTGCTCTGAATTACCTCTGGAAAAAAAAAGAAAAAAAAAGTTTTAGGCTGCATAGAGAATGTTTAAAATGCTTTGATCATAACAACATGGTTTCCCTAATCTCTATATAACAGCCTGAAACCCTGTTAAGGATGGACCACTAACCACACATGTCTCCACCCCCCCCCCCCCCCCCCAAGTTGGATAACTAACTACTGTTAGGCCAGATTACTTACTCTGACTATAGCACTGACTTTATAACTTACTCAGCTGTAGAAATTTCTCATCATATTTCTCTTTCAATGCATTGAGTTCATTACTCCCTGCAAGCAGTTGCGATTTCACAGCCATAAACCGTGGTTCTAGGTCTAGATTTGTAACAGCAAGCTCTTTATTAGCATCCCGTATCTGCTGTGACTTCTCTCTTATCTTCTTTACCTATTATAATCACATTATAGATAATTATAAATGGCCACTTGATGTGACGCTCTTACATCTTCCAGATTTAGGTCTTCAAAGAACTGATAAAAAGTAGCTTCGTCTTGTTTATCGATCTCCTTCAGTTTCCCTAACGTTAGGCTCCTTAACAAGCCTGGAGGGAGCTTTATATTGCTGATTGACGATGTACGTTTATCCATTTTTTTGTGCTTGAAGGTTAATTCATCGGAAATTCCAGTACCTCTCCTCCGTATATATTGATGTTATACGGAAAGTTGTATACTACAGGGTGTAAAGGTCAAACTGCCTGAGCGTGTATTAGTACGAATTTAAAAGCTAAGGGCCGCCCCGGGGGGAGTGCATATGCAGTGAGTCCCCTCAAAATTATACTCTGTCAAGCCATGTTAAAGTGCAGTACATGTACTAATACTTGTAGCCTGATAACAGCATTGCTGCAATTGAATATGGGATGGAAATATCTATTTTAAATTCTGGGGGGGGGGGGGGGGATGCCCCCAGACCCCACTAGATCATCATGGGCATGCTTTAAGCGTGCCCTTTGTCACATGTTGTGCACTCCCTCTTTATGAGAGTCTGCTATGGGAACTGTATTTGTTTCAACACCTATGATGTAATACATATTACTATCACCACTATGTTTTAATTGACTAAAATTTTGTCTTCCTCTTTCGTCCAGTGTACTTGGAATCTGCCCTGACCTCTCTGTGTAAAGTATGACATATAAATACTGAAACTGTATGAAAAGTGTCACACCCTCACTTTCCTTGTTTCCTCTTTCTTTCCTTTTTTGCCATTATCCAATCTTTGCTCTTCAGATGTGCTCGATGCTTACCCTGACCTCTTCTACACATGAACACACACACCTACCATTCATAATATGTTCACACTATATCAACCCACCCTAACCTTATGGCAGTGAAACGAGGTGTTTCAGTGCATGAAGGTTCCTCTACATCACATCCTAGCCCCTAGAAAATAAATCACAATCATGTAAAGTGATGCATGTTACAGCTTAAAATACAGTACTTACTAATGGCAGAACAGTGTCAACTGGAGCACCACCAGTAAACAGGCACAAGAAAATCCTGAAATAAGCATACATAACTATAAACCATAGTTGCAGTGGTCAATACTAACAGACTTTATAAACAAGCCTTTACATTAAATCAGACTAGATTATACACATGAAGGTTAAGATCGTAACTACTATAATACTAGTTGTTGTTGTTGTTGTTGTTGTTATAATTATTTACACACTTTTTGGCTTTACTGCTGTTGGGATAATCAATGACCACACCCCCTGTAAATCCTGCCTTCATGGCTTGTTGTGTAATAAGTTCCATCTGGGCTGGGTTCTCAGGATAGAACTGAAAGACAGCTCGTGCCCCACGACTCTAATGCATGCAAACAGAGAATTAATACAACACAATAGAGACCAGATCTGTCCAAAGACTACTGATTTTCTTGCTCCAGCAATAATTATTACAGTCATTGTATCCTCTGGTGGTGCATGGCCTTGCCACTATTAATTAACTTGCCATGCATGCATAGAGTGAACAGAAGAAAGTAAAGAGTCTTTTAGGTGGATGATGGCTTTTTCTGTCAGCATTACACAGCCACTGCAGTGCAGATATGCTGATGACTCCATCAAATGTTCCAGGTCGAAATCCTAGTCCTTCTCCCATGTCCCACAGGAATAGATCACCTTCCACCTCTCTTTCTCGGGCTACAGCTGAAGTTTGTGGTGCAAGGGTGTGCAAGCAATGTAGCTACAATCGTTATTAATTATAGGCCTAATAAGTATATTAATGCATGTCTCCCACAGGTGGCCAGTGTTCACTATATCATTTCTGAAACATCTTCCAAGACACCTTTAAGATAGCTATGCAAGTGCAGTACAGAATCTGTGACCCTACAAACTTATGAAGGGAGGGGGCTGATACTTTCTAAATGTAGAAATGTATATGAGAGAGTTTATTTAATAAAGTTCTATCCATGTCGGGAGGTTGAGGACCCCCAGCTCACTGACAATCACCTCATACATTAATGCACTTCTTTTAAGCATAATAAAATGGAGTTATTTCTTCACACTTTGTGCAGTATCCCTTTCCTTTATTATGTCCATGCAGACCATGAAGTAACTCAGTGATTGCAAAGCTTTCCCCATCCCACCCTCCCCCAAACAAGATAGATCTTAATCATTAATGTAACAAATTACAGCTATATACCTAACATGCTCCTGCTGATGTCCACACCCACCCAGTGGTGACCAGCCTCAGTGAGAGCCTGTCCACTGAGCCCTGACCCACAACTGCAACAATGACATCAGCATAATTATAGCTAATAAATAAGTGTGTATCACTCACCCAACATCCAGAATATAGCAGGAACGATCATCAGGCATAGCTAACAGTTCAATGGCTCTACCTGCCATTTGTATCTGGATTTCTATCATTCTGGAACTAAAGTAGTTGAAATATCATCACAATTGTTAATTATGCACCAAGCAAGCTAGTAAAAACTGTTATTGTGAAATTACAGGTATACAATCAGGAGAGCTATTTTAGTTCACTATAAAATTAATGACTTACAAAAAATGGGTAAGGGGAAAAAATAATTATTATTTTAAAATTATGTGGAAATGTATTATCATTTAATAATAATATGTAAGACAGTTGAACTGACAAGCTTATGTCTGTACCATGAAATATAAATATCAAAACTAAGACATCTATTTCTCAGACTGAAATGCAACATAGAGTTTTGGCTTGTAGAACATAGACAGTACAAAAGCTGAACCACTGAGGATACTAGTTCCCAGAAAGATTAAAGTATACTGCATTGACAGGACTGTAGACAGGAGAGCCGATAAAGGACCGGCAAGAATTCGAAAGAGAGTTAATATACCATAGTTTGTTGAGACATGCTGGAGACCATATGCTTGTCCTATTGCCACTGGAAACACAGATGACCTACCTCCAATACAGAAGAATATTACACACACCCAGATAAGGAACATTATTTTCCCTCCAAGTGTGCAAGCATACATTGTGAGTAGAAAAACCGTCAAAATGCTAAATATAAGTACCAGAGAAAGTTTGTATGATAACTGGTCAGCTATCATTCCCCAAAAGATCCGGCCTGAGATATTGAAGATACATGCTATTGATGCAACACTTGTCAGGAAATGATCATCATTAATGAATCTTTCACCAAAGAACTTATAATTAGAAGAAACAGAGATGATGACAGTAAGACTAAGCAGAAATATACCAGAAAGAACATAGAAGTAAGGTCTGTGAAGCATTTCTTTAGGAGTTAGACTGATCACATCATCAGAATTCCAAGATGAGGCAGTTGGTTTCATGGAATGGTTATTGGCACAAGCATCAGAGTTTGACAGCCCTGTTTCATCATCATCTGATGATGATAATGATGAGGATGATTCTGATTCTTCATCAGATCCTTCATTATGAGATGAAAACTTCATGGTAATATATTTTAACATGGCTTTAACCTTAGAATTAATTGACATCCACAGAGAGTTTGTTCTTATAACTTCACTGTTGTCATCTACTTCATAATACTCTGTTACCTCAAAGGCCATCATACTCTCCATTTCTTGGTCACCATTGTAGCCTACCGGTGGATCAGTAATAAGCAAAGAACCAGTAAATATTACTGTACCATATATGATAGCAAGAACGACAAAAGAAAAAGGAACACGACCGAGCAGATCAGGATCACTGAATTTATTCTCTCTTCCATCTGATACTGTTTGAACATTGTTTGGGTTGATATATATAGTCTGTACAACGCCAAAAACGAAAACACTAAGTCCATATCCTGTCATTATCACACCACTGGCAAGTCCTTTATGATTTGGCATCCATTTCATGGCAGCAGTGAGTGGTGCCACGTAGATGATACCAACTCCTACTCCATACACAAAACCATATGTCACTAAGAGCAGCCAGAAAGAGATTTTGATAGAAAAGTATGACACACCTACACTTGAAGTTATAACAATGCCACCAATCAGTGTAGTCCATCTTGGACCAATTATATCCGACATCCAACCACCTAAAAAACCAGCCAGTCCTTCTCCAATGAAAGTACTGGCCAAGATCCATGCTATCGTTTCTTGTTTCAGGTCAGTGGGATGAGAGTACTCCTGAATATAGGAAACAATGTATGGAGCCATATTTCCAAATGTATAGTAGGAGCTTCCAACAGCTAACTCAACAAAAAACCCACCAGCAATAACTAGAAAGCCACGAAGGTAGAGGAGGTGGCTTGGCCATTGTAGTGACAATGATGACAGTGATGAGATGACCGAAAAAATCATGACAGTATTCACTTGTCGTACTGGAGCTTAGAAAAATGAGTTCTCAGTAAAAGATATATTATATACTTCAAAGGTAAGGTCACTATGGCATTTTGGTGTGCATGGCATAGACATGTGAACAAGGCACAGTTCCAAAAAGTTGCTAATTTCTGGCACTGGATGCTTCTAGCTGCTTAGACTCACAGATAATAACTTGGCTATACTCAAAGGTTGCACTAAAAGCTATTTGAATGACATTGTAACTACATAATTATATTATAAAGAATAAAGAGTCCAGCATTGAACCTTAATAATATTAGTTTGTTATAATGGATCTAAAGATAGTACACTTATCTGACTGCAACATAGAGTTTTGGTCTATAAATGATGGATAATATAAATGACAGACCAGTGAGGGCACTGGCTAACATATAGATGTAAAAATAATGATCAGAGAGGATTAATACAAAAAAAAATGCAAAAGGACCTACAAGGAGCTTAGAACTGCTTAGTACACCAAAGTTTGTGGGCAAGTGTTGGAGTCCATATATATGTTCCATTACAACTGGAAGTACTGAAAATATTCCTCCAGAATTGAAAAAGATTACACACATCCAGATGAGAAACATTACCTTGCCCCCAACTGTACAGGCATAAAAAGTGAGTAGAAAGACTGTTAAAATGCCACTAGAAATGATAAACGTGAGTGTATATGATATGTAACTAGCTATCAATACCCCAAAAAAGCTGCCAAAAATACTAAAGATAAATGAGATTGATCCCACAAGTGTCAAAAAATGATCATCATCAATAAAATCTTCACTAAAAATCTTGTTAGTAGAGATGATGATGAATTGAGCAGCAAGGGCAAAAAAATAAATTGCCCACTTGATGTAAAAATTAGGCACTTTGAGTACCTGACGAGTACTCAAGCTGATCACATCATAAGATGTAGGAGGTGAGGTTTTCATGCCCGAACTTTTAGCTCTACTGGTATGTGCATCAGAGCCCAACAACTCAGTCTTATCATCATCACCTTTTGGACTAGACAATTCTTTGTCACAACAACTAGTGACATGCTTAGTCAACACTGACAACTTTTTCATGTTTATCTCATCAATGTCATCTACTTCAAGATACTTAGTAACCTCAGAGGGAATCACTCTCTCAACTGTTTGGCCACTGTAGTTGTTGTCTTCTGGTGGATCAATGATAAGCAAAGAACCTATAAACATTGTGACAGCATACAGGGAGCCAAGAAAAAGAAACGAAATGGGAACACGATGGAGTAGATCTGGATCTGTGAATTTCCTATATCTACTTCCACTTGGCACTGGAGAAACATTATGTGGGTTGATATAAAGAATCTGTATACCACCAGAAAAAAAAGGACTCGAACCAAATCCCATCATTGTTATAGCAGAGGCAAGACCTTTCCAATTTGGTGTCCATTTCATAACAGTACTGATAGGGCCAACATAACCAACTCCTCCAAATCCAAGCAAAAAACCGTAAGTCAGTATCAATAGCCAGAAAGAGACTTTGATGGTGAAGTACGACAGACTCACACTCAAACATACTATTATACCAGATATTATGGAGGTCCATCTTGGACCAATTTTTTTCACCAGCCAACCACCTATAATATTGCCTCCACCTTCTCCTATAAAATTGCTGGCATAGATCAATGCAACATACTCGTCTTTCAGATTGGTGGGATGAGATCTCTCCTGAATGTATGAGACAATGTATGGAGCCATATTTCCAAAGTTATGGAAACTACCAACACACATAAGTGCAAGTATTGCACCAACAAATACCAACACTCCACGAAGAGGAAGAAAGCGAGTTGGCCATTTAGGACATTGCAACGAAGCAAATGACATAGCTAGCTATAAAACTCTCCTCTCTTGATACACAAATACACTATTAACTATGATCTAGTGGACAGTAACTAAACTCAACAGTCAGTAGCTAGTTACTGGATACTGTCTGAGTGTATACTTTACATGAAGGATAGTTAACAATCCAGGATTGAGTAAACATACTGTTTATATACATTATATATTGAATAACAAATGATGCCACTAGAAAAATTATTATAACAATGACTAGAGAGGAATAGAAGCTGGCCAGCTGCACAAAAAGACTACAATATGGTGTGCACATGGGTGCCTACAAACTATGCACTTAATAACTGAAGAACTCAACACAAAAATCAATCATGTTGTGATATTAATATGACTAAAAGCTCTTATTCATCTTCATCCTTCTCCTCTTTATTTATTGCAACATAGAGTTTTGGTCTATAAATGATGGATAATATAAATGACAGACCAGTGAGGCCACTGACTAACATAAAGATGCAAAAGTAATGACTGGAAAAGGTCAGAATAATGACTGCTGAAAAAGGACCCACAAAAAGTTTATAGCTGATTAATACTCCATAAATTGAAGGAATGTACTGGAGGCCGTATGCACGTCCTATTGCAACTGAGCATGCACCTGAAGTGTTAAAAAATATTACGCACATCCAGATGAGAAACATTACCTTGCCAACAACTGTACAGGCATAAAAAGTGAGTAGAAAGACTGTTAATATGCCACTATTAAAAGTAAGAACGAATGTATAAGATAAGTAGTCAGCTGTTATTCCCCAAAACAACCTGCCGATGACGCCAAAGATAGATGCTGCTGATCCCACTAGTGTCACGAAATGATCATCTTCGATAAAATCTTCTCCAAAAAACTTGTAATTATAGGTGACAATGAATTCAAAACTTACGCCTAAAAAGTATATTGCACACAGGATATAAAAGTAAGGTATTCTGAGTACCTGACGAGTCCTAAGGCTGATTACATCATCATAAGTCCAAGATTGACTGACACTGGATGAGGTGCTCTTGTCAAGACATTTCTCTCTATTGGTATGTGCTTTGGAGTTCAATAGCTCTAGCTCTGCCTCACTGTCATCTGATGATTCATCAGAACTGTCACAACAGCTAATGACATGTTTAGTCAACACTGACAGCCTTTTCATGTTTATCTCATCAATGTCATCTACTTCAAGATAATCAGTAACCTCAGAGGGAATCACTCTGTCATCTGGTTGGCCACTGTCGTTGTAGTCTTCTGGTGGATCAGTGATAAGCAAAGAACCTATAAACATCACGACAGCATAGATGGAACCGAGAACAAGGAATGAAATGGGAACACGATGGAGCAGATCTGGATCTGTGAATTTCTTATACCTACTTCCACTTGGTACTGGAGAAACATTATCTGGGTTAATAGAGAGAGTCTGTACAATGCTAAATAAAAAAAAACTTAAAGTATATCCTGATATTATGATACCAGAGGCAAAACCTTTCCAATTTGGTGTCCATTTCATGACAGTACTGACAGGGCCAATAGAACCAATTCCTCCAAGTCCAAACAACAAACCGTAAGTTAACATGAATAGCCAGAAGGAGACTTTGATGGTGAAGTACGACAGACTCACACTCAAACTTATAACTATACCAGATATCATGGAGGTCCACCTTGGACCAATTTTATCTACCAGCCAACCACCTATAATATTGCCTCCGCCTTCTGCTATAAAACTGATGGCATAGATCAATACAACATACTGGTCTTTCAGGTTGGCGGGATGGGATCTCTCCTGAATGTACGACACAATGTATGGAGCAATATTCCCAAAGGTTCGGAAACTACCAATACACATAATTATCAGTATCGCACCAACAAACACCAAAACTCCACGAAGAGGAAGAAAGCGAGTTGGCCATTTAGGACATTGCAGTGAAACAAATGACATAGCTAGCTATAAAACTCTCCTCTATTGATACGCAAATACACTATTAACTATGATCTAGTGGACAGTAACTAAACTCAACAGTAGTTACTGGATACTGTCTGAGTGTATACTTTACATGAAGGATAGTTAACAATCCGGGATTGAGTAAACATACTGTTTATATACATTATATATTGAATGACAAATGATGCCACTAGAAAAAATTATTATAACAATGACTAGAGAGGAATAGAAGCTGGCCAGCTGCAACTATCAAAGGGCCCAACAGAAAAATCAATACACAATACTGTATTAGAGAACTTTAAATGCATTTATCTAAAAGTTGTTTTTCCATTGGATCCTAGTATCATTGACAGAAAATGTAGGGAATAAAATATATTTATTGCAGAGAGAACATAAATGTAGGATATTTGATCACATCATCATCATAGAGATAAAATTAAGTAACTGTTCAATAAGGTTTTCATGTTGTGATATTAATATGACTAAAAGCTCTTATTTATCTTCATCCTTCTCCTCTTGATTTATTGCAACATAGAGTTTTGGTCTATAAATGATGGATAATATAAATGACAGACCAGTGAGGCCACTGACTAACATAAAGATGCAAAAGTAATGACTGGAAAAGGTCAGAATAATAACTGCTGAAAAAGGACCCACAAAAAGTTTATAGCTGATTAATACTCCATAAGTTGAGGGAATGTACTGGAGGCCGTATGCACGTCCTACTGCAACTGGGCATGCAGAAAATAGCCCTGAAGAGTTAAAAAATATTATGCACATCCAGATGAGAAACATTACCTTGCCAACAACTGTACAGGCATAGAAAGTGAGTATAAAGGTTGTTAATATGCCACTAGTAAAAGTAAGAACAAGTGTATAAGATAAGTTGTCACTTATTAATCCCCAAAACAACCTGCCAATGAAACCAAAGCCAGATGCTGCTGATCCCACTAGTGTCACGAAATGATCATCTTCGATAAAATCTTCTCCAAAAAACTTGTAATTATAGGTGACAATGAATTCAAAATTTATGCTTAAGAAGTATATTGCACACAGGATATAAAAGTAAGGTATTCTGAGTACCTGACGAGTCCTAAGGCTGATTACATCATCATAAGTCCAAGATTGACTGACACTGGATGAGGTGCTCTCAAGACATTTCTCTCTATTGGCATGTGTTTTGGAGTTCAATAGCTCTAGCTCTGCCTCACTGTCATCTGATGATCCATCAGAACTGTCACAACAGCTAAATCTTCTACTGACATGTTTAGTCAACACTGACAGCCTTTTCATGTTTATCTCATCAATGTCGTCTACTTCAAGATATTCAGTAACCTCAGAGGGAATCACTCTGTCATCTGGTTGGTCACTGTCATCTGGTTGGCCATTATCGTTGTAGTCTTCTGGTGGATCAGTGATAAGCAAAGAACCTATAAACATCACGACAGCATAGATGGAACCGAGAACAAGGAATGAAATGGGAACACGATGGAGTAGATCTGGATCTGTGAATTTCTTATACCTACTTCCACTTGGTACTGGAGAAACATTATCTGGGTTGATATAGAGAGTCTGTACAATGCTAAATAAAAAAAAACTTAAAGTATATCCTGATATTACTATACCAGAAGCAAGACCTTTCCAATTTGGTGTCCATTTCATGACAGTACTGACAGGGCCAATAGAACCAATTCCTCCAAGTCCAAACAAGAAACCGTAAGTTAACATGAATAGCCAGAAGGAGACTTTGATGGTGAAGTACGACAGACTCACACTCAAACTTATAACTATACCAGATATTATGGAGGTCCATCTTGGACCAATTTTATCCACCAACCAACCACCTATAATATTGCTTCCGCCTTCTGCTATAAAACTGATGGCATAGATCAATACAACATACTGGTCTTTCAGGTTGGTGGGATGGGATCTCTCCTGAATGTACGAGACAATGTATGGAGCAACATTCCCAAAGGTTCGGAAACTACCAACACACATAATTACCAGTATTGCACCAACAAACACCAACACTCCACGAAGGGGAAGAAAGCGAGTTGGCCATTTAGGACATTGCAAAGAAACAAATGACATAGCTAGCTATAAAACTCTCCTCTCTTGATACACAAATATAAAATTACATATGATCTAGTGGACAGTAACTAAACTCAACAATTAATCACAGTAGCTAGTTACTGGATACTGTCTGAGTGTATACTTTAGCTGCTCTCTGAAGGATAGTTAAGAATCCAAGATGAGTACAACATACTGTTTATAATAATGAAAGGATAAACCAGATGCTTGACCTGAAGGGGTGTGCCTACATGATGTCTACATCGAAATACAAATATTTATAATGATTATTGCTTCAGTTATTGTGACAAAAAATAAAAAAGTCTATTGCAGAGAAAGGTGTTTTGGCTTCCATGAGGAGATCACACCACCATCTTAAAGCTAAAAGTCTGTTCAATAAGGTTTTCATGTCATAACTTTAATACAACTAAAAGATCTTATTTATCTTCATCCTTCTCCTCTTTATTTATTGCAACATAGAGTTTTGGTTTATAAATGATGGATAATATAAATAACAGACCAGTGAGGCCACTGGCTAACATAAAGATGGAAAAATAATGACTGGAGAGGATAAGAATCACAGCTGACCAACAAGAAATTTAGAACTGACAAATAAGCCAAAGGTTGTGTGCATGTATTGGAGTCCATATGCATGTCCTATTGCAACCGGGTATACAGAGATGAGTCCTGCATAGCTGAAAAATATTACACACATCCAGATGAGAAACATTACCTTGCCAACAACTGTACAGGCATAGAAAGTGAGTATAAAGGCTGTTAATATGCCACTAGCAAAAGTCAAAACGAATGTATAAGATAAGTAGTCAGCTGTTATTCCCCAAAACAACCTACCGATGACGCCAAAGATAGATGCTGCTGATCCCACTAGTGTCACGAAATGATCATCTTCGATAAAATCTTCTTTGTAATTATAGGTGACAATGAATTCAAAATTTATGCTTAAGAAGTATATTGCACACAGGATAGAATATTTTGAATACCTGATGAGTCCTAAGGCTGATTACATCATCATAAGTCCAAGATTGGATGAGGTGCTCTTGTCAAGACTTTTCTCTCTATTAGCAAGTGCTTTGGAGTTCAATAGCTCTAGCTCGCCTCACTGTCATCTGATGATTCATAAGAACTGTCACAACAGCTAAATCTTCTACTGACATGTTTAGTTAACAGTGACAGCCTTTTCATGTTTATCTCATCAATGTCGTCTACTTCAAGATATTCAGTAACCTCAGAGGGAATCACTCTGTCATCTGGTTGGCCATTATCGTTGTAGTCTTCTGGTGGATCAGTGATAAGCAAAGAGCCTACAAACATCATGACAGCATAGATGGAACCGAGAACAAGGAATGAAATGGGAACACGATGGAGCAGATCTGGATCTGTGAATTTCTTATACCTACTTCCACTTGGTACTGGAGAAACATTATCTGGGTTGATATAGAGTCTGTATATTGTTAAAAACTAAAGGACTTAGACTATATCCTGAAATTACTATACCAGAGGCAAGACCTTTCCAATTTGGTATCCATTTCATGACAGTACTGACAGTACTGACAGAACCAATTTCTCCAAGTCCAAACAACAAACCGTAAGTTAACATGAATAGCCAGAAAGAGACTTTGATGGACAGACTCACACTCAAACTTATAACTATACCAGATATTATGGAGGTCCATCTTGGACCAATTTTATC
Source organism: Diacarnus erythraeanus (assembly GCA_964016965.1). NCBI lineage: Eukaryota > Metazoa > Porifera > Demospongiae > Poecilosclerida > Podospongiidae > Diacarnus > Diacarnus erythraeanus. Next base: position 1,272,282 of record OZ024679.1, on the reverse strand, counting down.
TACCAGCCAACCGCCTATAATATTGCCTCCACCTTCTCCTATAAAACTGACGGCATAGATCAATACAACATACTCGTCTTTCAGATTGGCACGATGGGATCTCTCCTGAATGTATGACACAACGTATGGAGCAACATTCCCAAAGGTTTGGAAACTACCAACACACATTAGTACCAGCATTCCGGGTGATTCTATGTGTAAATCCTCGACATTACGTCATCTGTAATATACTTGTAATATTCAATAATATATAATAAGATTACTGACTATAAAATAAGATTACTGTAATATACTATAAGGAAATTTACACATAGAAGGACCCATCATTCCACCAATAAACACTAACAATCCTCACCATTGTAATGACATAACAGTTAACTAGCAATTTAAAAGTCTGCCACCACTAAGCTAGCTAGTTAAGGTTGCAACATATAGCTCCACCGAAGCTTTTTTACCTACCAAGATTATTGTTGATTGTCGCTATAATTATACCACATTACTTCGCATGCTCAGTTCACAGGAGTCGTCCTGATCCGATCCCTCCTGTCGAAATTTACATTGGAATACAAACCATAAAAATTTAATGAGGAGATATAAGCACAGAATGAATGTAGTCTTGCGCACGCCAGATTCTTACATTGAGAAAGAGTCTGGACAAGTTCCATAGACTATCTCGTTGTGCACAGTCAGCAATTATTGGCATCATACAACTATATAACGTCACGAATTTAGTAAAAGTCTGTGCATTTTACGTACTTTTAGTGCGAGTACTCACATGCACTCTCGCAGTTAATTAACATGCGCGCAACAAACATTCAAAAACTGTGACGTATCGCACATGCCCGCCACAAGCTCGTTGGCAAGTTGAAACAAGATTGTCTATGGAACTTGTCCAGACTCTCTTTCTCAATGTAAGAGTCTGGCTCGCACGAGACTAGAATGAATGGTCCCCCCTGACTCTTTATAAATTAAATGATCTCCCACTACCACAGATGATTCTATACAGTACCCAATGTGAGTAGTTAGGTGGTTACATACTTCAAAAACTCTCACCCACTATAAAAGGTGTCATCTAGATTTTGAGTCTTATTAAAGCTTGGCTAATGATTCAGTACAGTTATTGAGCAAGGAAAAAGAGAAAACCACTTCTGTGAGTCACTACTTCCTCTGATCCTTTGATATGCTGGTTCTCAAAGTTGGGATAGTAAACTAGACAGACAAATTTATTGGTCCAAATTAATAGCAACATAGAGTTTTGATTTATAAATGATAAATGAGATAAATGACAGGTTAGTGAGGCCACTGGCCATTTAAGACATTACCATGAAGCAAATGACATAACTAGCTATAAAACTCTCTTGATACACAAATATAATATTTAGTGGAAGTAATTACAACTCAACAGTCAATCACAGTAGTTACTGGATACTGTCCGAGTGTATACTTTAACTGCTCTTATATGAAGGATAGTCAGGATTGAGCACAACAACTGTTTATATATACATTAAGACAAAATGATGCTACTAGAAGAATTATTATAACAATGGATTAGAAGGGATGTCTACATGATGTCTACAACAAAGTATGATTACTGCTTCAGCATCTATTATTGTGAAAAAAGTTTATTGCAGAGAGAGTAAGGTGTTTTAGCTTCCACAAGGAGATCACACCACCATCTTAAAGTCAAAAGATTATAGAAACTGTTCAATAAAGCTCTTCATCCTTCTCCTCTTTATTTATAGCAACATAGAGTTTTGGTTTATAAATGATGGATAATATAAATAACAGACCAGTGAGGCCACTGGCTAACATAAAGATGTAAAAATAATGACTGGAGAGGGTCAGAATAATGACTGCTGAAAAAGGACCCACAAGAAATTTAAAACCAACCAGTGAGCCAAAGGTTGTATGCATATATTGGAGTCCATATGCATGTCCTATTGCAACTGGGTACACAGAAAATACCCCTGAAAAGCTGAAAAATATTATGCATGTCCAGATGAGAAACATTACCTTGCCAACAACTGTACAGGCATAGAAAGTGAGTATAAAGGCTGTTAATATGCCACTAGTGAAAGTCAAAACGAATGTATAAGATAAGTAGTCAGCTGTTATTCCCCAAAACAACCTGCCGATGACGCCAAAGATAGATGCTGCTGATCCCACTAGTGTCACGAAATGATCATCTTCGATAAAATCTTCTCCAAAAAACTTGTAATTATAGGTGACAATGAATTCAAAATTTATGCTTAAGAAGTATATTGCACACAGGATATAAAAGTAAGGTATTCTGAGTACCTGACGAGTCCTAAGGCTGATTACATCATCATAAGTCCAAGATTGACTGACACTGGATGAGGTGCTCTTGTCAAGACTTTTCTCTCTATTAGCAAGTGCTTTGGAGTTCAATAGCTCTAGCTCTGCCTCACTGTCATCTGATGATTCATAAGAACTGTCACAACAGCTAAATCTTCTACTGACATGTTTAGTCAACACTGACAACCTTTTCATGTTTATCTCATCAATGTCATCTACTTCAAGATACTCAGTAACCTCAGGAATCACTCTGTCATCTGGTTGGCCACTGTCGTTGTAGTCTTCTGGTGGATCAGTGATAAGCAAAGAACCTATAAACATCACGACAGCATAGATGGAACCGAGAACAAGGAATGAAATGGGAACACGATGGAGCAGATCTGGATCTGTGAATTTCTTATACCTACTTCCACTTGGTACTGGAGAAACATTATCTGGGTTGATATAGAGAGTCTGTACATTGTTAAAAACTAAAGGACTTAAAGTATATCCTGATATTACTATACCAGAGGCAAGACCTTTCCAATTTGGTGTCCATTTTGTAACACTACTGACAGGGCCAATAGAACCAATTCCTCCAAGTCCATACAAGAAGCCATAAGTCAGTATCAATAGCCAGAAGGAGACTTTGATGGTGAAGTACGACAGACTCACGCTCAAACTTATAACTATACCAGATATCATGGAGGTCCATTTTGGACCAATTTTATCTACCAGCCAACCGCCTATAATATTGCCTCCGCCTTCTCCTATAAAACTGATGGCATAGATCAATACAACATACTCGTCTTTCAAGTTGGCAGGATGGGATCTCTCCTGAATGTACGAGACAATGTATGGAGCAATATTCCCAAAGGTTCGGAGACTACCAACACACAAAAGTACTATTATTCCACCAACAAACACCAATAATCCCCGTAGAGGAAGAAAGCGACTTGACCATTTCAACATAGCGAGGCATAACATTAGCAACAATGAAGAACTCTCTTCCACTGCTACGATAGTTACGGTTGCAGCTTCACCGAAAACGAAAAATTTAATAAGACGCAAGTATTTTATGCGCATGCGCAGTTATGAGACCGCATTGAATTTTTTAATACCGTGATTGTATTAACAGTGTAATTTATATTGTATACTACCTACCTATCTAAACAAGAATGACAAGTTCATAAAGATAATGCAATCTCAACAGCACAGAAGCTTAATGGAATGAATGCTTCTCCTGACTCTTGGGTCATCAATTCAATGACCTCTGATGCTCCTAGATGCTTCTATATAGTACCCAATGTGTGGTTAGAGGATTATTTTCCTACCACAAAAACTCTTACTCACTGTAAATTCATCATCCAGATTTTGAGTTTTATGAGAGATTGTTGAGCAAGGAAAAAGAGAAAACCACTTCTGCGAGTCACTATCTGATCCTTTACCTACTAGCTAGCTAAAAATGGCTCTCAAAGTTGGGATAATAAACCAATCATATAAATTTATTCGTCAGAATTAATAGCAACATAGAGTTTTGGTCTATAAATGATGGATAATATAAATGACAGACCAGTGAGGCCACTGGCTAACATATAGATGTAAAAATAATGATCAGAGAGGATAAGAATCACAGCTGATGAAAAGGGACCAACAAAAAATTTAGAACTAACAAATAAGCCAAAGGTTGTGTGCATGTATTGGAGTCCATATGCACGTCCTATTGCAACTGGGTATACAGAGATGAGTCCTGCATAGCTGAAAAATATTACACACATCCAGATGAGAAACATTACCTTGCCAACAACTGTACAGGCATAGAAAGTGAGTATAAAGGCTGTTAATATGCCACTAGCAAAAGTCAAAACAAATGTATAAGATAAGTAGTCAGCTGTTATTCCCCAAAACAACCTGCCGATGACGCCAAAGATAGATGCTGCTGATCCCACTAGTGTCACAAAATGATCATCTTCGATAAAATCTTCTCCAAAAAACTTGTAATTATAGGTGACAATGAATTGAAAATTTATGCCTAAAAAGTACATTGCACACAGGATATAAAAGTAAGGTATTCTGAGTACCTGACGAGTCCTAAGGCTGATTACATCATCATAAGTCCAAGATTGACTGACATTGGATGTGGTGTTTTTGTCAAGACTTTCCTCTTTATTGGCATGTGCTTTGGAGTTCAATAGCTCTAGCTCTGCCTCACTATCATCTGATGATTCATCAGAACTGTCACAACAGCTAAATCTTCTACTGACATGTTTAGTCAACACTGACAACCTTTTCATGATTATCTCATCAATGTCGTCTACTTCAAGATACTCAGTAACCTCAGGAATCACTCTGTCATCTGGTTGGCCACTGTCGTTGTAGTCTTCTGGTGGATCAGTGATAAGCAAAGAACCTATAAACATCACGACAGCATAGATGGAACCGAGAACAAGGAATGAAATGGGAACACGATGGAGCAGATCTGGATCTGTGAATTTCTTATACCTACTTCCACTTGGTACTGGAGAAACATTATCTGGGTTGATATAGAGAGTCTGTACAATCCCATAAACTAAAGGACTTGAACTATATCCTGATATTATGATACCAGAAGCAAGACCTTTCCAATTTGGTGTCCATTTCATGACAGTTCTGACAGGCCCAACAACACCAATTCCTCCAAGTCCAAACAACAAACCGTAAGTTAACATGAATAGCCAGAAGGAGACTTTGATGGTGAAGTACGACAGACTCACACTCAAACTTATAACTATACCAGATATTATGGAGGTCCATCTTGGACCAATTTTATCTACCAGCCAACCACCTATAATATTGCCTCCGCCTTCTCCTATAAAACTGCTGGCATAGATCAATACAACATACTCGTCTTTCAGGTTGGCGGGATTGGATCTCTCCTGAATGTACGAGACAATGTATGGAGCAACATTCCCAAAGGTTCGGAAACTACCAACACACATAATTACCAGTATTGCACCAACGAACACCAACACTCCACGAAGGGGAAGAAAGCGAGTTGGCCATTTAGGACATTGCAAAGAAACAAATGACATAGCTAACTATACTATAACTTTCTCGGTTTAAAACAAGTAATACAATAGCTACCTCTTTACTTCACCACAGAAGTTACTGGATACTCCAGAGAGTGTATACTTATACCGTACATGATGGATAGCTAGTTAGCAAGTTTGTTGTAATCCAATACTAATCTAACCAGAAGGTACTGAATTTTAAGAGTTTCATATGCATAATTAAGTCATTCTGATAATAGACCTTAGGTGTTATATACCAGACCTCACCCCCACAGACTCAATTCTCCAACACATGAAATTATTATTATTAAATTTAGACATGTCGCTATAATTATACATACATGTATATAACTATATATATATAATATTATACACACACAATATAAAGTGCCCATCCCCATAAAACTGTACTTTGAACAACACTTTATTAATGATAAAAAAATACAACAAAATTTAACACAACTTATTATTAGTAGCACTAGATTTATACCTGTAGCTACCACAGAATTATAGTTTACTTTGGTTGGAGAGAAATGTATCGTTTTGGCTTATAGACAATAGCCAAGAGGAAACCTATGACACTAAATCCACTCACTATAAAGAAAAGACCATAATAACCAACATGAGTCTTGAGAGTGGTAGACAATAAAGCGCCCATCGAACCTGATATAATCTGAGAAGTGAATAAAAGGCCGTAGTTCACTGAGACATACTGGAGTCCAAATGCTCTTCCAATAGCTGTAGGAAATAAGGAGAAGTTCCCTCCAATGCAGAAGAACATTATACACACCCAGATAAAGAACATGTACTTTCCTCCCATTGTACATGCATAGAATGTCAGTACAAAAACCGTCATGATGCCTCCAACAATGACAAGAGAATACTTGTATGATATCTTGTCAGCTACTATCCCCCAGATTACTCGACCGGAGCAGTTAAAGATGGCTGCCACTGAACCCACAATGGCTAGAAAGTGATCATCACCAATAAATCCTTGACCGAAGAACTTGTAGAGAGTAGACGTAAAGAGAATGGCCTGGCTGTTAGCGAAAAACATGCACCAAAGAAAATAAAAATTAGACTTTTTCAGCATCTGTAAAGGCTTCAGACTTGTGACAACATTCTTGCCCCATGACACACTCGAAGCATTAGAAGTACCAGATTCTTCTAAGTCAGTCTTTTCGTCTTGGCTATCAGTAGCATGATTATTCTCTGAATCAGAGTATATTGCTTTGCTGCTGCCCTTTAGAAGCTCCAATTTCTCATCTTTTTGCTCATCACTTGCAATATCATCGTTACTTTGTTCAATAGAACCTACAGGATTACTTAAAGAGTCTGGATCGAGGTTTTCTCTTTCAGACTTGCTTTGATCTTTTTTTTTTGTTACAATTTTAATTTTATTGATATCAATACAAGAGTCATCATCAACTTCATGATATTGACCAGACTTGCATATTTCTTCCGATTTCTGGCTATAGTAGTCCTCCGGTGGGTTAGTGATAAGAAGAGATCCAATGAGTTGCATCACAGCATATATTCCTCCGAGTAGGAGAAACATAGAAGGAACACGATGGAGTAAGTCAGGATCTGTGAAATATTCGTCTCCATTAATAACCTTATTGTGTGGATTAACAAAGCTTGTCTGTACGGCATTGAATATGAGAGAGCCCAAGCCGAATCCAGCAACAACTACACCGTTAGCAAAACCTTTCCTCTTTGGCATCCACATCATAGCTGAAGTGAGGGGTCCTATATATGCGACTCCTACCCCAATCCCAAATAGAAGACCATATGTCAGTAAGAGCAAAAAGAAAGATATTTTGATGGTAAAATATGACAAACCCACTCCTAAACTCATTGTCCATCCTCCGATCAACGTAGTCAATCTTGGACCTATTTTTCTCACCATCCAGCCTCCTATGAACATGGTTGTACCTTGCCCAATGAGAGCACAAGCAAATATCCATGTAGTGGCCTCTTGTTTTAAGCTAGCAGGGTGGGACTGATTTCGAATGTAAGACACCATGTAAGGAGCTATGTTTCCAAATGTATAGATTGTTCCAATGGAGAGATGGACTAGAAATCCACCAGAAATTACCAGCACAGCTCGGAGAAACAGAAAGTTGTTCAAATGTTTGACAGAGATTGACCGAAAAAAATTGAAGAATGGCATAGTGTTACTTTGTAAATAAACTTTAGCTTATTCCAGGAGAGATACTTTTTAGGTTAGCTGCATGTTGTAAGATGAGCAGAAGAAGGAAGGTATAAATACCAATATTTTAGAATTTGCTCACTTAGGGGATGAGCACTTTTTTACTAAAACTTATGGTGCATGCATTAACTATAGCTTATGGCCTGATATACTTATACTCTGTTCATTTATAAATTAGCATTATGTACACCATTGTACCTTTAGCATTAGTGTAATTCAGAATATGGTCTAGACCTGGGACAGCATAATATACCCCTATACAAAACATGTATGGCTTCACTTAATATACCACCAGAAAGCTCTTTAAATGAGCAACATTTTAAGACCAAGATCAACTTTCTTGGATAAAGTATAAGAGAATTATGAGCAGATATAAAAAATGGGAAAAAGTGGTTTACAGTTGCCTAGAGAATATCTATAGCTCCCATATTTGGACAGTGGGTATAAAAACAATTTATCAATTATCATTATTTTGCACTGAAAATGTCAAAAAGATAGGAAATGGGTCTCCTTTCGGTCCTATTATTTTCCTATGGGATTTGTATCCCATGTGAATAACTCAAGGCTGAAATAAAAATTAATGTGTTCAGACCTATGTACAGAGATTTACCATTATAGGGATAATTACAGTGAGGATACAATATGCAAATCTGACTCTGAGGGAGGAGGGTAATAATCTTTGGATATTAAAGTAGCTAAAATTAGTGACCAGGAAGTACTAAACAAATAATTAACCCTTAACCTATGTGATAGTTTCCTGCAGTCTATTACCACTATGATGGCTATAGAGTTTTTGCTGCATGGGTAGACATCTTGTTCTTGAGCATAAAACATTCCATATTGCATAAAATTAATAGAAAGCAGCCCAGAGAAAGTCCCTCTACCTCCAACCTTGAGAGGAGGGGAAACAGTTTACATGCCATGGGTAGCTACCAGTCATTTAGTTAGCTAAATAATGTTACTCTATTATAGAACTATTAGAATAAATCTTATGGCTACTGCTAGTTAGATACATAGAAAAACTTACTTCTGACTGTACTTTCTGGCCTCTTTCTCGCTATAGAACTAAAGGAACAAACAGTTTTATATACAAAATATAACGCCTAAGGTATTTCTTTACCAATTCTGGAGGTGCCTGGTGTTCAGGTCTTCTTTTAGCTGCCATCGTCAGCAGCACTGTGAGGTTTATGATACGGACGGGCCGGTATATATGATGTGGTTAGAGAAACGCCTAAATTATTAAACACGTGACTTTGAGGGAATGCCGCGCCGCCGGGGGTCGGGGGGGGAAAGCCGGGGCGGCGCGCGTGACGATTATAAGGTCATCATGTGATAAAAATGGCGTTTGTTATTGCATGTAGGAAATACTTATCTGGCCAGTCTTGGAAAAGTCTACAGGAACTTCAGTGCTATTTAGGAGCCAACACTCTCATTCATGTTAAATCCAGTTCACTTTCCACTGTTGTATTGAAGAAGCCTAGTAATGTTTTCACTTCTTGCAGGAGGGAGGTTTTTGAAACAGCATTTCAACCGGTACATTTGTACTCTACTAGAACTCACAGAATATTTCAAAGAGAGAAACCCAAAGATTTATATTCTGTGTTAGAAATTACACCATCTGCAACTCAACAGCAGGTCAAGGATGCTTACTATAAGCTATCAATGAAGTACCATCCAGACAGGAACAAGGGAAGTCCCGAGGCTCATAGGAAATTCACAGATCTCACTGAGGCATATTCAATTTTGGGTCAACATGATCTTAGAAGAAAGTATGATAAAGGCCTGTTGAAGCACTACCCTGAAAGGCAACACACAGCTGAACAGTATGTTGTAAAGTGGAACTGATTTGTGTGGTCAGTCAAATAGTTATGGGTGTATGTATGCTTACATATAGCAAAAGACAGTTACTGGTTTTTGTTTTCATGCAGACCATCTACATCTGCTGGAACTAAAAAAAGCACACATTTTGTGGACAAAGAAAGGGTTAAATTTAACTTTGATGAATTCTATAAGGCCCACTATGGCGATGCCCTCAAGCGACAGAGGGATATCAAGAAGAAAGATAAGGAGGATAGAATCCGTGCTACTTACTACTCCATAACTGAGCCAGTGCAGCAACTATTGATTATTGTGGTGACGTTAGCTGTACTTGGGGTGGGACTATACATATTTCAGCAACATAGAGAAAAACTTAGATAGTGTATAATTAAAATTTTATAATTATTTATATTATAATACGAAATTTCACTATAGCTACCCCCCCCCCCCCCCCCCCCCCCCAAAACCTCCCAAAAAATAATAAAAAGATTATCTACTGTATGTAATACTGCTACACAATGAGAGGAGGGATAATTGTCACGACCTGGGTTCACTTGTGCAAATTTCAAATAGTACTTACACACTAAACATACAGGGTTCAGAGTTTGTCTTGAACAAGTATAATAAAATATTATAACACCATTGCCATTAAGATCATAAGTGTACTGTGGATGCTGGCTACTGAGATTAATAGAATCCTCACTTCACAACACATAACCCACCAGTGGATGTTCATAATCATCTGTTAATTTCACTGAGTAGTTTAATCTCCAAGCTACCATCTTTCTCCTCCGTGGACCATAATTTCTGACAAACGCAGTTAAATCTTTTTGCTTCTATTGTTTACTTTTCATGTTTAACTGTGTTGTTTGATGATTTACAATTCTGCAGGGCATAACACTGCACCTCTTCCCTGTTTAGGCTGCTACCTCATACTATACACCCTACATGAAGAGACAGCTCCAACTTCTTGGGGTTACTGATGGATTAGCATGACTTGGCCATCTTCGGAGCATATGTTATCTGTGAAGAAGTCTTCACTTTCACTCTGTATATAACGCGCAGTTTCCCCCACCCCTTCCTCCTCTCCCCCTCCCTCTTTCCGTTGCGCTCCCTAGTCACCTAACGTACTGACCGAAGTAAATTGGAACAGCTGCTGCACTAACATCATGCCTTTATTGAAGATACTTACAAATATCCCGAGACAGGCAATTCCTGATGATTTCCTCAGAGAAGCTAGTATAACCTTCCAGGCTGCAATTGGCAAGCCAATGCAGGTAAAAACTAATCAGCTAAGGCATTAAATGTTAACAAGAGGCAGTTACATAATTGTTGTTTCCTGTGTGAGGGGTGGGCTGGGTGTCTTACTGTGCATCTCATTTTTAGTACATTAGTGTGTGTGTGATACCTGATTCACTCATGAGTTTTGGAGGTACAGCAGAACCTTGTGCTTCCATGCACATCAGCTCTATAGGAAAACTTGGAGTGGAAGAGAATAAGGCACTTTCTACAATCATGTTTGCATTTATAAAAGACAAACTAAACATTCCAGGCACTAGGTAAGATATGGTGGGCCACTGCCATTTAACATTGTGAAATGTACTAACTTCAAAATGCAGAGCTTATCTTACCTTCCAAGATGAGAAACCTTCTGAAGTCAGTTATAATGGGACTACTTTTGCTAAATAAGATACTCTGTATCATTACAGCAATAATAACTTTCAAGGAATATACAATAACATTAATATAAAAAATAATAACCAAGCTAATTCGCTAGCTACTACTAAGTATAGCTAGGAAATTTCACTATGGCTAACTCAAAATTGATAAGCTATGCTACTGTACTTTCAATGCTGTGAGCTATACCAATGAGAGGAGGGTAAATTTTCATGTCCTGGGTTTACTTATGCAAGAGTTACAACAGATAACTCACCAGTGGATGTTCATGACCATCCACTGACAATATCTCTCCAGGTAACCAGGACCATAATTTCTGACAAACACATCCTTGACCATTTTCTTACCATAGCATCACAATACTCATTCTGCTTCCTTTCCACATGTTTAACTGTGTGTTATGACTCATGAGTTCTAAGTATAGCAATTCTGCAGGTGAGATTCTAGGATAGTCAACACTGCATCTCTTCAATTCCCTGTTTAGGCTGCTACCCCATAATATGCACACTCTTCATAAGGGACAGCTCCAACTTCTTGAGGGTATATACTAGCTGTAGCTGATGGATCAGCATATGACTTGGCCATCTTCATTAAGTTAAACTGGATTTTTACTCCCCACACTAGGGCTTGACAAATTATGCCAGCATAATTTTTGGAATAATAGGTAGCCTTCTGGTATAGGAATTTTCTGGGAATAATGGTCAACAACAATTGGAATAATTACTCATTGACAATAATTATTATGCTGCTGCATTGCTGCAGTGAGTTATAACTATAGTAAGTTGAGCAGCGAGTTAGTGTATAGCTACAGCTAAGATTGAGGTGGTTGTTTCTAGTAACCACAAATAATTAATATACCAGACATAATTAACATTTAAAGCATTTTTACAACCACATTTACTATGTTTATTATTGTATTATTATGTCTATTATGCTCCAATAACAACAGAGTTTAATATCTTTTGTGTTTTAGTCAAGAATAATAGGTAGAATAATGGGCAACACTTATAGGCAACACTTAGAAGAATAGTCAAAAGGAATAATAGGCCCCCAAAAAGGAATAATTTGTCAAGCACTACCCCACACCCTAGAATACAGGGCAGGCCCGAATGCAAGGTATGGTGATGAGCAGTTTTTTTTTAGTGAGGTGATGCATGTTATACCAGCATCTATTCAATAGTGATTGTTAAGATCTCATTACATTGTGACAACAATCAATTGAAGGCAGTCAGCTGGGAAGTTAGCTAAAAATCTATTTGTAAATATATTACAGCAACTGTCGTACTTTCATACAGATATCCTGAGACTGACAATTTCCTCAAGAGAAGCTAGTATGACCTTCCAGGCTGCAAATGGCAAGCTAATGCAGATCAATCAGTTGTATTAGCTATATAGCCAAAGCAAGAAGATAACAAGACACTTTCTAAAGTCATGTTTGCATTTATAAAAGACAAACCACATTCCAGGCACTATATACGTAGGGCACTGGCATTTAACACTGCCTTCTAAAATGAGTATATACTTTTGCTATTATTATGGTGGCACAAATAATACAATTATTATTATACACAATAACTATTAACAGTATAAAAAAAGAAGTGACATAATCGGTATAATTCTATATTGATACATCATCATTTTAAGAACTTGCTTAGAGCCTTTTGCATTTGCCAAATATTATGTACTACGTCTCCTGAGGACGTATTTTCCTCTGGTGAGGTGTGAGAGATATATTCTTAGCTTGGAATTGTCTGGTAGGCGTTTAACCCAAATCTCACTTTGAGAAATAGATGTCACCACACCACTGTAATAAAAACCACATCAATTGTGTTACTAACCAAACATCTCACAAGACCAATTGAGGTGTGCTCACTCTTTGATATTTCACAATGATAACCCCTACCCTCTTGCCTTGGCTCTGCTAGAACCTCAGCAAGTGGAACTTATGGTACACTCACTAAATAATAACATTTCTTTTGCATTATCTTTGAATAATTAACCGAAGTCTTTCATTCAGCTTACATAGGTGCTCACCTTTCTTGTCCATGTTCCTTGGACTCTATGAAGATGTTCTGCCCCTTGTGAAACCACTTGTTCTCATAAAACAACTTCCCATCTTCAACTCGTACCTCGCACATTGTCGTCTCGGTCATTGCCACTGGGAATGTAACGTGTTATTATACTAAAAATGCAAATGTTTCTTCATACCTGGTGGTGGATTTTTGCTAGATGCTCCTAGTTTTCCCTGTAAAATATAAGAAGTATTGTTGCTGAATGATCTGTAATGTATCATTATGCACGATTCAGCAGAAATTTAAGCAATATTTTGGAGAAGCTTTTTTTTTCCTTCTTCTGATGGCTCTCATTTGTTCAAGGAGGTGGGGCTAATGATACTAAGGGTGGGGCAGGGTAAATGCCCTTCCTAAATGAAATCCTAATTCTCAATTCCTGTACTTACTTTAAATATCATCTTCACATCCTCTTCTGCCTCATTCTCCTCCAGAACATAGACCAGGGATGATAGAGGTGCTACCTTTCTTCGTTTCTCTACTGTTGGGAGTGGATCGTAATGCCTCCTTCGAAGCTTCCGTGTAACCATGTTCTTTGGTTCAAAAGAATCTATTGCTGGAGAATACAAGGTATTGTTAAAAAGGAAAGAAAGATTGCTTAGCCATAATTGCAATACAGTGAAGTCCCCCAAATAAATGTATTGACCCATCTCTCCCTAAAGTAAGGCCAACAGCTTTGTATTTGCCTTAGGGGTGTCCTCATTTCTGGGGCTTTGGATGTAGAGGTACCTCCTGAAGCCAGGTCCATATTATGCCTATAGTGATCATAAGCTTTCTTCTTGTCCTGTAAGTCATTTAGTAAACATTCCTTCAGCTCCAGTCCTTTTGCTTCAAACTGTTGCTTAGCTAGTGCCTTTTCCCTCTCATATTCCTCATCTGCTACCTCTAGTTCATATTGCTTGAATACTTCTGCCACAAGAAGCCTGTTCTCATAGTAGTCTCTGATCTCTCTCACTTTTTTGAGGTACTCTGAGTGAGTTCCATCTTCCAACTGCTTTATTTGGTAGTGGAAATGCTGAATTTTGTCTTCAATTGAACTGTATGGTGATTTTTCTTTTAAAAATTGAGCTCCCATGTAGCTATGTGGAGTTACCTGTTCTTTACCGAATCTTCTAAGTCTGTTTGCATCATCTCAGGCTCACTAGCATCTTCTGTATCTAAGAAAAAAACAAGCACCGTCACACACACACTCATGTTTATAGGTTTTACTGTGTTGCTAGTTATATGACTGAAATACCTTCGTCCGAGCTATTATCCCTTGAAGGTCCTTCAGAGTCTTTTTCCAGAGTGTTGACACTTGCCATCAATTTTACGTGGATACATAAGCCTGTCAGAGTGTTTCACGCTGACATTAGTAAATGTATAGACGGCAGTCAGTAGACAGTCCAAAGTCATATTTCTATATAATGCCTATCAATCTAATGAAATGGCACAGACATTTCGTTCGGAGTTCTTGCAAATTCCTGTCGTTACTCGAGTCTATGCTACTGGCTGTGTACTGACAACAATAGCTGTGGTATGTTATACAATACCTGGTTGTTTATTTTATAAAATAGACAATGAATGTGTATCTTTAAACGTGTCGTGGTTGCTACCTTTGTACGCTTACACTACAGTGTTCACCTGATCTATTAATAATGACCTAATAATGATGCAGCTATGATAGTGGAGCTCTCTCTTGATTGGATTTACTATATCTCTGTGTGGGAGTGCTGAATTTTTGGAATACCACATTTTTATTATTAAAAATTATTATTATTATTATTATTATTATTATTATTATTATTATATCTCTTACCATTCATAGAAAATGGCCCTAGTAATCACAAATTTATTGTTAACATGAAATGTAACTACTGCAATGCTAACTGTGAGTGATTTTTTTTTTGGGGGGGGGGGGGGGGGAGGGGATCCTTTTATGCATTTTGGTTCACAAATTACAGATAGAACTATATATATATCATTACAGCAACTCAATATAGTGTCTCCACTCCAACTGCTCTATCACCCCCAACTTGTCAAGGAAGGAGAGGTAAGATGGCACAGAGGTCTAAGCTCTTTCCTCTGTGTTAATAAGTTAGCTGCTGTCCTTTGTTGTACTGTAGTTCTGTGTGCATTAGGTATGGCGGATCGTAACCTGCTTTCTGTTTTATGGACATATTGGATTCTCTTTCCTGTTCAACATGATATTTCTTTATCGATTCTGTCGAAAGCTGGAAGAGACGCATTATGTTGGCAAGACTGCTGACTTTATTCTCATGTTAATCTTTGGGAGCGTCATTACATTAGTATCCTCATGTAGTTTCTGACTCACTTCAGCATGGAGGGTAAATGCATGAGGCACTTTTGAAGGGATCTGATAAATAGAATTAGTCTAAAAGTCTTTTCAAGTAGTTGTGTACACTAAAGATGATAATACATACACTGTTGAGTTCCTTTATTATGGGCTAGTTCATAGCTACTGTAGCTGTCCGTATGATGTTCCTAGGTGAAGCCCTCACCACCATGATAGTCTACATTTGGTGTAGAAGAAACCCATATGTCCGGTATAATTTCTTTGGACTGTTTACATTCCAGGCACCCTATCTTCCCTGGATCTTGGTTCTAATATCAGTCCTCTTTGGAGGGTCTATCATGGTTGATCTAGTTGGTTAGTTGATGGTGTAATTGCAATGTGCTAAGATTAATTTCAAAACAGGCATTGCTGTGGGACATGGCTACTACTTTCTAGAAGACGTATTTCCTAATAAACCTGGAGGTTTTCGCTTGCTCAAGACACCTTCCTTTATGTGAGCAAACTATGCAACACTGCTATATACACCTAAAGAGAAATTTTTGTTTGTAGAGGAAAATTTTTTCTTTGCAGATTTGTCTGTCCCTCAAAACTTCCTTTAAGGACTATATGTATGATCATGTGTCCCTTAAAAAAGTGCACTGATGGACTGTAAATATTTGTATCAGGGGACCACAAACTCAAAAGTAATGCTAATGATGAATTGAGGCTGTTTTTTTTTTAGGAAGCGGATATTTGATGGTCCTCAAGCAGAACCTGATTATCAACCTCCCCCTGAAGACCGCCCAGGTGGTTTTGCCTGGGGAGAAGGAAGACAAGTTGGAGACAACTGATAGTCTGGCTGGATGTAATGCTACACTACATGTCAAAGCCATACCCATGTACTTTAGCTACTTATAACTTATGTGGCTAGCTATATAATTTTCAATAATCAAATTGACACAGGATGCTATTAGCATTACAGAATAATAGTTATTAGCTATTACACTAAGAATCTTTTTCTATTCAGTTAAGTTTGTTTTCTTTCATCCTGTATGCCATGAGTTGTTTTGCCACTTGCTGTTCCATTCCTGCTGTAGCGAGGATTCTGACGACTGCTATTCCACTTATCTCTATTGGTGGGTCGTGCTCCAACTGAACTTCTGACTGGAACAGATTGTGAATGGATTCCAGCACCTTGCAAGTGATCCATCCTTTCTCTTGGTCTGCTATCAGCAAAACGCTTCTTGGGGACATTCTGTATTGAAGTGGATGAGCCCTTGCATGTGGAATTCACACCTTGCAATGTCTTCTCTGCTGAGTGTTCCATCCTCCTACCAACAGAATGGTTCTTGGGGTCATTCTGGATCGAAGAAGTGGATAAGTCCTTGCTTCTCCCACTGAGACTGGGTACCTGACTATGAGAGGTGGGATTTACATTACTCCTCCATTTAACTGCTGCAGTTACACCACTTTGACCTTTAGCTGTAGAATAATTCCTGCTTTCTGCCATATTGGTACTTGCACCCTTGGTTTTCCTCATACTACTGTGAGCCTTATAGGTAGTAACCTCCTTTGATTGTCCAGACTGTGTATTTCTACCATTGCTGGCACTGGAAACTTCCTTGGATGGAAATTTGATAGCTAATTTTGTTGCTTTTCTATTTGTTTGGCTGTGCCCAACCTTAGAATTAGTGGGATCAGGTTTGATAGTTGTAGTGGCAGCAGTTTTTATTTGGCCACGCCTACCATTAGAATTAGTGGGATCAGGTTTGATAATTGTAGTGGCAGCAGTTTTTGTTTGGCCACGCCTACCATTAGAATTAGTGGGATCAGGTTTGATAGTTGTAGTGGCAGCAGTTTTTGTTTGGCCACGCCTACCATTAGAATAAGTGGGATCAGGTTTGATAGTTGTAGTGGCAGCAGAATTTGTCTTGCTCTTTGATCGGAGGTGACATTTAGACTGCAAAAATGAAAACAAGCAGAAAACAAGGGGGTGATGGGGAGGGGGGTAGGACTGAGGGTGCTTAAGCATTCTTGGATGATAATAATAGATTCTATGTCTTATACTCAGCCTGGGCTTAGAGGGAGAAGGGAGGAAAGAGAGAGAGAGAGATGGAGGAACCATCTGTAATCATGATACTGAACCATGTTCCTTATTGACATTGCTTTCTAGTATATTATACCTTTGCAGTACTAGGAGTACTAGGTAGCTACTATTATGAAAATCTGGTGCCATTGCATATTCAATCTCAGACTGGATGAAAACTAATCTTACCTCATGCCACACTAAATCCTTGATTAAAATAAGCTCTCCACATCTTTCACAAGGGCCCATGCTGTCATTATGTGAAAAACTCCTTGTTGGGAGCTCAGCCCCACCCAGAACATGATCTTCTGCATAACTCTGCTCAGGGTTGTAATAAGGTATAAGATGATCTTCACTTGAGGGGAAGAAGGATGATGGTTTGTAAGGATGGCTGTCAAGCACAGGCTACAAAGCAGTATAGCAGTGTTATAATACACATAACTATACATGGAGATCACTGTTTTTAAAACTCACAACCAGGAAAATCCCCCCACCCCCCCCACACACATACACCACCAGTGAAAACACTGTGATACTGTGCATACCTGATGATCCCTTAGTGGAGAGAATTTATCAAAGCCCTGGTAAGGAGCTTCTACATCCCAATGGGACTCCTCTACAGACATCTTGCTTAATGATCTGTCTTCTCTTAAATGGAGAGGAGCAGTTTCTTGCTGAGAATATCCACTATTGTAATGGCTTTCACTGCTATATCCACCAATCAAGTCTTCTTCAGCTTGCAACTTCTTGGCCAATAGCTTGTCTCGTTCTATCCTTTCAATTTCTTTAACTTCATTCTCATGTATCAACCTTGCGAATTCAGCATCAATGTCTAGGTCTTCATCTTTTGAGCCATTTTCTAACTCTCTTCCATGCACGATCATAGTATCATTACCCTCTGTGTAAAATCCTGCACCAATGTTCATTCTTCCACTGTTAGCATTTTTCTGAGCATATACAAGATCTCTCTCATAAATCTGTCTTGCTATCAGAGCATCTCTCTCCTCATCTCTTGAGCCATTTTCTAACTCTCTTCCATGCATGATCATAGTATCATTGCCCTCTATGTAAAATCCTGCACCAATATTCATTCTTCCACTGTTAGCATTTTTCTGAGCATATGCAAGATCTCTCTCATAAATCTGTCTTGCCATCAAAGCATCTCTCTCCTCACTATTTTCAGTGTAAACCTCCTTCATTCCTTCATTTCTCTGAGCATATGCTAAATCTCTTTCATAAATCTGCCTTGCCATAAGAGCATCTCTCTCTTCTCTATCAAATCTTGAAAGTTGAAGATCTCTTTCATTTGGTTTTATGTGCTTATCCCTTGCTTCAGAATGACTAGGGGAGCTTGTCTTTTGAGTATACATGAATCTTGAATCTTGCGGCATGCCTGCCCCAGGAGAATAATGATGAGGCAAGTCACCTGCTGACTTCCTGTCAGGCTCTGTAATCCTCTGATCATGGTAATATTGGCTATCCAGTAGCTGTCTGGCATCATTTCTATCACCTTTATATAAAGCATATAATATACATACATGTAACATCAAGGATGGAAATTTTATTTTCTAGCATACAGAAAACATTTTGTACATAATGTATCAAGCTCCTTCAATGACCAATATGTACATTTACCTTGTTCTATTGAAAATCTTTTCTCCGGTTGGGCATGCAGCTCATTTGGTGGATAGGAGGAAATCTTACGGCCATAATCCTCTACTACTAAGTTCTGAGCAAGCACATGGTCCAAGTCTTCTTCTCCACACACATCAGCCACAGAAGCTAACCATTGAGGATCAACATGAATATCTTCCTCATGACAGTCATGTGATGGAGAAGAAGGCTGTACTTGAGTGTGGTGGTAGGTGTGGTCAAAAACAGGCTCATGTGAGTCATTCATTCTGTGATGAATGAACACCACATCTCCAAATCTTCCATAAGAATCAATGAATTCATGTTGATCTTCTTCTTGCAACTGCTTGAATATCAAAGGATCTAGACTATCTTCTGATTTCATGTGAGCACACTTTGCTAGCTTGTGCTCATCCATGTCACGGAGCATTACTCGCTGGTTGCAGATCTCACAGAAGTCAGTCCGACTACCACACCCATCTACATGTTCCAGGTAGTCTACTCTCCGTATTTCCAGTTGACAATACTTGCACTCAATTCTCACATCAGGACAGTCATTCTCCTACATGAAAACTTATGAATCGCACTATGTACCGTGAAGCCGCTGGTGTGAATGGTGTCACGATGAACTTCGACCCCAAGAAGCATGTCGTAAAAGATAAGTGTAATCTTTGGTTTGGCGCAGTCTTAGCAGCTGATTGAAGTTATTCTCCCCCAGCCATGTTAGCTCCAACTATGTATGTTAGTGAGAATTCTAAGGTTAGGCTACTTCATTGAGGAATGCTACAGCTGTCCATGGTGTGTATGTATTGGATTACAACAAGCTTGGTATGTCATAAAATTGCAGCTTATGTCAACTACATAAAATTTAAAATTCATGACATGATTTTCATCCTTGAAAAAATTTCAAGCTTGAAAAGAAATTACATAGACATGTTCTATAGATAAGTAACAGCTATATTCATTTGATTTTGTATAGTCATAGATGTAGGCTAGGTATTAAGACTGGGGTATTGGTGTTGAGATTCAAACAGCTGTGTCCTTGTTTCAGATGGAAGTGTATGAAGTAAACTCCTATGTGGTTGGATGGCTACAGTTTAAACAACATGATCATTCCTTATTGAATTGCTGCAGTCTGCTAGAGCAAATTCACTTGAGAGAATGGAAATAGCACATTAGTGGCAACCATTATGACTCAGTTGTCCCTAACAAAGGTCGTCTATCAGGAAAAAAACTACTCAGGCTAGAGCTCAGCTTCTTCAACACTTTAGTGATAGACTAACTAGTAGACTCACTAGTAAAAATAATAATATTAATCAATATTCATTCATTCATTCATTCATTCATTCATTCATTCATTGTTGTAGAACATTAATTTTCATCAACTGCTGCACTATTATCATTATTACTATAACAACAAAAATAATTGTTGCTATTATTATTATAAAGGCGGAGCTACCAAATCTTAATGCAATTCTAAGTCTTATTACTGATATTAGAGATTTTGAAGAATTTTAAAGAAGCAAAAATACTTCAAAAATGCAGATGTTCAAAGTTCAATACACTAACCCAAGCAGGTCTAGAGTAAGACTAATGCCAGAATCAATTACAAAGATCATTAAAATACGTTCAAATATACTGTACAAGGGTTATTTAGCTGCCATTTTACTAAGTCCTTGGAGGGGTCAAAGGACAATTCCCCT
Source organism: Diacarnus erythraeanus (assembly GCA_964016965.1). NCBI lineage: Eukaryota > Metazoa > Porifera > Demospongiae > Poecilosclerida > Podospongiidae > Diacarnus > Diacarnus erythraeanus. Next base: position 1,251,465 of record OZ024679.1, on the reverse strand, counting down.
TATTCTGAGAGGTTAAAGTTCATCATGACATCATTCACATGAGCAGCTTCACGTCATATATACATACATAGTGTGATTCAAAACTTATTCCAACTGTAGTATATGTATATATGTAGTATATGTATATATGTAGTGTAGTAAGTTGATAATACATACAAACAAACACTCCTCTACTTGTAGGTAGCTTTTAACACATTATTATATGTACTAGTATCACCTGATTGTGTCATAATCATATGTACATAATAGTAATCAAGACATCTGTGATTAGGGTTATCCAAATTATGCTAAAATTTCCTCCCATTATGCTTTTTGGCACTGCCATGATTTTTGGCCTATTATGCTATTTATGCCACTTTATGCTCATAAAAATATGATAAAATTATCCACTAGCAAGTAGATAAGCCATTATTAGTCACTACAACATAGTTCTAGAGATTATTGTACTATAGAACTAGAAGCCATTTTACATAGGAGTCAGGATTCAGGCTAACTGTACTACAGCTGCTGCAGCAGTGATTAGGATCATGTATGTGCATGTGGTGGGATGTATGTGGCATGTGGCAGCAGCTAGGCTAGGCTGACCCAGTGCTGAGCTAGCTAGCATTTAAGTTAATGGCTGCCTGAGATTGCTGACTACTTTTTATTAAAAAAGGCCCTATTATGCCAATTTATGCTGTTATGCCCTTGTGTCCCTATTATGCAAAAAAATATGCCGGCATGGTGTTCCTATCTGTGATCTGGTTTTGTAAGTCAGATTGTATAACTATCATAAAAGTAAGAGTATAATATTCTATGTGAGTCTTATGAGTTACTAAACTATAACCTAGATAGCAAGATATCACACCAACTTTATCACTATCTACAACTACACATTCACCTCAAAGCTTCAAAAGATTAATATCAATTTGGTCGACCCACTAAATTCACATCCTGTTATATCACAGATGAGTGTCCCTCGAAATCTTATCTGCATAGCTTGACTATTTGGAACAATTGCCCTCATGTAACACCCAGAACAAGTCACTCTCACCTTGTGATCATCCAGATCTTCCTTGGAAATACCTTTACCACAGAGGTCACATGGGACAGGGGCATGTTCCTCTTTATAGTGACTCTCCAGTTCTGACTTTGGCACTGGCTCCCCACAACTACTACACAGCTCTATGTACCTTGAGCAGTGGCTCTCATGAAGTTCATATTTCGCTTCATCAATATCTCTTTTGCTGCAGAGAGAAATATTTACACTTTCTCATACATCCTCACAATAACATAATAGATTTCACATTGACAGAAACGTTATAGTTACTAACACAGTTCTACAATGGAGCTAGCTGGCTAACACAGTCCCACGATGGAGCTAGCTACCTATATAGCTATTGGAGGAATATTTTCTACACTTACCAATTGATACACCGTATCTTTCTGGGTTCTTCTTCAGTAGCCATTGGGCGTAATATCTTAGTAGATGTGATTTGAATCAAAGTACAAGTTATTTCAAGTCACTGACACATGAAGTTAACATGATTCAGCAAAAAAGTCCCCGCCCTCAAAAGGCCACACCTAATAGTTTTGATTGACACCCCACCCCACTCAGTATAGTTTTTAGCTAGCGAACTATGGCGCATTTACTCGGACAGTATCGGTTTGAAGCTATTCGTGACAGAGAAAAATTTGAGAAAGAACTGGTAAGTTAGGTAGCTAGGCTAGCTACGTGAGAAACAATAGCTATATTCTGATATTATAACAGCATGAAGCATTTCATAAGGGTATTAATGCTAAAGAAGAAAGACCAAAGGAAAAGCATGTCAGAAGTAAGTATTGCTAGCTAGCTTAACGTAGCTAAACTGATAAGCAAGTTTTAGGTGATTTTTCGTTATGTGAAGATGCCCCAACCCTCCCTCTCCAGAATATACTGTCATTGGTGAAAACAAACTTTAAACCACATACTTCTGGGGAGAACACTGATAAAGAAGGATCCTTAAGTCATAGTGTCCTTTTGGGAGGTTCCAAATCCCAATAGTCATTGATTACATCATAAAAACCATTAACAAACATAATTTCATCTTGTCTTTTGTTATCTGCAGATATTCTCATTGCAACTTGGAGGGAGAAGAGTTGCTATACTTGTTGGAGGACCCTTCAACAGTTTCCACTGCTCAAATCTCACATTGTGTGCTGGAAAGCATGTTTTGTTATTCACAGGATGTTTAGAGATGGTCATCCTGATGTAAGTGGCCATGATGACAAGTTTCTCATGGGATGAGTATGTCTATTTCCACAACTCTACATCTGTAAAATTATGACAAGTTTTTTAAGAGATGGTCTGACCCCCTTTTTAAAGAATATTTGCTTTATGAGTATGACCTCAAAAAGTACAAAGTGAAAATCCCATAACAGATATAGTCACATTGCATTCTCCTAAGAGTTTCCTTTTCTGAAATCCCCAATCAACTCACTGAAGTGCTCCTGGTCATGCGCAAATTAGTGACTTGATATGGTAGAGCATTCCTTTGTCCTGTTTACTTGGCAAGAACTGTCCTTACCACTGTCCTCCTCACCTCAGTCCACCTTATCACTGTCCTAACAAGCATTCCTGAGAGTGATAGAAATTGTGGCTTTGGGTACAAATAGAACATCTGAAGTGTTCAGAGACACGGTGTTTGTCTAGCTGAGTGTAAAATACTGGTATGTATACAGGTTGTAAAGAAATCTGCTGGCCATATGAAGTATTTGGGCGATACTGGGAAACACTGGGTAAGTATGGTGTAGAGGGCTTGTTTAATTAAGGGGATATGTGTATGTGTGTGTCTATGTGCTGGTTAAAGTTGGGCATGTCAGCTTCATTAAGAGGTGAGAGTGTAGGAAGGAGTTCAGGATCTAAGGGATGATACTGATTAAGGGATGAGAGTATGAGATTGTGGGTATGTGTGTGAAGTGGTGAACAAAATGGAGAGTAGAATATTTCACTATATTGGATGGCTGGTTTGATACTGTTCACCATTTCTTACAGAGTCAAGCCCTTGCTGGATATGCTCCTTTAAACTCCGCCTACATCCGAGTCCTCATGAAAAGAGTATCCTTTATTGTCAAGGTGATCAAACTATCTGTACTTGTCAGAGCATTAGCCAGCTTTTGAAAGTGATAAACTCTTGGGAAGTAGAAAACCTAGCTATTATAGAACCAACATTGAAGTTAGTTTTTAAAAATACATGTTAAAACTCATAATTATAATGAAAATATTAAAATTAATTTTTTTTTGGAGATCAGAATCCTGAAATACCTGGCAAACTCAGTTTTGAAGACAAACCTTATGAAGTGCCTACAGATATTGATCATGTGTGAGTGTTAGTAGTGTAATAATGACTACAAATGTCCCTTTATGACCATGTATAATACTACTGTGTATCCCTAATATCGTGTTATTTGGAGGGAAACCATCATCAGTGTTTGCTATCAAGAATACAAATAGTCTAACTTATTTGGCTGCTGATATATCAGTGTATGTCCATTTAGCAGTGGGCTAATAATAGTGTGTCTGCTAACTTCAGTGTCAGTTAAAATTATGCACATATAATAATTCAAACATGCATGTCCTGCCAACTACCTCAGGTTCAGTTTTGCGATCGAGGTCTTTGAAGTGCAGTCGTCATTGCTTCACTTTTATGCTGCTGTTATGGGCAATGTGGACCCTTCACAAGGGGTTAATGCCGGACAGATCCAGTGCAAACTAGCTCCCCTCATCCCTGCCATCCAGGACTCTGCCACTCTCTACGACCTCATATTCAAGCTGATGAAAGCATTGCATGCATGTGAGTGTAGAGTATAGTCTATGTTGTCATTATTGTTGTGGTGTTTGTATGAATTTCCAGCTCTACCAGCAGAAACCCTTGAAGGTCACAGGGAAAGATTCGACAGGCAATACCATGCGTAAGTCATGTATTGTGATCTGGGAGTGTAGGATGAGACTTGTGGTGAAATAGGGGGGACCAGTGGAACAATTCAACACAAAGGATCATTATTTATAACTGTGGCACTACTCCTGTGATTCAAGAGAGAACCCTTAATTAAGTTGAGATGAGCCAACTGTTGTGTCTGTAGAAGAGGTCTTGTCTTAATATGGAATTATATGGCGTTTCATGTGGAGAAAAGTTCCTAAACAATCAATAAAGCATTTGATTATATAATAAAGGTCATTGTTTATCATACTTCCTACTGGTCAGGTCCCAAGATAACTCACTAGAACTCAATAGGTGGCCCATTTAAGGAGGTTTCACTGATAAAGCTCTACAGGAAGCTAATATCTGTTTGTCTGGTTTTACTGTGAGAGTATTGTGAACTTAAAGATCGTCTTTTCTCTCCCTCTCCCATACTAGTTTGAGAAAGTACTTCAATGATGCTAGCAAGATGAAATACCTCCAACCTCTGGTCAAGATCCCAAAACTAGGCCCCGACCCTCCCAGCTTCCTTCTCCCTGGACAACTTATTGAGCTGGAACTGGCTAAGCAAGTGCTGCTAGCTCAGGTGGATGAAGAGGCATCCATAAGTTCTCTGGTAGATACAGAAGTGGAGGAACCAGAGGCAGCCACCAGTTCGGTGACATCACAGTCCTCTAATAGCATGTTTGACAGAAACTTTGAAGGATTCAATGAAAGCTTTGATTTTAATGCTCAGCGTAGTCCTCCTGTAAAGTTAAAGGACTCGAGGTAGTTAATGCAGTGGAACATCTCTAGTCCAGCCCCCTGAAATGAGGACACCTCAGTGTACAATAGAACCTCTATTCCCACTCCCTGAAATGAGGACACCTCTGTATACAGTATATTCCAACCCCCTGAAATAAGGACACATCTGTATGCAGTAGAACCTCTCTATTCCAACCCCCTGAAATGAAGACACTTAAAGCTATGTCCAAGATAACAGTATGTATTAGCATTAATAACCTAATTTGTCACAGGGTGACCAGGTTACACTGGTGGGTAGTTTTATTGAGGTACTGTTGATTTTTAAATGACCCATTGCAAATATAACCCACAAAAGGAAATATTTCCTTGTATTTTCTCATGTTATTATAGAGACGACTTAATTGAGCAATTAATGCGGGAAATTGTGGACCTGAAGGCTCAGAGAGATGGACTACTGAGCCGATTAGAGCAGCTAGAGGCTGAACTCAATGACTATAAGGACATTGCTGAGCAGACTTGTAATGTAAGTTTATACAGGCTGTCCTGGTTGTATACAGACATGTTTTAACCAGTGATGTATGTAGCTACATGTATGATTAGAGGCCAGTGAAATACATCTCTGGGTGGACCTTGGGAAGATCATTACCATGTTATATCACAACCATTAGACCATAACCTGGATAGTAAGTGTTCTGTGGTTCATTTTTAGGAGAATGTCCTGCTGAAGCGTCAAATTGATGCATCTGCAACAGAAAAAGGAGCTCAAAGTGAATTAGAAGGTGTGCTATGTACTAAAGAATTTTGTTCGTGTTTACTATTAGTAGCTTGCATAACTGTCTAACATATGTTGTGTACATCTGTTCGAGTTGTCTGTCAATAATAATACTGTATAGCTAGTCTAGTGTACATATAATTTCTGTTCAATACTTCATTATCTGTCTCTCTTGCTGTCAGTCCGGGCCAAAGCTTCTGAGGAGAAGTTTGTGAAGCTGAGAGAGGTTTATCAGAAGTTACGTTCAGAGCATATAGTCCTCCTCAGAACAAATGGAGAGTCTCAGAAGCGATTGCAAGGCGTAGATCAAGAAAAGGCCAATATGGAAGAAGAGATAAAGGTCTGTGGAGTGTTAGTGATGAGGAAATGTGAGGATGCTCTCACTCTCCTTGTTGTGTTCTCTCTGTGTGTACAGAAATACGAAGACAAGATCTCAGCATTGACAATGGAGATAGAGGAAATAAAGATTCATGCAGTATGTATCCATGTCTTAGTCTTTTTTGACCTTGTTGGTCAGACAAAGTTGATTCCTTGGTTCTCATCACTCACTTCCTCAAATACCATGAGGGAGTGTACATTTTGTGGTGGTAAAGACTAAAGTTGTATTATATTTCAGCTTTCATATTAATTTTTATCCCACAAATTGTTACCCGAAACTGTTTCAGTGTGTGATAATGAGTCTATTCAGTGATATTTATTGCTTATTCAATCAGAATGATGAGGGGGCCCAAGTAGCTCTGCTTAGGGAAGAATTAAAGAAGAAAGAGATGGTGAGGACTTCTATAACTATTAGCTACAATCAGAGTTGTCAATTTAATTTCCTCCAATTTCTAGCAATCTCTGCAGCTGGAAAAGGCTCAAAAGTCTTTATCAGAGGAACTGGAGACTAAGAGTCAACAAGGCTCACACAAACTCATAGGTTTGTCTCAGGGATGGCCACTGTAACATCTCAAGGGGTGGGGCACAGAGACCTGTAGGTTTGTCTCAGGGATGGCCACTGTAATATCCAAAGGGGTGGGACACGGAGACCCGTAGGTTTGTCTCAGGGATGGCCACTATAATATCCCAAGGGGTGGGACACAGAGACCGTAGGTTTGTCTCAGGGATGGCCACTGTAATATCCCAAGGGGTGGGACACAGAGACCCGTAGGTTTGTCTCAGGGATGGCCACTATAATATCCCAAGGGGTGGGACACAGAGACCCATAGGTTTGTCTCAGGGATGGCCACTATAATATCCCAAGGGGTGGGACACAGAGACCCATAGGTTTGTCCACTGTAATATCCTAAGAGGTGGGACAGAGACTTGCTGTCTTGTCATTCTTCCAACTCACCTGATACCTTATTGTCCAATTTACCTCTTTCCTGTCTGGGAGATGAGTGGCCACATCAAAAGTATTTCTGCCATAGTCCTCTAATAATATGTAATAGGGAGAGGGTGACCCTCAGCTAGAACCTTTCAAAGTGTTACTTTCTTTCTCTTTTCTTACCTTCCCAATAGAGGATGCTGTTGAAGAAGCTGAAAGTCTGATCCGAAGGGTAGTGGAAGAGTTGTCCAATCCAGCCATGGGAGGTGTGACCTGTACTCCCAGTTTCCTCTTGGAGAGGACCAGGACATGTCTGGATGTCATTGACAATGCTACTGCAAACTTCTCCCTCTACAACAACGACTCCTCAGGTAATCATGAGGTGGCTATGCATGGTAAAGAGGTGGCTAAAGATGGCCATAATCAAACAAATTACCCAAGTATTCCTAGTTGGTGGGTAATTATTTTTGTTTGTTTGGTGATAAACCCTAACCATAATACACAGGTGGGTTGTCTTGTAGTGGTCATGAATATCATTTTTTTTCCCTCTAGCTCTCAGCAAAGCTCTGTCCAGTCTTCCTTCCCTTTCCCACTCACTAGGAGAGGTTATGCTGCAGGGTGTAGCCACCTCCCACATGGCTTCAGCTGAAGATGGAGAGAGTAGGTTGCTGATAAATTAAAGTAGGGGAATTGAAAGTAGGGGAATCGGGTCAGAAGAGACCATAGTGAACTCTGTCCATGTTACCATCAGTGAAGTTTCTGTTTCTGTTTCTGTTAGAGTTGGTTAAAGAATGTAAGACCATTGGTGAGGAGAGTTTGAAGTTTCTGTCAATACTGAAGCTTGATAGACCAGGATCTGGTAAAATTTCATCTGGAGCAAATGATCTGCAGAAGTCAATCCGTGCACTTCAAAGGAAGACAAATGTGAGTGTTGTTGTTGTTGTTGTTTATGAAATAAATAATTACATCATCTCCCTCCCTCGTTAAAGTATTTTGTCCTGACCACTTGTCTCTGTCCTTACAGGAATTAATTCCAGAGAATGAAACTGGTGGAGTGGAAGAGAACGGTGCCATTGGTGATCTAGTGGATGAAGAGCTGGCATCCACGGCACAGGCAGTTGAAGCAGCTGCTCTTCGAATCCAGGAGATGCTGAAGAAGAGTAGGGAAGATGATACTGGTGTCAAGTTGGAAGTGAATGAAAGAATATTGGATTCATGTACGGGACTCATGAAGACCATTAAGATTCTCATTGCCAGGAGCAAAGACTTGCAGTCTGAGATTGTAGGGGAAGGAATGGTGAGTGTGATAATGCTATAGTGTGAGGTGTGCTGAAAGGAGGGAGGGAAGAGGTGTGTAAAGAGACAAGAGTGAAGAAGAGTGAAAGAAATAATGGGAAGAGGGAAGGTGTGTGAAGGGATAATGGGAAGAGAGAAGGTGTGTGAAGGGATAACGGGAAGAGGGAAGGTGTGTAATGGGAAGAGAGAAGATGTGTGAAGGAATAATGTGAAGAGAGAAGGTGTGTGAAGGGATAATGGGAAGAGGGAAGGTGTGTGAAGGGATAATGGGAAGAGAGAAGATGTGTGAAGGAATAATGGGAAGAGAGAAGATGTGTGAAGGGATAACGGGAAGAGAGAAGGTGTGTGAAGGGATAACGGGAAGAGGGAAGGTGTGTGAAGGAATAATGGGAAGAGAGAAGGTGTGTGAAGGGATAACAGGAAGAGAGAAGGTGTGTGAAGGAATAATGGGAAGAGAGGTGTGTGAAGGGATAACAGGAAGAGAGAAGGTGTGTGAAGAAATAATGGGAAGAGAGAAGGTGTGTGAAGGAATAATGGGAAGAGAGAAGGTGTGTGAAGGAATAACAGGAAGAGAGAAGGTGTGTGAAGAGAGAGGAGGACCTATTCTAGAGAGAGAAAGGGGTGTAAAAGGGTTGGTAGGTAGGCTATCCATAGTACCAATGTTATCTATGGTACAGGGTGCTCATAGTAACATCAATGACTTCTACAAGAAGAACTCTCGATGGTCAGAAGGTCTAATCTCAGCGGCTAAGCAAGTTGGTTGGGGTGCATCTGTTCTCGTGTGAGTTCCCAATGTAGTGTAGCCATTACAATGGAAACATCCTTATCTAATTCCATACTCTATGATCAATAGAGAGGTTTTATGAGAACACAATAATGAGTTTTCATCATCTTATATACCCCCAGTGATGCAGCTGACAAGGTCATAACAGGTGCTGGAAAATTTGAGGAACTGGTGGTGGCATCACATGACATAGCAGCTAGTACTGCCCAGCTCGTAGCAGCCTCTAGAGTCAAGGCTAGACCGAAGAGCGATAAACTCAAAGCTCTGAAAGTTTCATCTAGAGATGGTGAGGAACTAGTTATGTCATCCTGGAAAGCAGGAAGGTGTACATGTTCTCTATAGCTTTTGCCAGAAACAGGCTGAGGGGGTAATAAATTTGCCCTCTTGCTTTATCTTGCCTCTACGTTTCCTCCCAATGATTTTTTATCCCTGATCTATTTCTCCCAAGATTCTCTACTACTGACCTCTTTGTCTCCATTTAATAATTAGTGAGTGAAGCAACAGGACAAGTGGTTGCATCTGCTCAGACCGGCTCTGAATTTCGACGTCAAGGTTCATTGGCTAAGTTTGACTACTCAAAGCTGTCCTTGACGCAGGCCAAACGTCTGGAGATGGAATCACAGGTAAAGGCACTGGAATTGGAGAAAGAACTGGAGATGGAGAGGACAAGGTTGGCAGAGTTGAGGAAGATTCATTATCACCTGGCAGGAGCCAGCGAAGGATGGGAGGTGAGCTGGACATTGATATAGTTTTAGCCAGCTTTCTCACACAAATCAGTCAAAATCTAGCAACATATAAGGCTTTTTGGCCAGTGTCAAAGGAGCAGGCCCTCTTTGCTGTCTTAGCCAGAACCCTGTCTACTTTATGTATGCGCTGCATGAATGAACAGTACATTTTCTTGTCTTTTCTGTAGGAACAAGCTGAAACATAGAGAATACATACCTACCTATACATAACATTTAATTTGTGATTGGTTTTTTTTTTTATTTTCTAACATACTTTTTATGATGCATGTAACAATATACATGTATTTCACATGCATGACATGTAAATGTGCAATGCATCAATGCAATAGAATGTATATACATGTATTTCACATGCATGACCAATGTCATGTAACAATAATATGAATGTATATATACTATGGTTGGTAGAGGAAGTCTCTCCCTCAAATTGACCCCAGCCCATCATGACTGTTAAAGGTTGAGATTTTTACAATGTTTACTGTCATTGCATTGGGTGTCTGTGCCCCTATAATTCAGTCTTCCATTCTTCCACTTCTTGTGGGGTGTGGTCATGGTCCAGTAGATAGGTCCTGTATACCACCAGTGGGTCAAGGGGGTTGTGCCGATGGAATGAAATGGCCATCTGTAATCTTAACACTGCCTCAGGGAAGCTGGGAGGCTGGGACTACAATAATAAAAATTGTCTGCATGAGTAATAAGAAATTCATGTGTTAGGCACTGACAGGCAGGCTCTTTGACCCCTCCCCCCCCAGCTACCATAACCAGACATACACAGGGCTATTATGTCACCTGATGGAAGAGTGGGGAATGGACTACATCCCAATTGAGCAACTTTCCCATGGAACCAAGGTACATGTCATCTGGATAATCATTAGAAGGACATTTGTGCCTGGACTCCACCAGACTAGTCACTGCTTGTTGACTCAGAACCATTCTGATTGTATAAGAGAAGAGGAAGGGTAGGAGGGAGAGAGGGAGGGAGGGAAGAAGAGGAGAGAGGGAGGGAGTGAAGAAGAGGAGAGAGGAAGGTAGAGTAAGAAGAGGGATTCTTAGTTGAACTCAATAACCAGATTACCAGTACTTACCCTCCTCCACCAGTCACGTAAACGATGCCATCAGCACTCTGAGCATTAAAACCATAAACTTCCCCCAACAGGATGGGATGGGTGTGGTCATAACACCGAAGAAGGTGGAGCAGCCTAGGTACACTGGGTAATACACAATTTTACAACGTAACACTCACTAATGTGATACAATGGAATTCTATAAGACATTGTGACTTAGTTGAGGGCAGGACAAGGATAGGACGACTGATTAGAGCTAGCTATGCTGACCTCAGCAGAGTGTCATCATCTGCTATAACCAACCACTTCAGTGAGTGAGGACTGGAGACAGATCTTGAATCAGAATAGAATTTCTTTATTATTGCCGAAGTTTTCCCACAGTGACCTAATTACATCAGTCACTTGTGATATAGACATGTTGGTGAGATCACTGACCTTTCTCAGTGTTAGGCACTCCAACATCGATAGTAGAATATTCTTTGTCCTCGGTTTCACTGTAGTACATCACAGAATCACCAGCATCAGGGCCCCAGGTATCCAAAATGACAGGTACTACAGAATAATGTGTATCCTATAAATACATGGGACCATTAATGTATCATTCAGAGTAATATTTTAGACTTCAGAATACACACACTCTACGGGTCTGGAGGTAGCACATGGCTACGGTCTGACCAATACTTTAGATGCAGTGTAAAAAAAAACAAAAAAGTGGATTTATCCATTACATCTTGAACTGTGGAACTTTGAACATGTTTTCACTGCAAAGTGGACATCTTCCACTGTGACCTCCTCTCTCTTTGAGCAATCTGGTATCTCCTGTTTGTAGGCAGTAGCACAGCTGCTATCCTGTGGAAGAGATCTTGAGAGACAGAATTGAGGGAGGTGAGTAAGGAGTGTGGCTGAGGGTGGAGAGGGGAGAACAACAGGAAAAAGCTCTTCCATACGAAGGGTACGGTGGTACTTGAAAAACATTGCTAACTGAATCAAACAAAAAAAAAAGTGGAACAGATCTCTTTATAGTTAATCCATGTACATACCTCATATTGGGAATCAATGTTAAATAACACTTTGAATTCCTTCGAATGCTTGTATGCCCTGAACCACCAGAATAACATGATGAAATGAAGTCCTGCTAAAAGGTCCTCCATTATGGACTCCTTGGGACAAATTAAAGTGTGCTGATTAGAGGGGAGGAGCCTCTTTTCAGGGGGTTAAAGTTCTATTCATGTTAATACAACTTGGGACTTATCTAGTGTCCTTAACACAGAAGTGTTCTTATTTCAATTCTTATACAGAGGTATCCTATTTCAGGAGGTTAAAATAGAGTGGTTCCACTATATCCAGAGGTGTCCTTATTTCAGGGAGTTGGAATAGAAGAGTTCCACTGGTGTTCTTATTTCAGGAGTTTGGAACAGGGGGTTAAAGTTCTATTCATGTTAATACAACTTGGGACTTATCTAGTGTCCTTAACACAGAAGTGTTCTTATTTCAATTCTTATACAGAGGTATCCTATTTCAGGAGGTTAAAATAGAGTGGTTCCACTATATCCAGAGGTGTCCTTATTTCAGGGAGTTGGAATAGAAGAGTTCCACTGGTGTTCTTATTTCAGGAGGTTGGAATAAAGGGGTTCCACTATATCCAGAAGTGTCCTTACTTTAGGGGACTGGAATAGAGGAGTTCCACTTCATTTACTCAAGAGATAACCTCCTATGATTGAATAATTAATTACCTTTGGAGGGCTGGCCTGGAGAGAATAAACCCTGAAGGAAAATTTGGATAAGAGAGGGAATGAGGTTCAGTGTAATGATGAATAATTGTATGCTTAGTGTCTGAGAGAGCATGTCCAAGGAAGAACTCCTGGGAAGAAGGAAATGGTTCTAAAGTGTCTTCCAATGAAGAAAAGTTGATGCAAGTATCTTCATCAGCAAAAAGGAACCACTTAGCCCTGTCATAGTTCTTTAATCTAGGTAATTGATACACACAGGCATGATCTATTGATACACGACAGATATAGGTTAGGCACGTTGATACAAAATATTATTATACTGAGTTGACACAGGTAGGGGACATTGTCACAAGTTCCTGCTAGGCAAGTACTAATAATGCTTCAGTCATTATCTCTGCCACACACCATTCCATTGGAAAGAAAAGGATGAACCTTAGATTATTATTAGCAAGCATAGGCAGGGTGTCTTGCTATGTAATCCCTTGTTTTGCATGCAATGAAACAGGTATTTGCATACACTTTAATTAGGGGTATGATAGTCCAACCAGCTCCCTCCAGATCCAGTTCATGTGTTGATAGTACAACTGGCTGCTTCTGAAAATAAAAATTTTGCTGAAATTGGTGCCACACAATTGATTGATTATACAGTACCTTTGTCATGGAATAGAGCTCATCCTTCCAGTGTTGAATTTTGGACTCTGTCTTGGTGACATGGAACTGGTTTTGTTGGGTGAGGACCACTATCACCAGTCCTTCCAAACCTCCTGAGAGCTTGCTACGTAATTATAAGCGACCTGACTATTACCAAACCTTACCCAGTATAACCCTGAAGAGTGTAAGGAACACTACGTATCGCCTCCAAGAACACAAGGTCATAGCGCTCATAACTTGCAGCGGTACCGTAAAGAACGTTCACTCACAACTACCATTTTTGTTAATTTTTGCCCATAGCCAAAATAACCCATAATGTGCATTCATGGAAGGTAGAAAAGGGGTTATAATGTTATCGTTTTTCTTCTACTAGCCGTGGATAATGTCCAATTCTCAATTTCAAGTTCCTTCTCTTCTTTTTGTGCTGTATAGTTTGTCGTAGGTCACCTGCCCCTCCTCCAAGCCCAACCCTATCAGAGGCTTCGGCCAACTCAGAGAGCCTACGCTGTTTCTCTGATTCATCCATCATCTCAGTGACATCTAGTGAGTCATCAGGTCTGTCTGAGTAAAGAGGTTTTGGTCGCTTTGATAAAGAAGAAAAAGGGTTGGAATCTGATGGGGACTCTTCAATTTCCATGTCTTCTTCTTCTCTCCTAATGAAGTGTTTCTTTCCAATATGATTTCTGATTGTGAGCACAAACATAAGACAAATCAAGGAGATGCATACACGTGCAAATAAATGACATGCAGGCATTCTCACAGCCCATTATTAGTGAATTATTTATTGCCCACTTTTATGCTCACGGTTAGTAAGTACGTACAATTCTCTATAGGGCCAGCTGTCAATGTGTCAATGTTTCAAAACTCTAAGATATAAATACATACACAAACCTCAAATCTTCTTGTTCTTTTCCTCCACCTCCTCTTCCTCCTCCTCTCATTGCTCTCTCCTTCAAAGACCAAGATTCTTTCGGCTTCCCATATTTTTGATAGTATACACTGTTCTTTGCAGCACCTTTCTCTTTCAGATCAGCAACAGTTGCAAATCTGAGCAGGAGCCTGTTAGCCTTTGGATGACTCTCTCCGTACCTCCAGTGCAGGAATGAATCACATGACTTTTCTCCTTTAGCTTCATTCTGGTCTCTATGCACCAAAGAACAAGATTCATCTTTAGTACTTTGGATCTGAGCAGATTGGTTCTGATCTGTTTGGCTCTGATTCCAATCAGTTTTGTTCTGGATCTGGTCAATTTGGTTCTGATCAGTTTGGTTCTGATCTGTATCCATTGGTTTTACAGATGATTCGTTCTCATACTGACTATGAAGGGCCACTGGTTGCCTGCCAAGTCCAAACAGAGCTCTGTGAGCAGATGCAGTATCATCCCACACAACATTACCTACAATTAATGTAAGAGATTTCAAGTCTTAGTTACGTGCATGGCTTATAAGTAGAGAGTTTTCCAGTATCTCCATCTCACAGCATTGCAATATTGCACCAGTACCTCTCCTCAACTCTCTACACATCAATTTACCCACACACACCACATCAAAAAAAGATTTAGGTTGTGAAAGCACATACAAGAGACAGAAAATATTCATCAGCTCACAAGAAGAGTCATTGACCCACTCAATGTTCCTCGGGGAATAAAGTTTGAAGTAAGAGAACACATCTCGGCTGCTCATCTCATCCGTTCCATGAAGGTGGATGGCTTCTGGACGAATCTCGGCATTGGGGACAACTGGCAAGCTTGCAGAAGAGAAAAAGGGAGTGTAAATGTGTGTTGACGGAGTACATAGGTCACTGACTCTATATATAGCACCTGTTAATTAATTTGATTGGTTCACCTCCAGTTGCTACAAGTTTCACCCCAAATCTCTTTGCACGGGCTTTCCTACGTTCCACAGAATGTTCTGGATCCTCTTGTTCAGAAGAAACCATCTCATGACCAAATCGTTTCATTCTAGCAGCTCTTTTCTGGGAAGCTTCCTAAAAAGTACACAATCACAATTATTATGATTGAACTTTGCACTGTCAAGGACTATCATTGACAGTTGGCTAAAAAAGGTGTGTGGGAAGATGCATATTGTGGCCATTCCTTTTCTTTCAAACCTACCTCTGAAGTGGTATCTATTCCAGTGAAGAAATTTCCACCATGATTTACATATCTGAAGGTCTTCTCTCCACCCTTAATCCTAACAGTGGGCGTCACCTCTACTTCAGAGGTTAACTCAGGCCTTCCTTCTCCACTCTCTTCTCCTTGCAGCTCTCCGACATTGTCTGGTGTCGACAGGTTAGGTGATTCTGTACCTGTAAAGTCAGGTTCCCTTTGATCTTGAGCGGTTGGAACAGTAACATTCTCCATGTTTGTAGTTTATCCTGCTCGTTAATAGTGTTTGTATCTATGACGACCAATTACCGAACAGAATATAATTATGCATGATTTAGAGAGAAGTGATGATAATAATAACACATGCATAATAATAATGATTCAAAGACAAATACTGCAGATGAAAATGGTAATCTTGTAACGTGAAAATCATCAAATAGTGTAAATTATGAGTCCTTTTCTTCTTTCCATGTGGCATAGCCAAGTTCAACAAGTTCACGATTAATAAAAGTCGGAGTCTAGAATTATCAAGGGAAAAAAACAATTATACCGTAAAAAATTTTTTGTAAACAAATTGTTAACAGATCTCGTAAACAGACTTTTGAGTAGGGACAGAAGGTGCAAAGAATTTCCACAGATTCCAAACAAACACATAGTTATCTACGACCATAATCAGAATACCCACCCACAGTAGCCTCATACCTGTGCTCCCAACTGCGTGTAAAGTTCCACCATTGGGATACGCCCAGTACTGTTAAGGGGCCGCCCAGCACTGTTAGGGGTGCCTGTGCCTGTGCCAGTATCGGATCTTACAGATGTTGGAGACTCATTCTTGTTCGCATGGAGGGCAGATGATCCCATAGAAGCTGATGGTGATGATTCTGCAGAAGCTGGTGATGACGACATGGAGTCGTTATCCAAGAACCCAGTGATGTGAACCTCCAGGATCATTCCTTCCACCAGCTGCTGTAAACTAACTAGTCCAGTCTCAGAAGATGCTGTGGATGAACAGAACACAGAGACAGTAACATGCACAGGTCCAGGAATTTGTGGAAGATACCTTCTTTGGGTTCCACATGTGCTAGTCTTGACTTGAAAGCCTGTATGGGAAGCTGACAGTGTTCTCTCCTATAGGAAAGAGAAGCACTTAGAACTAGAACAACAATAACAACAACAAACAAGCACAGATCTATATATTTACCTCAGAGGCCTGATTGAGGATGGTGGAACTACTACTGTGCTACCATAGTCCATAAGTTGCACTTCGTAACTAGCAGAGTTGTCTCCAAATCTTGTAATACAGCCTCTCAGCCAGTGGATCTCACTAACTCTGACAGCACAAAACTTTCCCAATAAATTCTTATCCTCTTCATTAGCATGCATGTAATCTTTTCCAGTGGCTGTGGCATAGCAGTAGGTGTAACTCATGCTCTGGTGCTGTTCATCCAGTTCCACACTCTTCTCACAGGACACCAGCCACACATCATTCACACTCTCAATATAACACACCATAGCAGAGAAGGATGTTGATGGGATGAAAGCTGGGAGGAGTTCTAAATCCCATGACTCCCCCCCATTTGAATTAGGGAGTGGACTAGGGATGGGTGAGGCATGTTGGAGCAATGGATTACTGCTACTCCATAAACCTGGGATTTCAATTTCAGGGTGTTTCATTTCAATGATTCGTAAAGCTTCTTCAACCTGCTTGGAAGTGCCCTGAACAGCACAAGACACCACTTCAGCACTTTTTGGAAGATTCTTTTGGTTGATGTAGACATAGGCTCCATCAGAATCAACCATGAGAGATTTTATGTTCTTTCCTTGCTTGCCTATAAAACGTCCCACCAGGTCTCGGGGAATCTGTATCATGACACGTACTCTGTCTCTTCTCCCCATAAATGGTGTACTTTTCGTTGACTCGAGAGACTTGGCTTCAGTAACATTTCTCACTATTTCAGACTGCGAATGTTTGGTCTCATCAGTGGATGGAGAAGGGCCATTTGAACACTTCATCCATTTGGTAAACTCAGGTTGAAACTGAGGAACAGTTTCACTATTTTCATGGTCACCAGGATATTTTGAGGAGAATGAGAGGAGTCCTTCACTGGATAAAGAACTGTCCACTTCAGTGGAGAAAGTATCAGACGGTTTTCCACTGATAGCTTCAGTATCTGGAGGCTTCAGAGGGGTCTCTGACTCCATTAGAGGTCGGTAAATATTGCTGGAAGTCATTTGCTTGCCTCGTGAACGAACCATGAATGGAGTAGCTGAGTGCACCCGCAAGTCCTCCTCAGAATCCATTCTGCTCGTGGGGCCTTGCTTACCACCATCCACTCCAGAACTGGGAGAGTGCGCGTACACGTCTTCTGGCTGAGATGCAGCTGTAGTACTGCCAGCGACCTTCTTCACACCAGCATTCTTGCGTCCATTTGAATAGAGCCATCTCCACCCAACTATTCCAATTAGTCCTAGGAGACTTACAGAAGGAACTCCCCACAAGAGAATGCGTCTAATAGTAGCTGGAATTTTTTTCGTCCACTCCATCACGTACCTTTACAGTCGTTCTCGCTCGTCACACCATGTGATTTTACGCATGCGTACTTGAGCAAAATAGAAAGATTAATAATAATAATAAAAATTATTATTGGGAAAAAAATATAATAATAATAACATGGTAGAGAGAGAGAACACAAACTAAACTATTCAGTAACTCATCCTAGTAGCACTGCAGTAACTACTAGAATGATCAATCATCTCTATCATCCTCAGATTCTTCTTCTACAATAATTCCAGTACCAAGGTATGGCTTTTCTGGGAATGGGTGGAAGTACAATCCTTCCATGTTGCCAGTACCTTTTCGGTACAAAACCACGAGTGTAAAGGGCGACTGAACATCTACTAGGCAATCTTCCATGAAAGCTCCTTG
The DNA here is from genome assembly GCA_964016965.1 of Diacarnus erythraeanus. Taxonomy (NCBI): domain Eukaryota; kingdom Metazoa; phylum Porifera; class Demospongiae; order Poecilosclerida; family Podospongiidae; genus Diacarnus; species Diacarnus erythraeanus. The sequence continues at coordinate 1,233,401 of OZ024679.1, read as the reverse complement.
GTAGTGAATAAAGAGCAACCTTGCCATGGGAATTACTGGAGGTAGGCCTCGACTTAAACCTCTGTACGTCAATAGAATCTTACCATTCCGAGAATTTATAACTTTCACCACACCTTTAGAATGTCCTACACCTAAAAGTGTGTACAGTCTACTCAGGCAAATGACTTCAGCATCATTGAAGCCTTCAGTCCAGTCAACTTGGACAGAGACTATTCTTTCGTAAGTATCAACGTCAAAGATGTGAAGACAGAGGCCAGATAAAAATGGATATACCACACTGGTGACCATTCCAACCAGCTTTTCATCATGCGACAGTATCATCTCGCTCGTTGTGTTCACCACCATCACAGCAGCATCAAGATCATAAAATGGATTCATGGTCCCAATTGGTTTTGGTGAAAGCTTGATCCCATCCGGTCCATTGTGGTGAACTTTGAAGACACACCCACCAGTTCCACCCTGAATTATCAACCGGTGACTTGAGCAATTCTCATCATCTGCAACCAAGTGAGCTTTGACTGGCCTGGGAATAAACTGAGTGATCCCAGGTGGGATAGGTGTTTTAACCTGTTGATACAGTGGATTAGTGTCATAGATATGTCTCATTTTTATAAAGGCGAACTGCCAAGAATGCCCATGCATGGTATTTTCAGTTCCAGCCAGTACAATAAAAAAGCAGTGTCTGCAATGGCCAATTGTATCCCCCATCCCTCTTTGAAGTCCTATAGTGAACAGCTTGTGGAAGGTACGTTCATTAATATCATATCTAAACCAGTGGCTATCTTCAGTATGCCAGACTATGTTATCAGCAATGGATGCTGCCCACACAACTTGACCATAATCTCCTATCATGGTGTCACGTTTAATGATGTTCTTCTTTTCAGGACAAAGCTCACCAATAACCGTTTCCCTTTTGTCAAGACTCGAATAATCAATTGATTTTATAAACATACCTTGCCCAGCATACTCACATTTTGTGGTCGATTCAAGAGGGTGTGCACCAATTACTGAACTTATTTCTGGAGTTAGTTTATTAATATTGTGTAGATGTTGTCTGAGTTGATGGAAAAGTTTATTAGGATTAGTACTATTCCTTTTCAGGTAGTAATTAGGAAGACCAGCATACTTACAGGCACGCCTCCAAAGCGGTGACATATCCGGAAGAGAGAGGAGTTCATTCCAGTTTTTACATACTCGGGCACATCTGAGCGCATCACTAACGGCAAGGTACTCGGTGATCTTCAGAAAGACCTCTGGCGGGAGTTTAGACACCAAATCTAACCCTGACTCCTCATGGTCAGCAGCCATCATCATTATAGTTATCATAGCATCAGTTTCGCTTTATTAGAGCAGGATCACGTGCAAATCAACGTAGAAAAAAGATGGCTCGAGTGCAACTATTAGAACCTGTCTTATCTGCGCTAGTGCTGGACTCATATTGCCAAAGCACATAGGTCTATTGATTAAATTACAATCTGCTGTATACTGTCACTCGTACGAGAATAGGAGGAGCAGATTTTCCCCAAACAATGACCTTTCAGATGTGGTGAGACTCTGTGTGTTGTGAAACAAAATTTGTCTATTTCAAAGTACAATCATCTATACAATATGGCCCAATCTACAAAAATATTTCAAGATACACTCTGTGAAAGTAGATCCTATGCAGTTGAGACCACAGACCCTACTGGGGCTAGAACAATTGATGAACTGAAGAAATTGGTCAAGGAGCTTCGTGTCTCATTAGAGAGAGAAAAAGTTAAGAATAAGCAGTTGGTGTGGGATCATGAGAAGCAGTTACAGCGGATTCGAGAAGAGGAGGCAAAACGGTTAGATACTTCTCTTGAATCCTGTTCTTTGCGTAAGGAACAGGAGAAGTTAACTGAGCTGAAAAAACTGGAAGAGCGCTTGGAGAAGCAAAAAAATCAAGAACTCCATCAGTTAGCCAAGGAAAAGACAGAAGAACTGAATAGAAGCTTTAGGAAGTGGCAGGTGGAAAAGAACGAAGCTGTCAGAGTGGCTGTTGAGACTGAGAAACGGCTGAGCTTGGAAGAATTTCAGGCTTCATTTAATGAGGAAGAAACACTTGCCCGTGAGAATAAACTAACTAGGGAGGTGTTCACTCTTATAGAACAGAATGAAAGTCTGGAGCAGCAGGTCAAGAACCTCTCAAGACTGAACCGTGCCCAGATTGACCAGATGAGGAGGATGAAGCAAGAGTGTGATATTAAAATTGAGAATATAATACGCCAACATAAAACTGAAGCTTCTAGGTATGAGTGTGTGTTCTCCCTAAAATAACCTTTATTAATGGGTGTGCATTAGGATAACAATTGGACGTATGCAAATGGAGAACATTCAAAATCTCTCAGAAAAAGTTTCATGGGCCCCAATTTGTAACATCACTTGGTATAATGTACCATTTTAGTCTCCTTGGCAGCTGAACATGATCCACTCTTTCACCATGCCATTTTTAGGGTATGGTGTATTATACAACTGTGCTTAAGAAATAGAAGTATTTGGTGTTGTCATTAACTGTGCAAGGTTTCTGCCAACTAGCCAGAGCAGCTATACATACTGTGATAGACATGTGGCAGATTTTCAGACATGTTGATAGTATACTGGGTTCTTCCTCTTCTACTAGTCATAATTGATTCACCATTATAATATTAATGTAACTTGTTGCATTGTGGTGTGTAGGGACATATGTATGTATGTATTACATTTGTACCTGATCTTGGAACAGCTTGGAGTAATGTTTTCTTAACCAACTCTGACCCACTTGTGGTTGGGAGTATGCTTTGGTGTGGCCTAATGTTTCCATGACGCCTCCCCCTCCTCTTCCCTCCTCCCCCCCCCCCCCCCCCCCCCCCAAATGAGGTTTGGGTAGGGTATGTATGCTCTGAAACTCTACCTACCAACTAGTAGCGTGTACTGAGACTAAACATTTTTGTCCACCTTTTCTTTCTTTCTTTTTTTTTCTCCTTTTTTTTTTTTTTTTTTTTTTTTTTTTGGCTGTCTTTATAGAGAAATTGCTCAACTGAAACTGGCAGAACAGATTATTGCAGAGAAGGATCATTCTCTCCGTACTATAGAGTATCGTGCTGAAATGGCTATGATGGAGAAGGAGGCGTTAGAAGAAGAGGTGACAGCCATGAGGAGCATTCACAATGTTAATGCTTCTCACAGTCTAGAGTCCACTCCTACACGAGTGAGTCTTGTAGTTAGGTTAGCTGTGGATGATTTAGGCCTGGCATTGTGCCTTATTTATGAGTAGTTTTCATCCAGGACAATAAGGGTTAAATGTAATCTGTTCAGTTTAACCCAAAGAGTCTTCAAAATTAGTGTTGGAAATAATATAGTAAGTTTAATTAATATAAAGGGAATGCATTCTCCTGGCTGGTTGTAGTCTTGCTCCTTCATGTTAGCAGATAAATACCATTATATTATGCTCATACTCATATCTCCTTGTGTGTATGTTTGTACGGACCAAGAACTTATTTTTTATTGGACCAATATTATATAGAATGTTAATTTTCATTGGACCATTAAATAGGCTTTATTGCTAGCAATAAACTGACTGTATTAGTGGTACGATTACAGTCAGTTAGTGTATAGACATAGTGGTATGTGTTGTAGTACAGTCAGTTAGTGTATGTATGTGTTGTAATACAGTCAGTTAGTGTATAGAGATAGTGGTATGTGTTGTAGTACAGTCAGTTAGTGTATAGAGATAGTGGTATATGTTGTAATACAGTCAGTTAGTGTATAGAGATAGTGGTATGTGTTGTAATACAGTCAGTTAGTGTATAGAGATAGTGGTATGTGTTGTAGAACAGTCAGTAAGTGTATAGAGATAGTGGTGTGTGTTGTTGTACAGTCAGATAGTGGTGTGTGTTGTAATGTAGTCAGTAAGTGGATAGAGATAATGGTGATGTAGTCTTATGAAATTTGTATGTACTCTGACTCTTCCTAGTCCAATTATGGAATACCATTCATACTATGAAGCTCTGTTGACCTGAGAAACAGCACTAGTTTAATGATGGGGAATCCTAAATAATAATCATCTGACTAATGTTCAAAGAGCTGTAGCTTACATGTGGGTCCCCATTGATTATAAAGGGTCCCCAATGTTTTTTGGGCTAAGAGAAATGATGTTTCTCAAGTGGTTTAAAAAAGTGTAATTGTGCAGCTTCATGTCTGTGACATGTAGTTGAAGGTTTCATACCCATGGAGATAGTGATGGTTTAACTTCCTGTAGAGGAGTTTGGGAGGAAGTGGAGTGTTACAGAAGAGAGTGGATGAACTCGAAAACCAGCTAAAGAAGTTAGAGGAGGAGAAAGTGACTTTGAAGCAGGATAATGCATCTTTGGTGAGTGATAATATGCTAAACATCTTGTTGAAATAGATCAGCACCAGTGTTAACTCAAGGCAAGGCATGGTGGATGCCTTCAGTGGACAGTATCCTGTGACATAGGTCTGAAATATGATCTAAAACTCCATCTCTCCACTATCCCCTTTCGGGAGATCACTTGGCTATGTGGGAAAACATAATGGCATCTGATACCAAAATAAATGCTGTCATTGTCATTAAACATATGTCTGGTCACTGATATCTACACAGTTAGGAGATTAGACACATCCAATTTAACCTCAATTACCAGACAACTGATATATCTCTCTCCAGCGAAAAAGGCTCTTTGATGAGGGAGAGAAGAAGACAGTGGGGGGTAAGGCTGATGAAGACAAGATCAAGATGCTGAGAAAGAAGAATGCAGAGCTGACAACATTGACAAAGGAGTTAGATGATAAGGTCAAAGCTCTTGGGGTTGAGAAAGAACAACTGGTAAGAATAATGTGTTGTCAGAGTGTGCATAGATGGGGGTTGAGCTATTGTTAGATCAATTTGTAGCCCAATAATCTGGGTGATTCTATGTGTAAATCCTCAACATTACGTCATTTGTAATATACTTGTAATATTCAATAATATATAATAAGATTACTGACTATAAAATAAGATTACTGTAATATACTATAAGAATACTGTAAGGAAATTTACACATAGAAGGACCCAATAATCTAGTCCTCACACCTCCTCCCATTATTAAACAATACTTACAAATGAACCAAGATTCTTAGTGGAACAGTGGAGTCCAGACGACACCCTTATTAAAAACCAAATCACGCCAATTCTATTATCCCAGGACACCTCTATTGGAGATATTTCTGTGTTTAATATTTAAAGGGATTGGTGACCTTATGGTGTCCAGAATAGGGAGTTCTGGTTCCAGCTTGATTGTCCTTTTTTTTTTTTAGCAACAAAAGTTAAAATCTGGTCTTGGAGAGTCAGAGCAACAGGTTAGGAAGAATATGGCTCGTCAACACGCCAGGGACATATCAGAATACACCAAACAGATCCATGGCAAGGACAGGGAATTGACAGAACTCAGGAAGAAAATAGCCAAAGTAAGTTACGACTAATGGAGAAATGGACAGGTTCTAAGGAGATACAAATCTGGAGAAGATGTTTGTCTGTGCCACAATGAGGTTTTCATAAATCTCTATTTAACTTCTATTCATTGACCTAAAGGATATTAGGTTTTAATTTTATACTCATCCAAAAAGACAACAAAACAAAACAAAACAAACAAACAAACAAACAAACATGAAATTGTCAAATAATATTTTTTGTTTTCCCAGCTGGAAGCAGCTGCACTCACATATTCTGAGCCATCCCCAGAACTGGAGAAGAAGGTGAAATCTATGTCCATGGACAAGTTACGAATGGAGAAACTCAGTGCTAAACTATATTCTGTGAGTGTGTGATAGTGAGCTCAGTGCTAAACTATACTCTGTGAGTGTGTGATAGTGAGCTCAGTGCTAAACTATATTCTGTGAGTGTGTGATAGTGAGCTCAGTGCTAAATATACTCTGTGAGTGTGTGATAGTGAGCTCAGTGCTAAACTATATTCTGTGAGTGTGTGATAGTGAGCTCAGTGCTAAATATACTCTGTGAGTGTGTGATAGTGAGGCTGAACTGAGGCAGAACTTCACCTCTCTCAATACTGTACCAATGTAAACCAATTAAGAAAATGGAGAGTGTTGAATGGCCACTGATTAGCATCTCTAATGGTTGTTAACTGTATTTAGCACTGGGTGTGGGCCTGACTTCATTGGCACTAGTCAGACCAACTAATCTTCCACATTTTGTTAGTAATGAAGACTGTGATAGATCTCTTCACTGTTGATCATTGACAGTGAAAAAATTTGGACGCATGCTACGATCTCGCGTAATTATATAAAATGCCTTGAAAGTGACTGGATCTGTGGTATAGGATATTACATGAATGACAGTTTACTTTAAGCACTTGTTCTTCGCTTTTAGAGACTACCAAACGTAGATGTAAAAATAGAGGAATTCTCTCGTAAAGAACTGGCCACAGAGACAAACAAGTTAGAGCAACTTGTTGCCAAGAACAAGGTCCTTCAAAGTAAAATTGAGCAGTTGGAAAGAAGTCGGGAAGAGGAGGTGGATGTAGGAAGGACCAATCAGACTTCCCTCTCACCTGAGATGGAAGAAATACTTGCTGAGAACAATCGTCTCAAAGACCTAGCACAACTAGCTTCTAAGGTAAAGACACACTGTGTGTGTGTGTGTGTGTGTGTGTGTGTGTGTGTGTGTGTGTGTGTGTGTGTGTGTGCCTATTTTCACAGAAGCATCAAAATCATAATTATACATAGTATAAACTTAATGGAACCACACATCACCACATACACTACCACCACACACCACCACATACACTACCACCACACACCACCACCACACATCACCACACACATACTGAACCACATATAATACAAACCATGGTCAAAGTGTTATTTCCTACACGAATGAATAACTTGTGGAGTAAGGGGCAAGTTTACATGAAACCTGCTTTACTAATCCATTGAATCCATGCATTGGAATCCCTATAACTTCTCAACCACATTAATGTCTATTCAACATGGAAGACCTTCCTAGTCTGTTAGATAATGATAATCCCGGTATGCATGGAAGCTATAGTTTGTAATGATAATATGACGATTCTTACTGTCCAGCTTGAATCAGAAAATGCTTCTCTAAAACAGTCGATAAACCATCTGGAAGCTACCAATGTTTCACTGGAGCAGAGATGTCATGAACTCAGCCAAAAACTTGAGATCTCTGTTCTGGCAGTTAAGGAGCTGGACGGGTTACAAGACTTTTCTGTTGACTTAGAGCGACAAGTGGAGATCATGAAAGAACAAGCTAGATTGAAGGGGAACGAGATCACTGCTCTTAAAATGGTGAGTAAACACAGGTCAAGCTCATGTTTCAATGAGTAGATGGCATAATTGACTTTAGCTACATAGGAAGAAGAGAGATCATGCAACCACTAACTTACCTGATAAAGGGAAGAGAGAGTTCCCTTTTTTAAGAACCCAACACAGTACAACTAGAACTGAAGTCCATATAAGTGAGATTCCACTGTACTCAATTTGAAGTAAGGTTCTATTTAATGGCTGCTATAATCTCTAACAGCTCATTAAGTAAAGTGTTGGCTGCCATTCCACATCAATTTACATGTAACTTGCTGAGTACATGTGATGCACATGTATTGGGCGTGTATATCTACATTATTCATTTTCTCTCTGTACATGCAGGAATGTCATGAGAAGACTGCACAACTGAATGGGAAGCAAACTGTCATCTGCGTTCTACAGGTGAGCATGTACTTTACTTTGGGAAGGAGTGGGTTGACCTTTAACCATTTTCAACCCTTATTTTAGGGGGATTTCCTCCATAAATATAGCTAAAGGATAGTGAACAACATTGAACTCTTATTTCCCTACTGTATTGTACCTAACTCTGTGTGACATGTAACTCACTGTGAGGGCATGTAACCCACTGCACTGTGTGGCATGTAAATGATGTTGCTGTAGAAACAAGTGGAAGAGCTAGAAAACTGTGTCCAGGAGAAAGACCAGCAGTGTATCCAACTCCAGGCTACTCTGGATGAAATTAATTTAAGAACAAAACCTTCTCTACCGACAACCGAGACTGTCTTTCAGGTTCACAAAACAGAGGAACTCACGAAAACAGCGACACCCTTCAAAGCTATGAATTCATCATCATCATCATCAGTTGAAGCAAAACCAGATATGACCACAACCAATACAAAGAAAGTGAGCAAAGATAGCCCGGTTCATAGAAACCTGAGATCTCGCAGTCCCAGGACCAGCTCAGGTGACTTGATGGACTCAAGTCTTGACAATGAGATGCGTGCTGCTGGGATTGATATCAATGACTCTTTCGACAGCAGCGAAGGTGTGGGGTTCAGTGACACTAATCTAGAGGTATCTGTAGTTGGTAGTGACCAATCCTTAGCCGTGAGGGAGGATAGTGGAGAAATACCTGCTCCTGCAGCTGAATCTCAGGGGAGAACACAGTTGAGTGATGGTGACCTGCCCCATAAGATAGCCTGGGCTACTGGTCAACCTCAGGCCAGTGACTCTGATAGAGCACAGGTGAGGCAGGATGAAGGAGTGATTGTTGATGGGCAAGAGTTTGAAGAGATTAGAAATGATGAGGCTGTCAGTGAAAGTGAGAAATTCTCCAATGATGAATTAATTAATGATAGAGGTGAGTATTAATGACTCATAATATGCAAGCACACATACACAACACACAACAATCACATACAACACAACATACACACAACACACACACAACACACACAACAAGCACTCACAATGATGGTAATAGCTCACTTTAAGCATTTCTACACATAGTCAATGCTACTCCATTCTAATTGCCCAGAGTCAGGTGAGAGTCACACGCCACACTCGGAAGGTGACAAGGTTTGTGTCTATATAGCCAAATACTCGTATAATCCGGCTGAGATGAGCCCCAACCCAAACTTTGACCTTGAACTTTCGATTAATGCTGGAGATTATCTCTACATATATGGAGAGATGGATGATGATGGGTTCTACCATGGCCAGCTGATGTCAGGAGAGAGTGGGATGGTACCCTCTAACTTCATTGAGAGGGTTCCAGATGATGAAGGTAATCCAAACTCCGGTCAGTGAATGTTTCTTTTCTCCAGTTCATGTGTAATGTTTGTAAAGAGTTTAAAGGTTTAGTTTGTGCTTTGATATTTTTTTAATGCAGTGAATTTATAGTGTTAGATGATATTTCAGTACAACTAGCTTACTACCTACACAGAATGTGTGCTGTGTTTGTTAAACTATCCTTCAAGTTCATATTGCCTGGAGGGAAGGGGAGAGGGATAATTGCCTGGAGGGAAGGGGAGAGGGATAATTGCCTGGAGGGAAGGGGAGGGGGTAATTGCCTGGAGGGAAGGAGATGAGATAGCATTGTTATATGATTTCTCCCGTATGAACTGTTGATTTTTCTGATTATAGAGCTTGATGGTTCTCAAGCACCTCACAAGGAGCGCCAGAAACACAGTACTTTCCTCCAGGATATTGAAGAGGTTGATGAGGACACATCATCTGGAGGGGTGGGGTATATCCCTCCTCCTTACGGACTAACACTAGATCGGCAGTTTGTTGAAGGAGGACTATACAGTGTGGCCATTAAGTGGGAACCCCCCCACCCACTTCCAGAGGGTGCAGTTGGATACTCTGTGTATGTAAATGGCGAGCATAACTCTGATGTAAATAGTCCGGAGCAAAACACAGTCCTATTGACTGGTATCCCTAGAAAACAGGTAAGGTATTTACCTTGGTACAAATTATATAGATCTGTGGCTGGTAAGGTGTTGTCTTCCATTCTACTGACTGCTTTGTGTGCAGAGTGATTTATGATGTTTATGTAACAGATTATTCTTCTCCTCTTTAGCTGGTGAAGATATCTGTTAGGACTATTGTAGAAGAAGGGGAATCTCAAGATCCTGCTAAACTAGTCATCTTAAATCCTCGTAAGTTGTCCTGATAATCCACCCTCTCTCAGCAATCTACTTCCCTCTGATGAACCCTCCCCTTCTCTTTCCCCCCACCCCTCCCTCCTCCTCTTTCCCCCCACCCTTCCCTCCTCCTCTTTCCCCTCACCCTTCCCTCCTCCTCTTTCCCCTCACCCTCTGCAGAGTACCCTGAATCTCCAACTAACATCACACTCTCACGGTCTATTTCTCCACAGTGCCTAGTAGTCCACTGGGCACCAAGCAAACCTCTCAAAGAAGGCAACCCCATCAATGGCTATGCTGTCTACCTCAACAACCACCTCTGTGTCCAGCTTGGGTCCAATCCCACACCTGCCAAGGTCCTCTGTACTCAGATACTTGCTAGTGACTTGAAAGACTTTAAGGATAAAATAATGAAAGATAAGGTAGTCTCCTTGACTGTTTGTAGCATTTCTGGGGGTTATCTCTCAGCACCTTCTTTGCCGTTGGTGGTTTCAAAGGACGACCTCATCTATGTCTGTAGTTCTATTAAAATGACAGCAGATGAGTCCGAGATTACCAGTTCTGCCGCGTCACTCAGTAGCATAGAGGACGAGGAGGAGAAAGAATTATATGAACCTAGCCAAAATCTAATAGCAGAAGTCCAGGAGGGAGGGGAAGGGGTGGGGCTACAGTCACAGGAGGTGGAGTTTGTGGCTGTGGAGGAGAACGGGATTCCTGGCTCTCCTCCAACACCAGAACCACCTACAAATGGGGAGTCAGAGAGACCCACTGGTAAATACATATACCAACCTGTAAATCTACCATAAAGATGGTGGGTATTATTTAGATAGTGGTATATATTACAAACTAATTGTTGTTTGTTTATTTGTTGTTGTTTTGTTGTGTATATAGGTCCTGTGAAGTATTACCGAGCACTGGCCCGCTATGATCCCATTCTTCAATCTCCCAATGAGGATGCCGAAGAAGAACTGGGTTTTTATGAAAATGACATTATTATTGTGAGTATTGTGTGTAGAGGGAGGGGATGAGTGTGTGTTGTGGTGTGGAAGGAGGGGGTGACTGTGTGGTGGTGTGGATGGAGGGAATGACTGTGTTGTGGTGTGGATGGAGGAGGTGACTGTGTTGTGGTATGGAAGGAGGGGCTGATTGTGTTGTGGCGTGGAAGAAGGGGGTGACTGTGTTGGAGAGGGTGACTGTGTTGTGGTGTGGAAGGAGGGGGTGACTGTGTTGTGGTGTGGAAGGAGGGGTAACTGTTGTGATGTGGAAGGAGGGGGTGACTGTGGTGTGGATGGAGGGGGTGACTGTGTTGTGGTGTGGATGGAGGGGATGATTGGTGTGGATGGAAGGGATGACTGTGTTGTTGGAGGGAGGGGGTGACTGTGTGTTGTGGTATGGATGGAGGGATGATTGGTGGATGGAAGGGATGACTGTGTTGTGGTGTGGAGGGAGGGGGTGACTGTGTTGTGGTGTGGATGGAGGGGATGACTGTATATGACAGCTAAAGGTAACATTGAAACTGAACCACATGAAGCAATATAAACTCTGGAATGTAACAGTTTTTACTGATAGTTCTATTTTCCGTAGAATTCTCTACTCTCTGTTGAAATCCAGAGATTGACTTTGACTTTTAATGGACATGTTTTATTAATGGAATTTGGTGTACTTTAGTGGGTTAACGAACTCTGTCAGCATTAATAATAACAGAGGTTTAGTAAACATGTAATCTTATTACAGGGACTTACCCCTATTGGTGAGGATGAGTTCCTGATGGGAGAACTCAATGGCAAGACTGGTTATGTACCTAGTAACTTGTTAGAGGAAGTGACTGACCAAGAAGAACTTTCTCATATCCAGACCATCCTCCATAACCAAGCTACCAAGAGACAGGATACCTATAATATGAATGGTAGTCAAAGCTCATTAGATGGGACTCAGAAGATGAAGGTACTATTCGATTATGATCCTGCCCAGGACTCTCCTAATGCGAATTCTGAGGTAGAACTTGCCATCAACGAAGGGGATATTGTGACAGTGTTTGGCAAACCTGATAGTGATGGATTTTTCAAGGTACAATAATTAAATTTGTATAATGGAGTTTCCTTCTTGAAATTTCTAGTCTTCTATTTATACTTCATTTCTATATTGTCCTCAATTACTTAACATTGAGTTTTGGTCTGGGCACCCTGGTACTGAGACATGGTGTTGAGATTTAGTGCTGAGACACAGTTTTGAAGGCAATGATGGTGTCTGTACTGGGTCAAAATCTATAGATGGCTTATTCAGTATTTCCTCACTTGAATAGCAGCTAATGGTGACTTTGAGGGGTTTTTTTCCTACATGCCCTTGCAGTCTCTTGCACTGTTAGATGTCAACAGTCTTGATATCTCAAGAATGACTGGTTGCCACCTGCAATCATGATACTGAATCTTTTCCTACTTTGTTCTTCGTTTTATTATAATATTTTATCACACACACACACACACAATTTCCAGGCTGAGTTAGCAGGCAAAAAGGGCCTTGTACCCTGTAACTTCTTGCAGGAGATAACTCCTCCTAGAAACGATGAGATTGAAGTGTTTGCAGCAGATGAAGATTCCATGAAAATAGCCAATGCAATAATACAAAGGGTAAGGTTACACCTGAAGGTAAAGGGTATACAGTAGAACCTCCCTTATACAGGCAGTCTGGTTTTAGTGGGTGCCCGTAACTCGGATTTGCCCGTATCTTAGAATAAAGGAAGATGTAATGTTATGAACCCTATGTATTACAAAAAAATTATAATTTGGTTTGTTTCTTAGTCTTCATTCTTTTCCTTTTGCTTACCATAGTGGTAAGCCATGCACATGCTCAGTATGGACATTGAACCATGTCCACATGTTATTACATATGTATTATTGAAAGGTCAAAGTTCCAAATATAGCTGCCCGGTTGAAGGAGGTGCCCGCATCTTGGGAGTCCGGATAAGGGAGGTTCTACTGTATTATGATATAGTTATATAAAGGGTATGGATTCATATGACATTCTATAAGGCAAGGGAAAGTGGGAGGGGGTATATGATATTTTATAAGGCGTATGGGTTCAAGGGAAGGTGGGGGGGTATATGATGGGTATGGGTTGTGCCAACCAAAGGGAAAGCTAGCTGTAACACGTTATTCTGTCAGAGAGTTTGTACTATTCTGACAGAGTGTGTAATCAGATTTATCATGTGTCAACCACACACATACAAACAGGTTGATGCTCAATCAAATCCATTGACACAAAAATCATCAGAGATACGTTCAAGTCCAAAACAAAAAGGAATATTTTCTCAAGGAATGAACATTTTATCCAAGGGCAAACAAGGAAAATAGCTTGGATTCCAATCAACTTTATATCAACATAGCTATGAGTTGATAACATATTTAAGAGTGTACGTGTGTACTCTATATAATGTGTGTTTTGCAGCTGTAACTCTAAACAATGCATTTATGTATATCTGTATAATATCTCGTTTTAATTTCAGGTATTATTATTATATTTCACTCAATCCTTGACATCTGCTGTTTACTTCATTCTATATTATACACATTTTTCACGTAATAGTGCAATTTTATTGATTTTTGAACATAATAAAGTGTACATCTCTCACATTTTAAGATTTCTTGTCTCTTATTTTACCTTTGGGCAATAATTCATTACTGATATGTAGCTGTCGTGTTTGTGGAAGCCCTGGTCTGGCATGCATGCTAGTGGGTGGGCGGGGTGGTAAGTGAGTTTCCTGTTGTAGATTTCCCGTTTACTCGGTACAATCTCTAGCCCTTGTCGAGTAACTTGTAACTATCCGGCTAGAGAAGATCAAATATGCAATAATATCTATACCATTAAAGGAAGTGGAGTAAGTTAGCTATCTTTGATTATTCGTAGTTGCAGCTCTAAAGACTAGCTTCCTTCCTACCAACATTATTTGTTAACCGAGTGACCGAACCAGAAAAGCTCTGAAGGATGAGTTGGTCTAAGTTAAAGCAGATCTGGGCAGCCACCTTATTGCTGTGTGTATCACAGAGCTATGTGCTCGCTATTAACCCCGCCTTTCTGGGGGATTGGGTGGATAGTGTAGAAAAAGCCACCAGCCACAACCACTGGGAGCACATCGTAAAGAGGCAAACCTACTATGCCAGATACAACAATGACAACAGCAAGGATGACACGGATCATATTGTTAATGTAAAGGATTACTACCGAAGTGTGTTTTCCCAAGGATGGAGCAATTATATAAGCCATAATGATAAAGAGTTTTTTGACCTATTGAATACCCTAGATAAAGTTATCCAACAGAACAAACACTCAGATGATAAACAGGTTAATGCTCAAGACAGCAAAGCAGGCCATTCGGTGTTTGGTACCCATACCAAACGAATCAAAGGTCGATATATAGTCATGTTCCAGGAAAATGCTGACGATTATACGCTATACAGGACCATTGTGGTGCTCCAGAAGGCTAACCGAGTAAGCAATAAGAGAATTCGTGCTTCGGATATCTATCCTTTGAGGTACATTGGAAAAGGATTTACTGCCACACTCAATAGGAAGGCATTGGCATTGGTGAGTTCTAAAACTGACAATCTTCATAATGTGTAACTTTAAAATGATTGATTAGAGAAGTACAAACCTTGGATCAAATTAAAGTGACTTGATTAGAGAATTCCACACAAGCTGTTGTTTGAAACATAGCTATCAAAGTGTCCTTGATTTTTCCTGGTTTCAGTGAATAAAGAGTTTCTACCATACAAGTATTAGAACTGGTATGTAGCGGGACACAGTTGATACAGTAATGGTCATAGTTAGTTTTGTTGGTTTGTACAGTATAAAACTGGTGTTTTTTTTGGGGGGGGGGGGGCGGCAGGCTCCTATATAATCACAGGATGAAAGGATCCCTCCATGCAGGACTAACAGTGCACAGTTTAGTACTATAGCATAATTGACATTAGTTCAGAGGTGTTTTCATTAGTAGAGGGGCATCCTGATAGAGTTTCTATTATGTGTTTTATTGTGTGTAGATGGCAAAGCATCCACTGTTGGGGCATATTGAAGAAGATGTAGCATTGAGAAGATCTGATATTACAACTCACGAAGAAACTGAAGCCATCATTACTAGCTCTGTGCCTTGGAACCTCGATCGCCTGGACCAGCGTAGCAATATACTAGACCAGAGCTACAGTCCAAGTGGAGATGGAAGTAATGTAGATATCTATATCATTGACACAGGAGTGCGGGCATCACATCAAGAATTCGGTGATCGTGTCCATTATGCTGGTTTTGATGCAATTGATGCACTTACAGGTACTGAAGATCGTGGAAGGGATTGCAATGGACATGGCACCCACTGTGCGGGGACGGCTGCTGGCACAACATACGGTGTTGCCAAGAATGCTAATATTTATAACTTAAGGGCCCTCAACTGCGAAGGAACTGGTGCCGTGAGTGGCATAGTTATGGGCATCGATAAGATAATTCAGAGTCATTTAGAACACACCACGGGAAGACCAAAAGTGATCTCTCAATCTCTGGGAGTAAAAACGTCACAATCACTGAATGGAGCCATCCAGAGAGCCGTTGCGGCTGGAATTACTGCTGTCGGGGCTGCAGGGAACCAGGCATCCTATTCTTGCAATTTTAGTCCCCCTAGTGCCAGGGTCGGGATTTCAGTCGGTGCAACAGATAAGAATGATGAAGTCACTATTTTCACAAACACTGGGGAGTGTACGGATATCATGGCACCTGGTTCTAGGATAACTAGTGCTTCGAACAGATGTGACACCTGTACAAAGACAATGAGTGGAACATCTATGGCCACACCCCATGGTGCTGGCTACGCAGCTATTGTATTGAGTCAGAATCCTCGGTTGACTGCCACTGAAGTCAAAGAGATGATGATTTCCGATTCCACTAAGGGACGTGTGATGATGTCATCGATTGCAAGTAGTAGATCTCATGAAACGCCTAATAGATTGCTCTATGTTAAAAGTACAAGTGCATCTGAGGAACACAATAATGACATTGCAAGTATTCAAGGATACAGCTCGCGTCCATGAACTTAAAAAGCCTGACAGTTGTTTATTATCATTATCATAATCACAGTATAATCTTAGTTCGGACATGCGCAGTAATTATGGCATGCGTGACGATATTAATAGTGTTACAATCCTTTTCAGTGAACATGAATTCTCTGAGAAAATAATTTCTTCCCTTGGAGAAAAGAAAAAGTACTAACCATTCTAAAGAGGGGCAGAGAAGAACTGGTGTGTATCAGCTCGGGGAGACTTCTCTCCAAACAACGTTTTTGGTTGCAAGCAAAGTAAATATTGGCCTTTCTTACGCAAGCTAGGTGAGCCGCCATTTTTTCCGAGTAAGCTGCTGTGCGTGTTTCAAGTTTAGAGTCAATATTTATAGTATTTCATAGGCAACTCTTCACAAGTAATATTTATGTATTATTTATGTAATATTCTACAACAGGAGGTGGTTTCTATAGCAGCTGCAGCCTGCTTCCATAACAACAAAGAAAAATGAGCTCAATTGAGGATGATGTGGGAGGGGCTAACTCAGAAACCCAAAGCAATGAGTTGGAGATTAGTATGGTAACTGAAGTTGTTGAAGAAGATGTGATTTCAGAGTCGTTGGGGCACAATGAAGCTAGGTATGATCTAGTAATATCAGCATATCACAAGATAGTGGGTATTGATTGTGGTCTAGTCACATTGATGTAGTGTGGAGTCAGGGATTATAGTGGAACCTCCAAGATATCTTAAAGTGGGAATAGCCTCATTTTAGGGGGTTAAGTTCTATCTATCAATGTTAATATACATTGGGACATATCCAAGTACCCTTGATACAGAGGTGTCCTTATTTTAGGAGGTTGGAATCCATGTAGTAGCTTTATGTTTGACTAAATGACGCATACCACTACTCTACGTCGTTACTCTGCACAGGTGTAACAGAGATGAAATGTTTATATGTGTAGGTAGGTACTGTATAGTCTATGCATTCTTCATCATCATGGTTTCATCTACTTAGGCATGTAAGACAGTAATAGAATGCATATAGCATCTACTGGGTAGTAACTCATGAGCTATGTTAAGTTACTCTGTGACAGTGTTGGTATACATCTTTACATATGAACATTGAGAATAAACTTTCATAATGCACATAGTAATAATATGATGTTGTAGTATGTGACTGTGTTATAACCAGTTGGGTCAGGTCATTATAATGTTGTCATAATAATAGGATTTATGTGATGATTTATGCACCTGTGATACTGTTTGTCAGTGATTTTATGGTTTTCATATAATAGTTATAAGGCACATTGTTAAGTCTCTCACATAGCTGTTCACTTCTTGAAGAAATTGGTATCTCAATGATGAAGCATTTGGATGGCAATTTGTAGCAATAATTTCATCATTAACTCTTAGTTCACTGTTGCTCCTTCAAATACATTAGTTGTGAAAGAAGTTGTGACTCAATTGATATAGAACCCACTTCTTATGCTCCTTCATTGGCCTTGTGGTTACAATAGAATGTACTAGCCATGTCATACACTTCCACACTATACATACCACTTGTGTCATATAACTCAATTTCCCTTTGCAGCCATCATTCTATGGATGTTGGTACATCACCGGATCACACAGTTAACATACCATCCAATATGAGCAGAATGGAATCAGATTCTAGCATGAATCAGAACCAGGAACTGGCTGTTGAAGAAGTTGTTACAGAGAATAAAGTTGAAGTAAAGGAAAAAGGCGAAGGTGAAGCAATGCTGGAAGCTATGGAGTATGCTATCAGTCAAGTTGTCAGTGAAGATATTCAGGACCAAACTGATACTTCCAATGAGGTATCTTCCCTAAACAATAAATCTGCTTGCGTCACACTCTTTGATTCTTCACAGCGTGACTCAATCATTGCATTTGCTGAAAAGACCTCCATTAGCCAGGCTTCTCTGAGGTTTAAAGTCCCCTCCACAACGATCAAGAAGTGGATGAATTCCTCAGATAACAGTACGTACACAAGTACAAAGTTCAACTCTCCAGGTCAGGGTCGTAGGATTTCATACTCGCAAGAGAAGGATGAGAAAATAGCTGTTCACATTCGGGAGAAGATGACCAAAGGTGAAAAGGTCAATTTACAGTATATATGCAACTACGCCAAGACCATTATACAGGAAGAGAATCCTCACTTTGTGGCTTCAACTGGGTGGGCTCAGAGGTTTCTTGTGCGAAATGCTATTGATATAGGTAGCCAGCGACCCCCAAAGAGAAAAAATGCTGACTCCCTTGAATCAATAAGGGGCCGTCCTCTCTCATATTCATCAACAACAGACAGAGCTATTGCTGAATTTGTGAAGAACAAGTTGGCGGAAGGACATCAGATGACAAATTCAGAGCTCAGAAAATATGCCAAAGAAATCATCTCCAAAGAAAGCCCAAACTTCACTGGCTCAGCTAGCTGGGCACAGAATTTTCTTTTACGACACAAGATTGCTCTCCAGAGTTTCACGAATACGTCTTTTTCTTCGAGTAACTCTTCTCCTACTTCTCCACTCACAAGCTCACAGAGTTCCCTGGGTTCTTCAACACCTCTGTCTCCATCTCTATCAGACACTTCCCTAGTCCCCACTGAGATTGCTGCCACCTCTGGTGCTCCCATTTACAGTGATGCGTCAATGGCTAGCATCGAAAATGTCACTGTGGATGATCCCATGAAGACTGCCCTGGCTCTCTTAACTGGTGAAAATATTGACATGACCATGTTGAGCAATGCTCAAGTTGCTGCCTTACAGACTTCACTCTCAGAGTTAACTTCTGATGCAGTGTCACTAGTGGATCTCCTTCATAGCACACAGCAACAGGACACGACTAGCAGTGGGGAAGAAGGAACAGTCGGGCTTATTGCTTCTGGACTGGAATTACCTTCATCATGTCTAAACATTGGAGTCAATGATGGATTTGGTTCCAGTCTCTCTGGGCCTGCTGCAACTCAAGTGAACCCTAACACACAGACCCCACCAGTACCCACTGCTGGACATATCCACGAGGTCATAGCACAAGGCAGTCGACCTTTGTCTTATGCCAAAGAGACGGACCAAGCCCTTGCAGCTTGGGTCCAATCAGAACAGGCAGAGGGAAAGAAGGTAACATTTGCTTCTCTTCGTGCTTATGCAAAGCAGTTGATAGCAAGTGAGAATCCTAATTTTACTGCTTCAGTCGGCTGGGTGACTCCTTTTCTACTGAGGCATAATTTAGATCTAAGCGTGAACAAGAAGATGAAAGCTCCAAGGATGTTAGATGAGGCAGTCCTAACCCAACAGCAAAAACTAGTGGCTGAAGCATTGACCCCAACATCTGGGTTAATGGAAGAAGAGATTTTAAACCCACTTCCTGAGAATCAAACTGACCAAAGTGTTGCCATGCCTACACTTGATGAACCTTCTTCACTAGGAGCAGAGATCCAGCTAATAGGAGCACAACAGGTCGTGGACTCTGAAAATGAGAAAAAGACTAAAAAGCCAAAACGAAGTGAGAAGATACGGTCTAGACACACTCTGGCAGAGAAACTCGAAGTAGTTCAGCTTATGAAAGAACATGGAATGGCTGCTCATCACGTTTGCCGAATGCTCGGCATTGCCAATTCCACATATGCTGGCTGGACCAAGCTAGTGCAACAGAAAGGTGCTGAACTCCAGGCATTATCGACCAACAAGAAGAGAGCCAATGTATCTGGTCAAGGAAGACCACTCAGTTATTCAAGAGAGAAAGACGAACAAATAGCACAGTGGGTAAGAGACCAGAAGCAATTTGGATTGGTGGTAACTCCTGCTGACCTTTCCAAGCATGCAACTTTTGTTATAAGTCAAGAAAACCCAAACTTCACTGCTTCTAGTGGGTGGCAGCAAAAGTTCCTCCAACGACATAGGTTACAGCTCTCTAACTCCTGGGCACAAAAGTCTACAGCTGGTCTGGGAGGGAATGTGGAGGATAGATCGACAAATTTGCCAACTCAATCTCCAGTACTTGAGGATCCACAAACTATTCCAAGTGCAGTCCAGACTGAAGAGGTGTCCTCAAATGACTTCAATCCGAACCTCACCTATTCTGATGAAATTGAGAAGCAATTGGCAATATGGGTGAGAGAGAAGCTTGCAACTGTAGGCAGCCTCTCGGTTCAAGTTGTGTGCAGGAAAGCTGAAGAGATGATATGCAATGAAGTTCCTTCGTTTGTAGCCACTCTTGGTTGGGCCTTTAAGTTCTTACACCGGAATTCAATCATGCTGGATCCTAAACCTGCTCTATCAAATATCATGGATGGCTCAAGAAAGAGGCTGAACACATATTCTAGCAGCACCAGTTCCCCGGATCATTCCAAGTATCTCAATACCCCAAAGAAGGTTCGGTATTTGGATGAGGCCTCTGCCACCAGTAGCACTGACCTGACTGTGTCACCTAGCACTGGTAATCTGTGTGAGGCTTTGCTTGCTCTCTCTAATCATACCACAGTGGAGGGTGAGGTGACTTCCTCACAGGCGCTCCAAGTAGCCATGCAGAACCTACAGAATGTCATGCAACAAGCACTTCAGCAGCAGCAGCAACAACAACAACAACAACAACAACAACAACAACAGGAACAACAAAAAGAACAGGAACAACAACAACAAGAAGAACAACAAGAAGATCAAGAGGATGAACAACAACAGCAGGAACAACAACAACAACAACAATTACAACAATTAATTACACCCCTATTGTCATCAATACCTAGTAGTACAGTTCAAAGTTCAGCCAAGAAACCCAAATCTTCAGGGAATAGTACACCTTATGACAACTACTTTGGGAAGCCAGCAAGAGAGTTTAGCCCAGAAGAAAAGGAGGAAGTGGTAAGATATGCCAATGCTACAACACTTCTCAAGGCTGCCCTCAAGTATGGGGTAGCTGCTCCCACTGTGTGGAGGTGGAGGGTAGAACTCAAACTCCATCAGCCAAAGTACACAGCTATGCAGAAGAGGTACATCATAAAATTTGCTGAAACAAATTCCCTGAAGGAGGCTGCTCAGCGTTATGGCATAACTGGGAAAACAATACAGAATTGGCGGAAAGCTCTTCAGGTTGAAGGAGACTTGGTAGTAGCAGGGAACAGTTCTGAGGACATTAGTAATGTGTCCCACAATACTGATCAAATGTTGGAAGCAACTCCTGGTCTAGCAAGGGTGACTGGAGATCCAAGTACAACTGAAGTGGTGACATATGACAACCAAAATTTCCAGTTTATTGTGGATGGCGGGGAGGTATCTGCTACTAATGGACGTGGCGAACAGAGCATGGTCACAGATTTGACCATGAGGGTTGATCCAGTACCTTTAGAGGTCACTAACGAGGTCGATATTGAGAACGTGGGTATGGAGTATGATGTGATATCCTCAGAGGGTCATGCTGCTAAACCACGTTGCACTGCCCATGAGAAAATGCAGATTCTTCAATATGCCATTGAGCACTCGGTAAGAGAGGCCTCTCAGAAGTATGGGATTAGTCCAGGGACTCTGTATTACTGGAAGAAGACAAGCATGAGTGGAGGAGTACAGAGTGGGACAAATTCTTCCCTTACCACACTTAACACATCAAGAGCTGACCATCCTGCCATCATGAGCATATATTCTGAAAATCCACATCTTATTCATGGGCTGGATCAGATTCAAGGAAGTCATAGTGATGGAGGGATCTCCTCTCCCACGGAAGTGCTGGTTGCTCCATTGCAAGTTGCTACCGAGGAGGTAGCAACCTCCATTACGGAGAGTGGTGAGATAGCCTCTGATAACCTTGTTGGTGATGGTGGTCCCGATAGTGGTCCTGATGACCAAACAGTTACACCTGTGGATAGCGACAATGTTATGGCCATTGAAAGTGTTGTCATAGTTGAAGTAGAACCTCAAAGTGAACAGAGGAGGGTGGTGGAGGAAGGGGGTGGATCAGATTGTGTGGTACTTCCTGATACAGCTGTGCCTACTAGGATGGAACAGGAAGTAGAGGGAGTGTCAGGGTCACAAGAACAGGAAGTAGAGGATGCATCAGGACCAGGACAGGAAGTAGAGGAAGTGCTGGGGTCAGTACAGGAAGTAGGTGGAGTGTTGGGGGCAGGACAGGAAGTAAAGGAAGCTTGTCGTGTGGTGGCAAAAGAGATTGGGCAGGAGATAGTGAAAGAACAGTTGGTAGAACAAGAAATTGATCCAAAGTGACAACCAGGACCAGAATTGGTAACCTATTTTTATACATCATACCAGTAATTTGCTAATTGGTGCTCACCATAGTATGTATCATGCATGTACAGCAACACACCAAGTGTATAATTCAATAATTTTATATATTTACCAACTGATGTACATGTGATGTACATGTGATGTACATGTGTGTTTATATTGAAAAAATAATAAAAACTTGTTCGCTCTCAGGAATGTTCATTTGAGCTCATTTTCTGAGTGAAATCACCAATGACTTCTTCGTCAGAAGATAATTCGACCCCTTTAGTAAAGTATCCTCTTTCAAATAAGTCTTTTGTCACTGCATCTTCATTCAGAGGAACAGGTGTAAAACCTTTCTGCAGTGGGCGTGCCTGCTTCATTTGGTAGCCTATGAGCACAGCCAACCCTAGAATGCCCACCACTAGGATGCAAATGATTAACAAGAGGGCAATGCTGGCTCTAAACACTGCCTTGTGACTGGTAGTAGCGTGTTTAGAGTCAGAGGCAGTATTGTTCTCAGAAGCAATGACTGAAAATTCAGCTCCATTGGCTTCTTTTGAATCCTCGATGTTAGTGTCATTACTTTTTGAAGTTTCAGTGTTAGTATCAGTGTTGGTATCATTACTTGAAGTTTCAGTGTTAGTATCAGTGTTGGTATCATTACTTGAAGTTTCAGTGTTAGTATCATTACCTTTTGAATCCTCAGTGTTAGCATCATTACTTTTCAAAGTTTCAGTGTTAGTATCATTACTTTTCAAAGTTTCAGTGTTAGTATCATTACTTTTTGAATCCTCAATGTTAGCATTGTTACTTTTGGCAACTGACTCACTAGAATCCCTCATGGAAGAAATTGTTGTTATCTCACTGACATGTACTTCTCCTTCCCTCAACAAGGTAAAGTTCAGAGTAGAAGACCCTTTTGTTGGAACAGTGACCTCAGCTATCGAATTCTGAAATCCATTGACTGAGACTTGGATGGTATATTGTCCTGGTACAAGCAATCTCCAATAATCACCATCTACTGCCGATCTGATATCATGGTCACGACCAATCACTTTAATCATAGCTCCTTTGATGGGTTGGCTGGCTGAGTCTCTGATGAATCCAGTCACTCCATTATGTACCTGCTTGATGTATGCTACAAGAGCCTCTTTATTCTGATTCCAAATGCTTTCCAGTTGATTCTCATATGGGAACTTGAAGCAGCCTTGTTCTACTGTGATCTCAAAGCAGTTACTGTGAAGGTAGTTATAGTCCTGCATTCCACCCTTCACATTGTACCAAGCTGCTCCATTTGTTATTCCATTTGGAAAACCACTTGTGTCTCCTGGACAAGGCAGACCTTTGTGCATAGTGGTATGAGCATTAGAGAATGCTAAGGCAAGTTGCCGGAAAATGTCATCATCTGGGCAACGTGAATATTGACTATATCCCTTAGGGGAACTGTCGTATGGATAATTGGCCACCAGTGCTCCGTTATGGAGATTACATGACAAAACAAAAGGATATTGTTTAATCCAATTCATAACTGCTCTGGTTTCTGGAGCTCTATCGGATATATCAATAACCATGGTATCATACTGATCGGGAAAGTTACGATTTAAATCAACATGCTCAGCATTGAAACGTCCATGGACACCTTCCTCATCTCCCTCCCTAGCTATGCTGTAGCCATCTGGGTTCATTGAAGGCATAATGTGAATACGTGTAGTATCTATAATCTCCGTAAGTTCAGGATTCCTGCCATACCCAGTGCAAAGGTGCTCAATCAGGTGAAGCAGGGTCTCTCGACCTGTTACCTCATTTCCATGCATGTTCCCAATGTATTTGAACTCGGGTTCTCCTGGTTCATGAGTACCTGGGTTATCAGAGATTTCCAATACCTTCAGTTCATTCCCTTTGACTGATTGTCCAATAGAATATAACCGAGTAATATGTGGGAAATGCCTGGCATAATTTTCCATCACTGAATACATTTCCAGGTTGTTATGGTGAGTGAAATGGACAGGTTGGGGCCCAGGAACGGCACCACGGGCAAATAGGAGGCTAAAGAACAAGAACAGTCCTCCTATCAGACAGTTTAAACAGGTCATTGTGTGTCTATCTACAGTGGTCCTAAATCTGTAGGAGAAAAAAAGAAAAAAACATGAATAAAAATGTCATGTCCGTCTAGTGCGCTAATAGATAACTAACTAAACTCGTTATAAATCTGCTGCTCTAGCTAGCTAGGCTTTTAAGCTAGTTATAACTTTATATCAACCTACAAGAAGACTCCTCGGGTAACAGGGATAGCTCAGGGTTGCCGCTCGTCACACCATTATTCATATTTTTATAGCTACATTAGCTATTATCACATCTGTGGGCCAGTCCTATCTAATTTCATTATGGCTAAAGAATACATCCGGTCAGTCCTCCCCGGATAAAAACAACCCTTCCCCCTTCTTACGTGATACTTAGAGAGCCAGCAACTTGAGCACCTTTGGTCTTACTCAGGTAGCTGTTAGATAGCTAGAATCATTGAATGTGTAGCTGTCTATGTCTGTGGCTTCCTTTGGGTACCATAGCAGTGAAAATTCATAGTTCATGAATAGTGTTGTTACGTTGGATAGATTTTGAGCTGACCAAGAAACCAAAGATGAATGACCACGAATTTGAGAGGAATTGCATAGAGTTGGTTGAAAAGTGCAAGCATGAGGTGAGGAACATCAGTTTTTTTTCTGTTAATTAACTCCTTATTGACTAGCAAAATCATCCATCACATAATGAGAGGAGGGAAGAATATTAGTGTAATCCTTGTTACTATGGTCACTGCAGGCTAAACAGTTAGTGGAGTTCACTGCTACTAGGAGGAAAGTTCACTGGACACATCCTAGCTTTGTTTCCTTCTGTAGTAAGTAATGTTAATGATGACATCATTCTCTAAAAATTATAAGATGGAGTTTTACACAACATCAAAGTATATAAGCTCCACCTCATGCTTATAGCTATTATTGTTCAGATAATATAGCTTTGAAGAGAGCATCTGGTAGGTACATACCCAGGTCAGCTGTAGTGTCCATGTACATACCCAAACCAGTCCATATACGGCTGTAGCGTCCATGTACATACCCAAACCAGTTCATATACGGCTATACATACATACCCAGACTTAGTATTACTATAGTGTTCATGTACATACCCAGACCAGCTGTAGGTACTAGGTAAACTAAAAGAATTTGAGGCATTGTAGGACAAATGTTTGGAAATGTTCATCGTAGACAGACACAAATGCATGGAATAAATTTTCTGCACCAACTCCCTCTTGCTGTGCTAGATTCTGGGGTCTTTAGAATCAAGCCTCCTTTATTCCATGAGACAGTGCTTCATTATGTCATTATTCAAGCAGCAATTATTATTCTGTGTTATAATACCACATGCATGCAGTATTACCTGACTCCATCACTGACATATTCTCTCTTCCAGTTTCCGTAGAGGATATTCTCTCCTATGGGGTAAAAAGAAAATATCAGAGCTTTCGAACTAAGGTCATTATGCCCTCGGGAAGGATATTGCAGGATCTTGGAAAATCCTTACCAGAGGCAGCTGCTATTTACGAGAAGTGTTTTGATGAGAATTCCATGAAAAAAGAAGATTATGCTTATATCCATGTGGTGTCGATGGCCGAGAGAAAGGTGGGTTGGATCCGTGCTGCCTTGGTGGAGGGAAAACTTCAGACCATTGTCAGGGGCATCATGAAGAATCCAGGGTAAATTGCATCCATATAGAGTGGAAATGGCCCACTGTCTTGATTACATAGATATTTCAGGGGGTGAAGTACAGCATATCCAAGTGTATGGGGTTGTCCTCAATTTCAAAGGTTTTGACACTACAAAGAAAGGAAGCTACACTTACTTTAAAATTATGTTTGCATGTAAGAAATTAAATTCTTGGAAAATCAATAATTGTACCTCCCAGCATAAGTGGAAGGAAGTAATGTATTCAATAAACTTACATGTACTCTATGTGATTGAGTCCTCCCTATGTGACATAACTATTATTATTATTATTATTATTATTATTATTATTATTATTATTATTATTATTATTTGTTGTTGTTGTTGTTTTTGTTATCGTTGTTGTTGTTAGGCTATACTATACAAAGCAGTCTGTTCTATGTCACCCTGTTTATGGAGAGATCTTTGAGTACCTAATAGGTAAGATCTCACTATGTACCTTATACTGAGTCCCTGTCAATTCATGGGCTCAGTGAATTAATGTGGTGTAAAAATAATATCAAACTTCATAAGTGACTCACTAACTCTCCTGGGCTTTGTGTCTTGGAGATATCACCTGATGCTTACCTGTAGGAGAACCATTGGTGACTTTGAGGTAGCTTACAACTTGCCTCCCCCCCTCCTTAACTCCCCCTATTCAGATGGTCCATGTTCCATTCGGTTCAGTAGACTGAAGACCCTTGATGCTTGCTCGGGAACTCCCTCTCCAGCTGAGATTGTAGAGAGACATAACCAGTTAGTAATTAAAAGTCTTGTTTCTTTCCCCATGTAGGGCTGGTAAGGGGTCTCCCTTTGCACAAATTGGACTCTACTTAGGCAGACTCTACTAAAGCCCATTCACATTTGGTTGCCTTCCCCCTCTTTCCCCAAGCTGCCTTTAAAATAGAGTAGTGTGTCTGTGTTTCCATCCTAACTACAGGAAATGTGACTTGTAATTCATGTACACACTAGGTTACATCACCCAATGCAAAAAAAGTTATGGACCCATAAATTTTTTTTCTCTAATAATAATAATAATATTGAATGGACTTTAGCTAGCTATGGAACCTGCATGCTGCATGTACTACTGGTATGTAAGTTAACAACACACTTGTAACATTAAGTGCTTGTTTAGTAATTACATAATGCGTAATCTAATGTACTAGTACATACTTAATTGTCAATATTTTTATATTAGGGTGTTGTCCATATCCACCTTGAAAGGAAACCAGGTAAATTAGTGTCTACATAATACTTTGATTATCATGCCATCTGTATATGATGATTTAACAGGTATTCTCATACACCTCATACACCTGTGATGTTTTTTTTTTTAAACATAATAATTATAATATAGGCCTAGTTTTTCTAGATTCATCTGTTTGCTATTTTAGTACATAGTAATGACTGAGCCTACTAGCCTTCATCCACTCACCCTCTTCTGTTGCTGGCTTACTGATCTTTAGTTACAGGGGCAGATCCAGGGGGTGGGGTCCAGGGGGTCAGACACTCCCTTTTTTATGTTAATCTTTTAAAGGCATTCTAGCAAAGCCAATTTTTGTTCCTATAAGCTAGAGAAGTGCATGAGTGGGCACATCCCCTTCCTGCACCCTCCCCCTTCACTGTGGCATGTAGTTGGCATGTAGTTGGCATATTGTACTCAGGACCTTTCCCTTTCAAAATTACTGGAGTTACCCAGTATAGAAATTTTGTTGGATCAATAGGTGATGGGGTTGAAATTAAACTCTTAAACTGGCCTGCAGTCTGGCAAGTAGCTGTTTAATTTAATCAATTTCTAGTTTTAAATGGGTTATCTGCAAATGACCAAAAGGCATAAGTATGAAGTGGTCAGAGCTACAAAGCTGAACTTGTACAAGTTAAAGAAACTGCTTCCTCTATTAGCTCCTGTTTTTGGCTGACAAACTTCCAATCCATACCTTAGGAGTCAGCATATCTACATGTAATGGGTGTTCTTTCCCATAGGTTATGTTCCTTTGACCTAAACTTTTTTAACTTCCTGGAATGGCTTCCTGTCAGTTGTGTGTTTTAACTGTCTGTTGTAGGATGATGGGAGAGATAGCATTGCAACAGAGGTAGCCTGGGCCCATGTCAGGTCCCTCTATCAAAGCACCTCCTCCACCTGTCTCTTTGGAAAGAATAACATCATGGTTCAACCAGTAAGTAAGGTGTCTTGTTACAGCCATCACACAGGTAGTTAGATCATGTGACCAGATTATTTTGAAGTGACACATGATCACTAAAATACCAATTAGCTAGTTGTCATGTGACTATGATTTAATTTATTATGGCCATTAACTAGGGGGTCATGTGACTACTAAGTCAGTCATGTGATCATCATGGTCCAACCAGTAGTTGGTTTGATCAATAATAGTTTCGGTATAAATGTGTTTATCATTGAAAACAGCAGGTAGTCTATAGAGAGATTAGTCTTTTAATTAATGAGTTTTTAAAAAGAATTTTACATTGTATATTGGTATGCATAGCATGCTTTGGAGTAACTTATACATAAGACACAGTGGACTCTCTCTAGTCTGACTCTGAAATGGGTTTCATGATATGTTATAAATTGACTTTTTTCCTATAGTGGTTGTTAACATAATAATTCTTATTAATTTTGATAACACTGCACAGCCTGGGTTTACCCAACCTCTCCAAGGGTACCTCACTCTGCTCCAGGACTCTTCCCTGCTCTTAAAATGGATTCCAAACTCACTCTTACAGGACTCAAGCAATGCACAGAGGTCATTATCTCCCTCTCTCCCCGTCTCCCTCACTTCCCCATCTCCCTCCCTCCCTCCTCCCCTTTCAATTATTATATTTATGTGCAGTGTTTTGTGGAAGACTATCTTGTCAATAGATATTGTGCTCCAGATTGCCCACATCCACTGCCATAGAACCCCAGGTACAGCATAGCTGTGTGTGTCTGTTGAGTAGGCATATAACTGTACTCTTGTGTGTATGTAATTCGGTGGGCAGGTAGGTCAGCCACCCATTGAAGACAGTTCCTAATGATAATATAACTATCTATGTAGAGAGTCCCTGAAATGAAGAATCCTTACAGTTGTGGGTATTCATATTAATATAATGACTTTTTGGTGCGTTATATTTCACTGCACATAGCTGCCAGCTTGTAATATCACCCAGTACCCATCTCAAGAGTAATATCTTAATCTTTTCTCTTGTGTCAGGTTATTCAGCTGAGCTGATTATGGTGGGGTATGATGGCATTGCTCATCCACCCCTACTCTTTCCTCATCAGCCCTCCTTCTTCCTCTTCTTGGAGTGTCTGGAGAACAGCCTTTTGCCCCAGGGATGTCTGGAGCCTCCTCTGTGGTACATAAAGGAGATGGCCACAAAGTCAAACAAGGTAGCTACTGATGAAAGTGGATAGCCTAGGGATAGGGCCAGGGTCTAGAGGTCTCTACATTAGGCTGCCCATCATATACCTGTTATGCTATGGGAATAACCCATTAATTGGTATTAAAAGTGTTTCTTAGTTGACGAAAATGGAACTAATAACATTATATACTTCATTGCCAGGAAGTTGATTAAACTTTACCTGTTGTGCTCTGGGAATACCCAGTTTCTTAGTAGAGGAAAACAGAACTAATATTAGTTCATTGCCAAGGAAGTTGATTAAACTCTAAGGTATATATTACAGTGGAACCACTCTATTCCAACCCCCTGAAATCAGGACACCTCTGTATTTAGGACACTTGGATATGTCTCAAAATATCTGCTTGTGTATAAACGCTTCATCCCTTGAAATGAGCCCCTATAAATCAGGACACTTAGATTTGCCCTAAAGATGTGTGGAATAGAGAGATTCCACTGTATGGTCAAAATCATAGCCTCTAATCAGCTTTGGAAGTTAAGCAGTGGAGCCCTCTAAGAACAGAGTTCACTTTCCTGTCTATAAATTATGTCTAATTTGGTGGGAGTGTGTAGATACTATCTGCTTAATACTTTCAGTTTGACATATATGTATATATGGATTGTGGACAAACTACATCTTTCCTCTGAAATTTAGCTTCTCCATTTTTTAGGCTAAACAGAAAGAATGTGATCATGGTCACAGACCCTTAGAAGACGAAGGGGAGTGGTTTGACGTTGTGGAAGTTTGGAATCAGGTATTTAGAATACGTTATGGATCACGCCCACAAGTTGAAGACATTGTAAAGGGCACCATAACTGCCACACCTCCCATGCCACATCCATTACCCCTGAACATAGCTAATCATTCTGGGAGCAGTTTTGAGTCTTCTTGGTCTGAAAGTTCAGAGTCGGAAGAGAGTGATGATGCACCTCTGAGGGTGACTGTAGAAAAACCTGGCTCTTTAGCTCGAGGGGATTGGGAAAAATTTCAGTCCAAGATGTCACGTCAGCTGTTGGCTCGTTACTTTTATAGCTGTGAGCAGACTGCCTGTATAACAGTGAATATATGAATATATGGATTATTGTATCCGTGGGACCTTAAATTTTCAAAGATTCAAAATTTACCTGTGTTATATTGTGAGCTTAAATGCTTTGTTGTGGTCTGAAACCTCCCCACTATCTGGTCATGTTTAACACTTGTTAATAGTGTGTGTTACAATATGAAATGACCATGTTGAAATTACACACCATCTAACATGTAACAACATATATCTACCCCATCAAGTCCTATTACATGGCAAAAGGGAGTGTGGGTGTGGGAGTGAAGGGGGAGGTGTGTGTGTTCAGTGTGTGGGAGTGAAGGGAGAGGTGGTGGTGGGTGTTTAGTATGTGGGAGTGAAGGGCATGTGTGTCCAATGAATATACCTCTCTATAATCAATCACTTAAACCTTCCTTCTCTCTGTTATCCCCCCACACCACCATTGATTCCAGGGTTCTCCTACTGTCGACATGTGTCCAAGGTCCGAGCCCATGTCTCCCACTTAGTGGGCAATACTTCACTCGGCTCCTACTCTGATGGCCACACCCATCCCAACCGTAGTCTCTCAAGAGAGGATTGGGATGCTTTTCTACAATCAGATGATGTAATGCGCTATAAATGTTTATGTATAGCTAACCAGTCCAAGAGGGTTTAATTAACCCTCTTTCCCCAAAGAGTGGGGACTGGTCTTGATTATTGGTTGCTTGATCATGGTAAAGAAGGTCAGTCTGATGATGGTTGCATATTGAAGAGAGATCTAGTAATGGTTGCATATTGAAAGAGAGTTATAGGCAATCTGGTGATGGTTGCATATTGAAAGAGAGATCTGGTAATGGTTGCATATTGAAAGAGAGTTATAGGCAATCTGGTGATGGTTGCATATTGAAAGAGAGATCTGGTAATGGTTGCATATTGAAAGAGAGATCTGGTAATGGTTGCATATTGAAAGAGAGATCTGGTAATGGTTACATATTGAAAGAGAAATCTGGTGATGGTTGCATATTAAAAGAGAAATTTGGTGATGGTTGCATATTGAAAGAGATCTGGTGATGGTTTCATATTGAAAGAGAGATCTGGTAATGGTTGTATATCGAAAGAGAGTTATAGACCGTCTGATGATGGTTGCATCTGATGTTTGTTAGTGATGGTTAAATTTTGTGTTTATACAGCATGAGGACAGATGGCCAACCCTGGTGAAGCATATTTACATTAGAGGCATTGACCATGAATTGAGGAAAGAGGTATGATATCACATTACCTGTCTGTCTGTGTACATGTATGCGTGCGTTGGTTGCTTTTATGTTTATAATTATTAGTTTATATAAACCACACTGATCCCTGTACTAACATGTAAGATGTACCTAAACAAATGCAGATAACATGTACCTGAATGTCAGATAACATGCATATGGGGACTATTACAGAGAGTATTCCTTATTTTGTAGGTGTGGCCCTACTTGTTGGGGTTGTATCCTGTGAAGTCCACTCAAGAAGAACGAGTGGAAATATTAAAAATGTACACAGAAAAATACAACAGATCACTGTCAGAGTGGCAAAAGGTGGAGGCAACAAAGAAAGAAATAGAAGAGGAGACGGCTCGTGTTTTTAATGGACATCGGATTGGAAGCTTCAGTCCAGACATTGAGAGTCCATCCTTGTCGACAATATCAAGATCCTCTTCTAATTCAAGGGATAACAGTCGCAGTTGTTCTCCCGATCCATCACATGATCAGTCACATGACATACCAAGTGATAAGCAACATTTTAGTTCAAGAAATGGAGACATCTTGTTACAAGATCAGCCTTGTGCAGAACTTAATTATACTGGTAGAGAGTACGTTGAAGACAAAGACGATGTATTCGAGTCAAGCAGTCAATCACTCAATCAAGTTGTAGCCAAGTCACATGACAACCAGTTACCTAACCATTTGTCCAAGACAGTGCATAATTATTCTATTGCCAGTAGTTCTGGTCTAGATAATGTTACTCTCAACTCTTATCACGATCCTGAGGAGATGGTGATATCATCATTGAAGCTGGATGCCAAGGGGAAGGTATTTGTGAAGGAGCTATATAATATCGACAAAGATATTCCTCGCTGCGACCGTGATTATTGGTAAGTGGTGCTACTTCACTGATTATTGGTGAGAGTGGGGTGTGTGGGGTACTTCACTCCATGGTAAACATAATTATTGGTGAGAGTGAAGTGCACTTCACTCCATCATTTGAAACAACCATCATTAATGTAGTAGCCATTACTATGTTTATCTTACATTTAAAGGTTTGAAATTGCCAAACACCATAGCACCGATCCAAACACCATAGCACTGATCCAAACACCATAGCACTGATCCAATATAAAACACCATAGCACTGATCCAATATAAAACACCATAGCACCGATCCAATATAAAACACCATAGCACCGATCCAATATAAAACACCATAGCACCGATCCAATATAAAACACCATAGCACCGATCCAATATAAAACACCATAGCACCGATCCAATATAAAACACCATAGCACCGATCCAATATAAAACACCATAGCACCGATCCAATATAAAACACCATAGCACCGATCCAATATAAAACACCATAGCACCGATCCAATATAAAACACCATAGCACTGATCCAATATAAAACACCATAGCACCGATCCAATATAAAACACCATAGCACTGATCCAATATAAAACACCATAGCACCGATCCAATATAAAACACCATAGCACCGATCCAATATAAAACACCATAGCACCGATCCAATATAAAACACCATAGCACCGATCCAATATAAAACACCATAGCACCGATCCAATATAAAACACCATAGCACCGATCCAATATAAAACACCATAGCACTGATCCAATATAAAACACCATAGCACCGATCCAAACACCATAGCACTGATCCAATATAAAACACCATAGCACCGATCCAATATAAAACACCATAGCACTGATCCAATATAAAACACCATAGCACCGATCCAAACACCATAGCACTGATCCAATATAAAACACCATAGCACCGATCCAATATAAAACACCATAGCACTGATCCAATATAAAACACCATAGCACCGATCCAATATAAAACACCATAGCACTGATCCAATCTAAAACACCATAGCACCGATCCAATCTAAAACACCATAGCACCGATCCAATATAAAACACCATAGCACTGATCCAATCTAAAACACCATAGCACCGATCCAATCTAAAACACCATAGCACCGATCCAATATAAAACCAAAACATCCATGTATAAAACAGATCATAGTTGGTTTAACCCTTAACTTACTGCAGGTATTTCCAAGATGATGCCAACCTGGTTAAAGTTCGTAATATCATTTGCAGTTTTGTCTGGGTCCATTTAAATGAAGGTTACTCTCAGGGAATGTGTGACCTTCTCTCTCCCCTTTTGGTACTGCTGGACAGTGAACCCCTTACCTATGCCTGTTACCTCAAACTGATGGAATCAACTATCAAACTCTTCCCTCCCAACACTGTCATGAACACTAGACTGTCTAATGTGCAGGCTCTGCTCCAGGTAAGGTGATATCGACATTCAGTTTACAACCTAGCTGTTCATGTACCCCCCCCCACCCCACACTTCCTGGGAACATGGCTTCACACAAGGACTACTTCCTGGTGTTGGTGATTAATGGACAGACTGTAATAATATTAGAATTGTATACTAATATCATCCCTGCCCTGGTGGTGGGTGACCTGTTTCAAGGTCTTTTAGGCAGGGTAGCTGTGCCTGACCATCGTAAATTGTCCTGGAGAACAGATAACAATAGTCTTAGTGATATTGTATGTAGCTCTGGTAATGAATATGCAACTATTGTTTGTAGGTGATGGAACCTGATTTTTACCAGTACCTATCTGATCGGCCTATGGGGGATAACCTGTTCTATGCCTATAGATGGTTACTTGTCACATTCAAACGAGGTAATACTTACTTATTCACATACATAATGTTATCTATATAGATTTCTTTCTTTATAGAATTTAGCTATGTTAATGTTTTCCGACTGTGGGAGACTGTCTGGGCAGCAAGGAGAGGAGGAATCACCAACAATTTTGAGGAGTTCATTGCATTGGCCATTTTGAAGCAGTTTGAGTGAGTGTTGTATTGGGAAGGGATGGTAAAGGGTTGACCACATCATAGAGTCAGAATGCATGCAGCAGGAGTGTTGACTGACCTCTTACCACAGATCATTTTATATTTACTATGACAAATATTTACTAAACTGACCATAACCTTCATTATACACAGGACGGCTATCATGGATGCTCGTCTTGACCCTTCGGACATCCTCAATCTCTTCACTGGTATGTTCTGGTCTCATCCTTAGAGACACTGGCTCAGTACCTTATCAGCAATGTACTTTGGGTGGGTGTGGAATGAATTAAATTTGCTATGTCAGGACACTAAGGCTAATGGTCTCCTGAATAAAGGTTCCATTTTAGGACACGAGGTACTTACTGATCAGGACACTTACAATGATGTCCTGAATGAGGGTTCCATTGAGTGCTTATTAATATACAAACACCTTGTTGCTGGTCAGGACATTAGTGGCATGGGTGTGGTCATTCATCATGGGACATTATCCACACTTTCATCTTTGATAGATTTAGCAGAGAAGAAGGCCATTGATGGAGACATAACCATCAGAATAGCACAGGAAACTATTCAAACTCTTCAATTTGACCTTGCAAAGAAAGACTGCTGAGACAACAGGCACTGGGCTCAGATCTGGAAGACAAATCATTATATACACGTTTCTGCAATCACATTTTTTCAATGAGATCTTTCCACTATGAATTTGATATGAGGAAACACTAAGTAGACAATTAACACAAATTAATACTCTTGCATGCCTACACTGTACTATGTTACTACAGTGAAGTAACCTGGACAGTTCTAGATACTAAAGACACCTCTGTAATAATACAAGAGGAGTGTTCACTTATGTAATCAGAGACTCCATTGTATACATAACTCTATATAGAGTGAAGCAGAAATGTCATTTAATATGATGATAATATAGTAAAGTTAGTGTATAATATTGGAGGGTAGAGCTTGACTAATACATGAATAGGTCTAACTAAACTGGAAGGTAGCCCAGCTCTTTTAACATGTCACATTCCTTGTACATAGATCTCTGTGTCTCCAGAGGTAGTTTAGTTCTCCATTTCTCAATGGCTTTGGTGTTAATAGCTTCTTTCACTTGGTTAGTTGAAATCTCTAATCTGAAAGGGGTGGAAAGGAAGGCTTCATCACACATGTACATATTATATAGGAGATAAAGACCAGCAGGTGTTGAAGTGGAGCAAGGCATATAGCTGTTTTGTTGTACAACAAAATGATGTGGCATAGGATTATATGAGGTGTTCACATTAATAGGGACTAAAATTGCCTGTATTTCTCTCTTCCTGTTCCAACCTGGTAAATCAGGAATTAGTGATTAATGGCTGTACAGTGGGGCAGGGGTTTGATGGTTGTACACACAGTGGCTTACCAGGACTAACCAAGACTAACCAGGACTAATTAGGGATTAATACCACATCTAAGAGTTACCTGTTCTATTGTCAATGTATACACTCACTTTGATAATGAAATTCCTTTGTTAATAAACTGGTGATGATGTAAGACATTCTCATGCCATGGGACAGTGAGATAGTTTAAAATCTTTTCCATCCATTCCTTGGGATTCCTGACTAAATTTTCATAGTGCACTTTCATGCAATATCTTTTCCCTACTATATCACAATCCCTCAACATTCGAGTAATAACTTTGTTCCAAAACTTAGCTGCTGACATGTAGTCCTTTGAATTTACACCTGATATGGTTACATTCCGACTGACAATAGAGTAAGCCACTGCTCGACCATCTCTTATCATAAGAATAAACTTTGCCTTTGGGTAGAGCCTCAAGATATCTTTCATGTAGTTCAATACCAGAGGGTCTTTGTTACAGAGATATTTAGCAGGTGAACCATGTCGGAGAATTATCTCCGAAATAAAAGCACGAGTTGCATGATCTAATAGGTCTCCTCCCATTCCGGCTTCGATAAGACGTTGATGTTCTCTTCCCATTTGATCCCAGCGGCTTCTCATACTAATAATCCGAGGAATGACTCTGGTTTCCTCACCACAGCGGACATCTGGGTGGGCATCAAGCATGGCTCTCACCAAGGTGGTACCACTTCTAGGAATACCTCCAACAAATATTATCATTCTTTGCTCCAATGAAGTATGATTGGCACTCACTTTCACTTTGCTCACTTCAGGCGAGTGGTGATCGACATTGGAAGCACTAGGGTTCAGATATGCTCTGAATAGGAAGATAGCGTTGATCAACAAGCTGATCAGCAAGCAGATACGCAATGCTTTGGCATTACTCATAACTCAGGTACACCGCCTCCACAAGGTAAATGAGGTAAGGGGTCACCGAGCGGACGATCTATATAATATGGAGAGAGTGAGCTTTAATAAGATAAACCCTTTACCGAACTGACCGATAAAAGATGCGATGCCCGCAGCTAACCACAGGTTTAAAATTCTTCATTGTTGAAAAATACAGCCAATGAAAATGAACTCTCCTCTCTCTCTTACCGTGTGTTCTAGGTGTTTAAAAAGATTCATAAAATGTGTGGCAGGATACCACTCAAATACTTCAGTACATGACTATAGGTAAGTAGTTAGTTTGCCAAGAAAAAAAAACAACCTCTTCAACTATAGTTATGTGTTGTACCATGTTATACTAACATGGTTTTGTGATCCTTAAAGAACTACTTCATAAAATTATGTGTACACAGGTGAATGATTGGAATTAGAGACTTTTGTGACTTGAGTACTACCTATTATGGTAGCTAAGCATATTAGGATCAGTGCCTAGTGTAGGTCAGTGTGCACTAATATTTAACAGGATTCAAATTTCTACAGATTGGTTGAAGTGGGAAGATTTGAAGCTCCTCAGGTCAACGATTATTATCAAGCTGGTCAGGTGAGACGACTGTGTTTATCAACCCTTGATGTTCAGAGAGTTTGATCATTGATAGTTCTTCCTCCATCGTGTGTTTGGCTATCGTGGGGTTTTACTTTTCCCATGGATGGCGAGAGTATATGACAGAGATACATACACAGCTGAGCTAAAGTGAGTGGATTAGAAGGCTCTGAACTTCTATCAGTCACATCTATGTTGGTGTGGCTCTTCTGTATACTTGGTGAAATGGATACGTGTAGGGGTGATTTGAATATAAGTTCTGTATATGTGTACATTAATCTTCAGTTTATTCCTGGAAGTTTATCAGCATTTTAAGAGGGTGAGAACTCTGACATAAATCAAAACATAGGCCTCCATTTATGCTGTGCACGAAATATGACTGTGTTCTTATGCCAGTTTTTTTAGTGACGAGCTCTCGTAGTAACAATTAATCAAAATATACAATTTGATACTTTTTACTGTGGGGAAAATTAAGTTCAAGTTATTGTTAATATGGCCAACCAACCCAACTCAGGTTTTTCTAGAGGTCCCATGTAAAAATTTATTGCCTACCACTGGTACAGAGTGCAAGAACTCACTTCTCAAGAGGGTCTTTTGTCGTAGGTCATTAGAAGAAGAAGATGTTCTTTATGAACGTGTCAAAAACTTGGAACCTCAGACTAAGCCTTACTACCAAGCCTTGATCGACAATAGAGATATTCCCTATGTGGTTAGTATGATAGTGGTACTGATCAGTAACCAGTGTTGCATCCCTTAGCGTGCTCATCCTGAAGCCATTACTTTCCTAGCTGATCGCAGTGACAGTACTCTCTTCTCTTTGCCTGGTATGTTGTTGTGTGTGAGTGTGTATGTTAAATAACGTTGGAGGGCTTTGTGGTTATGGGACAAGGAATATAGAAACCTGAAGGTCCTGGGTTATAGTGCAGTGAGGGTGTGCTCTAAAGCTGACCTTAATTCAACACAGCTATGGTCTTCTGTCCAACACCCAATATTATAGCTAATAATTATGATGCTGTTTTGTGTGATGATGTCATAGGACTAGACTATGTGAGTCATGATGATGTCATACCATACACAAGCACCAGTTTAGATCCTTTCTTTCACGTGCTCTTTGGGGAATTCCTGGTACCCAATGCAGAAAAAGAAGGTAATTATATATACTAAATTTCACCAGTAGACAGAAAATTAATTGTTAAAAACTTTACCCACAATATTATTAAAATATTAGCATTTTAAAAAAAATAAGGTTAATGATTAGTCTTGAGTTCTACAGTAGCAGGAAACCCCACCCCCACCCCCACCCCCAACCCTATATGTATAGGTCCACTATTTGTTCCTCGTGATGTGCTGAACCTGTGGAGAGAAAATAACCATCTGTTGCTGGAGTTGAGTGAGGTGCACTGTGAAACCACTCAGGGGGTAAGAGTAACTGTCATGCCTTTCTACATGGGATGGAGGGAGTCTGAAAATGGAATGAAATTCTACTGGTGGAGGTAAAATAAGATACAGTGGTTATAAGTAGCAGTTTTGCATGGAGAATTTTTTCTTATTGAGACTTTGGTACTGGATTAGTGATATGGTATAATTATTACACACATGCTACAGATATAATATTCGAATTGAGAATTTGAGTGAAGAGCAGTTGCAACTGAGAGAAAGGCACTGGAGGATATACAGCAAATCAGGAACTCTTGAGATAGTGAGAGCAAAAGGGGTAATTGGACAGGTGGGTATAGAGGACACTTCTGTGATGGTCTATATAACATAGTCTTTTATAGGAACCAGTATTCAATGCAAGTCAGCCTGTCTTTCAGTACAGTAGTCACATCTCATTACAGTCTCCTACAGGACACATGTGGTCAGTGGTCTGCTTTATCATGCAATGAAGTGTGTATAATATGGTTTTAATATGCATCCAGGGGCACCTTTCGAATGTGTAGAGCAGATAATAGTTATTTTGATGTTAGAGTGCCACCATTTTGTCTGGAAAGTCATAAGGACAAGGATTCTGATTGAACTTATATTTTTCAATAGTATGTAACTGTTATTACATAATAATAATAATTATTATTATTATTATTAATAAAAATAATTATTGTGTGCATGAAGGTATGAGTAGTTAAGTGTATTCCATAGTTATGAAAGTAAGCAGTGAGATCTATAATATGAAATGTGTGTAGTTACTTTGTATTGAAATTTCATGATACACAGAGCTCCTTCTGTACTTGTTCCCACCCTATATTGATAATGTAATATTATTACGATTGTATGTAGATATTATTGGAATTTGCCAACCACCAAGATAATTAAGGATAGGTATTATTATAATATTGATGGCTCACCTTCCATGAGAAAGCGTCCCACTTCATAATGATTGAATGCCTGTGATGATACTCTCTCAGTATGTCTGAAGTTGGCCATGTTCTTTTTAGCAGATGATTTGATAATATCAATGTTGGATGACCACATATTTTGACTATGAAGGACCAGTGGTGATGGCTGGAGTGAAACAGAGACAGTGCTAGGCTTGTTCTCTGAACACTCTGAAGTGGGTTGTATCCTGTCTGTGAATCTATCTCTGTGAGCTCTTACAGATTTCTCTGATAAATGTTGAAATTCTGTTGTATTATAGTTATTTTCCTTCCCTCTGATTCTTCCATGGCTTGATCTGAAGCTACCTCTGTGCTTCTGTCTCTGAGTGGAAGTTTGATAAGCCCATCTCCTATTACTGTAGTTTCTATTAGTATAGTTTCTATTAGTATTGCTCTGTGAGTCAGTTCTCTGTTCTTTAGCTTTAGCTCTTGTGATGTCTGTATTGGCAGGTAATTTTCTCTCATGTAGTTCAGATGCTCTTTTATTTGTAGGCCTTGATCGTAAAATTCCAGACTTCCTTCGAATGTTGAGACAAACATGCTGACTTGCACTTTGTTTCGAAACTTTTTCTAGTGGTCGATCCTCTGAGGAATCTGACTCTTCAGAAAAGAATTCCCTTTCTAAGTCTGTTACCTTTATAATTTCATTGTTAGAACTTGTTGCTTCTGGCTGGTTTTCAACTGTTTTGGAGTGCAACATAGATTCATTACTTTCATTCTCAATGTCTTTAATTTTAGTCCAGAAACCTCCAAATGTGGCATTCTCATCAGGTGTATCACTAGTTGATGAGTCTGGTGATGAGTTGGGGTCACTTTTAATCTGTATAGGTTTCTCATCATCGACAGGAGACGTCAAAGTCTCATCCACTGAATCAACAGCTATTGTATTAGATTCTGCATTTGCCTTCTCTGTTGTGTCTTTCTCTTCGCACTGACTAACAAAACTATCTGTACTACTCTTCATTACATCAGTATTGTCATATATTGAACTGTCATAGTCTGATATTGAACCAGAATCACTGCCTAGCCCCTCTGATTTGAGATACTCGATTAGAGCTGACAGCTGGGTAGCTATTGGCTCATAGACATCAAAGGAGACCTCAAAAGTATATCCCTTTAGAATGATGTAGTCTTCAACATTCAGTTCTGATATTTGCCTAGCCATTTCTTTGATAGCAGTTAACTGGAGGAAGAATTGCTATACTGTATTAGCTACTTTTAATAGTTGGACACTCACTTTGAACATTTTTTCCCCTCGATGTAGCTCCGGAAAGTCCATTACCAGGATAGAGTCATATATCTCACAGAATTTATCTGCATCACCCGAGCGGAGAGCGCTGCCCAGCTCGAAGCAGTCAGTCAACGTCAGCTGCATTATACCTGTATCTTCCATCACGGTTGTTTCCAAGGAGAGAAAAAAGTGGGCTGGGTTTATATTCTCTAATAATTTATTATTATTATAACCTGGCAACGAAAAATGACCTTTCGTGACCCTGTTTGAGCCCCCAGGACAGAGAAATTCTGTTATCTTCAAGCTTCTCGATGAGCCGCAAAGGGAAGATGGGAGACGAAAATATATTTCTGTTTGTACCTAATATTATTGGTGGGTCAAATTGTGTTGTTTACAACCGACATGATAGTCTTTTTAGGTTATGCAAGAGTAATATTTGCTCTCGTTTCATTCTACTATATGCCATTCAACTACGTTATGGCCTCTATATTTTACCTCTTGAGTGGCCTTTTGGATGCTTTCGATGGATGGACAGCAAGACGCTTCAATCAAGGTTAAAAAATGTAACTTTTGGAAACATGCTACAGTATAAATTTGGTGAAATGCAGGGTTAGGATTTTGTTCAAATCTCAGGAGTTTTTTTTCTCCTGAATTTTACTTGGATGGATTTTCGCCTATTTCCTCAATCTCAGGATTTTATTAGTTACAGCTAGATGTCAAGGGATATAATAATCATTGCTCTGATAATGCAATTTAGCTGTTATCACATGATCTATTCTTTGCAATGCTGGTGAGTTCTGGTTTTGAGAATGGACCGTGTGTTAGGAATCTGAATCAGTGTTATCAAATGAGCTTTCTACATAATGTTGGTGGCTCTAAAATAATTCTCAAACATGTCTTACCTTTTTGCACCAGAGAGGTAGAGTTACGTCCATTTCTTTCCCTACAACATGAACAATCTTTGAGAGAATGAAATAAACATTCACCCTCATCTCTCTCCCATCACTTCTCCCTCCTGTAATCCCATGACTTTATAGGTACTAGCTTTGGAGCAGTACTGGATATGGTGACAGACAGATGCAGTACAACTTGTCTCATCATTGTTCTTGGCTACTTCTATGACAAATGGCTCTTACTCTGGCAGATCATTGTGGCTTTAGACATCAGTAGTCACTGGATACAGATGTATGCATCTCTACTTCACGGAGAGAACACTCATAAAGTGACAGATCTCTCAGCAAATCCTGTGATGAGGTTCTATTATACAAGAGTAAGTCGTGTCAAAATTATGTTGTTTTTATATCACTGTCCCTTCTCTTTTGTAGCCTGTTCTTTTTACATTTTGTGCTGGTAATGAATTGTTTTTTGCATCTTTGTACCTCTTGCACTTTACTCCTGGATACACAGGTATTGGCACTGGATAAGTTACTGTAAGCTATGGGGATTAGAGAAGTACTGGCACTGGATAAGTATCCTATCATAGCTGGTATGATACCAGCTATGATTGCCATATGAAGTATCAGCTTAATTTGGCTGTGAGGTCAATTTAGCAGAGAATTAAATGATTAATGTACAGTCTTGTTGTTGTTGTTGTTGTTGTTATTGTTGTTGTTATATCTGACCTGTTAACCAATTCCACTTTTTTTTCTTTCTATTATAGTAGAACTGTTTGGGTATACATTTGGTGTGTGGCATGTTCTAGCTATAGTGACTGGTCCAGTTTCATTCCTCAAGCAAGTTGTATCAGTTATACAGCTGGTAGTAGCCTGCAAGAACTTGGGTGCCTTAGATGTGGTGACCAGGGCACGACTGAGGGATCAGCATACATGAATCTTAGTGTGTGTATACTTGTAATCAGTAACCAATGTGTTTTCATTATTAGGCAGTTTTTAGCGGTCAGTACATATTATATTTAATGAGTAGCTATG
This sequence comes from Diacarnus erythraeanus, assembly GCA_964016965.1. Classification (NCBI taxonomy): domain Eukaryota; kingdom Metazoa; phylum Porifera; class Demospongiae; order Poecilosclerida; family Podospongiidae; genus Diacarnus; species Diacarnus erythraeanus. The sequence continues at coordinate 1,190,442 of OZ024679.1, read as the reverse complement.
TATGGAGATTCTCTGTAGGTGAACCACCAATGATATTATGTAGTGATGGCATTCACAGCACACAGGAAAACTATAACGTGTCGCTCTGGTAAAAGGTCATCGAAAATGTATAAGCTCGTGGTTGCGCGCGCCACACACTCTTCACACGTACATATATATGCATGCGCTGCACACGCACAAGGTCGGAAGTGTGTTCTATTTAGAGATACATGACCCTAATAATGAAGAAGAGCTAGGTAGAAGACGGTTGTTAAGATGGAATGTAGCACTGGAAATGAACTAGTGCCATATTCCAGCTCGGAAGACCCAACTAGCTGTGACCCGACAATGCCTGTGGTGGTTAAAACTGATAGTTCTTCACCTGTTGAGCTCTCTTGGGATGCAGACTGGGCATGGTTAGTATGCTACACGCATGCATGACATATGTTGCACTGGGGGGTAATAACTACAGGCACAGTGAACATGGCTGCTGTGGCTGACAATAATTTCACATCCTAAGACATTTCAACCCTTTACCTCATGCATTTGGATTCCACTTGTCTCAATTTGTATGTAGAGGGTGTAGGTCATTTGTGTGTGTGTTTTCATTGTGACAAATTGTAGCCCAGGCCTGTTGGGATTAGCAAAATCATCACAAAGCCTTTACTACAGAAGGGAGGGAACCATACCACTTGCCCACTAGTAAAGGGGAGGGGAGTCTAGTGCAGGTGCCACTTTTGTGTACTGTAATCCTGTGGGACTATTAACACCTCTGATACTTAAGAATATGGAAGAAATCACCTTGTTAATATATGCTATTCTGTATGTACCAGCCGGCGAGTAACAGACCCTGAGTGCAACAAAAATAAATTTGGTAAAGGGTTATCTGATCTACAATGTCCAGTTCACAATATTTACGTTGACCTTTACTTTCTTGAATTGACCCTTTTGATTTATGATAGTTTATTGTACAAATCTGTAGGACAAGTAGAATATATTCTCTGCTGGTTGACTGTGTAAAAGTAAAGATTATGTTAGCGTGGTACTCTACACTAGGAGGGGCTCATTCAGCTCTTGGAGACAGTGTCGAGTCCCATGTAAGTTCTGAGAGATGTCAGTGCTGATGTGGACTACTAGCCTCCTTGGGGTAATTAAACCCCCTCCCCTCCTTTGTGATCAAATATTTGTTAGTGAGCTAATGATGTAATTAACCCCCTCCATTGTGATTGTGATCTCATTAGTTACCTAATAATAGGGTAATTACACTCCCCCCCCCTCCTGTCTAATTCTGTGATTGTAGGCAGGAATATATTGTCTTGGCTGGGTAGGGATGGGGGGAGAGGAGGATGTGGAGGTGAGGTAACCGGACTTCGCCTGTGTTGGGGGTATCAGGTGACTTGATTTCCCAATTTATAGTAACTTGGAGGTCAAGTGACCAAACTATAACACTGTGGTACTTGTGTATCAGCTGAATTGGTCAGGTGACCAAACTGTAACACTGTGGTACTGTTATATCAGCTGAATTGGTCAGGTGACTACTGAATCCCTGTCGTGCAGAGACTGAGAGTGTACTTTCCTGATAGAGGAATAAGTACTGTAGAAGTGGTTTCCTGATATATGTATGTCTGTATTGAAAGTTATTTCCAGAGCCACTCCCTCCCTCTTCCAGCTGTCAGAGGCTAGTGTATTTTAAAGAGCCTATATTTGTTCCTGGATTAATATAACAGTTTATCTCTTATGATACTCCGATAGTTCCAAGCTAGCTGTCTCTCGTGTGAGCTCATTAAAGAACCTGGATAGTTCTCTTTTGATTTTGGTGGTATGTCAAGGGAAGACTGGTTTATTCACTTCCTACAGGTTATTCCCATGTAGTGTATGTGAAATATTAGTTTTCAGTGAAATAGTGACCTTATGATGGTTATATTTACATTGGATTTGACCATTACTAACCACATAATCACATGTACCATATATATGCTGCATGATGTATCTATATCTATGTTACTAAGAATATCATTGCAGCATGTAGAGATCATGTGTTAGTAACTACCTATTCTATCTTCCCCCTTGCTGACATGACTACACATGGTTTTTCTGAATGAACCAGGAACAGTTCCCTAGCACCTTTTTGAGCTGGTATTTAGCTACCATATTTACACACAGTTATACTATATACAGTATAGCTAACAGATTTACACTGTTGAGTTGCCAACGATACTTTAAATTGATTATGTGTCTTGGCAAAATGAACACCTTACCTGACAAAATGGATGCCTTGAAGAAGAGCTGATTTACTCCTTTTTTATAATTATTTGCACTGTCAACCTTTTTCTACTTGTAGATTAAAACCACTGGTTATTGTAAGCAAGGGCTATTGCACCAGCATCCACCCATTTCACACACCTTTTTGTGTATTTAGATACGTCTAATCTTAGCTATATGCATTTATGTTTCTCAGGCCCAGAAGGCTGGAGTAATTTCTCGAAGCCAGTTGGTCCTGGCTGGGAGGATGGGAGACCACTTATTGGCTTCTAGATATAAGCTCTATGCTGCTCACAGTCTGCTTCAGAGAGCAAAGCTAAGCCAAGCTGCCAAAATCATCAAGTAAGGAAGAGAGGAGGGAGAAGGGAGGAAGGAGGGAGGTTTGGTCAGGATTGGGGAGGATTGCCGGGAAGGATCCGAGTGAGGGAGAGGGGTTGAAGAGAAAAGAGGAGAAATGGAGGGGGGTTACCATGTTTTTTGATAGGCTACAACATTTTGGGTTCAGTGTGTGGCAGTGTTGTGAAGAACTGTTTTGCAAGCCCCCAGGAAACATTAATTAATATTATTAATATTATGCCTAGGCTACCACTATAAACACTATAAAAGGTGGATGGTTGGAAGCACCCTTATAAGAGAATACAAACTACCACAATATGGGGATAATGGTGGCACCTTACAATGCTAATGGATAGGATTCACTATTGAAGAAGTTTCTTGACTAAAAACTACTCTAGACCTGTTTTATGGGTTCTATGTGTGGAGGTGTTCCCATGGGCTAGCACTGATGTGGTGAGTATTGAGAATAGGTATTCTCCTCAAAGGTGGGAATGTTTATTCACTTGTTTTCTCCTGGTAACTATGTTCTAGGCTTGGGTTGAGTATCTGAGACCACTTGAAAGTGAGTTTCCCTGTAATGGTGCTGGTTGTAGTCTTGCATTTAATTAACAGAACAATTAACTTTTAATTGAGTAGACCTTCTTCTTATTGACTCTGGATGTGACATTTAGAGGGTACTGTATTTATTAATTCTGAGGAATACTGGATAACCTCAAATTTTGCCTAATCAATTTTTGTGGGTTTTAATTTTTGCTGATCTGGTTCTGTAAGAGTGTATCCTTATATGGGTGGTGGAAACAAACCCTAACCCCCTTCCATTAACCCCCTTCCATTGGTATTAGTGAAGTATCCCTAACCCCCTTCCCCCTTCCATTGGTATTAGTGAAATATCCCTAGCCCCCTTCCATTGGTATTAAGTGAAATATCCCTAGCCCCCTTCCATTGGAAATATCCCTAGCCCCATTCTATTGGTTATTAGTGAAATATCTCCTCAGATGGTATTGGTAATTTTCACTGGTAATCATGAAATTATGAGGCGTGAAATCATTTTTGATTGACGAACACTCACCAAATACAAGTCAAATTCCCTATAAACTGTGTCTCTAGTAGTCCCCAGATCTAGGGACCCCCTTTCAGCACTGTTATACATCACCCCCAGATCTAGGGACCCCCTATCAGCACTGTAATACATACATAACTCCCAGATCTAGGGATCTAATGTTGCTTATTGGACAACATTGTTATGCAGGTGTGTAGAAATAACTAACAGTGGTATCAAATTTCCTTGACTCTTTTGTTGATAGAAGTCTCTAATCTGTGATTCAAGGGTGTATCTTCTGGAGGTCCTTGTTTAGATTCATCCCTGGCTTCAGGTTTTTATGGGATACCCAACTGAGCCCCTCCCTTTGACTGGGAGGGGGGGGGGGGGGGGGGTTGTGGTTTCAGGTGATCTGTTTTCTCCATTCACCCAATCCTCTAAACAAAGAGATCCCCTTTCAAGAGGGGGATGAAAACTACTATTTGGTCAGATAAAAAGAAGGTTACCTTGGTGTGTTAGATTCCTGGACTCACCAGAGCCTTTGTGGACAAAGCACCTGCTACATTCAGCAATAAAATAATAGACCACATCTTTATCCTAAATTGATATCATTACCAGCACATGTCTGCACCTGTTCCTACCTGGGGAGTTGTAACTTAGGGTAGAACCACCTGTCCCTGTGTAATTATGTCTTCACCTTCTTGTAATGTGTGGGAAAGCTGATTATTATATAGCTCTGCCCCCTCTAGGTCTGAGAGCCCTAATTTAGAAAGCCCCGAGTCTTTACTGTTATATAATGCTGTTATATAATGCTATGATATAATCCTTACTCTCTGCTGGGTGGGCTGGCCACCTGTCCTCTGTGTGTATGTCTTCTGTCCCTGTTATACGAACTTCCTAACCTCCTGTTCCCTACATAATGTCCTTACCACAAAAAAAGAAAAAAAGGAGTTTGTATGTTCCTTAATGTTATGCCACCTGTGTGTGGGTGGTGCCACCTGCCCCCCCTATAGAATTTTGTCTTCTCCTCTAGCTTTGTTCTGGTGTAGCAGCCTGGGCAACCTACCTCCTATATAAACCACTGTGTAATATGAGTTGGGGGATCTATGGTCCTGTGTACTCCAAGCTTCCTCCTATAATAACTATGTCTTCATTAAGGTGTAATAGGAGTTGGGAGATTTCCTATGTGCATATTTATGGTGCCTGCTACAGTTGACCAACTCTGAAATAATTATGTGCTGATCTCCAGTAATGTGTAATGCTCCTCTGCTCTCTGCATCCCTAGCAGGGATCATGATTACCACTCTAGATACCTCCAGACACTATGTTCTCTGCATGTAGGCACTGTGGTAGGCTACGGTCTCTGCATGTAGGCACTGTGGTAAGCTACGGTCTCTGCATGTAGGCACTGTGGTAGGCTAGGATCTCTGCATGTAGGCACTGTGGTAAGCTACGGTCTCTGCATGTAGGCACTGTGGTAGACTACGGTCTCTGCATGTAGGCACTGTGGTAAGCTACAGTCTCTGCATGTAGGCACTGTGGTAGGCTACGGTCTCTGCATGTAGGCACTGTGGTAGACTATGTTCTGTGCATGTAGACACTGTGGTAGGCTATGGTGTCTGCATTAGGTACTGTGGTGGGCCATAGTCTATGCATGTAGGAGCTGAGAGGAGATGTCTCACTCTCTCCTTTCTCGTGTGAAGCTTAGATGAAGTATGAATCATTAGCTTAAAAAAATGCTCAGGAAAAAAAAAAAGATTGTACAGTGGAGATTTTATTCTGCAAGAAGTGCAGGCTGAATGATAGACTAACAAAGGTCGTGTCTAGACTCATCCCCTAGTCTTAACTCTTAATTAATATGCTGAGAAAGGTGTAGAGCTTTGTCCTGGATTCCAGGAAACATGTTAGTGAACTATAATGGAGCAACTCTACATCAAATGATGTGCATGGTGTCCTTACCTTACATCATGGCAAGTAACTTACTTCAGCTGCTTAATTATCTATTGATAATGATTTAATAAGATTCTGTGTTAATTATAAAGTTAATAATGGTTGAGTTAACATGCTATAATAAATTATTGTGACACTTAATGTGCTGTATGGTTAATGCTATACAGTTAATATGCAGTATAGTGCTGTATGGTTAATGCTATACAGTTAATATGCAGTATAGTGCTGTATGGTTAATGTTGTACAGTTAATGTACAGTTAATGTGCTATATAGTTAATGTTTAATGTTAGTGTACAGTACAGTTAATGTGCTGTACAGTTAATGCTATACAGTTAATGCTGTACAAATGTACTGTATAGTTATTAATAGTTAATACTGTACAGTGTTAATGTTCAGCATTATCTAAGTACATGTTCTGAAACTTGTGCTCTTGTGATTGGATGTCATGACCATCTGCAAAGCATTTCAAATTCAATTATGTACAGCGTCTAATACAAGGAACCACACCATTGCACAAGGAACCATTATATCTTCTGATGTTCCTTTGTTGCACAAAGATGCCTCATCTAATGTTTCTTTTGCTTTGCTATTACACAGAGATCCATAATTTCTTTTGCTTTGCTGTTGCACAGAGATCCCTAATGTTTCTTTTGCTTTGCTGTTGCACAGAGATGCTTAGATGCTTCCTTTTTTCTTTGCTTCCATTTTCATTGTGGCTTATTGGGGTTTTTTGGGGTTTATTGAATGTATTTATTAATACACAATATCTGTGTATTCTAATGCAGCAATTTCCTTTGAAACGGGCTGTACACTTCTCAGTTTCATAATTTGGCTTAGTCCTTCTTAACCAATCATCTTGAAAATATTATTTTCAGAAATTTCCACTTAGATAGTTATTGTGTGCAAATATTATAATGTGAACTTTGACCTCAAACTTCCTTATAAAGTACTTCATTAGAATTCTGTCTTTTAATAGTCTTGCCACTTAGTATTCTATACTTTCGCATCAACCTCTTTATTATCTAGTTATTACTACCCTTCCTTTAATTATTATTATATACCCCATTTGGTAGTCCTGTGACCCCTCTATTAATAATATTTATCCTTATTCTGATCCCCATGTTGACCTTGTTGTCATCCTACATGTATCGTTCCTTTTATTTCCTTTTAGAGAAGAATACCACTTCTTATCAAAGACGTCAGCCATTAGGGAACCACAAGTGAGCCAAATTTACCATTTACCTGCCATTATTGCAATTCTTCTGATCTTTAAGTATTGCTGCCCTTTGGGGGTTACTGTGTATTGTTACTTAATGGGACTAAATTGTGGTCAAGATTTTCTGTATGGACCATGTATAAAGGACATTTGTTTTCCTGACTCAAACCATTGCAACTGGTATTGCTCATCTTCATGTTGCATGGATAGCCTGCATAAAGGCAGTACATTCCCTTGTATTTTTGTCTTCCTCAAATGTGGTGAACATACCTGTATTATATATAACAAAAAACAACATATTTGTAGGCTTGTTGTATTGTTCTCCACTCCCCTTTTTACACTCCCCTCCTTCCACTCTCCTCCTTCTTCTCCCCTCCTTTCACTCCCCTCTTTCCACTCCCCTTTCCACTCCCTTCCTTCTTCTCCCCTCCTTCCACTCCCCCTTCCACTCCCTTCCTTCTCCCCTTCTTCCACTCCCCTCCTTTCACTCCCCTCCTTCTACCCCCTCCTTCCTTCCACTCCCCTCTTTCCACTTCCCTCTCCTCCTTCCTCAACCAAGTAATAATGGAGGGTGTCTGTGTAGAAACAGCTGACTAGTACAAGTGTTTGAAATTACATGTGGTCAGTATAAAATACATTTAGCTCTACCAGACGAACCTTGCAGTGATCAGCTGTCTACTAGCTATTAAAAACTAATTAATACACTAATGTAGAAACTTGCTGACTTAAATTTTTGTATTTTGTGTTGAGTTTAAAGTGTCATACATCCCTCATCTCCCTTCCTCTTTCATCTCCCTCCATACATTCCATCTCTGAGTGTGTAGTTGGATATAGGCGAGGACAAAGTTGCTAAGAAACCATGCTTCTCTCTAAAATACCCTGTCCAGCCTGGGATCCCATTGTATATTCTTATGTTCACTGTATAACAAGAAATATTATTATTCTGTATAGCTACCTACAAGGTAATCAATGACATTCTTAAGTAATGAGGTCTTCTCTGAACTTATAACTCTTGAAAGAGATATAGGTCTAACCCCTGTGTGATTGGAGATCTCTGTACTAGCACATATACCAAAGACTGTCTAGTTAATTGTTAGTACTGTCTTGGGTGTAGTCTGGGAGTATTTCCCTACAGATGGTACGTGATGGTGTGTTGTGAAACCTGTATAAAGAAGTCACCTTGTAGGAAATGAAGTCCACTGGTGACTTGCATGTATGGTGACCTATGTTTCAAGAGGTCCACTGTTGGTCACCTCTGTAGTTAAGAATGTGGTCTGAGCTGTGGGTGACTGACACTTGCATGTCCACTTTGACCTCAATTTGTGAAGTCCTCCCATGTGCTGATTTATTTCCATTATCATGAATGACCCCATTCTCACCAATATCTCACTATTCCCACCAATATCCCACTATTCTCCCACCAATGTCCCACTATTCTCCCACCAATGTCCTTATTCCCCTTATTCACAGGACACTGAAGCATGTTTGTTTTCCATCTCAAGTTGATACCAGGTTACAGTTTCAAACATCTCACCTGGGGGACCCACCTCATAATTAATTGGAGTCCCTGGGATGTTCTGCAATCCTCCTCTTATAGCAGCATAATTATGGGAAGTCTTGCTGCAGCTGGTGAGGCTTAGGGAATTTTGTCTGTATGATGATGATCATGTGTAGATGATGTGTTTATATGGCTGGTAAATACAGTCCTACAGCTTCCTATAATCTTAGCTAGCTTCAGTGACTGTAATCCTACTTATAGTCTTTGAGTTGGTTGCTCCAGGTCATTTATTCTTCCTGTTAAGGCTAGTGCAGGAACCCACCTGTTAGAATGCCTAGCTAGCTTGTAATGTGATCAGATTTTGTGGTGGTGCAGGTGCTGGTTGAAAATGTGGTCATTAGTTTTTGTTTACCTAATATCTTGCACTTAGTCTGTGGTAACCCACAATTTAGTCTGTAGGCCCACTGCCTAACTGTGTAGCTTAGTTCCTGTACCTCTCCTAGGTAGGTACTACGTGGGTGTTAGGGGGTAAATAACCCACTCTGCTCCTCTTCCCTCTGTTTTCCTACCCTCCTCTTTTCTTCCTTCTCCCTCTTACATCTTTTGGAATATTAGATAGAAAATACGTGATTTTCATAGAATGATAAAATTTCAGCAGATTTTTATTGGGATCTAACATCATGACAGTGTTCAAAGATGACTGCAGTGCAATTCCTTCGTCCTCTTTCCATTATAATTATATTAACCTCATCATCTGTGTACTATTAATAATAATTACATAATAGGGAAGCCTAGTTCAGTCTTGATTTCTATGGTTTAATTTGAATTGTGGGAATACCTTTTTATTTGGTGGAATGAAGTGAAAGGAGATAAGATCATTAACATAGTAGTCTGGTTACTAGGGAAGTCACTAATACCTAGTTATTTAGATTAAAAGTTCAACAGGTGATAGGTTTCTTGTATATTGTGTGGAGTTCAGTTGTAAGATGGTAATGTCCCTTAGCTTTGGTATCATGAGACATTACTGTAAGGATTCAGTTGTTTTTGAGGTGTACAGTCCCGGCTTTGATCTTTCTGGTTTCTAGGATACCACTGGTAGAGCAGTAGAACTTTCAGGAAGGTGTGAACTAGAGTTGAAATCTCTACTTTTAGCCCTGAGGAAATCTCTTATCTTTGAGGGTTCTTAATCTCACCTTGAGTGCTTCTCCAAGTCTTTAAAAAAGAATTCTACACCTTGTTTAGAGAGATGTGAATGGAATGTGAGATTAGATAGAGTACCTACACTGCATCCCATCTATATCCCAACTGAAGCATTTCAACTTGAGTGGCTCTTTAGATCTAAAATGTGTATACTTCACTTATCTGGGTACCAAAATGAATAGTTAGAACCTCTCAAAAAAGAAAATTCTGGAAAGTCACTTGAAAGTTGGTAAATAAACTCCTTCATTAACGAACAGCAGATACTTCAACATAATAATTAGCTCTGTTTCAAGAATCTAAAGGAAAGGAGAGAACTACACTGTAAAATGACTTTAGTGGATAATCACACATTATTGTTGGATTCTTAATTAACTTTTAAGGAATCCATTGTTCATATCTACTCCAGATAATACACTTTAGCCTAGAGAAGGTAACTTTACGATGCTCATTACAATAGTGCATGCTTTAGCCTTGGACCTTGTATGATGCCTATAACATAATGCAGTGTGCTCTATCCTCTTCAAGAGAGGGAAAAGCCTATTACACACTTCGCCTATATTAAAATTAATTAATGATTATTATAGACTTACCCTATTACATGTAATTTTATGGTAATATAAAATACCACTTTGTTTCAACCAAAGATCTTGTGTGTGGTGTTGTTTTTTTAAATAGTTTTGCATTGAAGCTATTTTAGTGCAGTTAATTATTAGTGTAGATGGCGTCAGTGGACTACTGTTGCTACATAATGATAATGGTTACTTACAAAACTCTTCAATAATCGGTTAGTTAGATTTTTCAATATACATGTATACCTGAATATTTGCTTAACTGGACCTGGTGCATAGCCCACACAGCATCCCCTGATATTAAATTATTGGACAGCACCACCCTTGGTGCACTGTATTAATAGTGGTTATATAATATCAATGAATATTATTAGATCAAAGCAGATTAGCTGTGGTGCCAACATTAATGGAGTGAGCAATCGTCAAAGTTATGTTAGAATGTAGGAACAAGTTTTAACAGATTAGTCAGGCTGGGTCATGAATATAATTTAAAAATTGGTTTTTACTTGCACAAAGAAATGAAAACTAACTGATCAAAGCTATCAGCTACAGGTAACATGTAGGTTATGGAGTAACTAATTGGGGATAACATTGGTCACCTGTTCAAAGCTCTTTCTTATTATAGTACACGGCCCACAGATATATCTGGTTCTGCAACCTGACTACCTGAGTGCAGTATAACTATGTGGCCAACACTGTACCAGGCCACATTTTCTGTTTGAGAATGCACCTGGTTCTCACTGCACATGTAATGGAGGGTTATGGAGGTTCTCTGCATGTTCCTGGCTTACATGATTCAATTGACTCTAAGCAATTAGTGACCAGAATGGTGCTAATATGACCACATATTGTCAAATTTATAAAATCGAAATACCCACTAAGTATGTAAAGTCGAACAGTATTCTTGAATGGATGCTTTTCTGGTCACACCTGCACAAGATTCTGCTTGACTTGGTGGTCTCCTATTCTATTATTGAAACTCTTAATTTAAGTAGGTATTTTTGTAAAGATCTTTGTATTATGAGGTGGTTGGTTGTTGTAGGTGTGAAGAATTATAATGCACATCTCTTATGTACTAAATCAAGGTTCTGCTAATTGTGACACTGTGTTACCATAGGACCTATTCCCGAGATCTCAGTTAGTACTTGATGTGTGGAATGTCACAGTTCTCTTACAAAAATAACCTTTAGTTTAACACAACATTTAGCACATAACCTTTGACTTCTGTTCACCCTCTAATCTACTATACAGTGTAACATGGTTTAGCCACTCAGCTAACCTTAGCCCTTACCTTATTGTGATCTATTCTTAGTGTAGCATACTCCATTGTAATTTACTTGGCAAACTACATCCTAACATGGAACCTAATTTTCCATTATGATCCAGCTCTCTGAAGCTCCTTTTCTTCAGTTCTTTTTTGTTGACAGGTAGGAGTGAAATTGTATCTGGGCTTTGTGGGCCTTACTTTGAGTTTATCTGTGTATCATTATTATAGACTTCTTAAGACCTTCACAATGGCTTAGTTCTCTCCAGAATAGAAAAAAAGAGTCTTTGAACTGTATGTGCAAACATTATGTATTCAACTGTGATTGTGATTACTGTATGTCTTGGCTGAATATGTCACAAACTACACTCGGCATTTACTTTTTAAGGTACCTGCTCAGTGCTAATGCATGCATGCATGTAGAGTCATACATGATGCCTGTTCATGATGGTAATTGTATTGTCAGTCATGAATCAATGCCATTGAGGTATGCTACTATGGATTTTAGTCTCTCTGAATAATGTTCTCCCCAGGAACATATGAAGGAATAGTGGTATATAGGAAATGTTCACTGTCCACTAAACTAGCCACCTTGTGGGAGAACATTGCTTAGCAACACTACAATGTGGCCTGTGTAATGTACCTTCAGAGAGATACTCTAGAACTGCTGTAAGATGCAGTCTTACTACAACAACAAATCATTTGTTTCCTACAAATATATTTAATTTTTTTCCCAGCTCTGTGTGATTCTCTATTGTAGCCAGCCAGTGCCATCTCGAATCTAAAGATATTATGTGGCTTATTAGAAGAATAACTTTTAGAGACAGATTTCTAACATGTATGCATAATGAGTCATGTGTCAGTCTTATAGCACCAACTGTGCCTGAATCTAAAGATATTATGTGGCTTATTAGAAGAATAACTTTTAGATACAGAGTTCTAACACGTATGCATAATGAGTCATGTGTCAGTCTTATAGCACCAACTGTGCCTATTACTCGAATAACTGGTTTACCACACTTTCATGTAAAACTAGAAAGAATAACAAAATACTTTAATTTTACTTCCATATCCTCTTATCTACCTATTTAAATATCACCCATTATAGTTGGCTATGAAAATTGTATGCTTCCTTCTGCACTTGAAGACTCCATGCTATTTTGTGTCTTTTAAGATGTTATAGTTCCAGCATCATCATTAAGTCAGCATCATTGAATATTAATAGCTAGTCCTTTAAAGAATTAAAAATTTGGCAACTGACTAATGTAGTTTAAGACAAACCATCATATTCAAGGACACTACTAATATTTCTGCCTTCTTTTCGATGCATTATCCTTCTAAAAGGGCACTGTCGGTAATTCTTCATTAACCCAAACACTCTTATGTTCTGCCTAGAGGGACACAAGCACTTAAAATTACCTCCATTTTTTTGTTTCTGGTATGTAATTCTGAAGGGTATGTGGCTAAAAATAAGACTATTAGTGAGAATTCTGTTTCTGTACTACCAGTAACAGCTGATACAAATAGGTATACAATTTGACTAATAATATACTGGCTCTACCAAACAACAATATGGCTCAATCCTATCCTACCACTGCAATAACAATCAGCCATACCTCCACTTTATCTGTATAGAAATTCATTATTAAGCCCAGCACTCTGTGCTTAATTAAATTAAACCTTTTTGATGACTACTGTATGTACTTTCTTCTATCTCATTATAGTTGGAGGCCATGTGTCTGTCCATGTGGAAGAAACTTCAATATCTCCATCGGCTCAAACACCTCAAAAAACTTCCATCACCCTCATCTTTATCTCATCATATAATAACTCTACCTTTTCCCCACTCATCCTCCAAACAGCTCCCTGATTCCTCCCCTCACATTACACAACTGCCATCCAATAGTGAAGCTGGGCTCACTGATCTTGCCGATTCAGTGCAGCCTGTCACCTGATACCATAACATTTTTAATCTTTCAGTGGATAAGTACACTATTTGCATTGTGGTTTATTTTAAATTACCATTTTGGTGAATAATTGCTGGCTCACTACCTTCTGTTATTACGCTGCGTACCATTGTGGCCGTGAAAATAAATTGACCTTAGAGAGTGGTGGCGGACGTATGCGTGTACGCATCGTGAATCTCTCTACTGACGTCACAGTCGAAAGTAATAAAAGAAGAATTCGCTGCAACTCTTTACATTTTCACACTTGTAAAGGCATATTGGTTGAGGACTCGCTCCGGGAAGAAAGAAAAACGAGATGTCTTTCTTATCTATGTGCATTCAAACACCTTCAACCAAGCTGAAGAAAGGTAAGATTTTCTAAACCGAGCTAGCTAGCTTGCTTACAAGACCTAGTGTGCAAGTTGCTAAATTCAGTTTGGTTTGCAGATTCAAGAAAACATTCCAGAGGTCGCACTGTAGCTCCTGCACTGATAGGACAACTCGTTCCTAGTAATATTTCTCACCAACCAGCCGAACCAGATGTCCGCAAACTTCCTTTGCAGAAAAGAAACGAATGCAACAAACCTGGAAGAAGTGAAAGTTACCATCATCATCACTGCCACACTTCAGACCATCCCAACTGCGAAAATGATTCTCAGAAGAGCGCCACGTGTAGCTCGGCAAGCAACGAAAGTCAATATACTTCTGGCTATCAGACTGATGATGGTACCTTTGAAGGGAAGATGCTTCACATTGCAACAAGAACCAGGCCTGCTAATATTCGTATGACTGCTGTGAAGGACTATGATCCATGCTGTAATGAAGAACTGGTGCTAAGAAAAGGCCAGAGAGTGAAAGTTCTCTACAAGAACAATGATTGGGTATATGCTGTGACCAAAAATGGTGAAGCTGGTTACATCCCTTACACTTTTGTCCGTCCATCACGAAAATATGCTGGATATCAATCGGAGCCCGAGTACGTTGCAGACACTGATGTCTATCAGTCAGGATATGACACTGATATGCCATCCTTAAATGCAAGGAGGTACAGAGGAGCTAGAGCAAGGATTGGAGACTATGTTCCCTCCTATAGTGTTCATACTGGATTTGGAGAAATCCCCGAAAACCAGCATAATGGTTTTAGTCAACACCATTACATTCAACAACGGCAAACTCTAGGAAGTGATGGATCTAGTCCACTCACTGAAGTACCAAGGACTACATATCATTATACAAGTGGATATACATCTGCAGTAGAGTACCCATCCAAACCAGATCCAAGATGGCATCCCCGACCTGCAAAATCCCTTCACAGCATTGTAGATGCTGATGAGACAGTACCAGCACATGGCTTGGACCATAGACCCACTGAAGAAAAGCCTAGAGTGGACTCGTTTACACAGCTCTTTCTGGAGGAACTGGTTGTCATTCATAATTTTGAATCTCAGGAAGAAGATGAAGTATCTGTCAATAAAGGAGAAAAAGTTCGAGTGATGAATGCTGATGATCCTTTCTGGCTTTGGGTAGAGACCACGAAAGGAACACAGGGATTTGTGCCAAGGACCTGTTGCTCTCTAGGAAACCATCCTTGTAAGTTACTGAATCATACTAGAGGGCATTCCACTTTTGTATGGCATAGAGCCAGCTAGCTAACTAGGAAGAAGACACTAAGAAAGTCTCCATACATGATTTTATATATCAGTCATTCATAATGATAGAATCTCTTTTTTTGCTTAACTGAGAGACAGAAATATTCTTTGCATGCCAATTTGACTAAATAATAGGAAGGTATTGTAATAACACACTTGGCTTTGCATTTTTCAAAATTATCTGAAAAAGGGACTTTTAAACTATTATATAGCTATGACTGGAATGCCCAATGTTGTGTTGCCCAATGTTGTGTAACTAGAGAAATTTCAACAAAAATGTCTCAAATTCCCTAGTGGATCGCAACAATATCAAAGGTCATGTTTTTTATTATACATACCAAGAGTGTTTTTTTAAATTCCCTGAGATTTAAAAAAAAATTTTTTTTCTCTTTAGATTTGCAAAGCAACTCTACAAAACGATATCCTGCAAACAAGCCTATTCCAACCAGGAATAACCGACGCTACTACCACCACCAGAGATCAAAAGTAGCAGCTCGACAAGCCAGAACACAGGCAAAGCAAAGATTTCATGAGCTGGCAAGACAGAGAAACTCTGCTCAGAACCCAGTATTGATGGATAAGGAAGAGATCCAACGAGTGGGGTCAAAGCTCATTGTCCTCATGGATTACACAGCAATTGAAGAAGATGAGATCAGCATCATGTTTGCTGAGATAGTTTATGCTGATGTGTTGAAGCAGGCTGGTGCAGAAAGGATCTGGGCTTATTGCCCACGGACTGACCTATGTGGATTTGTTCCTCTGTCCCTAGTGGTGCCACCTGTTGTGTAAAATTTTCTGTACCTGTCAAGAACTTCGTCACTTTGTCATTTATTGCTCTAATACACCTACATCTCACAGGGAACTCCATCACACTTAAAAATTATAATATTGTCTTTGTCCTTGTTATTGTGTACTGTGAATTACAATTGGTAAAGATGAACCCTAACTATAGCAGTCATTACCACAGTAGTAGTGGGACGTGGTCCTCAGGTCAAATTTGGACCCATCTGTTTAGTCTCCCACCATAACAAACTTTAAGCTTCAATGTAGAGATAGTAAACAACAGCTGTTTATATTCAGCCATGCTAGGGGAGCTATTAATTGCTGTCTTCCCTGCCTTGCCTTTTGAATATGATGAACTGCAGATATCACACAGAGATATGGTTTCCACTGTGAATACCAAGAATCACAATGTAGTTTAATCACAACAATGAGAGAGTATGTCGTTGTGTCTTGTGGTTGGAGCAAGTATATGATTCATGGTCGATACAAGAATTGTCCATAGTAATGCATTTCCCCAGCCAACACACTAACCAACAAGGGAAATCACAACATGCTGAAGAGCATGTCTCAAGCACCACAGAGTCTAGGCTAGTGTGTAATTTGTATAACTAACAATATCTCAGAATGATTGTTATCAAGGGATAGCCAATGTTATGTGGACATCCTTTCTACCATCATTATAGGCCACCAGGATGGCTGAATGATTGTTAACTACACATAATAAACTGTAGTGAACAACTTGGACTACAAATAGCTATGGGGTCAACGGATTTTCACAGTCAAAGCCTCAAAGGTTTTTCAGATAATCCAATTAAATAGAGGTTCTCTGGCGCTGCTAAATGCATACACATTGACAAGTGGTAGACTCTTATTCTTGGAATTTTATGACCAGCAAGGTGGTATTTTAATTGGCTACCACAAAGATCATAGAGTTTAATGGGTTGTAAAATGAGAGTCTTTCATGTTCTACAACTGAAGATTTTCTTTATGGAATTCCATCTCAGAGAGGAGGGTTCAGTCTTGGCATGTATGTCCACCAACCCAGGGGGAAAGTCTAAAGAGAAGGTCTTCTTTGAATTTTCATTGCCACTAGCAACTGAAGGAATGTGTAAATTTTATGCCATTAAGATTGCTGCCTTGACAGTCCATACCTTGGATACCAACATCTTGATTTGAAGGGGTACTTTGATGTTTTGTTTTCTTCATACAGAACCCTATAACCTTCTCTCCATCATCTCCATCCATTTCTTCTGCTCATAACATAGCAACAGCCATAATTAATTAATCATAATTCTTCTTTTTATGCATACACTTACCACATGCAACAACAACAACAACAACAACAATAAACAATTATTATAATATGTCCCCTTATTTAGTGACAAGGAGATTAAAAGGTTCCTTTTCATGGACATGATTCTGTTAGAAGACACCAGGATGGTAAACATCCTGGTAAACACCCTGGGACTTTCTTCCATAATTATAGTCATTATGTTACCCAAGCAATCTGTTAACATGCACCTCAAGAATCCTTAACTAGTTTTCCAAAAACAACAACAACAATATAATGGCCACTATCCAATGATATCATCTTATGGGTGCCTAACAATTAAACTAACATCTTCATATCACAATCCTCCAACCAAAGAAGGAATACTTAAACTGCATCACTGCATCTGAATGAATAAACTCAAGGTTTGCTTCAGTAACTAGGAGCTTTGAACCCTTGCTTTGAGCAGGTTCTCCACCAGTCCTGCTAAACCAGCCTCAAAACTGGGGGTATTTTGATTGGTACAAGATCTAATGTCATCTCCCATCTATACAACCTTATTTCAAAGTGTCTCTATCAATCATAACAATTATTAGCAATTAAACATTGAATTTAAATCAAAGCACTACAGCTCACCCACCTAATTCATAATCACTCAAAGTGCCCAAATCATCCTCCACCATCCTCACCCTCTCCTTCTTCTTGATTCCCTCCACTTTACACCTCCTTTGTCCTCTTCCAACTACCCTGTCCTGCCCTTCATTGGTGGAGGGAAGTGTTTCTCTGTCTTGTCCCTCTGCAGCCAAGTATTGCTAAATAGGGGATGGGTACTAGATAATACTAACAGGATGGTCATGCCTACTTAAAGAGGGCTGTGCCCCCTACTTTGAAGTCAAAGGCACCTTTGAAAAGGGTCATTTCCTTGGCAATAACAGATTAACACAAGAAAGAGAATTAATGGCAACACTGAATAGCAATATTGATTTTATGTGGCATGAACTCTATCACATATACCTATAACATTCTTTTGGCAATGGGAATTAACCAGGCAATGGAATTATCCCTTGACAGAGCTTTTGATCACTGAGGAAGTGTAGGCACAGCAGTGTCTCAACAGCATGGAGACATCATTTTACTAGGAGTAATTAAACCGCAAGCTCGTGTCTCCTATTAATAAATGTGTTCTCTATTAATGTGCTTCCTATTAACATGCTCCCAATTAATCAGCATATGTACTTGAGCAGTCACATCCAGGGGACACAATACCTCTAGCTGTCAGTCCATGTACCCATCAAAACATAAAAGGATGTTTCAGAGGAAAGATATAACAACTAGCACTTCTTATCCCACCTGTATAGCTGATTTAATAGGATTTCACCAACCACTAGCAAAGGATGACAGAGTAGTGTGACTGACCAGCCAACCAGTGAGATGACGGAGTAGTGACTGGCCAGCCAACCAGTGAGATGACGGAGTAGTGACTGACCAGCCAACCAGTGAGATGATGGAGTAGTGACTGGCCAGCCAACCAGTGAGATGACGGAGTAGTGACTGGCCAGCCAACCAGTGAGATGACAGAGTGGTGTGACTGACCAACATAGCCGGCCAGTCAGCCAGTGATAACACCATAACATTAGTGACTACTAATTTGACCTGCTTATCCACATTCCAGTGCAGTCCTACATCTAGTCACTAAATGTATTTCAGGTCTAGCAGTTCTAGGGCTGGAATTATTAGTCACTTAATACCTTAATTAAGCTTTTAAAAAAATGAGAGGAGTATTCTAAGAGTAAAATCAAAAACACATAAGGTATACCATTAAAAAGATATGATTTTTCAAAATCGGGCATTATCCTTCCCCCCCAACAAGTTTGTAGTTTGTATTCTTTTAACTAAAGGCAGAACACCACAATTTTCTACTCTGCAAATCTTAACGTGGAGTTAAAAATGATCCTGGATCAGAACTGAGCAGCTTGGAATGATGGAGGGGGGGCACACACTTAAGGAAATATTCTTCGAGAGACAATGTATAATAATTACACAGTTTTTCATCGTTAGAGGATTCTATACAAGTGTAGAAACCAGCAAGATGACACACCAGCAATAATAATAAACAGTTGGAACATCATTACACAGATACTCCTGAAGATTGTCTCCAAGTAATAGTCAACAAAGTACAAAGTCTCCTGAAATATTTAGAGTCAAGGGAGAGAGTTTCATACTATATGTTATCCTACCCAATACCCACCAAAGTACAGTAAAGCTCCTCTATTACAACCCCCTGAGATGAGGAAACCCCTCTACAACCCCCTGAAATGAGAAAAACCCTTGAAGGTTTGTCCATTTATTTCTTGATTAGATAATCTTCATTTGATTTCACATTGCTTTGCCTTTAAACATAGAATATTATGAGGCACCCCTCCACCTAGCAGATTTTAATAGTTTTTGCATCTCTGGTGACTTCAGAATTCTCAGCTAATGGACTACATTCACTGGTTAACTTCAGAGCAAGGAGAGATTTAGTCACAGGTTCTGTTACACTACTAGAGTGAAGTAATAAACTTACTTCTTGTTGCTGAACAGTTGGTTTATCATTGAATCCTGGATAGACCACAACTGGGGGGGTGGAAAAAATTTAATAACCAGAAGAATCCAGTGATAAATAGGAAAAATAATATGATTATGGAAGAATAAAATGATTAGGGAAGAATATGATTAGGGAAGAATATGATTAGGGAAGAATGTGATTAGGGAAGAATGTGATTAGGAAAGAATGTGATTAGGAAAGAATGTGATTAGGGAAGAATATGATTAGGGAAGAACATTGCCAAAGATGACAGGACATTGCCAGAGATGACAGGACATGGCTAGAAATAACAGGACATGGTTATAGGGATGACAGGACATGGCTAGGGATAACAGGACATGGCTAGGGATAACAGGACATGGCTAGGGATAACAGGACACGGCTAGGGATAACAGGACACCGCTAGGGATAACATGATTAGAAATAGATCAGAGGGAAGAACATGATTAGTATAGAAATGATTGGAGACCCAGAGAAGGGGATGATCACATACCTCTGTTGACTTGTTTGGTAGGTTCTCCTGTAATAAATATGATTTATCTAAAGTTAATCAGATAAAGAGTGGGTTCAAGCTAGCAGCTGCTCCTAAGGCCAGGGTATATGCTAAAATATTAGTTTCAATTTAATCACAGCTGTCACACAAACCTTACCATCTACTCCAGGGGTCCTCCAGCCCAGGCTCTCTAGCATTAATACACAATATCTGAATAATGGAGAGTCACTAGCAACCTCTGTGTTTGGCAATATACCACTAACTGCTCTGAACCATAGACTACACTACTGGCAAAAACTCTGACAGCTGATCAAACTGCATGATTACAATTCCAGGTGATACCTGTCTTCTTGTATATCACAGTTATTATCCCATCAAAAGGCTAAATTTCAAAGGACAGCTATAACCTTCAAGTTCCATGATCCTATGACATAGCCATCTTTGAAATGCTCCTATTGTTCATACAAGAGTGTGTGTGCGTGGGGGAAGAATTGTTCAATAAGTGAACCAAACACACTTTCTCAAGACAGCCTATAAGGCATCAAAGTGTATAGAGAGGCTTCACTGTAGCTAATCTCTGAAATACGAACACCTCTTAAAGTCTTAATACACTGTACAAACACATCATAGCCAGAAAACTAGTGCCAAAATCTAACCATGAATCCTTAAATGACATCAATCAACATACCCACTCACAACAGCTTCCACCCACAGCTATAAGGAAAATCTACCCAATTTCTGGGTCTGGCCCAGTGCCATTAGCTTGATTATCAACCATTAGGTAAGAATTAAACCAAGAACTTGTTAATGTACTTGGTTCATGTAGCCAAGTATTCTAGAACCACCATCTGTTGTGGATAGTTCTGTAGTGCTATCACATGAATTGGAATTTCCCATAGCTGAAAGTCTTTTCACAGGTTACATGCACTGATAACCCATAAAGATTCCTGACACACAGACTTCAGACACATTATATTTGGAATGAGGTGGTAGGGAAGGAGATGGGGAGAAGAAAGGGGAGGGGGGGAGGAGAGAAGGGGAGGAGGAGAGAGGGGGAGGAGGAGAGAGGGGGAGGGAGGGAGAGAGGAGGGAGAGAGGAGGGAGAGAGGAGGGAGAGAGAGGGGGCAATGCAAGTTGCTCAGGAATTGGAAGAATCTTTTTTTACCAGACAAGACCACCAACTCATTCAAGATGTATAACAAAATGGAGTAGATGACCCCCTGACTCTCCTCTAAATGCAGCAGCACCATAGAACATCCATCTTACATACTATTCAATAAGGAAGACTCCCAAGCCTCAGGATATCACATGACCATGTGACCACCAGGTGATTATACCCCAGTACCACAAAATCTACTATCACTCTTGTGACAAAACTGTCCTATCACCGACTATGCTTGATATTGCTATAGTACATGTTGTGTGGGTGCCCTTATAAGGAGAACATTCCTACAGCTTAGGATAATTGCAGTCTTAAGAAGTGGAGAATGTATGATAACACTAGGATATCTTACCCTGACTCCAACCTCATTACATGCATTTAACTCCACCGGACTCAAACCCAGTGCCACACTCACGACACAGAGAGTTGTCCATTTTAGGTAGTCCAATGTCTTATAGCTGTTATGCTGAGTTAAAACTGCCCACAATGCATACCTTGAAATCTCGTGTTTACTTGTAGTACATACTCAGAGAAATAACTTAGGATATGACATAACATTTGCTGCTCTGTGTTCCAGGTGCAGGCTTTCCACAAGCCAGTTTGCATCATGTGCAGTCTTTATCCAATGATATCATTCCCTGTCTAGTTTCAGGATTCTTTACCTGTTTCAGGATTATTGTAAAGAAGGAGTGTGTCTTCATCTTGGAGTTTATAGCCAGGAGGATAGCCCAAAAAACACATCCGGGTAATGTATGGTGGGTGGTCTGATGGTCCAATCCCCAGAGCCTGGCGGAGCCGTGCACTGCAAGGAGTAAGAAAAAAATTCCATCTTATATCAAGATACATTATTGTGAAATCTCTGTATATTATAGCTGCATATCTAGCATGAAACTTGTATACTAGCATGATATACTTGTATACCACAGTATATTACAGAACACAAAAACAGATTGATTAAATATAGCCCTGAGTAAGGTGTTCTCCCCAGGATGATGCCCTTATAAAATAGCAGAAGTAAGTCACCTCTCATGAGAAAGATGACTTCTTGACAACTGCTAACTTCTGCATACCTAATCTTATTAAGGGCAGAATCACCTCACTAAGCCAACCACTCTCCCATGAAAGGTGAGAGATCACAGATAAATTATGCCATATGTAACTAGATAATAATCTTAAGGCTTCAGAGAACATACTCTACACATGCAAGTGTGCAGACTGAGACAAGACGCTTAGCTAATCCTTGATATTAATAGGTGCTATTAACTCCACTGGATGGACGCTTATCTAATCCCTGATGGTAATAGCAAAGCATGTGGTGTTAAAGGGGTTATTGGGCAATGAAATGAAGGTTAATAAAGTAACATTTTCCCGTGATGGCATGTAACCCCTCTGCATAAAGCAAATTAACATATAAAGTAAAGTTAATTAACCCCTTACATAAATAATATTTTAACCCTTCACTTGTCACTTGTACAACTTTCACTAAAAGGATGAAACTAATAAAGGAATGAAAGACATGTACAGATTGAGTATTAAAACACAAACAACCGGTTTCTAAAAGTACCTGGAAGTATCAATTTATCCACTAACAGATATCATCAACTTTCTCAGAGTAAAATAATTTAGTTTTTAACAGTGTCTAGTGTTCTGTGAATATTTGTGCCCCCTCACCCCCCCCCCCCCCCATACATAGATTTCTCCTTCCCCCTAACCACCCCCTTAGATTGGGTGAAATCTAAACCAGGATATTTACCTCTAGAACTAAACCAGGTAAGGATGTTTCCCTTCAATATTCAACACAGTTCACTAACGATCAATGCAACAACACAAGAGGTATGGAGTTGTACCAACCAGAACTGTCTATAGACTGTCTGATATCACACACAAGATTAGCGTTCAGATGGGTGCTTCTATGTGTCTGTATATTATGGTATATTACAGTAATCTTATTAAAATATGTAATAGTAATGATGTAATGTAAAGATTATTTACACATAGAAGCACCCATTCAGATAGTAATACAGTGGAGGATTTAATAATGGTGAGTTCATGAGCTTTATTACATCAACAATCAATATAACCACTTATTAAAGAGTGGCACAAACATAAATACAAACAAACAAACAAATATATACATATTTACAAACAGTTTTTCTATAAGGAGTTTTACACATGTACACACCAGCACAGGTCACACCGACACACTGTACTGTCTCAGACCCACACCAGCACAGGTCACACCGACACACTGTACTGTCTCAGACCCACACCAGCACAGGTCACACCGACACACTGCACTGTCTCAGACCCACACCAGCACAGGTCACACCGACACACTGCACTGTCTCAGACCCACACCAGCACAGGTCACACCGACACACTGCACTGTCTCAGACCCACACCAGCACAGGTCACACCGACACACTGTACTGTCTCAGACCCACACCAGCACAGGTCACACCAACACACTGCACTGTCTCAGACCCACACCAGCACAGGTCACACTGACACACTGCACTGTCTCAGACCCACACCAGCACAGGTCACACCGACACACTGCACTGTCTCAGACCCACACCAGCACAGGTTACACTAACACTGTACTGTCTCAGACCCACACCAGCACAGGTCACACCGACACACTGCACTGTCTCAGACCCACACCAGCACAGGTTACACTAACACTGACTGTCTCAGACCCACACCAGCACAGGTCACACTGACACACTGTACTGTCTCAGACCCACACCAGCACAGGTCACACTAACACTGACTGTCTCAGACCCACACCAGCACAGGTTACACTAACACTGACTGTCTCAGACCCACACCAGCACAGGTTACACTAACACTGACTGTCTCAGACCCACACCAGCAGAGGTTACACTAACACTGACTGTGAGTCTCCTCACATCAATTCATCATTTGGCCCAATTAGGGCTAATTTCCCATTGTCCTAACCTATCATCCTCTACACCATTCCCCTAGTCTTGGCTACTCGTGGTGGGAAACTTCAGGACAGATATGAACAACACCAGCACCACCAGGCCACATTTTTGCAGGACCAATTTGTGGAGTGGGAGTATAAACGCCATATGTGTGAGTTACCTTCATACCAGTAAATAGCATAATTGGATTGGATCAATTCACATACCAGCTTTGAGCACCAACACTGTGTGTAAACACGTCATTAGTGCCAGCACTCACAGCCATTCTTGGACTGGTTTTTTGGCCTTTTATACTATAGGTAATGGCTTCATCACACACATCTGTGGAAAGAAGTGGAACCAACGCACAGTGTGGTGGGTTCATAATTTGCTTGGTGTGTCACCATTACAAAGAGGTGATCTGTTTTCTATACAAGTCTATCTTGGAATATAACCAGTATACCAGAACTATCACTATCCTCAGTGGAAAACACACTATAGCTACTCAACACGTCATTAAACTAAACACGTCATGTGACTTAACACATCATATTATACTCAACAGGTCATGTGACTTAACACATCTGTATGATATGATGTGACTCAACACATTGTGTGACATTCATTAAAAGGCTGGAGTAAGTTAAGGGTCAAGGGAGGAGTCAAGAGGGAGGGGTCAGGAGGGGCATATCTGTCTACATCTAGAGCCAAAAACAAAATTAAGATTCCACAAATGACTAAAATAGGAGAGATAGACAATAGTGAGATTTCCTGTCAGCCATCTCTAATGCACAGTGAGAATCTCTGACCAGCTTGCTGGGAGAAACAGCATCAATAAAATACACTATCTGGTAAAGTTGTTCTCTAGCACTGGCTCTTGCAGCTGGCCCATCAAGAGAAATAACAAATTTGGCCAAGGACCATCACATCAAAGGAACCAAATATTTCCT
The DNA here is from genome assembly GCA_964016965.1 of Diacarnus erythraeanus. NCBI lineage: Eukaryota > Metazoa > Porifera > Demospongiae > Poecilosclerida > Podospongiidae > Diacarnus > Diacarnus erythraeanus. The sequence goes on along the minus strand of OZ024679.1, from coordinate 1,165,361 downwards.
CTTACAATTCATGAGAATTCAGCTCAATTGAGATTGAGATTGAATTTACAAATTGAATAAGTGGACTCTCTATAGTAGTGGGTAGTCAGTTCACCTGAGTTTACCAGGAGAAAACTTTGAGAATCTGTTGACATTCTGATCCAAATGATACCTGTGGAGAGGGAGAGGGGAAGAGGGAGAGAGGAAGAGGGAGAGAGAGAAACTGTTGGACTGTGTGGGGGGAATTATTTATTTTGACTATTTACTTGCGTGCTTATTTACTTTTTAATTAGCGGATCACTGGGATTCTATGCCATAATTAGTGTCTAGAGGAAAGGAAATCAATTCATGCTCTTAGACAATGAAGTGCAACTTCAAAGAACAAACAAACCCTTAATCCCTTACCTCTTATCAGAACCCTCAATCCCTTTTACTTCTTATCAGAAGCCTCAATCCCTTACCTCCTATCAGAACCCTTAACCCCTTAATCCCTTACCTCTTATCAGAACCCTGTACACCAAGAGATTCTCTAAAGAGCTTGCTTTCATTGAAGATTCTCTGGGGGTCACGAGGCTGTATATTTAGGGAAGGAAGAGCAGAAATCAACACAAAATGAACTTAAAGGTCAATTAGTTCTTTGCTACTGATCAAAGAAACCCAACTCCCACAGAGGCATCACATACAAAAGACTTTTAGAGCAACAATGAATTTTGAATATCTGGGTCACGCCCCAGTACAACAGGAATAAATTAAACCTCTTGTAGAGGTACGCTTTCATCATAAGTTGGGTCATTACCATAACAACAGATCAGGTAATGGAATAGAGTCAGTTATAGAGTGTTTGATACCACAAGAATTTTTGTTTTTACTTTAAAGAGAAAGGTAATGTTCCCCTTGTGACCTTGAAATCTAAGTTTAAAAGGTGGCATTAAGATCTTTAATTATGGAGCATCCCATGTGGCTCCAGTGTAATATTCTACAACAGTTTATGGGATGTTAGAGGTGAAGGTGATCCAGTGGGTTAGATTAGAAGAGGTGAAGGTGATCCCGTGGAAGTCTCATTATTGCACCAATACTCAGAACTCTTGGCATGTATTAGTAATATACAAAAATATACTTCCGATACTACAGTGGGATACTACAGTGGGATACTACAGTTGGATACTACTACAGTAGGAAACTACTATAGTGGGATACTAGAGTTGGATACTAGAGTTGGATACTAGAGTTGGATACTAGAGTTGGATACTACAGTGGGATATAAAAGTGAGATATTACTGTGAAATTCTACAGCAGTGGGGATACTAGACAGTAAATTAATTGGTAACCTTTATTCACACATGGTTCAGCCAGGCTGTGACCCCACATAGTAAAACAATAAATTTGGCAACCAGTTCAGCCAGGCTGTGACCCCAAAACTGGCAGCCAGGCTGTGAATAGTTATGGCTATGAGATAATAACTGATATCTCTAATGCATACAGTTGACTACACTAGCCCACATCTGTCATTACAGTCCTCTTCTATGTATACTGACCTCTGTGCACTGATTGATGTGATGGTCCTCCCCACAATTGAAACATTTAATACACATTCGTCTAAATCTCTTCTCCTCTTTCTCTACAAATGGGTCAATCCAGAATGGATCAGGATATACCTGGTCAAACCTGTTTGTACTAGGTTCAGGAAAAAAACAACCACATAGACTAGAGGTTGATTCCCCCCCCCCCCCCCCCCCCAGTTGGATAGTTTGCATGAGCATCAATTAACAATTAACTTTAAAACAAGATTTTGAACATACCTCCAGAAACTGATGACGAAGTACAAACCTAGGTTCCCCTCCCCACCCCCTCACAACATATGAATAGTGCATACACAGAGCCTGATTGTCTTATAGTATCCAAGAGTATATTATGATTAAAGCAGGAATATCCTAGAATACTGTGTTAATGAGTATTCAGGATACAGCACTTGTGTTTTATAGGTCATAGCGTATCTATCAACACAGTAGTCCACATAATACTCCACCTGGCCCATCTCCTCCTCTTTAACAAGCACGGAACCATCAGGGAGTGAGGTTCTGTTCCCAACACAACCCTGATTGTCGGTATCTCTGTTAATGGCCATTACTTGTTGCTTCAGGCTCTCACTTAGAGGGTTGGTTTGAAGACTCAGCATGTATGCTTCAATTAACTGGTAGATACCTCTATTAAAGCCACAAGAATTATTGTATACTTAATCTATAGATGGCAATGGTGATAAGGTGAAGAATTGCCTTGATATAAAGTGCATGCAGTGTGGATATAGAATACAACTTATACCATTGCAGTTACTAACTGTGAGTGGTCATTGTCATAGTAACGGATGTGGACTAGGGGTGGAACTGAAGAACCTTCAGATACACTAGTCCCGCAAATTCTCATCTCCCGAGCTTCTTCAGAGCACTTCCTTCTTCCATCATCACTAATTAAAGTTATGCGAAAAGATGTTAACTCCCAAAACGAACGAACACTCCACTTACACACAGTCCACCTCCATTGCAAACCTTGCGCTATAAATACCACGTGGGATACCGTATATATTCCAATTAATTAAGAATCACACAAGCAGGCAGGGAAAAAAATGTTGAATGCATTGATGTTATTATAGAGGCTCCACTCTAAACTGACACTCACACACATTAAATGTATTTACAACACTGCTATTGAACCACGCAGTTCTTTTTCAGATTCTTCAAAGTTTCCTCGTATTCTCTGTCATCCTCAGTAGTGCCAATGTCTTGCCTCATACCTTGTCGGTCTTCAGCACGAAATCTACCTGATATTTCATCAATGTTTTGGACCTGATAGAAGAGCATGTATGGAGATTCTAGCTCAACTCTTTCTGGGGTGGTCTCCTGTACAACGGAATAATATTAGAACCACTCTACATGGGAATATGTGTATATTTAGAATTATAGGTGAAGAACAACTCACAACCACACTACAAAAATGCTAGATGGATAGATATGCTACAGTCTCTAATGACTTCATAAACTCCTAAAAAGATTGTAAAGAATTTGTTTTCAAACATGTGACTCACTATAAACTGATGGGATTGAGAAAGAAAGGGGTTAGTGTTTACTGCCTTTCTTTGAAGGAATAGGTATTGAGATAGTCTTATTTTTCACTTCCCCCTGGCTAGTGTATGACTGTTTACTGGTCAGTAAACATGGGAGAGGAAGAAACCACACCTTGCAAGAACTGTCATTGAAATAATACCAGGTCCCATTCGAATTCTTTGCAAAGGAAGTGTAATGGCCACCACCCAGAACTCCTGAATGACACTGCATGACAGAGAAGATAATGTACTCATGCTTGAAGATAAAAGGGGTCAATGTTGGGAGGAGTTAATGTTGAAAGGGGTTAATGTTGGGAGGGGTTAATGTTGGGAGGAGTTAATGTTGGGAGGGGTTAATGTTGGGAAGAGTTAATGTAAGAGGGGTTAATGTTGGAAGAGAGATCTATAGAGGAGAATGACTTACAGATATAGCAAAAAGGTCGTAGAGCTTGGGTAGGCCAGATTCACCATTCTCAGAAGGGGCATGTGTTGACTCAGTATCACCTACATCTTCCATTACCTGCAGTGGGTCAACTTCTCCTTTTTCCTCTCTTTCCTCCTCCTCTTCTTGAACTTCACTGTCTTCATTGAGTCCATTTCCAAATCTAATAGTCTCAATCTCTTCTCCCTCTACACCACCACACCCACCATCCCGTGAATTCCTCACATCAGGACAGACAGGCCCCTCACAAGTGTTGTCTTCAAGTGGCTTAATCCCTCTGACCTTTTCAATAGTATTTCGAGTCAGTAGCCCATCTCTGATGGGTGTGGCATCATCACTGCAATCACTCCCATTCCCATTCTGCACTGTGTATCTGAGTGGGTCCAATCCCTGTAATGGGAATGTGACTGTTCTCTGAGATTTGATCCATCTTCCATTTACAAACTGGAACCTCTTCAGGTGGATAATCTGTCAGAGGAGGGAGGCGGGAGGGAAAAGGAGATAAGGAGGAGAGTAGAGAGAAGGGAAGTGTAGAGGAGAGGGAGTAGAGGGGAGGTAGGAAAGTGTAGAGGAGAGGGAGTAGAGGGGAGGGAGGGAAGTGTAGAGGAGAGGGAGTAGAGGGGAGGGAGGGAAGTGTAGAGGAGAGGGAGTAGAGGAGGGAGGAAGTGGAGAAGAGAAGGAGTAGAGGGGAGGGAGGAAGTGGAGAGGAGAGGAGTAGAGAAGGGGGAGGGAGGGAAGTGGGGAGAGAAGGAGGGGAAGTAGAGGGGATGAAGGAGAGGGAATAGATGGGAGGGAGAAGGAAAGGGAAGGAAGGAGAGAGATGGGGGGGGGGGGGGGATAAATTAACCTCCACTTTATGTTTTACTGATCCTGACAGGTCATATCACACACTGTCACATGTAACATAAAATCTCTTCACTTGGTGAGGGCTGAATAATAATACTCAAAATATTTCTAGACCCTCTTTCTAATTAGAACGTCAGATCTCTCCCCCTACCACAAACAAAATCCTGTATAACTGGTTTATTACCAAGATTAAAATACAGCCTTTCAATACACAGTAAGTAATCCTTCTGTTACAGTCTTAAAATCACAATACCTGATACTTTAAATAAGAGATCAGTGTTTAAATTAACTCTAAAATGAATTACACCACACCCTAAATCTCCTAGTCTAAAAACACAGTTCTCTATCTGAGCTCCTGATGAAGACTGCACCAAGTCATTTGTAAATTTACAAAGTACACATTGAAGTGGTTGATAGAGGCCGATCAAACCAGCTGTGGGGAAGACATGGTACAAGATGTGTGGGAGTTAGAGGCTCCAGACAGGACCTCAATGCAACCACCTAACAAACAACTTGCAATCTCAGAGGATGAGGTGGACATGTATACCATATTATTAAGTCACAATATGTAACAGACCCACCATATTCATGATGAGGTGGGTGGATGCACAAACAATTGGATGATGATGGTGGGAAAGAGATACTGGTGTCATCTGTTCTGGGGCTAGCCACTTACAACTACCAAAGTAGCCACTGAGCTACAGGTTTCACTTATTTGGATTAGTTGACCTAGCCACCGAGCCACTCACTACCTGGCCTAGCCACCGAGCCACTCACTACCTGGCCTAGACACCGAGCCACTGGTCTAGACACCGAGCCACTCACTACCTGGTCTAGACACCGAGCCACTCACTACCTGGCCTAGACACCGAGCCACTCACTACCTGGCCTAGACACCGAGCCACTCACTACCTGGCCTAGACACCGAGCCACTCACTACCTGGCCTAGACACCGAGCCACTCACTACCTGGTCTAGACACCGAGCCACTCACTACCTGGCCTAGACACCGAGCCACTCACTACCTGGCCTAGACACCGAGCCACTCACTACCTGGCCTAGCCACCGAGCCACTCACTATCTGGCCTAGACACCGAGCCACTCACTACCTGGCCTAGACACCGAGCCACTCACTACCTGGCCTAGCCACTATCTGGTCTAAATCTGAATAGATGAGGAAAGCTAAATATTCACCAAAATTGGAGGGAATCTCCATATTTCCAAGCTCTTGACAGCCTCCCTGTGTGTCTTACATTTCTTGCAGTACCTACATCATTTGCAAACAAGGAAGTGGTTTATAGAGGAGAGAGAGTAGTGGGCAGGACATACCATGATTCCTCATCACCAAGCTGATCCTCTCTTACAAAAGCTTTAAAGCACTTGTAGAGGTCAATAGGTTGTGTGTCGATGATCTTCAGGCTCTCCATACTCTCATGCTCTTCCGGCTACAGACAGGAAGAAGGGAAGGAAGGGGATGGGAGGAAGGGGAGGAGAGTGTGGAGGAGGGGATGGGAGGAAGGGGAAGAGAGTGTGGAGGAGGGGATGGGAGGCAGGGGAGGAGGGTGTGGGAAGAAGGGGAGGGGAGGAAGGGGAGGTGAGGAAGAGGAGGAAGGGGAGGAAGAGGAGGAAAAGGAGGAAGAGGAAGGGGAAAGTAACAGATGGGAAGGAAAGGGAGACAAGATAGATCAGATAAGAGTAAGGGGTCTCCATTTCCTGTATCTACAGCATGTCTTATGTAGAGTGTAATGTTGCCTACCCTTTCCTGCTCCATGAGGTACTAGCATGAGAGTGTCCTATATAGAGTGTAATGTTGCCTACCCTTTCCTGCTCCCTGAAGTACTAGCATGAGTGTCCTATGTAGAGTGTAATGTTGCCTACCCTTTCCTGCTCCATGAGGTACTAGCATGAGTGTCCTATATAGAGTGCAATGTTGCCTACCCTTTCCTGCTCCCTGAGGTACTAGCATGAGAGTGTCCTATATAGAGTGTAATGTTGCCTACCCTTTCCTGCTCCATGAGGTACTTGAGATGAAGAGTTGTTTCATCCCAGTCAATGGCTATGAATCTCCCAATCCTGCCTATATAACTTGAGTTACACGGGATGACACAGCCATGACAAAACCTGAGTTAGAAGTCAATCATTAACTGAATAATAGATTTGACAGGTTAATTCGAATTGGTTAATTTGAATAGGTTGATTTGAATAGGTTGGTTTGATTGGTTGATTTGAATAGGTTGATTTGATTGGTTGATTTGAATAGGTTGATTTGATTGGTTGATTTGAATAGGTTAATTTGATTGGTTGATTTGATTGGTTGACTTGACTAATTAATGATGTTCTTACCTGTACCAAGGACACTTGCTACAATTCATTCCATCGTTAGTAACCTGCTTGATGAGAAACGGATATTCCTCAGTTTGACCACCATCTCTGTTACTGCTAATAGTGTGTGTGTGTGTGTGTGTGTGTGTGTGTGTGTGTGTGTGTGTGTGTTGTGGGGAGTGGGGGAGGGGGAGGTTGGTCAAACCTTAAAAAGCATTGTACTGTGAAGGCTACAATGCAGCTAGAACAGCAGTATTTAGTGCTCTGAGCCACTTACTAGGTCTTCATGGTGATAATGAGTTCAAGAAGGATGATTTGACACTACTAACATACTGAATAGACACTTCTTTAGAAAACCTATCCACTTCTAACCCCCCAATATTCCAAAGAATAAACCACACCCACAACAGTCACCCGTATCATTGCATATTGATTGATGGAGTTACAAAGGAAGCTACCACTACGAAAAAATTATTTGATAGCCATGAAAATTGACTCTGCATGCGCACCCGGTTCAGTGGAAACCTTCAAATTATGAATAGCTGTACCTGTTGGGAGGATCTGGGATGATTAACCTTTTGACCTTTGTCCATACAGAGGCATAAAGGTCACTGCCAATTGTGTGGCTGGTGCATGGAACCAGAATTGGGAGACTGAATAATGAATATCGGGTCTTCTGGTTGGAAACAAAATAATTGTCCACAGTATACTGCAGAAAATAGAAAGATAAAACATAACACTGTTGATAAATGACATTCTTCAAGGTTAGTCTAGATCCATACACACTTGAGGAACTTACAATTCTCTGGTCTTGACTAGAGAGTGCAACACTTATCTTGGTTAAGTATTTGTTCATTGATTATCCATGAGCTAACATTAAATTGTGTTCCATAGATTTGCTCATTCCTTCTTGGGTCTAGTCTTGGGTCCAATTTATAACTATTTGCTAACACTAGGACATATTCCAATATTAAATGTTACCAAATCTTACTGTAGTTAGATCTGGTCTAATGTCTAAGTGTATAGCATACAGCATTGTGATGGATCAACGGTTGCTAATTCCATCACTAGACAATGAAACTTCAAAGGGAAGTCACCCACCTCATCTCTCCCCTCCCCACCTCTCCCATCCTATCACACCCAGACAATACTAATTCTAAACTTACCACTCTCCTGTGCACTGCATAGATATATAAGAATCCCTCCTTTAATCTGTGTTCATCCACTGAAGAATTGCTGATTTCATCAGAATCTACAAACCCTCGTGTATCCTCCACTACTGCCTTGACCCTTTCATCACCCCCTTCACCATCACAGTCACCTATCACAGCACAGCCTTCACTAACATGAGCTTGCTCATACTTTTCTCTATCTCCATCATCTTTATTTCCAATCGATTCCAAACCTTCTATCACATCAACTACAATTCTCTGCCGTTTTGCAGAATTTTCTTCTCCCTCTTCTCTCTCACCTCTTAGCTCCTCCCTCTGCCCCACCTCCTCATCTCTTAGCTCCTCCCTCTGTCTCACCTCCCCACCTCTTAGTCCCTCCCGCACAAGCTTCTCCCTCACTCTGGCAGCCTTCATTTGACTCTCTTTCTGTTTTAACGACAACGTTCTCTCTCTCCTTAGTTTTTCTAAGTTCTTCCTACGTAGGACTTCATCTGGGCTGTCGGAGCGCTGAGTGGTAGGGACTAGAATGGTATCAGGCAGTTCATAGGCATATAACCAACCACCGAGGACACTACGGATCTTGGTTGTGTCACTGGGCCAGTTCTAGAAATTGTGTATGGTAAGAGGTCGTCAATTATTACATAATATGGTAAGGGGTCTTTCCATGAATATACCAGTTTTACAGTATAAGGTATCTTGACCTTATTTCAGGACATGATATAACACTGCCATCTCACCCTAATATTGGAACAGTAGACCTCGACCAGGAGAATTCTAGAAGATGGGATTCCACAAAGTTCTGTCAACTTCTCCTTCAGTTGACGATATTTATCATCAATCTCCAACCTGAGACCATACCTTACCGACTGTCTCCCATCCAGAAACATTACTACAAGTGAGAAGACACTAAATCAACATAACGCTCAAAACTTCAACACTATTTCTAGTTCACTATGGGCTGAGTTACATGCCAAATGAAGCACACCACTGCCTGTGATAGTGGTGTACCTTTATCACTGTACATCCTGATACCACACCCACCAACATTACATACCAGTGCTCTATTTTTTAAGTGAAATGACTTGCTGTAATGCTAGTTAACTTCACTGTCACTCTGATTTTTGCTTGTTTGCAGTAGGTAAAGGGTTCAAAATTAAAATGGGCATCAGTACCAGTGAAAATGGACATCAGTACCAGTGAAATAAAGTGTCTTATAAATAACCAGATCTACAGTAGGTCATTAGGAGATTAGAGCTGACCTATGACCTCCAAGTTGATGGTACTTTCCATTGGAAGAGGAAGAGAGAGAAAGGTGAAGGGGTCAAAGCGTACACTCTTATACTTGCACACTTTACAAGTGACCTGTGATTTCAACTAGAAAAAAGGGGAAAATACAAATTGACATGGTATACCTTAGCACTACACAGAAGGCTCCTAATTAACAGAGGGTTCCTAATTAACAGAGTTCCAATTAACAAAGGGTCCCTAATTAACAGAGTTCCTAATTAACAAAGGATCCCTAATTAACATTAACAGAGTTCCTAATTAACAGAGGGTCCCTAATTAATGTAATAGAGTTACCTGTCCATGGAAAAGATCAACAATTATAGATCTATTTCGTGACAAATGATAGTCCCAAGCTTCTTGGGCTACCTCCTCATCTGGCCGGCCATCACTGTCATTTAACTCCTTGTAAGCCTTATCCTTAACTCTGAGGTCACATGAACAGTGATAGTAAAGATTCAGAGGTAATATAATACACTAAAGTATAAGACAGGTGTCTTTTGTACAGGGATTGTTAACCCTTTACTAGAGGCTACGCTATAACAAATTTAACCTGTTTAGATCTTCATGTAATCCATCTAGGACGAATGCTAACAATTCCTGAGCATCTTGTTGTTGGAAGCCATTGAAGTGTGGCGCACATCGTCCAACAGTAAACTGGAATAGCACACATTTAATATTTGGTGATCCTTTACCAACCACACACTGAATGACCTTATTATGCCTCCCCCTCCCCCCTCCTGTAATTATTAGAAATGAGGGGACCTTGTAAAGAAGCACCTGTACTAATTCAAAATATGAGGACCAGAATGTGGGGGGTGTGGGGGAGAAGGGAGAGGGGGTTCTATCAATTAAGGGGGGGGGGGAGGGAAGAGATAATATTATACCCCGAAATGTTACTTAATCAACGAACCCTGAACTTGAGGGGAGTGATGCTTTTGACATTTCCACTCCACAACTCGTGAATCAGTTCCCCATATCTCTTAGCCATGACCCCTTGCATGCCCAAGGGGTTATCCCTGCAATTAAGCAATATCTCTTTAACTAAAAGGTTAGCTGTTAGGAGTGTTTAAAGGTAGACCTCCTTGCCTTTAACAGTTATTTCACCATTGATGTGGGTGGGGACATAGGTATGGGGGTGGAGTTTAAATGCTTTGATGTGGTTTTTGAAACTCCACCTTGCCACCATCCAGTAAGGTAATATTGAAGTAATACTATGAGTTAATCCCTGTAATCAACCGACTAATTGATGGGTAGCTAAGGTCATGCACTGAGTAGAGAGACCACACTAGGTAGCATGTGATGTCCAAGTACTGAGTCAGTGCACCGGGAGAGGACACTGACCCGAGTCAGTGCACCAGGAGAGGAGTCAGTGTACCGGGAGAGGACACTGACCTGTTAATCTCAAGTAAGTGGTCTTTATTCTGAAAGTACTGAGTCAATGGCTTAGCATTACTGACACACTGGAGGGCAGAGTTCATGAAGCAGGTGTTGCCAAGGTTACTGAGACCAGTGGCACCAGGTTGGACATGGACATCCTGTGGTTTGCTCTTATGCTTGTTCTTGTCCTTCTCCTGCATCTCCTTTACCAAAGCTATCATCTCCTCAGGCCAGGTGTTGTCCTTGTTACGAGCTATAGTCACCAAGAGTACAGAGTACATAATAACATTGAGATAGGGACCGAGAGAGAGAGGGAGGGAGAGAGAGGGAGTCACAGAGAGGGATTCACAGAGAGAGGGAAAGAGAGGGAGTCACAGAGGGAGAGAGAGGAATTCACAGAGAGAGGGAGAGAGAGAGAGTCACAGAGAGAGGGAGAGAGAAGGAGAGAGAGGGAGAGAGAGGGAGTCACAGAGAGAGAGAAAGAGAAAGAGAGAGGAAGAGAGAGGGAGTCACAGAGAGAGGGAGAGAGAGGGAGAGAGAGGGAGTCACAGAGAGAGGGAGAGAGAGGGAGAGAGTGAGAGAGAGGGAGTCACAGATTGAGGGTGGGTCTCATAGAGAGGGAGCATACTTATAGAGGGATCTCTATTCTGGACACTCTGAGACAAAATTATTATTGATTAGAGGGATTGAAAGAGACAGTATTAAAGTCTGAGGACAATTTCCTGTGATGGTTGATACTTCCTTGGGCATATAATGACTTCCACTGACTGAACTTACTCTCAATCAGGAGTTTATAGCTCTCCTTTGAAGGCTTCCTAGAGCTTTCATAGCCCAGTTCTCTTATAGTCAATGTCTCATCCTCCAACAGAACAGGAGAGTTCTCGTTGACCAGATCATACAGACGGAGATCCTCTGACTTCACATGTAACAACTGCTCAATTGTCTTGTACACCTAACACAGGAGCAGGACACATTGTAACACAATTATAACAACACAAATGTTTAGCAAGTAGAAGTAATGATCCTTTACTTAATAGTATGAGTGTTCAGTTAGGGTAGCGACCCTTTACCTAACAAGTTCCTACCTCTGATAGCGTGGTGGTCTCCACAAAAGCAGCTGTGTAATAAGCCACTCTTCTTGGGGTAGGAGCTTGAGTGGGGGACATCTCCTCACCCCCTCCTCCAGCTGCCGAGAGGATGGGTTGGGTGGGAGTGGACTGAGCATTGCTGAAGCCCAGGCTGTGCATGAGAGAGAGAAGGGGCCAGGGGAGGGAGGAGGGTTTAAGTGGAGGGGGGACAGTGGTATGCCGATAGAGAGTGAAGAACACAGGGAACAAGTCTACATAACCATCTTTCCCAATCTACAAAGAAAAGAAGCAGAAAAAGTGAGAGGTTGAGTAAGAGATCAATGATAAGGTCTAAATTGTTGACACAAACTAAATTATGTCCTCATATGCCCCCCCCTCCCCCCCCCCCCCACACCCACACACACCCACACTACCCCTGTGTAGTAGTTACCAGATCCTGTGGTCATAGTGAACTTACTGTTCTGGGTAGAGCTGGTATGATATTGTATACGTTGGAGCAATACCAAGACACAAAGACCTTCCATACTACTTCTGGAAGAAGAACAAAGTCCTTCTCTCCAATGTTGTATAACAACTTCCCACCTACACACACACACACACACACACACACACACACACACACACACACACACACACACACACACACACACACACACACACACACACACACACACACACACACACACACACACACACACACACACACACACACACACACACACACACACACACACACACACACAGAGAGAGAGAGAAAACAGTATTATTTGATGCAGTAGACAAGATGATGGTGGTTCAGCACTTAATAAGCAATACACAGAACCCTCCAGACACTTGAATGATTCTATCACCCTCTCTGAAAGAGGCTGCCTCCTCTCCTGGTTGAAACTGTACAGCATAGCAACCAGTACCCAGCACAACAATTATTACCTTACTGCCAGTGAGGTGTTAGCTGGCTACATTATGAAGTTCACTACTAGTATTGAATCCCTAATAACCCATAGTGAATACAATATCTCTGTCAACTTACCTTCATTTGTGAGACAAGGCAGCTTCTTTGTGCCAGATTGTTGGGGTACACAAAGTACAGAGTTGTCTATAGGAGGAGGTCGAAGTATGTCATCCTGAGACTGGATGCTTGTCTCGCTAACATCAGATAGTCCACTACTCCTGGGACTAGCATCAGGAGACTTATCCACTGCAGGTCAGTCACAATACATACAAGAACTAGTCAGTGCATGCTCGTGTGGCATTGATGGGCAAGGTGGGTCCTGTACTCACTAAAAGGCTTCAATGGACTTTACATGATCTCTGAAAGAGTTATGACTATCGACCTATGAATGCACCTATGAACCTTCATTAACCTATGAACTATGACTGTATCATGAAACCTTATTGACCTATGAACTAGGAATGCACCTATGAACCTTCATTGACCTATGAACTATGACTGTATCTACGAACCTTCATTTGCCTCAATAATCTCCACCACTTCTTCACCCTGTTCGATAACGTGGGTGGATGTGGGAGGGGCTAGGAATGCTGAATGTTCTACAACCTGCTTTATCTTACGAGATTTCTTCTTGTGTTTCTTATGGCTAGACGATGATGGGATAAGTGAAGGGTAGGACCCCTGTAATTATTACATAATGCATGGTTAAGGAGTATACATATAGGACCCCTTATAATATTGTATGGGATACCTGATATCCTGTGTACTCCATCCAACTCTGGAACCACTTGGTATTGATTAGAAAGACAACTTCTCCAGTTTTCCTGGTGGACTTGGCAAACCTTGACAGATACCCACTGTATAAACCAAAGGTTCAAAGGTTATACTTAGGACCATTAGCTCCCTCACTGTACAGCATCTCCCTCCCCTCCGACTCCTCATCTCCCTCTTTGCACTCATTATTTTAATCTGCATCCCTTACATCAACTCCACCCCATTATTTTGGGTTTCACCTCTCTCTCACCCTATCACTCTTGGTCACACCCTCTCCCTCCCTCTCACCCTATCACTCGGGCTTCAGCCTCCAGAGACTTAGGCCTGACTCCGAGCTGGACATGACAAATCTCAAAGAACAGGTCAGGCAGCTGCTTTGACAATTCAGCGTGATCCATGGCCCAAGACAGATACTCATCACTATTCAGGAACCCATTCTGCCAGAAAGGAAAAAAAAAAAAAAGGCTCCTTAACGTGGTGGTTTAAAACATTTCTCTCAACAGTATGTTAAGGATCATTCTCCCTAGGAAAACTGATGAAATGGAGTTTCAGACAACATTAAAGTGTTCCACCCACACTACAATAAGTTGCTGATTCAGCAATATCTCTTGAATACACATACATTTGACTTCCAATATTCTGCAAGTGCTGAGTCAGCAATACTCTCAGCATCTGTTCTCTCTCCTTCCCCTGCCCCCACAGGCTCCTCTGTACCAACACCGGAACTACAAGCAGTGTCTTGGGAGACCCCAGATGTTCCATTGCCACCAGAAACCTGTCCATTAGGTACAGATGAAGTGACGCTCTGATTCAACATCTGACTAATGGCTGACACCAATTCTTCTCTGCTGAGAAAACCGTCATAATCCGTATCAAAAACTGAAAACCAAACTGGAAAGAAAAAAAGATGGTTTGAGGTAATTGTACCAGACGGGGGATACTGTACCAGACAGAGGATATTGTACCAGACAGAGGATATTATACCAGACAGAGGATATTGTACCAGACAGGGGATACTGTACCAGACAGAGGATACTGTACCAGACAGAGGATATTGTACCAGACAAGGGATATTGTACCAGACAAGGGATATTGTACCAGACAGGGGATATTATACCAGACAGGGGATATTATACCAGACAGGGGTCAATAGTTGAATCTTTCTACTCTTGAGACAAATTATTTTGTCCTGATTAGACAGAGGGTCTCATTAAATCAGATTCTAGTGTGAGTAGTACTTTCATTTCATTTCATGGTGGAGAGAGAAGTTCCTTAGTAACATAGGGGTATTCACGTTAAAGGGGTATTCATGTTATAGGGGTATTCACGTTATAGGGTACTCTAATCTATTTCAGGGATTTGATAACAGAGGGAGTTGAAGGAGAAGTGAGAGAGTGTTTAGGCTGTCGTTATAGTTGTCTAAAGGCAAACTTACACCTATGGATTGCCTGCCAATGACCCCCACATGATATTGACACAGCATTGAGAATTTCAGACAGATCCAAGTGTCCATCAGAATTGACATCCAAAACTCGAAACAAGTCTACAGAAATAAATATTCAGGCATGAACTGAATTCAAGGCAATGTTTTGTCCCAAGGTGAGAACAGGATAGTAACTGTAACAGTACAGTTTAACACACAGAGACTAACGCCCACATAGTGCATTGTACAGTCTCTACAGGTGAATGTATAGACAGTGCATGGTGCAGACTACTATAACATATAGACAGTGCATGGTGCAGTCCAGCTGTTATTATAGGGCTGGTGACTACTGTGGAGCTGTCAGTAGACTTGTGGTAAATCACTACCTGAAGTGATCACCTCCATAGTTACCATAGCAACTAAGCACAGTATAACAAATATCATTTCTTCTTCAGTGAGGCAGAAAAGATATTGGTATAGTCTAGCCTACACACAGTAATCCACACAGCAGTATATAGTGTAGTGGTCATCCCTGTTACAGGAACTTTAAGAGTGATAACTACATAGGGATAGTGGGTTGCCAATGTGGGGTGGAGCTTTGACCAGGTCAGGAATTCAAAGCATTCATTCCACATGCATATACATAATCTACTCCCTACTAGTTGTAGCTCACATATCCCACACAGCTCACTAGCCCACATAGCTCACATATCTCACACACCCTTAACAGACCTGAAATGAGTCCTTGAGGCATTGGAGGACTGATATGTCGTTCAAAAGTCTCAAGATCAAGCTTTCCTCCACCTTTCAAAGCCCAGTACATTCTTTCCACATCCATCACATCTTTTTCACTCACTATCATTAACACAGATGAATGTGTGAACATAATTATTATGTATACATAGTTGTAAGCACTGTGTTTTCTTGATCAAACATCACTGCTGTTGTTATACAGGGAGGGGTGGGAACCACTGTGTGAAAATTTTATCATGAATGACTGTTAGCTATCTATCCTCATCCAGTCTCTCCTCTTTAGCTAAAATTTTCACCAGCTGCTTCATACATAAACATCACTCCAATCAGATTATGATACGGACAGCTACTGTTGCTCTGAAGGTCTGGTTGGGAGGGAGCCTACTACTATTTGAGGACAGTAACTATTTGGGTTATCTCTCCTCCCACCCCCTCTTCCCAACAACAACAACAACAACAACAACAACAACAACAACAACAACATGAGTTTTACTTATGAAAAGGTTGTTAATGTGGGTAAAGCTGTGCTAATGTGCCACCTAAACCTGTTTACCATTCACCTCTGTACTTGTGAGAGAGTATTTGATAGAAGGTGAGTGTGTTTGACTCTCCTTCCAGTTCCAGCCCAGGAGACTCCTCAAGCAGCCACCGAGAGAAGGAAGACATGGTGGGATTAGAAAGAATCCATTGCTGGAACTTCTCTGTTGTGCACAATTGCTCGCCTTTGAAGAGCAAAGACAGATTAAGGGGTGAAGGATAGACATCACAAGTGGTTATGAATGACTCAAGCATCTCACGGCTGATATAACATCCATCTTCAGAGATCATTTGAGCTATAACTAGAGAAATGAACTATTAAATTATAGAGTTTCCTTTAGCAGGAAGGGTCTGAGCCTTAAGAGACCTCCTTTAGCAACCCTAAGAAACCTCCTTTAGCAGGAAGGGCCTGTGCCTTAAGAGACCTCTTTTAGCAGGCCTATGCTCCACACTAACAGAAATTCACGATTATTAAGAACTAACTATGTTATAACTAAGACAATGGAAGAGTAAATTTTCAGCTTACACTTTGCTTTCTCTTCCCTAGAACCATGTACAATCAGAACTAGGCCACATAGCAGTTCCTTATACAATAGACCTTTCTGTGTCCCACCAAATG
The DNA here is from genome assembly GCA_964016965.1 of Diacarnus erythraeanus. Lineage (NCBI taxonomy): Eukaryota > Metazoa > Porifera > Demospongiae > Poecilosclerida > Podospongiidae > Diacarnus > Diacarnus erythraeanus. The sequence continues at coordinate 1,148,694 of OZ024679.1, read as the reverse complement.
CTTGATAGATGGCCTGTAAAAAGGGATTAATGTTAATTAAGAAAGACAGCTTTGGGAATTCCCAAAACCAGCATTCCTTATTTAATGTGAAACCTTCAATGCTTAATATTTATATTTATTAGGAATCTTGCATCATTACATAGGAAGGAAGAAGAGTGGAGGTGGATGATTATATAAAACATCTCCAAAGAGAGATGGTTGATTTTGCAGAGACCTTAAGGAGGAGTGCATAATCCAACCACACCCTCCCTAAATATTTCTTTCAGGGAGAGTACCAAATATTAAAGTCTATTAGTCATAATAATTACAGAAAGAAACCACTGCCTACACACCTCAGACAGCTTCCCAGGGACAGTTTCACCCAGGACATCTCTGATGAATGTAGCCTGAGGCAAGTACCCAGTAGCTAAAGATGATCTTTTGAAGGTTTCCTCAATCCTTTCCAAGGCTTTGGGACTCACTGGTAGAAAATACGAAGACCAGACAATGAACATATAAATTATGCACATCTTTTATAGCTAGAATAATAACCTGAAACTATGAATTATGATACTCAAATGGACTTACCTCTCTTAACAGCTTCTTCATAGTACAGTGGAGACACCTTGGAGCGCCCAGCACCCATGACAAACGCTAGCTATCTTCCAGGAGGGTTGCGGGATTTGTCAGCTTCAATTAAATCGTACATGAATATTATTATTCTTATTCTTATCATGCCACCCATTTTTGGGAGGGGTCTACCTATTTGGTCACTTGATTGTCATGTGATATAAGTAGAGCCAAAGGTCACATTTAAGCGCCACGTGGGCTGTTATTTTTGTCGGTCTTTTGTATGCGGCGGTGCATTAGTTTTGCAGGAAGATGCTTAGAAGGAGCTTATCTGAAAGAGCTAGTCAGAGGACAGGTAAATATATAATTTTTTAAAAGCGCACCCCCAATTGACCATACTGTCTTATCCACCCTTAGCTAATGAGTCGTCAGAAAGTGAAAGAGAAGGTATGGATTCATCAAGAAGTGTAGATTTTATCCACAAACAAGACTCATCCTCTACTGGAGTAACGAGACAATCCAGCAGAGGTGTGGTAGTATTAACACAGGTGATATGTCAAGATTGAATGCTGGCTATGTAGATCCTGTCATAGAGGAACTTCGTGAGGCTCAGAGAAGGAGAAGGTCAACAATAGTGCTATGGAAAAGTCCCATCACCACACTACACTATTTTACAAGAGAGTTATTCCTTGAGACAAAGAAATTAACATTTGGGTGAGGTGTAGGAATCAGTATAATAATTTATATCGTGGGAAGCGAGGAAGGAGTTGCAGTATGGCTGTACTGGGTAGTTTATAACAAAAAAAAACTAGTTGATGAGGGAAGGTAGGGCTCCAATATTTACTATTTTAGCTTCCTAATTTTCTTCCAGTGTGCTCCAACACAAAATAATGGTCTCACTCTTCACTTCAATTCTTGTGGTTCTGTTTCTTCTGCATTTCTTTGACGGCCCCCTTCAACCAGTGAGTCAATTCATTGTTAATCATCCATCTGTGCAAACTTACATCTTCAAATTTCCCTCCCCTTCTGATGGCAGTATATGGCGTGGTTGGAACTGAAGGTTGTTTGGTCCCTATACTGGGTGGGGTTAGGGATCCTCTCGTCCATTGGATTGGGGACAGGACTACACACCTTCATTCTCTATTTGGGTCCATTTATAGCTTCTGTTACTCTTGCAGCCTTCACGTGTAATTCACTGGATTTTCCTTCCCCACCATATCCCAATGAGTGAGTCCTGTTCTATATGTTTAACTCCAAACTAGACAACACTCCCCTCATGACTCCCCTCATGATCTTGCATTGCTCAGTCACTATAGATATAGTCACTGTTAATAATTGGGAGCTGGCTGTGTGTGAAATAGTATGAGTGTGTGTGTGTGTCTGTGTGATTCAATGCAGTATAGTATGTCCTGATGAGGATGTTTCAGAAACAGTCACATTCTGGGCTATTATGACTAAAGTTCGATTGGAGGCCATTATGTGGGTAAGTTTGGGAATAATATTACTGAAAGATGATACCTGTACTTACATACTGGCTTCAAGGGTACAGGTACTGCTTTAGGAGAACTCCCTCCCTATTTCATGGCCAGAGCAGGTCAGTCTCTGTTGTTGTTTTTATTTATTTATTTATTTATTTATTTATTTATTTATATTTATTTATTACATTTTTTTTTCTCTCTCTCTCTCTGTTTAGCTCTCATATCACATAACATTGAATGTGATAATATTGGCTATTACAAATTTTTGTTTTTAGATTATTATCTGTGCAGTTTCAGGATTAGGAAGGGGGAGGATGGTGGGGGTGGGGAGGGCTTCTTTGTAGTGGCCATGATTATATGTCCACAATTCTTTAGCTCAGCTATCAGGTAACGAGGGAGAAGATATGGATTATGAACAGATTGAACAACTATTAAATTCTGAGAAAAGAGACCCTCTCACCAGAGCTAAGAAGGCGATTTACAGACTAGTAAAAAGAGTTGGCTTCTTTGGAATTCTTCTCTGTGCATCGGTTAGTAATACAAGAAATATCTTCTCTATTTTTCCTTTCCTTGTATTGATCATAAACACATAGTTACTGATAATTTTATTCATTTCTCTGCTTGCAGTAACTATGGGGTATCTAAGTTAATGCTGTTTGTCCAATCCCTAGATTCCTAATCCTCTCTTTGATCTGGCTGGTATAACATGTGGACACTTTCTTGTTCCATTTTGGACCTTTTTTGGAGCTACAATCATTGGGAAGGCACTGATAAAGACTCACATCCAGGTTAATAAGTACATTCCATGGAATGACCTACCCGAGTATGAGACCCCTTCCCCCTCTATGAGCTTTTAATGAAACGTACAATGAAACCAATACAGTGACTGACCTCTGGGCCACAAGAGTGGTCTCTAACAGAACTTTATGTAGAGCTAACTTAAGCACTATCAGGACGGTAACAAGTTGTCCTATAACATAGGTGTGGTCTGGTTTCACTGTGGTGGCCTATATGAGGTGGTCTGGTTAGGTAAGATCTCACTAGTAGTCTACATAACTCTGGTGGTATAAAACTCAATTCATTCAGCTCGAAGATGCTGGCCATTCCATTTTTTTGTGATAACTAACTGTAATGCATGAATGTGTCTATCGTTATGCAGAAGATCTTTGTGATATTGGCCTTCAGTGAACACCATTTGGAGGTGGCTGTAGACTACATTGGGTTAGAGTAATATCATCAGGTGTGACAGATGTTAGTTATTAATTTTTCTATTCAGTAATATTCCTTATGTGGGAGCGTATATTCAATCTCCCTTCAGTGAATACTTGGAGAAACAAAAAATGAAACTCCATAGGAAGCCAGGGGATGAGTTTGTTCATGTGAGTCTGAATGCAGTATGTAATCATTGATTTGATTGCTCTGTCTACTCGCAGGAGACCAGTAGGCTACAGCTTGTCTTTGGTTATATACTTCTCCTCATGATCATTTACTTCATCCTGTCCATCATGAACTCCATGGCTCAAAGCTATGCCAAGAAACTAGACGAGGAAGAAATTTTGTCCAGACACAACTCTAAGAAAAGTTTGAAAGGGCACTAATAATAGTCCATTTTATGTGTCAGTGACTCAATTGAAGGGTGTAGCACCATTTTTATACACCATAAATACAATACTATGCTCTGGTGGCTAGTATGCATGTAGCTGAGCTCTTTGATAATAATTGTTCTGATACTGGTATTATTACACAGTGTGATTGTAGTGTTACTACTCTCATAGGTATGTACATCATAATAATATGTATTCTGTTGATTAGAGAAGAGACAGGTTTGAGGGTGGGAGTGCTGATGTAACTACTAATATTGTGTGGTTCTAATCAAGTTCAAACTCCATAGCTTCAAATACTTTAACCTATAAATAATAATAATAATATTCATATATATATATTGCCTGCTAGTGTTTCCATTAGTATTTACCTTGTCAATGAAGTCCTGAGCCAGTTCCAACATCCCTTGAATTAGATGAAGGACTGATGAGACCCAAGGTATGACGGAATGGACCTGGAGTTGACCTGCTACTTCATAAGTGTTAGAACCGTGTTCACTACAAAAGAAAAGGTTACTTTGCTACTGAAAGTACTGTATAATTGTATCTTGACTCTGGGAAAGCTTTTAAATTAACCCACTCAACAACACCACTCTAGTAGAGTTGATAGTGAGATGATGTCTATTTCTGGGTGCATGTGGTTTACATGTACTACTCTGCCATATGTGATAATATTACATGTTTTATGGACTTACAATGTAGTTCCTACCCAGTAAGTACCTGTGCTGTCAACTTGAGCAGAAGAACCAGCCTATTAGAAAGATACCTCAAATCTCCCCACTACTGCATGTATGTAAGTATACTCACACTGGTAGGTTGCCCTTTGGTTATCTGTGTAATGGTGAGGATAGTTAATACCAACATAGCTGAGCTGATGTGAAAGTGCAAGACCACATCTTCAGGTAGCGCTGGCTTCAGAACTCCCTGCAGACATGAATCAACCTATATAATATAGCCCAGGACTCTTACGTCCCACACCTTCTGTTCTCCATTGTATATCTGTACAGCAGTTATAGGCTTTGGAAGGACCAATGCAGACTCTGCTCTTCTCAGTGAACTGGTGAGCACTTCAAAACCCTTTCTGATTTGTGATGGATCTTTCTTGGGTTTTTCTATATTCTCGGGATTCTTGCATGTTTGTTTTCCTCCCTGTATCTCTACCAAACACTCACATGCCTCTTTTATGTAGTTAGCAGCATCCTGGATCTGAATAAAAAATACACTGCATGTGTAGAAACAGTATCTATACACTATATGTATAGAATCAAAGGTTTTATGCACCAGTAGCTAGTTGCACAGATTTATAACTATTGTAGGCACACTAATTATCAGAAATTAGTTTTTGTCTATTGTATAGTGTTCACTGAAATTAGCACATCACTCTCAACTCTAGTTTAAATTTATCCCAAGGAATGTGGCTAGCTGACATCATTTTAATCACCTGTTTGAGTTTCCAAGGATAGTGTTCTTTAATGGTGGTCTTCACTGGCTTGCTTCCTCTCCCTGGTAACTTCAGATTAAGTTCCTATTCTTGGGTGTAAACATTTACTAAAACTGCAATAAGTAACTTACGGCCTTGATGATTCTGTCACCCTCAATGGCAGCTGTACATAACACGGAGTCTCCCCTACAGAAAGGAAGATCAATATATTTCATTATCTTTAAACAATTGATGCAGCTATAAAACTATCTAGCTCTAACAATTTTACTTCATTGCAAGATGAAGTTACGGATCTACAGTAGTACAGAAAGTAGAAGCCATTGCTTGAATCTCTTTTAGTTAAAAAATGACATGCAAAGTTGGTGACTAGTCTCGCAGGCCAGACTCTATCACTTTTTCTTTTTCACACAATACTTCACTGGGGAAAAAGTGAGAGAGTCTGGTACAGTAGAACAATCCGTGCAGGCCACCAAGGCTTTTGCTGGCCACCTCGACAACCGCAAGCTCGTGCGAATTTCACTGGACTGGACTGTGCATGCAGGTTGATGAGTGGGAGGAGCTGGTAGCAAGCATAGGTTACCTATCGTGCACGTAAGGGTGCTACTAAGTTATGGCGGAGAAATGCACAGCCTGTCTTGCAATAACTGAATCGGGAAGAAGAGCACTACTGCACGGAGATAAGTGCAGGAAAGCAAAGTCAGTCTTCTTACATGTGATAATGGAAGAATTGTCTTTGAATCTGGATCTAACCTCTGGTACTTGTCTATTTAATCTATGTTTTTCCAAGCTGGACAAGTTAAAGCTACCAGCTCCTCCCACTCATCAACCTGCATGTACAGTGCAGTGAAATTCGTGTGAGCTTGCAGTTGTCAGTTTACTTTGCGATTGTCGAGGTGGCCACAAACGGCCAGCAAAAGCTGTGGTGGCCTGCACAGGTTGCTCTACGGTAATGTATCAGACTCTCTCACTCCCCCCCCAGTGAAGTATTGTGTGAAAAAGAAAAAGTGCTAGAGTCTGGCCAGCGAGACTAGTTGGTGACTACCAAAAATGTAATCAGCTACTTACTGATTGATTAAGATGGGCCTGCTTAAATCTGCATAGAAAAACAACATAGGAATCTACTATGAAGCTATCTAATAATATATAGCTAGCTAGCTTACCTCCAGATGAAGTGAAGGCGTCAAAGAACTTCTTGGAGCATTCTCGTAATTGGTTACTTATTCCTTCCACTCGAAGCTGATATTCCTTGTCCAAGAGCCATTTAAACTCTTTCTCCTGTAACATGCAGCTGATAATATACATACTAACTACTTTAAATTTTACCAATACTAGCCTTTCTCTCCTCCTGCTCTCTGACATTTCGACTCTGACCTTCAACTAACCGCACCCCCACATTTGGAGCTACGCCCCTCTCCCAAGTTTAGTATAGTAGTATCTGGAAGTGTGGGCGGGGAGTTAGGGGTGGGGCTACCAGCATAGAGGAGCAATACAGATGAGAAGGAAGTATGTATCCAACTTTCTATATAAATAGACTGTCCATTAGAGTTGATGCATCCAGTTAGACAGCAACAGCTTTCAGAACCTTGATATTATAGTCAATGATCATTTCTGGGGATTGAAATAGTAGTCCCAACTACAGTGGTGTGTTTCAGATGCTAGTATCTTTCTTTACCTTAATTAAGGTGGTATCATCATCAAAATAATATAAAAAATTTCGATTTTTTTTTTTTACTCCATAGTCAAGTATAATAAATCCAAGTCCATAAAAAACTACTTTAAAAACTGTTATATATGAGCAATAAAGTCTCCAGAGAGAGAGAGAAAAAACTCACTCAAGTCACCAGACAAAATGTTACGAAATACGATTTCCCGTTTCCATCTCTAAAAAATTTTATGGCTCACTCTTCAAAATAGATATATATTTTTGGAATCTGAGCTCTATGCAACTAAGTGTATGTTTAATACATAAACATAAGTGCTTCATGCATATACATTTTTGAAGTGATTCAAATTAGAAAGTTGTCTTGTTCACTCTGTGTGTTCAACTTCATTGCACACTACTTTTAGGAGTCTCTCTCAGTGTAAAAAATCTCCAGTAAACTATGGAAGGGATGTCAGATATGCTTTTTAGAGATTAAATAACTACTTCTTTGTACATGCCCACTATTTATTACCAAATTGCCATGACAACAAACCACACCCAAAATGGGACTCAATTTATCCATGGTCACCACCATACACCTCACCAAGTTTGAAGAGGTTAAACCAAAATGCTGAAGTTATGAATCATAATAAAACACTACTTTTTAATGTCTTTGGTGGTGATACCTTAATAGTCACTTCAACAGTGGCTATCACTAATAGAGCTATTAAAGAGAGAGCAGTGTTAACATTGATTGTTGCTAAGCAACATACCAAAACCTTATGAAGTGTAATAATTATTATAAAATGCACAAAAAATGGTATTATTGAAAGATGGTGTACCTTACTTTCTTTGCATTAAAATATTTTGTTACAGAAAAACATATTTTCAGTTCCTCAAATTATACCAATCTGTGTGACAAGGAATAGAGTAGAAAACATGTTACCAACAAACAAGCCACACCCACCTTATTAGCTACATCCAATGCATCATAATCAGGAGCCAGTCTCACATATGCCTTCTTCTGACCATCGGGTCTGAAACAGGAAGGGGGGTGAATATCAGCCAGTGAAAAAGATATGACCTTAAGGGTGCCTTCATGAGGGGGACTCTCATAGAAATGAAGGCAACCTCAACTTATTAGGGTTCTCTATGGTGTTTACAATTACATCCCCTGGAATAATTTCAAGTTTCTGGGAATACAAGTACTGGCATAGCTAAGACCCTTTACCTAATCAAGAACCTTTACCTTATCAATGTATTGACTTTTGCTACTTCAATGTCATACAACTTTTTCACTGCCTGTTTAATCTGAGGTTTATTGGCACGAAGATGAACCATGAATACCAAGGTATTGTTGTCTTCGATTTTTTTCATTGCTGACTCAGTTGTCAGAGGGTGTCTGATTATAGAGTAATGGTCCATCTTATTCCTCCGAGGAGCTGACCTTCTAGGAAATTTAGGTTGTCGAGCTTTTTTCAGAGTTTTTGGCCGATAGAAAATAACTCTTGTTCGTATCTTCTTCTTAAAAGTTGTATGTTTGCCCTTTAGAACAGCCTTTTTAGCACTGAGGGCATCAGCTTTTGCCTTACTGGCAGCTGAAGGCACATAATGTAAGCAAAATATCTACACATGCAGGCCTGTGTACCTGTGACTGCCTTTTTGTCCTTGGGGGCCATCTTCACTTCTCCCCACTACGTACCACGTGCTTAGAAGACAAACCTAACTATAGCGCATGCGTGAAACTGGGCGTGCCGATATCACGGTAACTTATGAACTTTTGAACCTTTGCGAATTGCACCATACTATCGCAAGCAGAGATAATAAAAAAGTGCTTCATTTTTTCCTTCCAAATAGTTAAAGGCAGCATCCAGACTTGTCACACATGGAGGAGTTAATGGAAGAAATAGATGCTGTTCAGTGTATTTTTTCTGAGGAGCTATCTGTGGAAAGAAGCGATGGATCTAGAACTATACTGCAGTATAGAGTAAAGGACAACGTATTCCTTACAGTAGAAGTTAATGGTGAGTAACAGGAGCTATCCTGAGTGAGGGCCATATCTTCATACCTCCCTAGACAATGCTTGTATCATTCTTCCACCTTCAAACTCCCCATATCATTCTTCCACCTTCAAACTCCCCACCTGTACTCTCATTATCTACAATCATTTTCCTTTCCTTTTCTTTAGCAAATTACCCTGCAGAGACTCCTGTAATAATTTTGTCTGATCATCTGGAGGCAGTGGGTTTCCGTGAATGCCTTCAAAGTTCCATAAAGGATCTCATTGGCTCTCCTATGCTGTTTCAACTGTTCAGCACAGCACAGGAATGGATTGAAAGTCACCCTTTCTCTGTAGATCCCTTGCCCATTATGGATCAAACTTCCAAGATATCAGCAAAAATCAAGTCCCCTTCTCAAAGCATCTGCAAGTTTTTTGTCAAAGGGAGCTGTAAGTTTGGGAGCAAATGTAAAAACTATCATCCTGATTCTGAAAGCTCTCAACAAAAAGGTAAAGTTCAAGGGAATTTGAGTCTTAGTTCAGAAAGAAAGTCAGTTACTTATCAGGATGATGTGAGTAAGATCTCATCTGTGTCCAGTAAGAATCCATTGTCTGAAGGCATTGACAACAAAGAAAAGAAGGAATCAATGAGAACAGCCTCTGATGTTATCTCTCGGATACTGTGGGACCAGGATATAAAGACAGAGGAGTTTAGTGTTGGATACTTGGACCGATTTGTCGGCATCATTGAGAAACCATTTAGTTCTTTTAGCTGGGAAGAACTCTCCACTATTGGACAAAATGTTCTTGCTGTTCCAAAACATCGGATACAATACTTCAAATATCGGGAAGAAGTTGTCTGGGACAAGAGGATACAGTTGGATAATGTGTTTGGGTCAAGAGGAGGAAAGCTTATTCAAGAGGTGATAAACGTCTCTCAGAGCAAAGAGCAAACAAGTACTGTTGATATCAGTAATCAGAAAGATATCGATGAGACCTTAAAAGACATTACAAGTGAGACCAGCACTCCTGTATCTCTAAAAGGAAGGCAGAATGATCGACCAACTCATTTTGTGTGCATTCACATCACTGATGAAGAAATCACTTCAAATGTTCAAAAGATTCAAGACAATGTTACTAACCATTATCCACAATTAGCTGACTGCTGCCTACCCTTGACTGCTCTTCATGTTACACTCTGCATGGTACGGTTGGAGACTTCATCTCACCTTGACATTGCAAGAACAGTTCTTGAGGACACAAAGAAGAACTTTAGTCAGTACCTTCCCAGATGTACCAATTTGGTCTTCACTGGTGTTGACAATTTTCATGATCGACTGATCTATGCTAAAGTATCAAGCAATTTAGCTCTGGACAGGTTTTCTTTTTTTCTCATAGAGCGGTTTAAAAGAGCTGGATTGAAAACTCCTGGGAATCATGCCAAATTTACTCCTCACATGACCTTGGTGAAGATGTCTCGTCCAATACAACATGAACTTCATACCACCTCTATTAATCAGACAGCTTATGTTGGATTTGCCGATATGTGGATAGGAAAGCAAGAGATAAGAAACATTCATCTTTGTTCCATGACTGAGCCAAAGGTTAATGGGTTTTACAAGTGTTTCCATTCTGTTTCAAATTCACTGGTTAATCTGTCACCTCTCTTTCCCTCTGTCCTCTCTAAGTTCATCCAAATGTTTAAAGAGAACACTCTTATCAATGAAACTAAAGCAACAGCAAATCTTCTTGCTTCCATTTCTGAGTTACCATCTACAAGCACTGACACTTCTACGTTTGATGGCGCCATTGAGACAGTTCAGCAACTCATGCATATTAACACTCACATATCAGATCCTTTAAGGAATAGGGTTATTATCTTGAGGGGTATTCCAGGAAGTGGGAAGTCACACATATCAAAGCATTGCTCTGAAAAAAGCCTTGCCATCTGCAGTGCTGATAGCTATTTCACTAAAGCAGAAAGCTATGATTTTAAAAAGAGTTGCTTGCCTGAAGCCCACATCCAATGCTGTGATGATTTTCTTCAGGCAATAGTTGATGGAAAGGAGTTCATAGTTATTGATAATACCAATTCCATGCTGTGGGAGTATGAGGTATATATCTATGTGTGTGAGCTTTTAAGGATAAGGTATCACATACTGGAAATACCACATCCAAATAAGCATGTTATCAGTGGGTATTGCTCAAGAAATCTCCACAAGATTGATATGATCTCTATCAAGAGCTTTACTGACCACTGGGAACCAGACAAGAGAGCTATATTGATCCCACCGAAGCTAGCCTATCCCCAAACCCTCCCTCCTACTTCTGAGTTATTTCAATTCTCTCTGCTTGGTCTCTGTCAACCTGGATATCTTCCAGAAAATCTAGCACCATCAACTCCTCTTGTCATTGTTTATACAGGCATTTTTCTTGTGCCCGAGTCCCAGTGGAAACTGGTGTCTTTGCTACCTCCTACCCACACCAAGGTTCTTGCTGATCACATTACTCTGACATTCAAACCATCTCTAGAGTCAACCAAAAGCATTGGGATAGGCAGGAAGGTGTCAGTCATGGTTAAAGGTCTAATTGATAACTCAATGGTCCAAGTGGTGACCATTGATTTACCAAAGGGTCTTCATAGTCAAAATAAGCACCCTCACATCACTATATCCACAGAAGAACTTTCATCACCCAAGCTTGCCAATGACTTGTTAGAGTCCCAGTTGGCTGTTTCTCATGTTGATTCAGTCAAGCTTGAAGGGGTAGTAGGAGTTATGGTGAGGAAGGCTCTACCTGCTGAAGTGAAGGAAAGGAAACTCCTCCCACTGAAGGATTATTCAGCTGCTGAGTTTTACACAATCTTATCTGAAATCGATTTTACAGATACTGTACTTCCCAGAGTATTGGATGACAACATTGAAAATGTGCCCCCCACACCCATAATTAAGGGAAATGAGTCAATGACACCCTCAGATTATGGTCTTGTTTCCATCTGCACAGGTGTTCAGAAAATAACAGAACTCTACTTGTTTGACTTTGATGGCACTCTCTTTGAAACTCCAGATATCATGGCTGGACAGCAGCTTTATGAGAAATCAACAGGATGTAAATGGCCCTTTAGAGGTTGGTTCAGCAGACCTGAATCACTCTTACCTCCATTGAAGATCAAGCCAGGACCAGCTTTGGCAGATTATCACAGACATTTTCACAGGGCTGGAAGCTACACAGTTGTTCTCACTGCAAGAATCCAGGGGACAGAGGAAGCTGTCAGGGCAGTGCTGACAGATCACCAACTCTCTCCTGATATGCTAATTCTTAAACCTCAGAATACTCGGGAGACAAATCCAACATTTAAAGTTAATTCCCTTAGCAAACTCTTGGGAAAATTCCCAGACACTGTATTGGTGAAATTTTGGGATGATCGAGCAGATAACTTGGCTGCTGTGAAGCAATTTTCTAAAATGCATAGAAATAGTGACATTAAGTTTGAAGTAATTGATTCTACTCGCATGGTCCCATCAACGACACTTAGCAGTGGAATTTCAAACTCTCTTATTGGTTCTCATCTGGCTGCCTGTGGTTTGTTACAAACTCCGGAGTACATTGCAGCTGCTCAAACAGGCATCCAATTCATTGCATCTCAGTTCTGCAGCATCACAGGATTCCAGGGTGATCCTAGTTCTATCACACTAGTCTTTGGTTCCCATGTTCTCGGAAGGAAGAGTGATGTAGATCTCTGCTTGCTTGCACCACCCAATCTCACTCAGTTTGACTGCATTGAGAAGCTAGCAACTCTGTTGGAGAAATGTGGCATCACTCACATACACAGGGGTTACAGTTCACGCTGTCCAAGACTCAAGATCATGCTGCAATTTCATGACATTCCATCCATTAACTACGATGTGGTTTTCACCATCCTATCCTCAGCTGACATTTTCCACGCCTGTACACAGGATTCGGTACTGTCTGTTGTGGGTGGTCCAGAGAAGTTACTAAGAGCTGAGGATCGTGCAAGTAAAACAGCTCTCACTGGTCCTGTTTTCCAGCAAAAAGTCCAAGAAACAATAAAAGATTTTATCTCTTTTGATGTTTTTGGAGCTGTAATTGAGATGACTGTCCAAGTACTGACTGCAAAGCGGCAAAAAGGAAACTCTTATCATTGCACACGTACTTTTCATCTAGTGAGGTTGTTAGCCGACTTCATAAATACATACAAAGGTCATTACTTGGTAGTGGAGAGCATCACCTGTGATTCATTGTTCCAAGAATTCCTCACCCACTCTGCAGTTTTTCCAGATTCAAAGTGGCAAAAGTTATTTGGTAACTTTGTCCCATCCGAATTTATCCCTCGAATATCACAAACATTCAAGGTCCTATCAGGGATCATAGAACAAAATGATATTCCACTAGCCACCCGTTATGAAGATATGCTGACCAGACCACTTTTCCCTCCCATCGGCTACATTCCTATTAGATTATTGATCAGTGGAGGTGAATCCACAGTGCAGTGGAAACTGGAAACAGTACTGGAGGCTCGGTTACCGACGTTTATTCGCCAGCTACTCTCCAGTGGTCTTGATGTTGTCCCTGATGGGAATATTGTTCTTTCCAGTTTATGTTTTGCTGTGCAAGAAACCAAGTCCACCACAAAGATTGTACAGGCTGTCTTCAGGCAGTTCTGGAATGAGTTTTCTGAATATCAGAATCGGAAAGACATCAAACTGGAACTAAAGTGTGAAGGTACTGTTTCTCCACAACAAAACAAAGATGAAGAAGATGGAAATGATATCACAAAACAGGTTACTGAATTTGTTTCAAGTGAATTGTCTGAATTGCATTTTCCTGCTTCCCTGACCTCTTATGAACGACTGCTAGTTCATGAAACAGCTGAAAGACTTGGAATCAACCACAAGACAGAGGGAAATGGAAACAAGAGACACATCTTTTTGTACAAATAACTTCATTGTGTAAACATGCACTCACTACATGATGCCATTGCAGCTTTTGAATGAAACATTTGTTAACTTTCAAAAGTGTGTTTTTCTCTTTTTTTGTATCATAATTATTATAACATTAATTTTTGTTACTGTTCAGTCTTTTTTTGACTTCATTTTTGGTAGGGGGTGTTTCTGTTTGGAACTAGTGTGCTGAGGTGCAACCAGATCTGTTCTGACCAGGAAATAGAGATCAGCCAAGAATACGACAGTACCACAGATGAGTCCTAGAGTAACACACTATACAAAACAACAAAAACATGTGCACCACAATCTGTTCTAGTATCACTGTGTACTACAGTAGAACCCCTTCATTCCAGACACCTTGGGACAAATTGAAGTTTTGGTATGCTAGTTTAAGGTGGTATACATGAACAATTATTTGGGATATGCCCAAAGGTGTCCAGGTGTATTCATTTCTAGGGGTTGGAATAAAGGAGTTCCACTGTGTACAGTTGTGTCCTCATTTCTGGGAGTTGGAATAGAGGGGTTCCACTGTGTACAGTTGTGTCCTCATTTCAGGGGGTCAGAATAGAGGTGCCCTCATTTCAGGGGGATGTACTAGTATATCATATTACAATGAGTTTGGCTACTTCATATAGATACAGATTGACAGGTGGATTCTACTGTGTGTATATACTATAACAGAATGAGACTTACCACTGGTACACTATAGCCAGCAAAATATGCAGCAAAATGTCCAAAGAGGAAGGAACCAACAACTGTTAGGACAAAGTTCACTATTACCAAAACCTGCCTGTTAGTAGCTTGCACTGGGAACATAATTATGAAGATAACAGTTTTATAAGCACATAAAATTCCTTTACTTCACTACCTTCTAGTCCAAAACTGTACAACTCAGATTGATCTCTCTAGACAGCAATGAGAGAAAGAGAGAATTAGCACATTGGGCAAAAGGAAGGAGAGAGAGAGAGGACAGGACAGGGAGGGGGTGAAGAGGAGTAGAGTGGTAAAAGAGAAGAGAAAATAGAGAAGATAGTGAATACTACTACATGACTTACAGAAACATCAACATTCTTCACCATACGCTGGTATTCCTTGTTGTCTATCATGGCCTGAATGTGTTCCAGACGGGCTACCAGTTCTGGATTCTGCACAGACATTCGTATATTACCAAGAGACAAGAGGATCTCTTACAGAGAAGAGGAGGATACCATTTATAGAGGACCTTATAGACCTCATACTAATAGAGGATTAAGACAGATTTTGTATTACAGAGGGAGATAGTGCTTTGGCTGTGCAATCTCTGACATGTCAGCCCTTTCTAATAGGTCAGTCTTCTCTAATGTAATCATCATTATTCGTTCACTTCAATGAGACTGACACTGGAGGTTCATCCATTACTGGTAAAGATATAAAGAGAGAGGTAAGCTATAGATTATTTTACTCACTCTAGGAGGATCTTTTACCACTGGCAGACAGAGAGAACTCCCTTTCATTAACTCGTGCAAGTATATAGGTCCAGATGCTGAAAAAGAAAAGAGTTTCAGAATGAAAAGTAGTTTAGCAGGGCCTGTAGGAGCCAGGTATGCTAGCTAAAGACCAGCTACATGCAGCTATGGCTTGTTGTAATGTACAAATGTATTACATATCCATGTAGCAACAAAAAAAAATTGATAATCATTAGTGCTTAACTTTGCAGGACTCATTTTTGCTACACTGGCCTGCTGCTTAAAACACACCCCTCAATGCATTTCATGATAATGGTACAGCATGAGCTCAATATTCAATATTTCTACATTTACTGTTCCCATACCCAGTGGGGTCATTTTCAGCTGCTGATAAAGTTCAAATACCATTTCGAATGAGATAGAATGCTCTACTCTACAGTATTCAGTCATCTGCTGTTCCCTTTTCCTCTCACCACCTTCCGCTTCACCTGATCGCCACAGTCTCAGTTTTTCCTTCAACCTTTCATCACAGCTGCTCTGGTTCAAGACATGCTTTATTGCCACCTGGATAAGATCAGTGACCTCCACATAGCACAAATCCAGTTCAATGGACATTTTACCATTGATGAACTCTGAACCTGCCGGGTTGGGGGTGTGTTGGAGGTGTGTTTCCGAGGAATTCTAATTTAATTTTGTAGCTATGGTCGACTCATAATATTCAATAACAGTCATGGCTGTGTGCCGGTGGGCTATTCAAGGATTCATCTTTCGGGGCGCCTCCTCTCTGAGACCACTGGTTCTGAGACACAACAGCACTTTGAGTCAAAACACGACTGGAAGTGATCCTGAGAGACTCGATTTCGGGGATACAAAGAACGCGTACAAGTCGAAGAGATTCTCGGAGCTGCTGAGACAATATGTCGTGTTCAAAGCACTCTCTTTCACCTTCTTAGTAGATAATAACAATTCAGTGAGAAACTACCTATAATAATATTTACTTATGGTGTCACTTAGCTATAATAATAATGATCATGGTGACACCCAAAATAATGGGGTGACACCTATGGTGAGGCCTATGCCACTATCAATCCTCTATCTAAAGTCTGATATACCCTTATCTTTAGTCTGGAGACAAATCTTCAGTCACTTTTCATCTTTCAAGCATCTCCTGTATAGTGTGTGTTATACTTGTGATTATTATTGGTGCAGATAATGAAATGGTGTCAGAAGGTCTTTGGAGACAGGCTATTCACTTGGGCCATGAAAAAGACAATCTATGGTCAGTTTGTGGCAGGTGAGGATCTTGATGCAATCAAGCCAATGATAAGGAGATTCAAAGCAAGTGGTATTCATTCTATCCTGGACTACTCAGTTGAAGCTGATATTGAAGAGGAGCAGGAAGTGGTGATGGAGTTAAGGCAGATGGATCCTGCCCAGGCAGCCATGTATTCAGAGCCTCAAACTAACCCTCGGTTTAGGCCAAGAGCAGTAAAGGGGGTTGATTCCATCACAAAATCCTCTGCTCGAACTCACTTCTATAGAGGAGAACAGCAGTGCAAAGAGAGTGTGGAGCATTTCCTATCTTGTATAATAATGGCAGCTGAAGCTAACAAGCCTAATACACAGAAAGATGCCTTTATTGCCATGAAGCTTACTGGACTAGGGAGAGTTGATTTCCTAGTAAGTTTATTGTTTTGCTGTTGTTGTGTTGCTGTTGTTGTGTTGTTGGTGTTGTGTTGGTGGTGTTGTCCTTGTTATAATCTTCATGCTCTTCATATTTTCCAATAAGGGCTGTAGAATCACTTGGTTACCAACAATTTGAACCCCAAACTTGAGGAATTTTTACAGCTACATTTAGGTGAATTAACCTGTGTTGATTGTTACTATGGCAACAACTTATAAATGTAAACAATAAGCACACGTTCATAAATAAACTAGATCATCTCTATAGTGAGGGAAACTTCCAGAATTTTCCTCAAAATATCAACATCTACATTAAGTTGCAAAATTCAACTTGTGTCTTGTGATAACAAATGCTTATATTTATAGCTTCGATTCAGTGATGTGGTGACTAGTAATCACAACATCTTCCTTAGGTTGGCAGGTTCTAATGACATGAATGTCTGTATCACACCTCAGTCATTTCATGAAGGACTGAAAGAAGTTGAGGTATAGCCAGTTTATTTTGATGAGATATGTATCTACAATGCCTCTGTTAATATGAATGTATCTGTACCAGATTCATCTAGAAGAGATGGAGTCCACTAGACTGTTTAAACAGCTTGATAAGGACAACAGACGGTAAGTCCTTCCTTATTTATAGCTAGGCTTGGCATTTATAGTTTGATGCACAGAAAAGTTAATATTCATCAATTCTGCAATCAATTCCAACCAAAGACTGAATTACACGACTTGTTCAAGAAAAAAGCAGTGAGTTATTAACTACCAATATAGCCATTAACCAGCACTAAGGAAGATATTACTGAACAATTAATTTCTCATACTATAATGCGTGTACATGCACATCAGTAATACCTGCACGTGTAGTGGAACTCTGGTCATACATCATGCATACATTATGTACTTCAGTCAACATACTTCTAATGTACTCTACTGCATACAATGTACTTACAGAACCTTACCCCTTAACTTTTGCTTCAGGCTCCAGCATTCTCTGCTAAATTCCTCTCTGAAGAAGATCTGGCTCAAATGGACATTGTTGTGAAGCAGGCAAAGAGGTTGGCAGATTGTGCTCAGGAAAATGGTGTCCGGATATTAGTAGATGCTGAGCAGACTTACTTTCAGCCCGCCATCAGTCACATTATTGTGAACATTCTCATGCCTCAATACAACCGAGACACACCCACCATTTATAACACTATCCAGTGCTACTTAAAGGTGAGGTAGGAGAGCTTTTTATTGAATGTAGCCCATAAGTAGATATATTCTTGAGAAGACAGTTTCATTGGCCTAATAATGCATACCATAGGGCATAATGGAAAACTTTACTATTGAAAGGTTTCACAAACATGTTTCTTTACAATTCACCAATAACTAAACCCCACCCTCTTCAGGGGATCAGATAAACAGGAAGAGATGTACATATATATAGCCAATACTAAACCCCACCCTCTTCAGAGGATCAGATAAACAGGAAGAGATGTACATAGCCAAATACTAAACCCCACCCTCTTCAGGGGATTAGATAAACAGGAAGAGATGTACATAGCCAAATACTAAACCCCACCCTCTTCAGGGGGATCAGATAAACAGGAAGAGATGTACATAGCCAATACTAAACCCCACCCTCTTCAGGGGGATCAGATAAACAGGAAGAGATGTACATAGCCAAATACTAAACCCCACCCTCTTCAGGGGGATCAGATAAACAGGAAGAGATGTACATAGCCAATACTAAACCCCACCCTCTTCAGGGGGATCTGATAACTATTTGCTATCACAACAGCAGTTCTGTGCTACATAATTTTCTTTTCCACTTTAGAGTGCTGAACAAGACTTGAGAATGCAGCTGGCATTAGCCGACATGACTGGGTGCCTATACTGTGTGAAGTTGGTACGAGGGGCATACACAGAACAGGAGAGAGAGAGAGCCAAGGATATAGGATATCCTGATCCTATCTGGCCTAATAAGCAGAGTACAGATGACTGCTATCATCGGCTGTTGGAACTACTAATGAAGGAGAGGACAGGGACTCCTTCATCACCTGCACACTTCATGGTGGCAAGTCACAATGAAGCAACGATAAAATTTGTCACAGAGAAGTATGCTATTATAATACCTGCTCTTTCTCCATGGAACAGAATCAGATTACATCATTGTCAATTTTACTGCTGTTATTGCATTGTATTGTAAAATTGACAATAATGATGTAATCTGATTGAGAAAGAGCCATTATATCAACCAATACTATGCATATAGTGTGTGTATACAGTTATCAAGAGAATACTTGGACTGACATGACACATCTCATTTGTGCATTCTTAGCTATTACATCTAATTTGGGGGTGGGTGGGGGAGTGTAATGATATTCCATTCTTATGACTTTTGTTCATGATTATCTTATGCTTCTCCTCCCCCCCTACACACACAGTGCTTATTATATAATATTATTCTGCAGAATGAAGGAATATAACATCTCCAGGTCTGATGGAGTGGTTGTCTTTGGGCAGCTTCTGGGCATGTGTGATCATGTTACATTCCCACTAGGTAAAAAAAAGTATATACCTGTTAGCAAAAGTACCTGTTAGATTTAGCTGTGATCTGTCAGATGGCTTATATAGTCATCAATACCATTGCTTAGACTGTGTCAATAATGGACTATTTTTTCGGTACAGGACAAGCAGGTTATGGGGCATACAAGTACATGCCCTATGGCCCAGTGAAGGGAGTTCTACCTTATCTGTCTCGTCGTGCCAATGAGAACAGAGGTTTCTTGGAAGGGGCAATTAGGGACCGTCTCCTTGCACGTAAAGAACTTATAAGAAGAGTTACTGGATGGTGAAAGTATAGTGCCATGGAGAAGCAAATGATAGTCTATTAATTAATGAGTGCATCTTCATTTCTATTTTTGTGATCAATACCGAAATTACTTTTTAAATTATCAGTTGTATTATTATTTATTAGAAGATGATAAAATTGTTTCAAGCAATCAGGCTTAGGATGTAAATATAATATGCTGCTGGACCCATCACTGAAAATATAGGAAACCCCTTACCATCCCAAAACCCTAAAACGCTACTCTGATCTCATGAAAACAGTAGTGGCATTTCATGTGTTATATGATATACAACAGAGCACGACAGTTAATGATTACATGTTATTAAAGAGATGGTTAAAATAGTACATTACGAGAGAAAAAAATGAATCCAGTTAAATTTTATAGTGGGGTATGTCATAATATTATGCAAAATAATGTACACAACACAGGAAACCTGCTGTAATTTCAAAAAGAAGATGCATAGGCATCATGTTATATAGTACATAGGAATGAATGAGTGAATAATTATACAGCAAGTGCAGATTGAGTCATGCTAGAAATAATAAATAAACTATCCCATAATACTTAGAATAAAATGACATAATAATATTAGATATGTTTTCTTAGCTGGTTACATACAAAGAGACGTAATCCTAAATCAGTACAAGTTCATATAGAGATGAACTGGCTGTCTGCTTTTATGTCCTGTTACAAGTTCGAAGTTAAAGTCTTTTTACATTGTGACGGAAGAATTTAACTGGAGGTCTGGAAAAGAGATAGGTTAGCTTCATTAGGGTTGACTGTATGGAGGGGGAGTCTCTTGATGTCAGTTGTATAATTACTGGTAAACTATTTCTGGCTCTCTTCTATAGATGTAGCAAAATGACCCACCCCTCTAAAATAAATATCATGACTAAATTGGTAAAAATACAACACTAAACTCTTTGGCCTGACACCCCTCTAAAAAAATCAAGAATTGGTTTGTAAGGATGTGATAGAGTTACTCACAGGATCAGGCTCTTCCTCAGAGTAATTGGGGGAATCTGGACACAGTCCCTTCCAATAACTATAATTGGTCTTGAGTTGATCCATCAGAGTAGGAATAGGACAGAAAGCTATGGGAAAACATCAAGTAAAGTATCAACTGAAGACTCTATTATAGTCACTCACCATTCCATGCATCAAAGAGTCCAGAGATAAAAAAATCCATGAATTTTACCTAAAAACAGTAAAACAGCTAGTAAAACAGCTAGTAAAACACTCAGTGCAGTGTAGGTTTATTCCACTCCACTATACAGGTCTATACCAAAATTACCTGGGTCACTGGGAGTACACAGGTCTGACGATCAAAGTCAGGGAACACAACTGGAAGGTTCCGTTGCTTCTCGTCTTCAGTCTACAATCACAACAGATGGTAAGTATTTCAGTGTTATCGTGACATGAGAGAAACAGCGAGTTAGGAATAAGTACCTGTGAGAAGTATTCCTCTGAAATCCGTTGAGCCCAGATCTTGCAGAGAGAGAGTGGCCGAGAGGGATTGGAAATGTCAGCACATTTGACAAGGATCCTCTTCATGATCATTCTATTCTCACTAAAGTCCTCCTTGCTCAAAACAGTCTGTGAACCTGTTTCTCCATCAACCTAGATTCAGAGAGAGAGGGGGGGGGGGGGAAGGGATTGTGGTAGTTCACATGGGAAGTTTTAGAGTAGTGGGTAAGTTTGATAGTGGTAATTAAGATAATCCTGTCTATACCCTCATCCTCTGAGCCCAAGAATACTCACCACAGTCATATTGAATTTTGTCAGATGTTCAAAGTGTTTGGCCATATCTGTGGCCAGAACCAAGTCGATAATAGATCTTCTCAAGGAACGAAACGCAGCCCTACACAAATGAGACAAGGCAGAAAATATGATACTAAACTCTCTTTGAGTTGTATAAAAATAACTCACTCATTCAAACTTTGGAATATGTTTACATCATCACTTTGTCCAGTGAGAGTGAAGCACAGGGCAACATGGTGGTTCTCTAAAACAGCACTGAAAGCAGGAAGAAATAGTAAAACTGCACTGTTACCAACAGATACCTAAAAATAGCTAACATAATCCTCCTTTCTATTATTCACCCAAACAAAAAATATTGACCAGGAGAAGGATCCTTGCTATACTTGCACATAAAAACACAATAAGTGAGACCTCTCCTCCACTAACTCCCTCCACCCCAAGCAAGACCCCTCCTCCACCACCTCCCTCTACCCCACAACTGACTCCCATTTACTTGTCATTGTAAAGGATAGCAAGCTCATGCCGAGTGTTACAAAGGTAAGGATTGGTACGTCCAGGGTGGTCCAGATCATGAATGACTGCAGTTATAAGGAGAGCGGCCACTTCTGATCGGTCCAACATATCCTACATACGATAATAGAGTCAATTTCAATTAAAAAAAAATTTTTTTACCCAGTATCCTGGAAGTTCACTAATAATTGGTAAATAACAAACTTTGATGTTTTCCTACAAACATACATCTGCTTACAACATTAAAGACTGACATGTGTCTGTCAAATAAAAATTCATTTTTTGTCTCAGGTAAGTTCACGGGTACATCACCTGGAATGCTTGCTGAATAAACACAGACTTATGGACAACTGGGAGCCTACCAAAACACAATTTTCCTCCAGAGAAAGTGGTCTCTGGACAACAGGAATTCACTTAACCTCACTTACAGCTACCATGTTTACAACATCGCTCTCAGAAAGGACAGACATTATAGCATCAACTTACACCCTGCAACACAAGGTTGTCCTGTAAAAGCTTCACAAAGTATGCTGTGGCCTGCAGGACATCTGCAGCATGAGTGGAGTTATGATAAGGATTCTTGTGGTAATGGTCTTCCATCAATTTGAACCAAGAGGAGAGCACTCCTACTTTAATATCCAGTACGCTACATATGTCAAATTCACTGAATATTTTCATACCGACATAGTAGAGCGGTCTATAGGAACAAGAAGATTTCACATGGGGGTGTGGTTGGGAGAATCAAACCCCACCCATCACAGCACTTTTTGTTACTCAATAAGTAAATACTGTACATAAGTAACATGAGGTCAAATACATAATTATCATACCAACCCATATGCATACACATCAAATACATTATTATATCAACTCATGCATACTATATAGCATCAGGCCAAATACATTAATACATTATTATATCAACTCATGCACGAGGCCAAATACTGACTCCAATAATTCTATATTACCTATGTTTGGATACAGTTTCCATATTTATAATGTCAAAATCCCATTGGTCCAGATTCTTCAAAGCTTTCTGGACCTAAAAAAGGAAAAAAGAAAATTGTACTTAGTGGTTTCCTTTAGAAGGTGCTGCATTGTTCTGGCAGAGGCCAAAAAACCCCTCTGATGTGGGAAACACAATGGGCTACGTAATCCAATCACAGGGGGAAAGTTAATAATTGAATGTAACTTACATCTGAAGGGATTGGGCTAATGGGCACACTTGAAAGGTTGGTAGTAGAATGAGATGCTGTAAAACATGAATAGCCTCTTCATACAATGTGTAAACAAGGCTTTTAATTAATAAAGTTAACTTACATTTAAAATTTAGTTTTGACTGTGAATACTTTCCTAACCCCCTCTGCAACAAAACATGGTAAAGGATCTTCATCACTACTTAGAATGCATATATAGTAGCAACACAATATTTCAGGTACCAAAGTAAACATAAAATCTGATTATAAGCACAAAGTTCATGTACTCCATGTCACTTTTAAGCAGAACATGATAGATGGATGTAAGTGATGAGTTCACATAAAAGAGACAGTGATTATTTTACATGAACCCTGAACCTTGGTTAGGTAATTGAAGTAATAAGCTGACCACATGCAGCATGAACACAGCTATAATATATCTAGATATACCTGTAATAGTCCTTCTACAATACCACCAGATCTGCCTGAGGAAGGAACTCTATACAGTTCAGAATTAGAGAGAGCATCCTACAAGAGGAATTGAGACCGAGTTGCTGCTAACTTATCAATGAATATACTACTATAAACTCACAATGGCCTTTTCCAACTCTTCCTTGACATTTTGAGGTGTGCTAGGATTGTCCTTGGCTGAATTCAACATCTGAACAGCCTGGAAGGAGTCAGGGAGAAGAGGATGAAGGAGGTGAAGTGAGGGAGGGAAGAGGGTACAGGGGTAGGGGGGTAGGGAGGGGGTGGGGAGAGGGAGGGAGAGGGAGGTAGAGGGAGAGAGAGAGGGAGAGAGAGAGAGCACATACCTTTAGTAGTGGTGACTCTAATCGTGGAAGCAACTTGCTTAGAGAGGGCTGTTTCTTAAGAAGGTCAGGAATGTCTACAGGGAGAAAAGGAAAGTAAAAGTAGCCAACACAACACTTTATAAAGTCAAGTGAAGGATACTCCTTTTCACACGTACCATGAACTCGTGGACTGAAACGAGGGTGGTGGTCAGAATCATGGACAGACAGAAGCCTCTGAATGGTGACATGGTGATTTACATGGCTATAGAGAGATAAAGAGATAAAGAGATAAAATGGCTAAAGTATTATAATTACAGGCACTCCATAGATATGTGCATATAGACAAATACACAGTACTGTATTTTAACTAAGGAAAAGTGGCTTTTATATTCCCAGCACACACAAGTTTCAAAGTGAAAAGAAAACAAGAACAGAGAAAGTAAAGGAATATATTATACACATGTTGAAAGAGAGTCATATAGACAGTGTGTTATCAGTATACAATGTGTGTGAGTACACAGACTGCTCCTTCTCCCTTTTGTGCACACAATGAATGTGAATACCTGGTGAGGGAGGCAGACAGCTGCTGTGTTTATGATCTCACAGAAGTGGGATGGGATTGAGTGAAAAGGGTTGAGGGCTACTAGCTCTCCAGACTCCAGTTTCAGTTTAGAGTTAATATTTATAGGCTATGGGATGGCAATGTGATTACCCACAATAAATCAACACAGCGTGTCAGTTATTGTTAGAGTAAACTCTTAGTGGTCACTCTTGAATGAGGAAGAGCCAGCTGGGTGGCACATTATTTTCAATTACAAGTTTAAGGATTCCTAAGCATCCTATATATGCAGATTATGCTTTCAGTAGGTTATGGATGATAGCTTTCATACACTTGTGTAAATTACTGACATTAAAGGTAGACTATTAGGGTAGTGTCAGTCTACTATGTTTTTTATTAAGTAGTAAACTAAAAAATGCTTCCTGCCATTTTATGTACACACATCCCAACTAATTTCTCTCTTTTGGGGCCTTCCAGTTCCTTGCTTTAATCCCCCACAGTTGCCTGTGATCTCTATTATTAATAGTCTTGCAAGCAGCCTACTGCACAGTGCAGTGGTAGTGAAAGGTTGTCTACAGGTGGCTTTAGGATTGATTTCTGGGCCAGAAATCAAATGGGTTAAAAGAATCTGACAGTTTACTAAATCCATGACAGCCCCCTTGATAACAGACACAAAAAAGCACAATTGGCCAGTGTTGTCACAAAATCGGTATCTAACTTACTCTGCTGCACCACGAACTGGAATGACTTTGAGATGCTGCCTAAGAACAGAACCAGATTTTCTTCTCCCCTTGCAAATTCCATCCCATCCTTGACCATTCCTGACTGCTACCTTAGGTCCATTGTCCTGGGAACCAACAATAAGTATACAGATGACATGATTTGACTCTTTTCAGCTTTTCACTTCTCACTGGCTTGGAGTCTTCAGGTCTAAGGATGTCCCAGGCTGGCTGACCAATCACTTCTTCACTGGTATATCCACTAAGGTCTAAGAAGGACCTGTTCACATACTGCAAAAACATTAATTATACTAGTCAAGCTAATGTTCACCAGACAAGGAATTTTGGGGAGGGGAGGGGAGTTTATATATAACCAGATGTATAGATGCACTTAGTGAGCATGCCTTGTAGCCTGGTATACTTACTAGAATTCTACTATCCTTCCCTGTCACCTGGATGGCATCATTACTCTGACTTACTGCTTCATACAGAGCCTGACCAAATCTACCATTGAAACAAGATGGTCATTTATGTCAATAGTAAATATTGAACAAGTACTCACATACACTTGCTTCTTAAAGCAACTTCTGATTTCTCTGCCATTTTCAATTCCAGCAATAGTCTGGTACTTCTACTTTCCTCATAGGTCAAAACCTAATGGGGTGGGGATGGGAGGTGGGGTAGCTGTAATTAACAAAGTCACAAACAGCAGCTTACTCTCGATATTCCTTTCTGCATCAGCCTACTCATAAGAGCACTAGAGGAGAGATCTTTGACTAGACCTATGATTCCTACAAACTGGTCCAAACCTTGCTCATTGATGTACCTGATGGGTATGGGTAAACAGAAGGAGAGAGAGGATGTAATGAAACCTGTGTGTAATCACTTATATAATTATATTTGGTATCTAGCTGAGAACTATTTCCTTAGATGACAGCTACGGACTAAGATCATAGCTCACATATGCTGAAGAAGCCCACGAATGCAAACACATCATTCGCACAATTCATAAACCTTTGACTTAGCCACACAAGAGTCTCTCTTTCCCACAAAAGTTCAAGGTACACACAATCCTGCTATTTACACTTCAACACTTGGTATTGGAAGTTAATGGTTAATTACACACCACAGAATAATAATAATTGATAGCCAGGAAAAATTATGGCACCTGAGTACTAGATACAGTATTAAACCCACTCCATCCCAAAACTATCTTCTAATAGTGATCTCATCACTAACTGATGGTCTATATAGAGACTAATAATGCTCTACTATAATATGTAAAAAGTGTCCCTTTTCTCTTTAGGGATTTTATTAAGACATACTTCACCAATTAAAAAGTACCCTCAGATT
Organism: Diacarnus erythraeanus; assembly: GCA_964016965.1. Taxonomy (NCBI): domain Eukaryota; kingdom Metazoa; phylum Porifera; class Demospongiae; order Poecilosclerida; family Podospongiidae; genus Diacarnus; species Diacarnus erythraeanus. The sequence continues at coordinate 1,122,163 of OZ024679.1, read as the reverse complement.
TGAAAGTTGGGAATACACTACTAACTGTTGAGATATGTCTGAACAGACTACATAGCTGGAGCTGACAAAAGCATTATTCTTACTTTGAGAGTCGATCAAAGCTGTTTTGTTTAGCCGAAGAACCAGGGAGGCTGGTGGTGGCTTCAACATTCACCAATACCAGAGCCTGATGACCGATCTCACTCAGATTCTCTATAACTTTATTTTCCTTGTGCACAAGACAGCAATTGTAGTCAGCATCACGACATTGCTTCAGTATCACCTGCCCCAGAGAGTCATTCTCAGGCAGGTATATTATTACCTGCAGTAAATACATTAACCATTATTACATAAGATAAATACCCCGTGTGCAAGCATTGTTACACCTGTAACAGTATAAATTGATTTTCCAAGTAATGTAGCACTTCCATTCTCAATACCATTATAAACAAAGTGACCATCTCTTGGCAGGGTTGTTATTACAGCCTAACAACTGACAAACAACAGGATAAAAATGGAGATTTATTATAGCCTCCTAAGATATTAATTGCTATAAATTATACAGGGAATCTACACATTCCAAGGATCCAATCATTAGCATGCTTAAAATGTATGGAGCTCTTTAGCATGCTTACTGCTTAGAATGCATGGAGTAATGCACTTAGTGATCAGTTCCCATGCCATACCCCCTGTCACAGGTCACTATTAAAACGGCTACAAGCAGACTGGTTTCTTAGAAAAATACTTAATGTGAGTAACCAGAGACCAAGTTAGCATCCACACAAAAGAAGAAACACTATTAATTGAATTATCATCAAAGGTCAGATGTGGGTGTCCTAACTCTAATATTCACACACCTGCAATTCCAGATTAAGAAAGATGATACAAGGTATGAATATAATTTATGAATAGCTCTTTTTTAAGAGTCCATACTAAAAAGAAACTATCTCCCTTAGAGAATAATACAAGGACGTATGAAAATCTATGAATGTCATATTACTACAGTATTCTACACTGTAAAGTCTGTGTCCCACTCAAGTCATTAAAGCCAACAGTTGAACAGGATTTTGTAAACATAGTTCAAACATTGTTTTACAAGATGACCCCTTTGTACAGGTACACCCAAATGTCTACAAGCATACCAGTAATTCAGGGTCACACATTTTATCACAACAAAGAGGGTCTACAGACAGTTTATAACAACTATAAGATACCTCCTCATCATTATTAACTCTGTGAAAAAAGGAGGGGCAAGATAAAATCCTTTAATGGTTAGTCTTCTAGGCAAAACCTGTTGATGTGAAGCATATTCTATGATAGATGTACAGAGCACAGACAAAATCAGCAGCTAATCACAACTGTATTAATTACAGTATTATTCAATTTACATAGAAATATTTATGATCAATACTGTAGCCTGGGAGGGGGCTAATAACTTTCATAGCAGCTATTAATATTCTTCTAAGCTATCACCTAGGCAACCACTATGCCCTGACTGCTGTCCACAAAGGAATTTGAACTTACACACTAATGTAAACAATGCCATTGACCTTGGTAAATCTTGTAACAGGCCATGACCATACATGTAGTACTAATGAGTAGACATTTATGCCATGGCATGCTGCATTATATTCATAATCTAAAACATGAATTTCAAAAATAGAAGTTGAAAAAAAAAAAAAAAAAAAAATCATGAATCTTAATAGTGACCTGACACACAAGAGAAGTCAGATGTTAAAATCAGAATGTTTTGATTGGAGGGGTTTCCCCTCTCCCTAAAAAGTGCTAAAATTCCATATTGCTGACAGTTAGTTGGAGCTATTGGAGTTATGAGTTGTTGGAAATGGCTGGGTAATGCCCGTGCATGCATAAAATATGGAACTCCATATAGCATAAATAAAAGTGTAAGCACATGGCCATATACAAAATACCATTGATAGTTCAGATAATAACCCAGTGGGCACTATTTGAAACTAGATAATTATTGTCATCATTACAATGCACATCAAAAAGGTATACAAAAGGTATACAAATGACAGTAATTTTAGGAGCATACAAAGAATCATGTCCTTCGATTATAGAGAACCTGTGAACTCAGCTATAACAGATTTAGGGAAGAAAATTTAGTGGTCTTACCCATCTAGTTGCTTTCAAGTACATATAATTTTGCATTCCAACTTTAAATAATTTTCAGTTTGAGTGTAACTAACAATGATTAGGGAGGGAGAAGAAGCATCTAAGTGTGCTCTATGGCCTTTCACATATGAAAACATCATACATATGTGACTGACCGATTTATAGTTACTATTCATGAAGCAGACACTAGTACAGTGGAACCCCTTATTACAGACCCCTGAAATGAGACCACCCCTAGGATACTTGGCCATGTCCTGTACAACAGCTTGCATATTAACATTAATAGAACTTTACCCCCTGAAATGAGGCAACCCCATTAATCGGGACACTTTAATTTGTCCCAAGGCTGCCAGAAAAGAGAAGTTCCGTTCCACTGTATACACTGTGGAGAAGGAAACAAAGGAAGGATCTACATCAATATTCATAGTGTTAATGGTGCAGATGATTAAAACTGGAAGTGGGGGGTGACATGACTAATGACATCATAATCTGTCTGTATTGTTGAAAGTAAATGGGGCTAATAGTAACAAGAGTTGGAGGGACAGAACATCAGGGATATAAAATACGTGTACTTTACTGGAGATCCATGGCTTAGCAGTATACTGTTACCTTACAAAAATATTGGCAGTACAGCAACTGCTCTATGATCTGGGATCAGGTTGGCTGCTAAACTGATTTTTAAAGTGTACAATGTGGTAACTAACAGATCAATTTTACCCAGAGTAATCAAAATTCAACATAAAAATTAATTCAGATATCATGAATCAAAGAGGTCTTTAATTTCAAGAAATAACATCCTCAAAATTTTCTAATGGTAGAAACTCACGTACCAGACAAGTGAAATATGTGAAACTTTAAACCTACCTGCTATGGCAATACATATCCGTAGGATTAGAAAAGGAATATAATCATACCTTAAGTGCCGTTCCATCAAGTTTTACTGTGCAAAAATAGTTATCAATTGGTTTTTTCGAACAACTAGTCTGTAGAAAAGAGAGTAGAAATTCCTCAATAAAATAATAATCCTCAACTGATACTCCATCCAAATACATCATGTGTAATATGTTTTCTGGTACACTTTCATCAGATCTTCTTTGATCTTACTGCACATCACTGAATCACCAAAGGTTTCTCACTTTAACCACATCCCTCAATCTCAGGGGATAAATTACCAGGGCTAAGTGCATCAAGGACTAGCACATGCCCACCCAATTACTAGTAGTTTTTGATCAATCACAGGGTTATTACGTACCACAAAGAAATATTTGACCCCAGTAATTACAAGTAGTAAGACTAGATAGAGCCACTTTAAAGCTCATTAAAAAGATAACAGTAGCGTTATACAACTATATATGTCTACCTGGTCAAAATATGATTCAAAAATATACATAATATAGACAATGTCATGTAGATTCATGCCTAAAACATAAGCAGCAGCCCAGATGTCCTAATCATCTACACATGGCCACTCAGAGAACCTAACATTAATTGTGGCTAAGATGTATAGGGATATTATCTTTCAAAAAAAGGTAGTAGTCATAATTTTTTTTTCTTCCTAGATACAGCTACTCCATAAGCAGTGAGGGAAGGAGTGAGATCCCAACCTCCTTACAAATTACCCCCCCCCCCCCCCCCCCCTCAACCATAAGGGGGAGATTATTGGATCCCCCTCCCCTGACTCTGGGAGTCAAGGTGAACTTTGATCTTATAATGTTTGAAAATTATTGGCAAACATCCAACAGATACCTATACAGATCCAACAGTTTAATCAGTAGGGTCATGATGCCCTCCCTCCCCCCCCACTCTCAATAATAATGGTAGCTTGTTAAATAGTAAATTTACATAGCTATCCTAGTTGTTATTTACCAAACTATTTGTTCAGTGTTCCTGTGCATTGTAAGATCTAATTCTAAGGTGGAAATTTGTTCAGTTTTCCTGTACTTTGCTTGATGTAAGATCAGTAAGACTTAGGGATGGAGTCAAGATAGCTACATTTTATTCCAATGCCATGGAAAAATGGATAAAACATCTATTTTGGTGATCAGCTAGTCGGTGTAATCTCAATTTTAATTTAAAACAGGATCACATAACTGAGGTTTAGTACCTAAGCAGTTGTGGGCCAATAAGTACAGAGGTTAAACACAATATTAGTACACTGGTCAATGACTCATGGTTCCTAAAGGTGATCAAGCTGATTAACCACATCAGAGGAGTACCACTTTAGCTATCACTGCTTCCAACCCTACCCAAATATGAGCAAAAGGTTGTTCTGCAGCTTGAGAAAGGTCAGCCTCTGGAATGAGAAGGTTTAGCCAACTAATTAACACATAATGTTACACATAGAAGGACTTCAGTTTTTCTTAGTAACTCAATAGGCAGGGATCGTACACAACCAATATAAAATGTATTAGTGGCCAGAACCCCCCCCAACCACTTTAACCCCACTTCAGAGAGGAAGCACCCCCCCTCCCCATAGCATACCAATTAGCAAAAGCAAGCTTATTGCTAATACCATGTAGCTGTGTATAGCTATAAAATGATTAGCCTTGTTCAAGGACAAGGCAATAAAGCTACTAGGGTAAAGGTTCAGTGACAACGTCACAAGAAACTACACTAATGCACCAGGGTCAACAATCCCAGGTATATACACAGACATAGTCCCAGGTATATACAGATACATAGTGCTATCAACCTGGGTCTTACACATCAAGACTGTTTCACCAAAAAAGATGGTGCAGGCAGGTGTCATACAATCTACCTTTATAACATTTTTTTAAAAATGGCAGCCATAATCTTTCCCAGCCAGTAACTTGATAAGTCTTGTTACAACATATAACACATTTCTCTCTCTCTCTCTCATAAACACACTCTCTTTTTGAAGACATGCAAAAATACATCTTTCCTGAATTAGTAGACTTCAAAAAATATATATATCCATGTTATATCCTGACATTTGGAATACGCAATGGAGGGGATTACCATAAAGTATAGCTGAAACCGTGACAAGATATGCAATACTCATCTTCAGTTCACCCAATATAACATCCTTACATCATGGATGTTCACATGCAAGGTCAAATAAACACAATGGGCTCTGTTTTAGCTGACAGGCAACCTAGCAACCTATTAAAATGTATAGCATTAAGTGTTAAGAAGGTACCAGTATAAATATTTAGGGGTGCACATGACTATCAGAGTTTATTGTTTTATAATTCGTGTAATATCAGAATTATGAATCACATGGACTATAGCATCAAAGGATAGATTACAGAACTAAGATAACCACCTCACAATAAGAGGCACAATGATCTCTACAGAACTAAGGGTGATGAATACAGTACATCTGTCATACATCTCCACCAATATCCCAACATCAGGTCCGATTGACATTTATAACAAAACTTTATTACAACACCCTAAAGAATTGTGCTAATGCACTTTAATTAGAAGACAGGTAGCCTAGGTGTGTAGTGATATTCTATAATATAGTGTGGCCTATTCTATTCTGTAGAGCAGTTAAACTGCTCAAACATGTCCATTATTAATGGAGTGCCGTGGTTTTTCACATCTCCACACCCCAGGGAATCACACCACAACCACGCACATGTGAACTGATAGAACTCACATCTTTGCTGTGCCCCACTGCTTTTCTAGAACTTTTTCCTGGAGTTTTTCCTTGAGTCTTTCCTTGAGATGCCATTACAAGTTCATAGATACCTAATATTCCCTTGAGACACAAAATACTCCACTGCTTGTTTACATTAACTTGGTTGCTGAAGTAGAGGAGGTCCTGGTTCCAATTCAGCAATAACCAGAGTAGCTGTAGCTATAGGGAGAGAATTTCTTTCAACCTTTTGACTTAAAATTTTGGTTTCCAGGGAGTTAATTGTGCAGTTAGCTAGTATTCATAATTATAGCCAGTTAGTAAATAGCACGCTGAGGCCAGCTTAAAGCTAACTAGCTATTATTACTATACCTATAGGTAGCTTAGATTGTCAGCTGGTACTGCAGTAGTAGTCTCAGCAGCAGAATATCGCAGGCACACAGCGGGTAGTGTGGCACTCTTCAGCAAACTAGCAGCTGTTTTCACTGCACTGTAAATAATAAAAATGTACTGCTCAAACTTCCACTCGGATACAGTGTTTCGCAAGCATGGTTTCCACTCTGCTCAAATAACGTTCAATGTCACACATAACTACCTTACCCTGCAGCCTCCTGTGTATTGTTGGTGGGCGTGGCGACCGCACCTTACACCGCTAAATAGATTGCGCATTATTTAGAATCTCCTTGCAAAGATGCTAAGATGGTTTCAAGGTGGTGGTGGAAAAGCAAACCTTGAAAAAGGAAGCAGTAAAAAGGTGAGAGAGTTAGAGTCAGTAAGCATCAATGGATGGTCTGACCTACTGTCTAGAACGCTGAAAGTGGATACCAGGAGTTGAACAGCGACCAACCGTATAATCCTTATAATGAAGTGCTAGTCCTTACAGGACACATTAGTACCGTGCACCAGATAGAGTTGGTGGATGAAAAAAAGTAAGGTTCCTGTGAAATAATAGAGTGTACAAGCCAACAGAGGCCAAGCATTATTGGCACCATAGGTTCAAGTGCATTTTCTCTGGAGTAGCTACAGTCATATCATAGCTATAATATTGTAATGTATGTTTCCAGGTTCATCACTGCTTCCAATGATGGATTAGCTATAATTTGGGATGCAGAGGTAAAGACCAGCATCTTCACCCCCTCCTCTATACAGATCATCTTCTCCCAAATATAGACTATATCTCTTCCATACAGACCATGCCCCCTCCCCTGTACAGCATACAGACCATGTCCCCTTCCCTGTACAGCATACAAACCATCTCCCCTCCACTGTACAGCATACAGACCATCTCCCCTCCACTGTACAGCATCCTTTCCTCTGTACAGCATACAGACCATCCATCTCCCTCCACCGTACAGCATCCTTTCCTCTGTACAGCATCCTTTCCTCTGTACAGCATCCTCTCCCCTGTATAGCATACAGACCATCCATCTCCCCTCCACTGTATAGCATCCTTTCCTCTGTACAGCATACAGACCATCTCCTTTCCTCTGTACAGCATACAGACCATCCGTCAATAATGTATAATTCTTTTTTCCAATGTGAGCATATAACTCTCAGAATATACTCTCTCTAGAGCTTCAAATAGCTCTTTCCACACACCTTACTCCCTTATCTCTTAACTATTACCTTGCAGCCACATGGTTCAGGTCTATGAAGCAGATTCCCCCCTTCCCTTCTCTTGTGTAAAACTTGTTAAGGTACTTCAATGAGATTTTTTTTTCTTTGCTTTACCAGACAGGACAAAAGGTGGCAATATTGGATCACAGACGAGAGGAGAGGGTTGCGCTGATGTGTGTTCTCCCACTACACCCTTTCAGTGACTCTGCAGACCTTTGCATTATCATGACAGCAGATTCTTTAGGAGTCCTCCATGTGAGACCACTAAACATGATCCGTTGCATATAATATATTCTAATAATATAAAGGGTTAATTTTCTAAGGTCCTAATGTGTCTTCTGTAGAGAGGTTCCACCAATCTCTGATTAATATAAAGGGTTATTTTCTAATGTCCTAATGTGTCTTCTGTAGAGAGGTTCCACCAATCTCTGATTAATATAAAGGGTTATTTTCTAATGTCCTAATGTGTCTTCTGTAGAGAGGTTCCACCAATCTCTGATTAATATAAAGGGTTATTTTCTAATGTCCTAATGTGTCTTCTGTAGAGAGGTTCCACCAATCTCTGGTGCACTGATCTCTGGTTCTTCCATTTTGTAACCAGTTAAATTTATGTCCTATATTATGTGCATGTATAGGTATGGAACTTGAGCATTGGTGATCCTCAGAGGGAGATTCTTTATCAAAGAGAAGTAACTGATCATGATGGAATCATAAAGGTCAGTTATAGATATTTCAGAACACTATATAATTGTTATGATGATTCACACAGTGAAAACCTATGTTTTTTGAAGGTCAGTATTGGATATCCTCAGGTCATTAATTAGTAGCATGATCAACTTCCTTTAAGTAATATTAAGATAAAATGTAGCCATACATGTTCAAACCTAGAGAAAGTCCCATTAAAATCTTGTGGTCTTGCTATAATATATCAGTTTCCCTTTAGGAGTGTGTATGGGGGGAGGTTTTGGACTAAAACCGACCTTACTGGCTGGAAAAGTGGCATTGGGCTGTAATAAAGCATGTTTTATATCCACTATATCTATGCATACCTTGATTGCTATGCCCATGGATGTGTGTGGAGTTTCCTGTCTCTGTACATGACCCATGACCTTATGGTGACTGGTATAGCTGGTGAAAACACTGTGGTAAAGATGTGCAAATTCAATGATTGAGTATTTAGTGAGTCAGTAGAGTGTTGTCTTTTGTATAAACTTCCTTTAGTGTCTGGTCCAGTTTAACCAGGATCTGATATGTTCTGGTGGTTCAGACTTGTGTCTATGGGACAAGAAGGGAAGGCTTCTCTCCAAATTCAGTAGGAATGGACTGGAAGAGACAAGTAAATACAAATAACCTTGGACAAGTTTTAGTTATACAAGCTTGCATTCAAGATATTGGCAAACTTGTAAATATTAACCAATGTTTAACTTAGCAACAGGTTACCTAGTCACAATTCCCACCACGTGTTGAACCTTAAAACCTTAGTCAACTGTGGGCACTTATTAAAGTGAGGAACAGTTTAATTAGATACTTGCTAATGGAAGTTTAAATATTTCTTTGAAGGCCATCTGGTTCTTATCCCAAGTGTGTCTTACTTGTGGGTGTGGCTCTATAGCAGATTTTATTTATTTATTTATTTATTTATTTATTTGGTTGTTTGTTTGTTTGTTTGTTTATTTATTTATTTAATTATTTATTTATTTATTTATTTATTTATATTAGTTAAAAGGCATACCCAATCCCAAAGTCTGGTTAAAAATAGTTACACACTGTCAATTACTTGGTATAGTGACCTTAAAAGTGACCACTAATCTATTACTGTTGATCTTTGCAGTTAGCATTTTATTATTTTTTTCCCTTTTAGGCGTCATCCATTCAGTGCTCAAGTTAGACAGTAGACACTTTGGGGTAGTAGCAGCCTCAGACTATAAAAGCCTAGGTGAGCCTGGTGTTGAGAATGCACTTGGATGGTTTTGTGGTTGGTGAAGTAAATATTCTTTTTCTTTATCACAGCTGTTTATGACATAAACAAGTCAACAATGTGCGAGACAGATAAATATGACCTCCAGTTTGTTCGATATTTGCTGAGTTCCCATATGGAAAACATTTGTTACCTCACCAGCATATCAGGTGACTTGGGTTCACATATCATGTGACCATACTGTCATGTGACCATACTGGGGTGGGTTCTCTGATAGACTGGTACTTACTTTAAATTACTTTCTTAAAGCTAATTTCTTTGCCTCTGGGTCACGAGATGGCGTGATTCTCCTGTGGTCCACCAACTCTCTCAGTGCTATGAAGATGTTTCATTGTGCTGATGGGATGCCCAAGGAGCTTACAGCATCACTGGGACAGCAGACTATCTCTGCAACCACACTCACTGAAATAAGGCATATTCTGGTCATTGGAGAGGTGTGTTGGAGTGGTTATGAGTGTGATGATTCTTACCTAAAAATACAACAGACTCAAGTCCATTCATGTGTTCACTTGAGCCCAGGAAAAAATTTGAGAGCAACCTAAACTACAAACACTAGGGGTGGGGGTGGGGATAAACATCCGTGGGAATTAACATCCACCTCAATCCCTCTAGAGATACTTGTTTGCTGCCATTGGCTGTGGGTTCAAAGTTTATGATGTTCTTACTTATGAAGGTAAGGTCATAGGGTGGTGTGGTATGGTATGTGTAGTGTGATGTGGTATATACAATTATGTGACAACAGTATTGTAATAGATACCCAGGGTCACCCTAAGCCTTTGGCTAGTGTTGCCAGTGCTCACCAGCAGCCAATCACTTGCATGGAGTTTCTGGAAGACAGGTATAATCTGTAGATTACTGTATGCAGAAAGTATTAAGGACAGAGTTTTCTGCCATTATTAGAGCAATACTGGCTACTGCATCAGAAGATAACACTGTTCGCCTTTGGGGACATCACAACAAGCTAAAGAGAGAGAATGGTAAGACTGTCTTTATCCCACAGTGTGTAGAGAAGATAATGGAGTCAATGTAATGTGTTTATTCGTTCATAGAGGGAAGTCTCACAGACAGTCAAATTAACGGCAGGTTTCTTATTGAGGAATTTCTAGGAATAGAGTAAGCTTTACACCACTTTAGGGTGGTGATTGATATCAAACACAATATGAACTAACAGGCTTAATCCCCAACGAGCTCGAAAAAGAGGTGCCCTTTTCTTGCCTGTGGCACCACCGTTACTCCTAGGAGAGCTCTTTCTACACTCCAAACATGTCAAGGTGCAGTGCTAGCTAGTTGTATGCACATTCTTTATAGCAGTTTATTTTGTTGTGGATACTGCCCATAGAAGTTGTGGTGGGTTTATTGGTGGGTTTAACTTGGTAAGTGGAAGTGGGTCACATCAAAGCACTCAGGCTCCATACATCAAAAGGGAATGAAGACATGACTCACCACTATGGGGATAGACCAGTGACTGATGATGATTGCAATGTTTCTGTAGGTAATAGTAGATTTGGGTGACCACGGGCTGGTGACTTGTAGTGCTGACAATTTCATAATCCTATGGAAGGTATTATAATAGGCTAGCATCTCTAGACAAATGCATCATCTCATGTCTGATTGATAGGATACAGAAAAGGAAAGAGAAAAGAGGGATTTTAACTTGAGTTCTTTCCTCCATGGAGCCATTCATGAGTATTAAGTGTTTTATACAAACTCTGTGTGTGTGCGTGTGTGTGTGTGTGTATGCAATAACTGTGTGTTGGTTCATTCATTCTCAATTGACGTCTCTATTCTCCTGGTGTGATGAGAACTTTGCACCCTTCTCCACTCATGAGTACTCTGAATGCCTGCAATAATGAAGTTAAGAATTTCTGCATGTAATACAGTCTGTCAGCGCACCTCTTCAAACTGACTCATGGGGAAGTCATGTGTGACAAACAGCTTGGTGTCTATCCTGTGAGTATATGGACACAAATAAACAAAACCAAGAGTATCAATTTTATAGCTGGAATAACTTTTCTTCAGCAAATAATCTCTCTGTGTGCTCCCAAGTGTGAAAGATCTTCCTACCATGAACTGTCTTTACTGTCAGTGACTTGAACACAACATTTTGAAGTGGATTCTCCACATGGATTGGAGTCTACAATGCAAATAGATTAACACTAACACTACAGTATCAGTATAGAGACTAACACTAGCATAGAGATTAACACTAACACTACAGTATCAGCATAGAGATTAACACTACAATATCGGTATACAAAGCTTTTCTGTCATCTATCTCTTGATTTGCTTTGGTCTGTGTTTTTAACTGAGCTAAAAGTTAGTACCAGATACACCATTTTCACTCCATAATTATTAGCACTTTTTATAAACAGCTATGAAGGTGTTCCAACTAACCTTGGGGAGACCAACAAGTCCTAAATAACCACCTTTCCTGTATAAAACCAGCATTAAAATACTTCAGACATTGACTATAAGATATATACATACCTGAGTAGGGAGAAGCAATTGTTAACCATTGGTTCTGCCCCAGTACACTCTAACAGTCTTCCCACACCATTTCCTCCTGTTTCTTCCATCACTGTATAAAACAGAGAAGGCATTAAGGGAAACAGCATTGGGAGATTGTCTGTTCTGACCTCTATCTTTTAACTTCTCATTCTTGCAATTGATAATCACATCTGCTCCTAACTCCCTGGCTAACTCCAGACGCTCGGGGACAATATCTGTAGCCATGCTGCAAGTCATATTTGTGCTGTGTCAATAGCTGTAGCTAGTGCTGATTGTAAGTGATAATGTAAAATCCCAATTGAAAGTGGCAGCTATGAAGGGACAAGTATGTATGGAAAGGGTTGTCACACATGAATGGCATAATAATAATAATAAATAAATAATAATAATAATAATAATAATATTATTATTATTATTATTATTATTATTATTTGGCCCTATTAATTAAAGTGTTGATCTATATAGCAGAATGTATCTCAATATTTTCTGTAATATTGGAAGTACAGTGAGCACTATATACATTTTTGTCTGCATTACTTACATTTTCACAGCTCCCATTGCTCTGGCTATTGCCACTGCAAAGAGACCAACGGGCCCACAACCTGTAGCATGGGATATCAGAAAACTTACCAAGCTCACAATAACCTCCTGTACCTTGTATGAGGATGTTGTCCCCTGCTGGTTCAATCTCCTCAAGAGCCTGGTGTGCTACACCACAAGCTACAAGAGAGAAAATTCCATGAGCGTGTTAAGTAGTATGTACTACAGACAGTGAATTGAGATAAAACTGTGTCACTTTTCACTGTGGAACAACCCCTCTGAAATGAGTACACCTATGACACTTGGCTAGATAGTCCCTCGTGTATTAACAGTAATAGAACTTTAATCCCTGAAATGAGGCCATCCCTCTAATCAGGACACTTTAATTTGTCCCAAGGTGTCATGAATAGAGAAGGTATTATTCTATCAATTGTGTGAGTAACAGTGTAGAGCAAAGGTTTGATGTGAATATAGTCTGTTCTCACGTTCAAGGATGACAGCAGATTCATCATTGATGTCAGTAGTGAGGAGGTAGGCATACTTGGCTGGAACAATAGTGAACTCTGAGCATCCTCCATAGATTGTCCCTTTTCCATGACCAAACTGATCCAGGTTCTGGCAGATGTGTCGCAGGTCTAGCACAGAAATATAATAATAATTATGCTCCATGGATTGAAATCCTCTTTGATCTGTAAGTATGGGTGGAGTTAAATGCTTTGAAACTCCACCCATCATAATTATCCTATGTTCTGAGACAATGTGTGAAATAAATAGGATCTTACTGACTATGAGTGCACTGGTAACAGTGTCCACAGAAGTAGTGGTTCTCTACACATACTCTCCGTCCAATAGTGTACTCTGGCGGGACTTCTGGACCTAAGGCTATTATCTAAGAATTAGAATATACAGTTAGAAACACTATACTAGATGATACATCATGTCTACATACATGCAGCAGGAGGTTGGAGTATACTGTTATGTGTACAGGGGGGAGGGTCAACAGGCTAGGCTCTATAGCTACTCTACTATAGGGTGGGCGTGTAGTGTGTCTATAATAGCTACTCTCCTATATAGGCCAGGGTGGGCGTGTAGTGTGTCAATGATAGATAGGGTGGGCGTGTAGTATGTTCTTACCTCTCCTACAGTCTCATGACCTGGGGTGAAGGGAATCTTGGCTATGGTTTGTGCCACTGCAAAAGAACAATCAGTTGACTAGTAATACAAAACGAACCGCTTGCCATTGTTCCACTGATAGAGATTGATATCTGATCCACACAGGGCCACTTTGCTGACTCGAACTAACAGCTCATCTTTCTGCGGCAGTACTACCGGCAACTCCGTGTAAGTGAACGAAGGTCCTGGCTTATCTTTTACTAAAGCTTTCATGGTACTGGGTAGATCCATCTCCATAGACATAGCTAGCTATTGCATGCAGCAGCTGGAGGTATAATAATCAATAAACGATGATAATAAATAAATTCATAGACCAAGGACTGCCTACTATAGTAATAATAGAGTTCTACAAAAATAAATTCTATTATTATATAAAATGAAGAGTTTCAAACATGCTGAAGTGCTAGTTTTCGCATCCTCTGAACTATGCAGTATAGGTTCTTATCTGAGTCTGATTGCCTATATTCACTCTCTAATGGGAACATAAGTTGATCTTCCATCTCCTGATGACCAATTTCTTTCTGAACAAGCTGCATTAAGTTTGAAAAATTATATTTGCATGGAATAGGCTACATGTAAAACAGCTGACCACACCGACCCAAGAAAAAAAACCTTTTATGCTGCAATAGTACACACTGAAAGATGGAAATAGCTAATGTTTAAAATTATTATTATTATGTATAGTAATATTGTTATCTGATGTGTAAGTTCGTGGACTCACTTTAACGAGTTCTCTGTTAGTATTCTTTCTCCTGTCATCTCTTTGTTTCATCCCTTCAGAAACATTTGGAGTTGAGGGAGGAACAGATCCACAGCTCAGCAATTGCAGAGACAAGTGGTGGCCATGAGCATGAGAGATGGTACTAGTCACATGTACTCTCACATGATCAAACAAACCAATAGTATACTGACCATTGAGATGATATACTGTTATATCCTTCTCAGACTGACTGAGGGTACCTACATGAGCACCATAATGCAAACTCACCTTTTCAGCTTATAAACTACCCCTGAAATAAGGACACCTCCTTAATGAGGACACTACACACCTTCCCAGCTACATAGAGCATAGAGTACCCCTGAAATAAGGACACCTCCTTAATGAGGTCACCACTTGGATAATTGGTGAGAGGTGGAGTTTCAGAGTCCTATAAATGATTGTAATTCAACCATCCTGGGGAGAACCCTGAGATTGTGATCCTAAACCTACTGTTGCAGTAAAGTTGATAAATTTATTTCATAGAGTTCTGTGGTATGGAAATAACATTATCTACTCACCAGAACCAAAGACCACCTTATCAGCTTCAGGTTGGGCCACTAAACCATACTTATCTCTGAGATAAACTGGAGCACGAATACCATATCTGTCAACACAATATACCATAGATTATACTGCACCACTGCATAGCACACAGCAACTGGAAAACTTTATATACCATAGAACATAAAGCTTATGAGAGGCATTAAATCTCCATTCAGGACTGGTTTATTGCTGATTGTGCAATTTTATCACCAATTCGAGCAATATCAACCAACAAATATTATGATCTTTGTTACATAATATATATTAGTACACAGTTATTTCATAATACTTTCTCTTCACTACGAGAATACCTTGGAGAAAACACAATCATTCCATTTGACCGTAAGCCTATCACTATTCCATCAATCACATGTCTTTCTTCTGCCTGTTTGTCACTTTCACCATCACAACTGGCAGAAAAGTAAAGTCCCTGAAACAGTACTACAGAGGCCAGCTGTGCTAACTGAGCTGACTACGAAAAAACAAGAGCACAAAAAACTTGCAGTGGTTTCCTACTAAATGAGCTACTTACTCTGTGCTTTTTATTCATGTGTTGAGCCATTTCTTGCAGTTGGCTATTAGTGGGGAGAAGATTAGGGTCAGTAGACTGATCTTCCACAGCTGCCAAAAGTTGCCTGTGAACCTAAAAGGGTATTTAAATAGTTGTGCATAATGATAGAGATGTAAGAAGTTGAAGGCTAATGAAAATGTCCTATGGTGCCATAAATGCATTATTACTTCATAATTCCAGCAACTTTTAATCTTATTTACTGCTCACCACCAAGTCAGCGTATCTCCTGATAGGGGAGGTGAAGTGTGTGTATAAATCAAGGTCCAAGCCATAGTGATGGTGTTGGTCTGGAGACAGGGAACCACTGGAAAAATACTGAGCTTGAACCATGGCTTGTGTAGCCAGATAACGAAGAATCTAGCACGACAATGAATAACCAAGAGCTCTCATGGGCTCTGTGTTATGCATTTCAGTATCTTTACCCTGTTGAATTCTGGATCATTCGGGTCAACACTCCTATCCAATGAGACAGCTAGAGTTTTATTGCTCCGTGTATCAATAGTAAAACTCTTCTTCTTCGCACATTCTATCAATCCTGTAAGTCTGCATAATTTCCAATGGCCTATAATATCAATTCTCTTTAGTGTACAATGGTCTCTGGATCTTATTGGTAATGTACAGCACATAATTCCCTTTAGGGAGAACCCCAGGAGAGGAGGGGAGGGGGGTAGGAGGGGGAGGGGGGGTAGGTGAACATATCCATACCACTTAGCCGACACAGATCCCTATCCTATGAATAACTCAAATGGGGAGTAATCAACATGTATACCTATCCTATAAGGGTGGGTCAGGTGATATAACCCTAATGAATAATCTCAGCAAGCGTACCTATGCTACTGAAGTGGGTGATGCAAGCATACCTATCCTGTGAAGGAGGTGGGTGATGGCGTAAAAGTGCTCTGGTAGGATAGGAACTCTGAATCTTCTTGGCCACCCAGTGATTTGCAAATATCATACACTCTGCAATAGTCTCATGCATTTCCAGTGGCTACAAATAATGACATTATTAGATATTTCTCACAACACACCACTGGGTCCTAATTAACCTGGTAAAGGGTAACTTAACATAAAACCAACATCAAAGGAAAACAGGACATAGAGTAGACCCAAATGAAGGATAGAGCTTAAATCATGATGTTGTCCACTTTACGGAAAACACTGGGTTCTAACTTGTGCTGCCACCTCCTTAGCATTAACTTTCACCTGTTTAGGTATAAGATCTTCTACTTTAGTTCTGTCCTTATCATTTATCTCAACTCTGACCTCCACACCTTCTAGTTCCAGACCACCTATACAGCCACATATATAACAGTAACAAACTCCATGCATGCAACATGCATACAACATACAGAATCCATGTAGCACACACTTGCATGTCCCACTATACAGAGACTATAATATAAGTTATTAACCTCTTCTTTCCCTCAGAATTCGAGCTATATTGACTAGTGATTTGATCATGGCACGAAGTTCTTCTATTCTGTTCATGATAATGACTGTTACAAGTATTGTTATAATAAAGAATAGCCAACTTTTGTTTCTTGTCTTCCAGTGACAGGGAATCAATTTGAAGTTCGGGAATCTCATTCAGTATATCCTCACAACGTTCTCCATCAAAGAGTGCCTGGGCTGTCTAATATACACACCACATCATAATGTGTTCCTTTCTGCACCTGAACCACACTGAAAGCTGACTCACCTCGTATGCAAGTTTATATCGTGATTGTATGACTGTTCTGCCGTACCACACACTCTTTACTTGGTAGTCCTTATCAAGATGCCACATTACACTGACAGCATATCTAGATTTTACAGCAAACACACAAAGATTACTTTAGCACAGAAATACCAATCACAGGCTCTGCAATGTAATAAAATCTAAACCACTGGATTTGCAGTTATATTCAAGGGGACTCAAGATTGGTTTTCCATTCTGAAGAGATATTCTCTTTGATGGTCAGAAATTGTCAACAGACTCACCTGTCCACACTACTCAACAGAGAGCAGAGGTTGGCACTAAGTATAGGTGGTAACATATCGTAACGTCGGTCAGCCAGATAGACAGTGGTAGATCTCTCCTTAGCCTCACAGTCAGCCAGGCTCCCAGTACTTACAAAATGTGAGACATCAGCAATGTGAACTCCTAACTCCAACTCATCACGATCCAGGTATCTATCCTCATTATTAATAATAATATAGATTAGGATCTGGTATGGGATGTAATACCTAACAGAGAGGGCATCATCCACATCTTCACAACCCTTTGGGTCAATGCTCATTACAAGGTGGGTGTGCCTCAGATCTCTCCGCCTCTTTTTTACAACTTCAGTCTCATCCACCTTCCATGACTCATCACAAGATAGTTCTGAGAAAGAATTACAAGCTGGAATGATTAACACAAGACGAGAGCATTATTAACACGCATGAATATCATTAACACAACCCTAACAGCGCTAACAGGAAGCATGAATATTATTAACAGAAACCCACTACTAATACTGCTAAGTATGGTAATACATAAACAAGACAACTGCGCGTCCACAATTAACTCTGGTCTTCCTTCAGAGCGAATAAATCTTTCGCCTTTTACTAAAGATTTCCGTGGAGGAGGACACTCTAACGAGTATGCTTTGAATTTGTTGTCGCCCTCTCTGAGGGCTTACATTTGACTAAAACAAAATAACACATTAATGCCCTTCAGTCATGGTGGAAAGGCACGGTAAGCATTACGCTGGTTACGTGACTCCATTGCTACTTAAATTACCTTTCAGCAATCCTTTGCTGAAAGGAGTAACAGAAAGTTGGTGCTCAATAAGAATAACTGCAGTTTCTGTTTCAATTCTTCCAATAGGTCCAATGTCCCTCACAAAGTGTCCATTAGGATACTGGGAGTTTACCTCCCACAAATCAATTCTAATGACAATCCTATGGTCCTTGAGAGCCTCAGCTTGTCTTGTGGTAATTCTGACTCTGGGAATCCTGATATCATAAGGGCAGACCAACACCTTCCCAGTCTTTAATCTATGACCATCACTAGACTCCTAATTAAACAAAAACAAAACAAAAAAAACATGTATCTAACCATAATCACCCCGATTGAGGTAGAATTTCCAGCAGTAAAACATGGACCATACATGGGACTGGCAATAGTTGAAAAGTCCATAATGTGAAGCAATACATTTTGAACGGAAGTAGTATTCTATTGCACAACGAACTGGCAATAAATATTTAGAGTCTATTCTTATAATTAGAACAGTCAATAACTGATAAGTGAGCTTCCACTGTAGTATGAATAATATATTGAGCATGCAATTTTTCTAATAGCATTATGAGTTAACTTCATCTTAATAATGCTGTGAAAGATTCTGCAATCCACAAGTCAAAAGATAACAATCAGTATACTTACGTCAAATGAAGCAACATAAAGCCTTTCTACTCGTTCCACAATACCCACTACCATTCCAGTAGGCATGACATCACCTCTATAGACAATCTCATTTTTATTTTCTGTCTCTTCAAAAGGCAGTGCATTATTAAGTGATCTCCACTCAGCACAAGGAAGTAGCTTGACCGCTACAACATCACCATGGATAGCTCGGTTCCTTGAGAGGGGGGAAGGACATCAAAGTATTAGGGACACACCTCTTCAATTGTCTCGACTAACCTGTTGGTAGTGCCTTGTATGAAAATATCACTGGCAAATTTTTTAACATCTGATAGATGTTGAGGTGTGACAAATGCTTCATCACGAGGATGATATCCATTAACCTTTAGTCTACCAGTATACAATAACCCCTAGGAAGATGGAGAGAAGTAGTATCAGTAAAGAGGTAAAATTTCAAAATACCCTTTTCGTCTTTTCCTCTATCGTATTCTGTGGCAGATAATGAGAGAAACCAGCTATGGGAGTTCCAACTTCTCCTGCAGCCATTGAGTCTCTGATGTCTATTAGTGACTGAAGTAGCTTGTGTGTATCTTTCAGCACTGGCCAAAAATCCTTCAAATAATCCTCAATGTCCAATACCAACAGTCCATCAGTTTGTTCAGGGTTAAATCTGGAATAATTCTTGCATATAATGGAAAAGAAAAGAACACATAAATTAGAGTTTCTATGCCCAGAATTAACTCAATGCAGCAGACATTTACCAATGATGTATGTGTGTGTAGAGGTCTGAAACTCCACCTCACCAACATAGGAATAGCACATCATACATCACATTACTGTAAATGTTAAGGTTCTGACCAATGGTATTTCCAATGATATAAAACTTTTTATTTTGGAGGAGGAGGAGAGGGGAGGGGGGAGATGGCTCTCCTTCATATTAAAACTACTCATCTAATACCATAAAAAGTTCCAGCTAGTTACCTCTGGATGTGCTGACACTATTACAATAGGAACACCACTGATGTTGGAGACCTGAAGATGACCAACATACCAAGAACTAGCAGTGTACACAAGCCTACAAATGTTATACATGATAGCTATAACATACAACACAACCTACTCACCTCTCATGCCATTCTTCAATGCTTTCATTTTTACCTCTCTTGGCGAATGTCTCAAACTGATTTTCATTGCTAAACACAATAAAGTCTTTGTTGGGGGAGCTAAGGAGAGTCTTGGCCCGATGGTAGGCCTTTCTCCCCATCTTATTACGTACCTAACAAGTGTGATAAAAGATTAAAGATTATCGATAATATACATGGGAATGAATGAGCATTCACGTACATGAGTCAGTGCTGTCTGAAGCAATATACATCCAGTGATTCCAGGCTGCTCAAACACTTCCAAATAGTTAGACAGAGTTGGGACATCAGGTATGGCAAAGTGGGAGTGGTTTGAACCTAGGATACCTATTAACCAGATAACATCCCAACTTCTATTTATCAAAATATTATAGAATTGGAATTGGCATAGGCTACTTAGCTACAGTTAATCAATAAACCATTGAATTAACTGTAAGTAGGCTTCTATAACTTTGGCTACGCAGTTGAATCTATAGTAACCACTCAAAACTTGTGGCCTTGTTTTGATAACCTTAAGTAACATAATTAACTAACCCTTTGTGTCCTCTGTCTGGATATTTTCACATATGCAGCATCCGTCCACTTTACACGGAATATCATCTCTGAGGTAATGCTCTCTCACAACTGAAACATACGACCTTCTTTTCTTTCCATAGTTCAGTCTCACCTCTTCCTCTAATCGCAACATTTTCCATCGCCACTCTCAGAATTCAGAATAGAAAGGGTTAAAACTATGCCGAGGCACCAATTTTGAATTTTTAAAGTAGCTAATAGCTAATAATGGTATAGCACCACCTACTTGCAGATCGTACCACCACCGCCACGTATATATTATATGGAAGAACTATTAGAGGCTGTAACATCAGGAAATATTCAGTAAGAGAGTTTGTTGTGTATACCTCATAGGTTACGTAGATACACCAGTGTATCTTGTCAAATTCCACTTATAGCACTGCAGTTATAGGTAGCAAAGCTAGCTAGCTGTATTGCTGTTTATGCGTTGCCGTTCAGTGCCACAGCCATGTTGTCGAATAAGAGGTTTTTTTGATAGCTCTCAAGGCCTTCACTGATAGGGATGAGTAAATTATGCTCTTTTTTTTAACCTATTATGCTATTCTCTGATTCCTGAATTTTTACCTATTAAAATGTGCCTATTATTCCTCAATTATGCTGCAATAAACAATAATTATACAGTACCAGCCAAAAGTTTGGAACGACTAATTAATTGACAGTAATGCTTGCATAAAGGGAGAATCAATTCACTTATGGTTATGAATTTCCTGCAGTAATGTTCTGTTTTAAGGGTAATTGTCATTAATAGTTCAGTAGTTCTAAAATGGAGTGTCTTTATCAAAAAACATACTGATTGCTAAGGAAACCACCATTATATAGTTACTAGGAAAATTCTAGCTATGTGCACTATTTGGGCAAGGGAAATAAGCATGCTCAGTTGTGTTGAACATGTTTATTTGTAATACTTATGAACAAAATACAAGTTAATGACAGGCTCACAGCTGTACATATTTGAATTTGAAGAATTATAATGGCATCACAAAGAAGGATAACACACCATGATTGAATTAAAATTACAGTATTAGAAAAAGAAGGGAATTCAATGGAAGCTATTGCTGCAAGAGTTAGGTGTAGTTATAGTGAAGTGTCTAACACACTCAAGGAAACGTGCAGTGTGGATGATGAGACCACGTTCTGGTAAACCTAAACTTTCTGCTCCCCAAGATAGAATGTTGGTTAGGCTTAGTGTAAGAAATCGGAGGCTTACAAGCACTCAATTGAAAAGGGAATGAGAGGAGACAACTACAGTAAGCACTAATGCTAGAACTGTGAGAAGGAGACTAGATGATACTGGAATGTATGGGAAAGTGGCCAGAAAAAAGCCACTGTTAACAGAATGGCACAGGAATATTGCCTAAATTGGAAAAAGGTTGGACTATTAGTGATTTTATTTGGAGTGATGAGTCTAAATTTAATTTATTTGGATCTGATGGGAGAGCATATTATGTAAGAAGAAGAGTGGGTGAGGACTTTCTACCTGAATGTGTGGACCGAACAGTTAAATTTGGAGGTGGCAATGTTATAATGTGGGAGTGTATAACATGTGATGGTGTGGGACCTTTGGTTAAATTTAAGGGAAGGATGAATTCAGATCAGAGGAGGATGGGGGGGGGGGGGGGGGGGGGGGGGCAAAGGGGGCAATTGCCCCCCCCCCCCCACCCCCCCTTTTCAACACCTAGTGACATAGTTTTGTGTAGCTGGGCCTACGGCACATTATGCTCAAAAATTGAGCTATTATGCTATGCTCCTATGCTCTAAGAAGCACACTATTATGCTTCCTACTATACTCTCATTAAAAGTCATTATGCTCCATTATGCTTAGCTGACCCTTAAACTAACACATGTGCAGCTTTTGCCATGGTTTCAGCTTCACCACATGTGTCAGCTTCAGTGGAACGAGTTTTTTTTTTTTCAATTTTGAAGAGACATTTTACTCTATCCCAGCAGTCAGTACAGCTCTCAACCCTACGGATTCATCCGTAATTTGTACCGTAACTGCCTTCAGAATACGGATCGGACTACGGAAATAGGGCTAGTTTTACGCGAGGGTGGGCGTTAATTAGAAAGTGTTTGCACTGGAAGACGTGTCTAACTGGAGGGTGGTTCAAGACCTCTTGGAAGCTCCCTGATGGCATCATAGCAAGCTCTAAGAGTGACCACTATGCTCATTGTAAATTATGCAAGTCTGATTTTATTGTATTAACAAAGAACAACCAGAACAGTAATTATTAGCTATCATTTCTATCTGTTTATTTGCTAATAAATGGAAGGGAACGGAGGATTACTGAAATGCTCACCAAAATACTGAAGTAGCTAACCAGTAATACTGAAATAGTAATTCTTAGGTTGAGAGCTCTGATTTAATAATTCTTAGCTAACTGCTTTACATTTATTGTCACTATGCTCACAAAATGTTGCTATTATGTTCAATTCTGCTCAAGTGAGACTAGAGAGCTATTATGCTCAAAATTATGCCGAATAATGTGCCAAGGCCTAGCCACAAACTGTGTAAAAAAATTATTGTAGCTTACACTTCACATGTAAATATTCAGTAAATGCTAATTAGATAGAGCCTGGTGTGAGGTTATAGTGTAGCTTGTACTTTGTAAACAGAGCCTATTCAGCATACCTGGAATCGAAAAACATCCCATAGTTAGCTGATAATGACACAACATTAAATCTGTTAGATCATTCCAACTAATTGAAAAGAAGTAGCTACAGACTGAGAATGATAACACCTCTGTGTTGTACAAATTTAAGAAGTTTAAAGTTTCTATCTGAAGGACTTCCTATTTCACTTTCAATATTTCTCCTAAATCATATCCAAAATATCACCACAACATAAGAGTAGCTACTGTAGAGGCAACTGAGGCATTTTGCCTCAGTACTGATTTTTGCTATTGTAAAACTAATGCATTAAATTTTGATGCAACAGTTAACTGACAACTCTGTCTGTAGTTACAGTGCTGAAGCATACTTCAACATAGGAATATTAACCTAGAGAGAATATCCTCAAAAGATTCAGCTTTAGTTCAGCTGAGAAGGACATCTTACAGTTGTGTTATCAAGTTCTTAACATAGTGCATGTGGGTGCCTATTAGACAGCCTGAAATGCCACCAGATTGAATCAAAGAGGTCTAAAATACAAAAATTTCCTGGGGGGGGGG
Source organism: Diacarnus erythraeanus (assembly GCA_964016965.1). Classification (NCBI taxonomy): domain Eukaryota; kingdom Metazoa; phylum Porifera; class Demospongiae; order Poecilosclerida; family Podospongiidae; genus Diacarnus; species Diacarnus erythraeanus. Next base: position 1,098,487 of record OZ024679.1, on the reverse strand, counting down.
GGCATGCCCCCAGACCCCCCTAGATGGTACACTTACTGCACTATGTAATCACAAATCCCAACCCTATCTCCTGCCTGAGTATATAAAAACTCCTGGCTACTCCTCTGCTAGTAACTGTTGCTACAGTTGAAAGAGCAAATTCAGCCCTCAATGGCCTCCCCTCTTCCACTATCCAAAATCCTGAGATCCACCTTAGAGATATCATTGCCCCCCCCCTTTTCAAAATCCTGGATCCAACACTGCAGATGATTATATCAAACTTTTTTCTGACACTTTACTGTCAATCAGTGGGGTCTGAACTGTTTTATATCCTGTTTTTAATACTATTAAAAATTTTAATCGTTCCAAACTTTTGGCTGGTACAGTATATATAATACAAATCAGCGGGAGTTGTATTGTAGTATAATGGAGGCTTCAACGTAGTCCTCTAAAGTATTTTGCTGACCAATCCATTTTCCAGCATGTAATTTAATTAAAACCCATTGGTGCTATATAGACTGCTAGTAGTGGCACCACAGCACCTTGACCCACAGCACACTTGACACATGCAGACTATAATGTGTGGGAGTCATTGATTGGCAGAACAAGATACCTTGGGAAACACTATTGTAGACTACACACCATTCGCCACAAAAAAAAAAAGTCTATTATGCTCAATTATGCCCTGAAAGCCAATGTAGCCTATTATGCTAAAAGAATATGCCGCTTAATTTACTCATCCCTATTCACTGAATAATTAATCTCATTCCATTATAGGATGTAGGAATAGAACAATATAGCACAAGACTTTTTTGTGTGAATCTGCATTACTTTAGCTATATTCTTCACAGTGACTTATTTGCTCTACTATCTTCAACATCTCATCTCATCAACACTCCAATAGACGATGAAAATACCACTCTTCTTCATCTGGCTGCCAATACCACAACACCTGTCATCCTCCAGTTACTTCTTGAGTATGGGGCTGACATCAACTGGCAGAATGATGATGGACTGACAGCACTCCATGTAGCAGCCATGTGGGGGAAGGACGTTGTCGTGATGTTACTTCTAGAGGGTGGGGCCAACTCCTTGATTCCTGATAGTGATAACCTGACTCCTCTAGATCATGCAATTAGTCAAGGTGAGTGTTGTATCACCTCCTACAAACATATTATTATTACCATTGAAAAAATAATAGTACTGTTACATTGCATCTGATACACACAAGTATGATATTATGTTATGACGAGGAAGAAGCATTGATCTTTCTCTAATCCAGATACTTAGCTTTGATTTATATATTCAGGCCACACTGAATGTGTCATCCTTCTTCAGAATACTTTCAATTCTTCAAAGTGTGTACTGGTGGCTGATGATGAGAAAGATGCCAACATGAGTATGGCTGAAACTTTTGTATCAATGTTCACAGATGAACTCACACTCACACAAGTTACCCAGCTCCCACCAGAGGAACTGGATTCACCTAACACCCCCACTACTAACACTTCCATTCCTATCACTCCCACCACTTACCCAGTAGTCCAGCTACAGCCTGAGGACATTAACTCTCGTGAGAAAATTCCTACTGTCTTATCCTCTGAACTAAAGCTCCCTGAAGCAATGGGCTCTCCGGCACTGAAATCTATTCATACCTCAAGCGACTACCCAGAAAAATACTTGAAGAATCCAAGAAGAGAATTGTTCCCTGGAAATAAGTTTGAGGAATACTTTAGTGCAAAGGAAGAAGATGTTAAACCTGATTTTAATGACTCCAGCTGCCATGTGTTAGGTGCATCTAACTCCAGTATACTAGATTCTAAAGCAGTATGTGTGTCTGAGGTGGACTCACTAAGCCAACAACTCCCTCTGGTCAATGTAAACAGTGCTTCTTCTAAGGATGCCAACAAAGCAAAAGACACATCTTGTGGGTCTTTAACAGTACCAAAGAGACTCCTAAAGCTGACTAACAGGGAGCTTAAGGAGAAACTAATTTCACTTGGGGAACAACCTGGGCCAGTGAATGATGCTACAAGATCAGCTTATCTGACTTACTTGGCAAGGATACAAGGTGGGATCCTACCAACAGGCAATAAAGGATATAAAGGTATATTAAATGTTACTATAATTATACTGAGTGTGACAACCTCTCTGTGGTTTAAAATAGTAATAGTTCTCTTTTTCTCCTTATGCAATAATATGGCGTCTTTAAATTACATCTCTACATCATCTTTAGGTTACAAGTATGAACTTTCTCTGGTTTTGAATGGTACCATTGCCATTCCAGATTTGAGTTCCCTTGAGCAGCAAATATTTCAGTCATTCCGGAAATCTAACATACCCTTTACATCTTCCTCTTCCTCTTCTTCCACACCTTCTCAAGGCACTCCATCTTCTTTTTCCAGACAGCCCTTTAATATGACACCAGCTCCTCATGTATCTGTCACTCCAAGATGTACTCCGAGATCACAAACTAAAGACCACTTTAACTATCTCCTGTTAGATCCACTAGTCTTGGACCAACTCAGTGCTGGATCTTCAGGTAATTGTCTCCCCATCATTCTGGGAGCTGCCGTAGCCTGTGAGTATCAACACATATCAAATGGAATTATGTTTATACAGATTTGGAGAGTTTTCGGATGTTTGTAGAAGGAGTATTTTATGTTGGGAAAGGAAAGAATTCTCGTACTATGCAACACCTGAAAGATGCCAAGGCCTGCACTGAATGCACACCATCAAAAGTGATAATGATAAAATCTAAACACACTATTATTATGTATGTGTGTTTAATTAGGTTTCATCCAAGATTCGTAGGATAATGGATATCTGGTCAGCAGGTCGTGGTGTGATGTCCTTGCAGCTTTTTCACAACATTACAGCAGAGGAGGCCTTTACTAGAGAAGCTTGCCTCATTGATGCCATTGGTACAAGAATACTCTTTACTGTATATACTGAAAATAGAGAGCTAGGACTCTCCAGAGGTTTTCTTGTTCCCTTCTCCCTCATCCACCCTTAAATTTCACAGTATGACCATTGTACGTGTAGTTAGTAATTTAAATTTGGGACCACACCATGTGGTATATACCAAAGGGTTTGGATATACCAGCTTCTGTTGATTTAGTGGTGTAATACCAGATATGTGCAGACTCTATTCTGGGAGTGAATTTGTGATGTTTTTTTTTTCATTGCAGGTCTGGATATGTTGACTAATGTACAGCGTGGACATGCTTATGGGGAGGTGTGCAGTTGGCGTATGTGTAAGAGACGTCAACTAGGAATTCATCTCCTCCATAAAGCCTTTAAAACATTCCTCATTTATACCCCTCAAGAGATTTCTCCACAAGACTTTTAACATTCAGTTTTTCTACTTGTATATTATATGCTTTTGGTTTCATTTTGCACTTAGCCATGATAATAGTTATCTCTAAGAGCCAATGACACCATTCAGCATGCAGTGCATGTGTAGTATGCGTTTTTAGAAACAGTAAAATCGATGTAAATTTGCAGCTGCAAACTTTCACTTTCAATTGCAGCTGCACATAATATATTATATAAGTGCACATGCTAATAGGACTTACTTTGCTTGGTTAACGGGCCTTTCTTTAAAGTATCTACCCAAGTGACATTATCAATTTATCATGGATCACGATTGTATCTCAAAGTAAGTAGCCAGATAGCTAGCTATCTAAGTTGCTAGCTAATTATTAGCTATTTCATGTAGCCAGCCAGCCAGAATAACCTTTTATAATCACTTTGTGCAGTGAAGAGTTGTCATTAGTCTCTCCAATTACACATGATACTAGTGAATCACCATTCAAGAGTCAAGGTATAATATTTCATGCTAATTTTATGTTATAGCTACTATAACTGTTTCCAGGAGAAAAATTCCTGTTTGATGGGAATGGAGGTAAGGATGGTGTGTAGCTAGGTCAAGAAAAAGACTATAAATGCCATCTACTCATTTTTCAGTTGGTATAGAGGAAGAATCTGAGGAGAAATTCAATATACTGTGAGAATATTAACCTGTAGATTTTTGTAGACAAGTGACTTGATTTTGGACAGGCCACCACCATCAAGCTGGCCTAATAAAGAACCAATCAAAGAGGATGGAATAGCAGAGAAACTGAAGTTAGTATGTGAATGCTACTTGGAAGAGAAGAGAAAGGAACGAAAGGGTAAATACAGAGCCAACACTATTATTGGATGGTAACAATATAAATTACTACCTTACACACTGAGGTGGGATGTAAATTAATAATATTATTTTCACTTGTTTAGGTTATAATCCTATGCTAGATCTCTTTCTCAGAGGAAAAATATCTATTCCAGATATAAATTCCCTGAGTTGTGAGTTATTCCCTTCTACATCTCCCGTCACACCTTCTTCCTCATCTTGTACCAAATACAACCTTCATTTCATCCCAGCACCTAAAGAAACTGTCATTAGAAAGAGCTTCAACTATCTCCTGTTAGATCCATTGGTGCTAAAGAAGTATAAAAATGATCCATTCTCACTCTCAGGTGAGTAGAAAGCATGATATGACATGACAAGACCTTCCAAATTGTCTCAAAACCCATGTATATATAAGGAGATGATCTCACTCTCCATGCCTATGTCATTGTTGTCTCTTTTGAATAGATCTTGAACAGTTTAAGATTTTTGTGGAAGCAATATTTTATGTTGGTCAAGGAAATACAAATCGTATATCACATCAATTGAAGGAAGCTAGGAAATTTGAAGAAGAACTAAGAAAATACATTATCATGTCAGAGGACTTTGATGTGAAAGAATATATAGAGGAAATGAAGAGTAACAAAAGCAAATGGGTACGTGAACTAACACTAGTTGGATATTTTATAACATGAGCAAAATATATTTAGAGACGGCTGCACAAACTTATAAAGATCATACAAATCTATTTAAATGGCAATGGAGTGATCTTGCAGGAGATTTTCCACACTGCCACAGAGACAGAAGCCCAAACCAGAGAAGTCTATCTCATTGGGGCTATTGGTATTAGAATAGCTAGTATAATGAACATCACATAATGCTATGTAGTACACTGTAGAGACTAATGTTTCTTAATTATAGGGGTGTTATGCTTTAGGGATAAATTGGTAATTACTTTCATTACCCCCAACCCATACATAACTTGAAAGGTCGGTCCATGCTAACCAATATCAACAGTGGAAAGCTGTATCTACATAAGGACTGGGAAAAGCAACTTACAGGAATCTCTCTCTTGAACAGAGCATACCAAGTCTACAACATTTATTCACCTTCTGAGATAAAAAGAAGCAGTATTCAGGTTGGTGTGTTGAGTTCGTGTTTGGGAGATACCCATCCAGTTATCAGCTCAAAATGTTTACAAACTTTTATTCCTTTCCTACCACATAGGCAGAGGAGGAGATAGAGGAAGAGGAGGAGGAGGAAGAAGAAGACTAACGAGAAAAACTTAACTACATATTACATCTGTATAGCTACAAGTCAGACAAAAAATCAAATTTAAACCATCCTACGTTGTCCTTCTGTAATAGCAGGTTCTATTGAAGAAGCTAACAGTAATACATTATAAATGTTATGCAAAAGTGATAATACAAAAGAGATAAAGGCTGTCCAGTGGAAGTGTTTTTAATCAGAAACTGGTGCCTATAATTATGTTAGTCAGTTTTCAGTTTTAGGTCACATGGAACAATGTAAATGTCTCTGCCATTGCTGCACACCACACTGGCACCATCCAATGCCTGGATGTGTCTCACTATGGACACACCCTTCTCTGTCTCTAGCCGTTTCTCAGAGTGTGGCTTCCCATTTTCCAAGCAATACAGCTCAACATGACACTGCAACAATAAAACATACTCAGTACATGTACACGTCATTACACCACAATAATCCAAGGATTACATCTATAATAATTATAGTGTCTTTGGCTATGTTATATCACTGTCTGCTGTACTGTACTATTACCTCTGAACTGAGAGCTATGTGCTGTGAGCTGAGTACAGTAAAGTTATAACATACTCCATCCTACGACATAATAGATAATTAAATTATTATTGAGACAGTGTGTGTTTATCTTACCAGTACTATTGTGTGGACTAGAGCTCCGTCAACGACATTCCACACTCTCATACAACCTTCATCAAATAGACCAACCACATAAGATACAGTGGACTCTAGCTGGAGCACAGTGGAGTCATTGTACATTCCAAACTCATTGATGCAGTTTCCAGTGTTGATGTCCCAGTGGATTACAAGACCTTTACTACAACCTGACACACAGCCAAGCTTCAACTGAGACTGCACAAGAGATAGAAAGAAAATTTTTAAAAAGCTTTTTTTTATTAAAAAAATTTTTCATTTTATTTTTTCGTCCCACTTTTGCATGTCAGGTATGCCAGGTATTCTACCACAGTCACTACATTCTTGTAAGCTCACTGGTCAGGTTTAGTCATGTAACATCATGCATAACCAAACCACTACATTCTTGCAGATGACCAGGTCAGGTGCCATGCCTTGATCACCCACATACTACCACAGGATAGTGTCTATATACCCAGATACAGAAAGAGTCTGGAAAGAAATGTCTAAAGTTATGTAGGCTTTAATAGGGACCATTGTCTTCAGACCATTTACAATGAGATAAGTATGCTGATCCTGCATCCTTCAATCAGCTAGTTAATAATTTATACCTCTACTACTGCTAGAGCTGAAATGTTTCCTTCATGTACAAAGACAGAGTTGACACAGACCAGACCATTCAAGGAGGTTGAGTTACGATGAACCTTTACTGCACTGTCATATCCACCTGTGATAATATTGTCACCGTACCATTGCAACACACTGATAGCCTTGTCATGGGCAGGGACACTCTGATGCAATAAACCATTGTACCCAATCAAGTTCAGAGTCCCATCCATCTGACCAGTCACAATGCTGAAATTATGAGAAAATAGCTCTGTCAGACCAGAATTAAAATTATTATACTCTGACATGCTTTTAACTTTATCTCAATCCTTTGTTTACATACTTACCCTGCAGAGCTCATAGCAATGGCACAGATTCCTATATTCCCCATGTTCATACTGAAGACAAGTGAACCAGTGCTAGCATTCCATGCCTGAGAAAATATTAATACAGTGGAATCCTCTATTCCAATAACCCCACCCCCTCCTTAATATTAATACCATGGAACCCTCTATTCTAACAAACCTCACCCCCCTCTTTAATATTAATACCATGGAACCCTCTATTCTAACAAACCTCACCCCTCTCCTAAATATTCATAATATAGCAAACCTCTATTCCAACACACCTCATCCCTCTCCTAAAATAGGTGAGAATGCCCTTGTATTTATTATGGCTATATATTTTGGATAAGTGGAAGCTATATTTCCTGAAATACTAATCTGGACACTAATAATTCCTAAACAGAGAAATTATGTCATTAATTATATTATTTAGCACCAACTTGTGACCAATGGGCCTATGGAGCTCCAATTATAATATAGTAAAGTTCATTGGTACAGGCATACATTGGAATCTATTTCCTGGGAAGAAACCATTACACTACCAACATCTACCTGGCCTCACCAGGAACCAAAATGGCACTTATCTTTACACATGGAGGTTTGCTAATTAATGTGATAGTGTACACAGAGATCAACCACACACAAGACTTACCTCAACTTGTCCATTCCCACAACCTATGGCCACCACTCGCTTCATGAACGCCATACACCACACAGGGGGTACAGTTGGACCCTGTTCTTCACTGTTTCTCTCTCCTAAACAATACTCCAGCGCAATATTTGAAGTATATTGAGAAAACAAGTTAAAATGCTGTGCAAAATCATAGCCATTGTCTGGATCAGGTGTTTTTGGAACATGGCTTGTATGCATGAAATTTAAGTTGATGGAGAGCTGAGAACCATATGTTGATGCATTGGACATCAAGGATAGATTACTACAGGAACCTTGTGTTGAGTTCAGAGTTGCCGAGGGAAAAATTTGACTGGCATTGATACTACCAAGAGACCGATTCCGAGAGTGAGAAGGTAGTTGACGAGGGATATTATTCCCAAGGGATAAGTGACGTGAGTGACCCATTCGAGTTAACTTCTTGGAACCATCTCTAAAATTAGGAGGTGTGGAATCCTTTACAAGTGTCTTGTTAACTTGAATACTTGGTACATCAGACTTCAGAGTTCCAGATGAATTTGGGAAGTGCTTGTGACCCATAGAGACGAGAGGATTGGATTTGGATTCAGGATAATTTACAGAATATTCCACAGCTCTATCAGTGGAATCTGTTTGTGATATGGCACCTAGTTGATTATAGGAAATGGAATTTTCCGGCTCAAGTTGGACATTAACATGAACACGTGACAATGGTTCAGTGGGTAGGTGTGAAGTTGAGACAGTTGCAGCTGGGAGCACTTGTAGTGATGCTTGGCCAGGAGTACATTGGGCAGTGGAGTCACTAGAGGGTAGAGGATGAGGAGAGTATTGCGTGGAGGGCTGTGGTGCGGGAGAACAATGCACTGAAGACTGAGGGAGTGAGAAAGAGGAACTTGAGAAAGGTTTTTGAGTCACTTGGGACACAGAAAAAGAGGGAGATGACGAAAGTGGACGTGAAAGGGATGGTATAGCTTGAGAAAAACCAGCATAAATATGTGAACAAGAAGAGAGTGGTCTATTTAAGGTCTGGTAGCTGCTAGGAAGTGAGGAAGAAGAGGTTGAGGAAGATAGACTGACCACCCCATTATCAGGGAGATGCAAAAAACCAGATGATCTACCATTATTAGAATGACCTCCATTGTGAACAGAAGGAACAGTGGAATTTACACAACCAGGGGCATTGAGGTCAGGGGGAGAAGAACTAGAAGAAAGAGAGACATTCTTTCTGTCAAAATATGATTTCCAACCAGAATTCAGAGATACTGTGCCCCCATGATGAGGTGGAATAGACTTCATGTTTCCTAATGAACCGGGAGAACTATAAATAGCAACATTACCCACATCTGAACTTTGTGAGGAAAAATTCCTAATTGGAACAGTGTGTACTACGGAGGAAGCAGGGATAGGTGTGGCATGATTTATTGGAGTGTGTCTAGCTTCACTGCAAGGACTTGAGCTTTCAGTTCTTAATGTTTGCTGAGTGGTGGTCAACTGATGGTGGTCTAAACTCGCTACATCTAAACTCGCTACATCTGACATATTGGATAGTCTAGATCCAGACTGTGCTCTATTCCAGTCGTAGTTGTCAGATGTACTAGATGTCCTGGACGTGGTACTAATATTACTTTCTCTCTGGTTGTTGTTGATACAGCTTTTTGCAAGAGCTAGAAAGAAAAGAGATTTCCACTCTATAAATCATTTTACATTATTGATGCAATTCACCTGCATTATATGAATTGAGTGACATGCATACAGTGATATGTATACATGAGGTAATCTGGAGCTAAACTCTAGTCAAATATACCTTATTATTAATACAAAAATGATTATATGACTATCCATAGACATTATTACTGTTAGACAATTCCCTATATTTCTTGTATTATTATTATTACTATTGTCTTCCCATGAAATAACTTATGCACATTACTACATTAATAAGTAATTAGTGGCTGGCCTAGCACATGCAGTAGCAGAGCATGTGACAATGCTTCCCTCTTGTGGAATAAATTAATATGATTTAATTAAGGGGAAAGGTTTCAAATAATCTCTCAATACCTACCACCCCCTTCACCCAATACCCCTTTACCCACCACCCCCCCCTCACCAACACACCCCTCATCCACCACCCTCCTTGCCTACACACCCCTTATCCACCATCCCCTTTACCCGCCAACCCCCTCGCCAACACACCCCTCATCCACCATCCCCTTCACCCGCCACCCCCCTTGCCTACACATCCCTCATCCACCATCTCCTTTACCCGCCACCCCCCTCACCAACACACCCCTCATCCACCATCCCCTTCACCCGCCACCCCCTCACCAACACACCCCTCATCCACCATCCCCTTCACCCGCCACCCCCCTCACCAACACACCCCTCATCCAACACCCCCAGCCCTCACCCCCCTCACCCACTACTCCCTTTATCCAACACTCCCCTCCCCAAAACAGACAGAACACACTCACTTGGAGCATTAGTCCAAGCTGTGTACTTTTTGTTGACTCTCATGGATGACTCACTGGCCTCACAGCCTTCAGCTGCTGGTCTATGACTGCTACTGGACACCTCTGGAGGTGGCTCACGGCACAACTCACTGGATGAGAGAGAAAGGGAAGGTATGGAGTGGAACACTGTTTACTTGAGCCCCAGTAAAGGTTTTATAGTTTATAGAACATAATAACCTTCTAGCAATTATTCTTGCACATCTCCTCTTCATGGGATGAACATCCCAAACTCTAATATCTCCATCTAGACCAGTGGTCACAACAAGTCCATCACTTACACACATGTAATCTATGTCCTGCAAGTGAGAGTATCATGTCAATCTCAAAGCAATATAGTATATATGATGAACAGTCATCTGGTATGCCATGACAAGTGAGTGTCAAACAGACTTAGTATTCACTAGAGAGGTGTCATCTGGTATGCCATGACAAGTGAGTGTCAAACAGACTTAGTATTCACTAGAGAGGTGTGTGAAGCAGCCATCACCTGTCTGTGTCCTTTGAGACATGCTATTCTGTTGTATCCCTTCATCCTCACCAATCGCATGTACCTCTCATGTCTGAATCGAGATGACCGTATGAGGTACAAGAAGTAACAAACAAGGATACCTGTCACAACCATAATGAAGGTGACCCTCATGAAATAGGAGTGCGACAGGAAGTGTGTTAGAGGGGTGGGGAGAGAGGGTGTTTTGGTACTGACACCAAGGATGAAGTCCAGGTTGATGGGAGGCAGAAGAGTGAGAAACCTAAAAGATATTAGTGATACTTATATCATTATCTATCCTCTCTTCTTAAATGATATCTCAATCTCTTCCCCCAACCCCAAACCATTACTTTCCATCCATGTTGAAGCCGCAATAAGTAAGGAGGCGTGGCCAGTGGGTAGTGACCATTGGTCTCCAACACACGTCTCCATTCTCACAGGTCACTGTGAACCCATCTTCTTGGCGACGGGAAATCATAATGTTGCTGTGGTTGAGGGAGGATAAAAGTTCTTCCCAATACGCCCCTGAGTTCTCACTACTGTCACGCCCCTTAAAGGTGTGGTTATTTGATTCCACATATGGAGAGATGGTAGAGTTGATAGAGTCAGTTGCCATGGAACCTGTTTGTTAGGGGAGGAGAGATATTGTAGTTGGATATATAGAACAGAAATTGATCAGTTATGTTAGAGTTCTCACTAGTTAAAACATTGATGACCCTACCCTCATGTCCTCAATTATATGTAGGTGGAGTTTATATGCTTTGACGTGGTCTGAAACTCCACCTTACTACTACCTTACCAATGATGTTGTACATAATATTCTCTCATATAAAATATGGTGATATCAAGAACTAACCTCTAACTGCACCAGGGGGATTGTTAATATCCAGTCCACCAGGGTTCAGATGAGAAGAGGAAACAGAGCTATGAAAATAGCTGAAAAGGTTGTGAAATGTACCTGTCTTTACAAAGAGAGCAGAAAGCAGGATAAGGAATCCCAGCTATATGTATGGAGAGAAAATAAATAGAATCAATGGAATAACGTTCTTCTTTAGGAAAGGTAAGTACATGTATGTGTTCTCCCTAATAGTCTACCCATGGCAGTCGTTAGCAGTACAGTGCGTTCTCCCTAATAGTCCACTCATGGCAATTGTCATTGGTATAGTGTGTTCTCCCTAATAGTCCACCCATGGCAGTTGTTAGCGGTACAGTGTGTTCTCCCTAATAGTCCACCCATGGCAGTTGTTAGCGGTACAGTGTGTTCTCCCTAATAGTCCACCCATGGCAGTTGTTAGCAGAACAGTGTGTTCTCCCTAATAGTCCACCCATGGCAGTTGTTAGCAGAACAGTGTGTTCTCCCTAATAGTCCACCCATGGCAGTTGTTAGCAGTACAGTGTTAGCGGTAGAGTGTGTTCTCTCTACCCACGGCAGTTGTCAGTGGGACAGTGTGTTCTACTTGTAATAATTATGTGCAGACTTGTTCCACTCACCATAATGAACCTCGATACTATTCTTGTCCGAGCAAGAAAATAGTTGAATTTAACACGCTTTGAGTGCCACCTCATGGGTGTGGCCATCTGGAGAGAGGATGGACAACGAGGGCGACAGTAGGCTGTGGGATGGGAATCACTTTTTTCTGTGTTGTCAGGGACTGGTACTGGAACTGAATTCAGATCACTTAGCTATAAATAGTGGAAGAATGAAACAGTCATTACACCAACAAGAGGAGGAACTACTGAAAGTAAAATCTTTATTCCAGACACTTTGTGACTAATTAAAGCCTTGATTTCAGGGAGTGAAGCTAGCAAGTGGAACTTCAAACACTTTAAGCCCTGTGTGAAGCTAAGTTTCAGCAAGTTATAACCCAAACACTTTGTGACAAAGCCGTGGTTTTATGGGACCTCAAACATTTTGTGACAAATAACCTTCATTTCAGGAAACATTTGGGAATTTTACTTCTGACTCACCAACATAATTAATATTGTATCACTACAGCTGCTACAGAGAGCATAATAATATATATATACCACACCCTTTGTCCCTCCCAAACAGGTTTCGTAGCTACATGTGATTCTACTACAGTCACTACATTCTTGTAAGCTCACTGGTCAGGTTTAGTCATGTAACATCATGCATAACCAAACCACTACATTCTTGCAGATGACCAGGTCAGGTGCCATGCCTTGATCACCCACGTAGTGAAGCTGTCATGGGTCATGGGTCAATGACAAATATCTACTACCTTCTCTTCTGCTAAAGTTGCACCTCGTCTAGTGGTTTACAAAGATGATGAATTAGTGACCATTAACTGACCACTGGTATTGTAATTGACTTTTAAAGAAGCTTTCACTGCTGGTTTTTAGTGGGTGATAGCGCAGAGCTGCCAACTGAACTGTCCTCCAAATGTGAAGGATAATAGCCCAAACAAGAGAGGAATTAATGGCTTAAATTCTATACTGAACTAGTTCATTCAGGTAACTACTAGTTATAGTCAGCTAGAGTCAGCTAGAGTCGGCTAGAGTCGGCTAGAGTCAGCTAGAGTCAGCTAGAGTCAGCTAGAGTCAGCTAGAGTCAACTAGAGTCAGCTAGAGTCAGCTAGAGTCAACTAGAGTCAGCTAGAGTCAGCTAGGGTTAGCTATAAGAAAAGCAGTGTGATTAGAGAAGTCAGTTTACTACTATATTATTGTAAACGAGATACACTTTCTGTATTCTATCAGGTAACTGCATTCCTACAAGTAGCTCTAGTCAAGTTCCATTATACATCATTGCATTCTTACAAGCAGCTCTAGTCAGGTACATCCATGTTAATAATATATATCACTACATTCTTACAAGCAGCTCTAGTCAGGTACATCCATGTCCATATCACTACATTCTTACAAGCAGCTCTAGTCAGGTACATCCATGTTAATAATATACATCACTACATTCTTACATGCAGCTCTAGTCAGGTACATCCATGTCCATATCACTACATTCTTACAAGCAGCTCTAGTCAGGTACATCCATGTTAATAATATATATCACTACATTCTTACACTCAGCTCTAATCAGGTACATCCATGTTCATATATATCACTACATTCTTACAAGCAGCTCTAGTCAGGTACATCCATGTTAATAATATATATCACTACATTCTTACATGCAGCTCTAGTCAGGTACATCCATGTTAATAATATATATCACTACATTCTTACATGCAGCTCTAGTCAGGTACATCCATGTTCATATATATCACTACATTCTTACAAGCAGCTCTAGTCAGGTACATCCATGTTAATAATATATATCACTACATTCTTACAAGCAGCTCTAGTCAGGTACATCCATGTTAATAATATATATCACTACATTCTTACACTCAGCTCTAATCAGGTACATCCATGTCCATATATATCACTACATTCTTACAAGCAGCTCTAGTCAGGTACATCCATGTTAATAATATATATCACTACATTCTTACAAGCAGCTCTAGTCAGGTACATCCATGTTAATAATATACATCACTACATTCTTACATGCAGCTCTAGTCAGGTACATTCATGTCCATATCACTACATTCTTACAAGCAGCTCTAGTCAGGTACATCCATGTTAATAATATATATCACTACATTCTTACACTCAGCTCTAATCAGGTACATCCATGTTCATATATATCACTACATTCTTACAAGCAGCTCTAGTCAGGTACATCCATGTTAATAATATATATCACTACATTCTTACATGCAGCTCTAGTCAGGTACATCCATGTTAATAATATATATCACTACATTCTTACATGCAGCTCTAGTCAGGTACATCCATGTTCACATATATCACTACATTCTTACAAGCAGCTCTAGTCAGGTACATCCATGTTAATAATATATATCACTACATTCTTACAAGCAGCTCTAGTCAGGTACATCCATGTTAATAATATATCACTACATTCTTACACTCAGCTCTAATCAGGTACATCCATGTCCATATATATCACTACATTCTTACAAGCAGCTCTAGTCAGGTACATCCATGTTAATAATATATATCACTACATTCTTACATGCAGCTCTAGTCAGGTACATCCATGTTAATAATATATATCACTACATTCTTACATGCAGCTCTAGTCAGGTACATCCATGTTCATATTATATCACTACATTCTTACAAGCAGCTCTAGTCAGGTACATCCATGTTAATAATATATATCACTACATTCTTACAAGCAGCTCTAGTCAGGTACATCCATGTTAATAATATATATCACTACATTCTTACACTCAGCTCTAATCAGGTACATCCATGTCCATATATATCACTACATTCTTACAAGCAGTTCTAGTCAGGTACATCCATGTTCATATATATCACTACATTCTTACAAGCAGCTCTAGTCAGGTACATCCATGTTAATAATATATATCACTACATTCTTACAAGTAGCTCTAGTCAGGTACATGCATGTCTACATGAAAATGGATTATGCACAAGAATGCAGTGGCTATCAATGATCCCTGACTACTTGTAAGAGTTCAGTTTTCAGTATAATTAGATATCATGTTAATGTATTTCAATATAGTGGCCAGTGAGTGTGTGGACTATCAGGATAATCAGACCCCACATAACACCATGCCTGGCTAGCTGAATAGTGGTTAAAGAGATTTCCATCAAAAGTATCACATATCAATGAAGTAGGTCTCTGTGTATCTTCATTCAAAACTACTCATATTGGAATATAAGAGTTTCTTTATTTCATTATCTTAGCTCTAGCACTTACCATTAGCTACTGAAAGTTTGTCAAGGTCTATCTCACTAAAGCAGGATATGTAATGGAAGGGAAGGTTTGTGCTAGGTTCATTTCACTTAGTGCCTTTCTCCTTTTTTTACATTGTGACCTCATCCATCTCTACATTCTCATCTGAAATATTCTTCCTTTCACTTGTTGAATGTGGTGGAGCTGTGGAAGTGTGTGGTGGAGCTGTGGTGGATGTGTGGTCATGGTGAAGCTGTGGAAGTGTGTGGTGGAGCTGTGGTGGAGCTGTATAAGTGATTAATATACTGTTTACTAGCAAGATATACTTCCAGGCATTACCTGCTCAATCAGGCTGTAAACTACAATTGATGTGACAGGATCCTCTGCACATCCGTAAGGTCATGCTCCAACCAGCTACATACGACCCAGCACATGCAACTATTAATTCCTTTACTAAAAATATAATATGATCACTGTGTGGTAGATACACTAATCCCTGGTTATATCTGCTTCCAGACAACACTGTTCTTCTGCCCAGTATCCCTAAGATAAGCGTATTCTAAGAGCTAGCTAGAACAGTTCTAGTTGGTACATATTCTATGATAAGAAAAACTAATGCCCACTTGTATAATTAACAGCTGATCATGTGACTTTATTGCCCTAGAACTTAACTCAATTTCAATGGTGAGGAGCCTGGTAACTAGGGTAATTCCTTGAGTAAAGGTCTTGAATGCTGTTCATGAGGGTAGTGATGGTAACTCAAATATGCTGACCAGCTAATTGTCCTGCTAGGCCTACTACAACTACCTACAGTCTTTGGAGGCAGGTTAAGTATCTAGCTAGTCTTCTGCTGATGCAAACTAAAGCCCTTCCCCCTTTATCCCACTCTCCTCCCCCACCCATCCATCTATCTTACCATCTTACCTCCATTCTTCGAAGGTCAATGAACATAACTGTAGGGAAGAAGACAAGTTGGAGAAAAGCATCAGACATGATGCCAACGAGAGCAATTATACAAAATTCCTTTAGCATGTAGTTCAAGAAGATGATACCAGTAGTAGTCATGGCCACCAAGGTAATCAGGTTTCTAGTTATGGCTCTTCCTTCATTACTCAGTCCAATTGCTATTCTGTATTTTACCTGAAAGAGAGCAAGGGGAATTGGACAGGGCGCTTCCAGGGATGCATACAGAGGGGAGGGAACACCATGGAGCATGGGGAATTGGACAGGGTGCTTCCAGGGAGGGGAAGGAACACCATGGAGCATGGGAAATTGGACAGGGTGCTTCTAGGGATGCATACAGAGGGGAGGGAACACCATGGAGCATGGGGAATTGGACAGGGCGCTTCCAGGGATGCATACAGAGGGGAAGGAACACCATGGAGCATGGGGAATTGGACAGGGTGCTTCCAGGGATGCATACAGCAGGGGAGAGAAGGGATGGAACACCATGGGATCACACTCCCTGGAATTTGATATGTATAATTCTGGCAGTTTTCTTCCTTAAGAACTGTTCCTATTCAACACTCAAGTAATAGTGACACTTCTCCTCACTATGACCATAAAACTATGTCATGCTGTTCCTCCCACCCACCCCATTCCCCCATCCCCAGAAAAAAATCCTCTATAGTTAATTAATAGAGAGTTCAAGGGGAAGAAACTAGGAGGAAGGTGTTCTTTTTTCCTCCCATGAATAAGGAAAAAAACCCCTCATACTTAAAGTATACTAATAGTATACTAATAGTATAGGGAGAACTATTAAATTGGGAGGAAAACTCCTCCTAGATTAACTCCACTTCCTTCACAGAAGGGAAGGAGGTAAGGGTTAAAGCTAAACTCACCTCTAGCTCGTCAGGAGTGGACATTACAGCCTTTACAATGATGAGGATGTTCTCCAGTCCAATAGTAATAACAACATATGGATATATCTCACTACAGAAGATTACAATGACTTCATGAAGATTACAATGATTGGTACATCAGGAAACTATTGTATAGTGCTTTATTTTGGAAGAGCTCAACTTTTGAGAATAGGTCATTCTTTCACAAAACAATTTTCACGAGGTCAGAGGCCAGGTAAATGGAGATTAGATTCAAGAGCAAAAGTTTGGTGGATCTCTCCTAATTTGTGAAAAATGCGAAAGTTGAACTCCTCTAAAATAAAGCGCTATTACAGTATATTATAAAATTAATAACTTGTTGAGCTCCCAATTTTTACCATTGCTCGAAGTTATCCAATACTTTAGGAATATTTACAAAACACTGTAGTCAGAAGTGCCCCTCAAGGACATTCAATAATTGTGAGGTTAGCCTGGAACACACCTTTATAGTATTATTTATAACTGTCAAAGTAGTGATGACCCTTTACCTTCCACTGAGAGAGATACTGAGTCCAAAGAAAGTGCATATTCCCAAGGACATAGTGAGAGCAGCTACTACTTGAATGAAGGCTGTGAATCCAAGGCCATACTTGGATTTCACCAGATCTATCTTGCCTATAAGTGAAAATTTGAGGGGGAGGAGGTGGGGGGGGGGGGAGAAGAAGGGGGGAGAGATAGAATTGGAGGAGCAACGAGAAAACAGGGACAGAAGGAAAATAAAGGGAGTGGCAAGAAAAAGATAGAAAAGAAAGAAAGGGATGGACAAAGTGAGTCATCCATTGTGCTGACTGAGGAAATGTTTCCCACGGTAGAGTGTGTGCATGGGAATAACTCACCAACTGAGAAAGAAATGTAAAGGAACACAATTCCATAGACAGCCATCAAAGGTGCAAAGTCTAACAAAGACCACTCCAGCTACACAAAACAACCACAAGAAACACACACAGGAGAAATATCATTAAACCAGAGGGAAGAATAAATCTCTATCTACAATGTTATCAAAGGATTCCTGTGATAGAGATTTTTAAGGTTGTACCTCATAGTAGAAGTGTTTCATGAATTTCAAGGTTCCTTTCTTTTCATCCTCATCCGGCCACACATTCTTTAGTTCTTCCACACATTTCACCAGCTCATTGAAATCCTCTCTTCCCTTTGCCCTTATCAAAAAGCTCACAGCAAAGCTATGGTGTTGGTACTGACTGTTTCTCTCTGGTGTGGAGCTAGATGCTGGCTGTCCTCGTTTGTGCTCCGATGACCCTATTGTCACAAGAGAGTGCTCCCAGAACCCACCATACACCAACTCTGTGGATGAAGCAATTATAACCACATGACAGGCTTCTGTTGTACATAATAATATTGTAATGTTCTACATAATATTATTCTTGCTGTGAAGGGGGTGGAGTTTCAAATCACATCAAAGTATTTACATCAAATTTTGGCCCAAACTTAACATAGGACACCAGATTAGGAGGGGGGGGGGGGGGGTGGGGGTAGGAAGGGGTGAATAACAGAACTAATACATACCCTTAATGGAGTGGTAATCAAGTGGCATAGCTTCCCACTTTGTCCTAAAGGAATCAAGGACTGGTGAGAGGACACCACTGGGTGGATGTGGTGCATGACTGGAAAGGGGAGGGTTATCGAGGGAGAGGATACGAGTGAGGTTAAGGGCAGCTGGATGCATCACAGAGTGACAAGCACTGCGTGAGAGAGAATAATTATACAAAGGTAATATGCAGAGTAATATACAGAGCAAAGGAAAGAATACACAGAGCAAAGGGAGGAATATACAGAGCAAAGGAGGGAATATACAGGAATATATAGAGCAAAGAAGAGAATATACAGAGCACAGAGGGGAATATACAGAGCAAAGGAGGAATATATAGAGCAAAGAAGAGAATTTACAGAGCACAGAGGGGAATATACAGAATGAATATACAGAGCAAAGAAAAGAGTAAAGGGAAGGGAATACGTGGGAAAAAAACAATGATAAACTACACTATGTATATACTCTTTATGGTAATGACAATACTCTAAAAAGATTATTGATAGCAACTTTACAATGTACAGGAGTGATAATAATATTCACCAGGCTTATTAACAGATTCATCATGAGAGCAATTAAACCTGTTGAAGTTTAGGCACAGATAAGGGCTCAGTGTGAGCCCCCCCTCCCCCCAGATGTGGGAATGTGTACAGGTGCATTTATTGGTTAGAAAGGTTAATCTTCTGAGTATTGGGTTTCACTGTATAGGGAAGTATTCTTCAGATCATCTGACCATAATGGGTGTGTCTATTATGGACTCTGACCTTAATATCACACACACACACACACACACACACACACACACACACACACACACACACACACACACACACACACACACACACACACACACGGTCATGTATCTCTACAAGCAATAGACAAGTAATGGTTTACCTTGTGGCATGTTCCATATTTGAGAGTAGGTGAGTGGCTGCTAGTTTGCTAGTGAAGTAATATGATTTGTCACAGAGCTCTTTCATCTGTTGGCAATTAATGTCCAAGTTGACATACAGTTGCTGAACCACAGCAACAGGGAGTCCTACAAACTTTAATAGGGAAGAAAGGGTTATTTTAAAATTACACAAATATACCTGCCCACACAAACCTTCTCTCTTTCCTCTCTCCAACCAGAAACACCTCTACCCCTCTCCACCCCACCAGGCCCACACACCCACACACCCAACCCACACTTGCATACAATTAACCAATATCAAACACATCTCACTTTAGACATTCTTGCTTACCCATGAAGGGGTTCTTCCTGACGATTGTGAAGGCTTATCAATGATCCATTCCAGTTCATCTCCCCCCATCTTACCAGCCTGGAGATGTGTGGTCATGATTCGGAAGTTTAGCCAGGGACTATGCCATGGTTTAGGCTTATTGAGGTCTCCAGAAGGTGTAATAAAAAATGGAAGACTATAACATGCAGAAAATTTGACTTTATAGTGTGCACAAGGTAAGATCAGGATGCAACATAATTTTGGAGAGGAGAATTATGAACAAGCGTAAAGTGGAGATTAAAGTATATGGTATGCATAAAATGATATGTACAAGGTGATATGCCATGGCATGAGGTGGAGGCAGATGACATGGTATGCACAAGGTGGAGGGTAAAGGAGGATGAAGGATATGGTTTACAACCGTATATGCACATGGGTGTGGTCATCATGCAAAGCCAGTCTGGCACTAACCATAGCCCCACCCAATGGACCTATAGCTTAGTTATTAAATTTACCTGCAAACTATCACCACCAGCATCACAACAGCAACTACTGTACGTGGGTAGCTAGCACACATGAGGCCATGGCTGTAATACAGACCGTCTATACTCAGTGGTTTCCGGAATTTAGATGCAATGGAGTACTTAGGATGCATACTGCATAGCCAGCTAGAATGCAGCTAGGTATTTAACTCTACTACAAAAAACGACATATTCAGTTACTTCTTACGTTCAGTTAGATAATAATTCGAAGTCTTCTTAAACATTGCTGGGCTCTATTTAGAAACCACTGACCTTTGATCCTTAGTGTGGGCGACTTGATGAAACAGCAGAGGAACGTTGAAAGACTTGTTGCTCGTTGCGAGAGCATATTATCTGGGAAAACTACACTTGTAGGGCAGGAATGGAAGCTTACGAAGGTTATCTTTCATTGTTATACTGAGAGTTTTGCATTGAAAGTATACTAAATCCACAGTATGTATTGGCACTTGACCAACAGATAAAAGAACTTGAGAAGCTACCTAAGTGAGAATTAAATAATATTGTGTGAACTCTACCAGCTGCTTTTTTTTTTTTTTTTTTTTTTGGGGTGTGTGTGTGTGTTTTGCTGTAAATGTTTATTTCTCCCCTAGTTATCACTATAAAAAGGAGAATGGGGCCTCTAATTTCTGGGAGTTTATCTCTCACAGCATTAACATTATGTCATAACTCATTGCACATGTACAAATTAGTAACCTAGCAATAGTCAACATAGCAATAATGTTCATAGTTTATGTAGACATTGATTCTATAGTATTGATCCTGATCTGCTCAAGTCTTACCAGCAGAGAGCTAGTATTCTCAGAGAAGTGCTTAGAAATGAGGAAGAGGTATGTATGTCTATACAGGATATGTCATGCCATGCTATGTAATTGGCAACTCCTTAAAGGGATACTTGCATGCGTTATTAATATGGTATATATGGTAGAGCCAGAGCTTGCTTATAAATAAATGTCTTCTGTCATGTCGACTTTTGGAACTCCAAGGCTATCTCATTTCAGCACATTTAAGTGTCCCTTTGAAAGAGATCACAGAGAATATGGAAATATTATAAGGGGATGCATACCAAATGTGTTATCAATTTTTTCAGCCTCAGGCATTATTTTCAACTTCCATTAACTCAACTGGTGAAAGCCTTTCTTTTCATTCCTCGCCGCCCTCCATTCATCTTCCTCGCTACACTAGTCACAGTAATGAGCTTCTCATGAAGGCTAACAACAAAAGGATCTCTTCCATGAGAAACCAGCTATTTGCCAAGGTACAACTGTCTTTAAAATAATTACCATTTCACAAAATAATAATACGATCACTTGAATTATGGCATGTAAAGTTTAAAAAAAAAATATTTTATAGGTCTAGCCACTGACAAACCCTCTATGTAGCAGTAGCAGATGTTATGATTGGAAACTTGGCCATAGAAGTTTAACATTTACTTTTTGTCTGCCTAGACCACTGTTGATGAACAAGAAGGTGGGATGACTCTAAAACAAAGACCGTAAGTAATTCTAGTAGGGATATCCCATAGAAACAACTTTCCTCTCTTCTCCTCCTCGCCTCTTCTCTCCTCTCCCACCTTCCTACCCTCTTCATGATGACTGTATTGTATATAGTAGAGGAGAAAGAGATGATTTGGAAAGCATCCTACGACACCATGAACAGATGCAAGAGGAAATTGCTGAGGATATGATCAGGATGGCTCAGTCCCTTAAAAATAACTCTATTGCAGCTAAAAAGATCATTCTCAGTGATAATGAGGTATGCTATTGCTACACTATATAGGGGGTTGACTGGGCTCTGACAGATACTGTAGTGTAAGGATTATGGGGCATCCTAGTGCAGGGATCATAATTTAAGTTTTTGATGTTAATAGCTGGCTACAATGACCTTATGTAATATTATCTGATCTGTCTCATAGTTATTGAAGAAGACAACAAAACAAGCAGATAGTAATATTGAAGCTGTTGAGACCGAGACCACACGACTTCGTAAACACAATAGTGGGTGTGGTTGGGGGATTTGGCTACTTCTATTGACTGTATTTATTGTGTTCATAGCTATGGTAGTTTTCATACGAATAGTCCCTAAGCCTAGATAACTACAATGTAACACTGATGATTATAAATGACTAAAATATGAAGGATGAAGCATGACTGTTGATGCTGTAGTAAAAGTTAAAAGTCATTGGATGCAAAAGTTTATACAGAAGGAGGTTTCCTATAAACAATTTCACATTCTTTCACTACATGAGTACATTTACGATGATCTCTATACATATCACGAGCTGTATGTTGGAATTCCCCACCTCCTGCTGTAAGAAGACATGTGCCCTGAGCAGCCAAGTGTTTCTGTAACATTGATACGTACCCAGAAGAGCTAAATGAAGCAATGGACTCAAAAGAGTTATCCCACAACTTGTAGCTGTGATCCAAGTCTGAGGAATTTATCCGGAATAGTGATTGATACAAAGTGCGTGCACCTTTAGCCATTGCATTGACCACCTTGGCATCATAATAAAGAGAATAGAAACTTGCTCCTTGCTTCATGGCATCCATAGTCAGATACAATGACTTTAGCTTGTGTTTGCTTTTAAAAAGATCAAGATCCTTCCTTATGGCATTAAAACAGTGTTCCAATGCTACATTGATTTGTTTTACTGACCATCCCTTAAATTGATTGTTTCTTACAGATATATATTCTATACGTACCATCAAACTAATGTAGCCCTCAGTAGCAGCATTTGGTATGTACTTTTGAATGTACTTCTTTCCATCCTGAATAATGGTTGAACTGAGAGGTATGTATATTCGGTAAAGAGGAACTCTATTACACTTCTTCATTTGGACTCCTGCACGGATTGAAGGTTCTACTTGCATCACTCCTCCCCAAGAGTGAAACAGGACCACCACCTCACGGGGGTCATACTTGTCATAGATAAGTCTTTTAAAGTTGATCTGTGAGTGAATTTTTTCAGATATACAAAACTTTCGAACAATCTCAAAGCCAAATGTTCTGGCAAATTCTACAGAGGAGTGACTAAAGTTCTTGGAGTCAAGTACAACAATACACTCCTTGCATTTTTGAATAGGATCTTTCCTGTCGACACATTTTCTGTCAATCAGGATTAACTTCCTTGGAGCATCTTTGATGAACGAATCCCAACTACTCAATGGTGCAAAATGCTTTTTGCTAATAAAATTTTCCCATTTCTTCTTGTCATAAATATCTCCTAACTTAACTGAATTTTTACCACCACCTGATGTAGAGGTATTGCTTATATCATACAGATCCAAGCCAAAATTTGTATGAACTATAAAAGGTTCCACTACCCTCACTCCCCCTCCCAAACTGCCAGCCCAACACTGCATGGATAGCAGATTACCTAGTGATCCCGTCATCTCGTCAAAAAAACTAGAAGCAAGGAGGTAGCCATACTGACTTGACTTAATTGGCAGCGTGACGACTGTAAGTTCTTCATTTTCTGAGATCCTGTTAGAACTCTTCAGACCTGTGACATCGCTCCCATTCTTAAAGGGAAGTAAGTTCAAAGTCACGATTATGACTGCTACAAACAGAAGAAATATTTTTATCAGAGAGATTTTTCTTTGGTTCAACAAGAACATATCAACAATTTACTTCGTGTGGCCTGCAGAGAGTTCTATCATAGATCCTATAGATTCTGCGCTCTAGATGGTAGTCTAGCTACCTAGTATGTACAACAACACACATTGGAAACGAGATGTGGCTCGTATGATTATTTGCTCATAGCTAATTATTATTATTAGCTAAAAGCAAAATTCTTGGCAAAAGTAACTCTCACCATAATCTAACTGAGAGATCTGACTATTTCATTATAGACATCAATTCTCCTCAATAAAGAGAATGATCTCTCAGCTCTAGCACTAGCTAGTGATAGTGTACCTAGCTACAAGCAATAACAAGAAGGCACACAATATTGCATGTTGTATCTAGCTCTAGCTAGTAGTCTCTCAGTTGAACATGCTGAACATGTTCATGTGTGTTTAGTATTATTAGCAAAGTCACACACACACACACTGGATCTGCCACTGCCTTCTTTGGTAGTTGTAGCTGGTGAGGGCACCAAGTCAAGTGTTGGCCAGTGTCAAGTTATATTACAGTTTTTTCCATGAGTAGCTAGCAGCTATAGCTAAAAACAATATTGTATGCTGTTGTTTTCTTTTCATTTGTTTTTGTTTTTGTGGATGTTAGGATGAAAGAGAGACTACTCAGGCCATAAGAAGGTAAAAGTATGGCACACATTATATCAGTACCATGCTTGTGACTACACCCATTTTTAAAATCTTTTCCAAGTCACACTTATTATAATATATTAAGATTAAAAACATGTTTTTAATTTATGGTTCTTCTACATGTGACTGGTATAACTATCACAGCAAACACCACAGTGTGGGTTGCACATGGCTTTTTTAACTACTAATTTTTACTGCACAATGTATATACCGCTTCTATAGTTATAGGTAATAATTATGGTATCTATTTATTAAATAAAACATGAAGAATGTAATCAAGAAAGATGAGTAACTGACTAAAACATGAAGAATGATTGTTAAGGAGGTTTCCTGTAAACAATTTCACATTCTTTCACTATATTAGTACATTTACGATGATATCTATACATATCACGAGCTGTTTGTTGAAATATCCCACCTCCTGCTGTAAGAAGACATGTGCCCCGAGCAGCCAAGTGTTTCTGTAACATTGATACATACCCAGAAGAACTAAATGAAGCAATGGACTCAAAAGAGTTATCCCACAACTTGTAGCTGTGATCCAAGTCTGAGGAATTTATCCGGAATAATGATTGGTACAAAGTGCGTGCACCTTTAGCCAGTGTATTGACTACCTTGGCATCATTATAACGAGAATAGAAACTTGCTCCTTGCTTCATGGCATCCATAGTCAGATACAATGACTTTAGCTTGTGCTTGCTTTTAAAACGATCAAGATTCTTCCTTATGGCATTAAAACAGTGCTCCAATACTACATTGATTTGTTTTACTGACCATCCCTTGAAGTGATTGTTTCTTACAGATATATATTCTATACGTACCATCAAACTAATGTAGCCCTCAGTAGCAGCATTTGGTATGTACTTTTGAATGTACTTCTTTCCATCCTGAATAATGGTTGAACTGAGAGGTATGTATATGACGTAAAATTTAAGTCTATTACATTCACTCATTTGGACTCCTGCACGGATTGAAGGTTCTACTTGCATCACTCCCCCCCAAGAGTGAAACAGAACCACCACCTCACGGGGGTCATATCCACCATAAATGAACCTTTTAAACTTAATCTGCGAGTGAATTTTTCCAGGTACACAAGACTTTCTGACAATCTCAAAGCCAAATGTTCTTGCAAATACTACAGAGGAGTGACTGAAGTTCTTGGCCATGGAGTCTAGTCCAACAACACACTCCTTACATTTTCGAATAGGATCTTTCCTGTCAATGCATTCCCTGTCAATCAGAATTAGCTTCCTTGGAGCATCTTTGATGAACGAATCCCAACTACTCAATGGTGCAAAATGCTTTTTGCTAATAAAATTTTCCCATTTCTTCTTGTCATAAATATCTCCTAACTTAACTGAATTTTTACCACCACCTGATGTAGAGGTATTGCTTATATCATACAGATCCAAGCCAAAATTTGTATGAACTATAAAAGGTTCCACTACCCTCACTCCCCCTCCCAAACTGCCAGCCCAACACTGCATGGATAGCAGATTACCTAGTGATCCCGTCATCTCGTCAAAAAAACTAGAAGCAAGGAGGTAGCCATGCTGACTTGACTTAATTGGCAGCGTGACGACTGTAAGTTCTTCATTTTCTGAGACCCTCTTCAGACCTGTGACATCGCTCCCATTCTTAAAGTGAAGTAAATTCAAAGCCACTATTATAATGAGAAATATTTTACACAACGTACGGGCTATTTTTCTCCGCTCCATCTTGTGCCTACTCATGGACGGAATGGAATGTAAACTTGTGACGTTACATACCAAAAACCACACCCATATCTGAACATACTACAGACATCAAATGTCTTAATAATATTTTCCTCAACAAATCTCTCAGCAACATGTACCTACAAGCAATAACAATATAAAGCTTGCATCGATGTTGTACATAGTTTCCAACTGTAGTCTCTCAGTTGAACATGCTGAACACAGGTCATGCACATAATATTGATAAATTTCCTGTAGCTAATGGATGATGTTCATGTGTGTTTAGTATTAACAAAGTCATGTGGTTCAGTTACTATTATTACTATTATTATTTGGGAGCACAAGAGGCTGGGTTGGAATCCCTCCCCCCCACCTCTTCCCCTACACACAGATATACATCCTGGATCTGCCACTGCCTTCTTCTTTGGTAGTTGTAGCTGGTGAGGCTCCAAGTCAAGTTTATCTGATTTTCTCCAAGAGTAATGTATGCTGTTGGTTTGTTTTTGTTTCAGTGGGTGTTGGAGACTACTCAGGCCATAGGAAGGGAATCTGAGGTAAAAGTATGACACATGTATTTGTTTTTTTTTTTTTGCTTGTTTGTTTGTTTATTTTTACTACACAATGCAATGTAGCTACCACTTCTATTATGGTATCTATATTATCACTGGTTAAAACATGAGGAATGATTATTAAGTAACCAAGAAAGATGAGTAACTGACTAAAACTTGAAGAATGATTGTCGATGCTGTAGTAAAATTCATTGGATCTGGAAAATTTATACAGAAGGAGGTTTCCTGTAAACAATTTCACATTCTTTCACTATATTAGTACATTTACGATGATATCTATACATATCACGAGCTGTTTGTTGAAATATCCCACCTCCTGCTGTAAGAAGACATGTGCCCTGAGCAGCCAAGTGTTTCTGTAACATTGATACATACCCAGAAGAACTAAATGAAGCAATGGACTCAAAAGAGTTATCCCACAACTTGTAGCTGTGATCCAAGTCTGAGGAATTTATCCGGAATAATGATTGGTACAAAGTGCGTGCACCTTTAGCCAGTGTATTGACTACCTTGGCATCATTATAACGAGAATAGAAACTTGCTCCTTGCTTCATGGCATCCATAGTCAGATACAATGACTTTAGCTTGTGCTTGCTTTTAAAACGATCAAGATTCTTCCTTATGGCATTAAAACAGTGCTCCAATACTACATTGATTTGTTTTACTGACCATCCCTTGAAGTGATTGTTTCTTACAGATATATATTCTATACGTACCATCAAACTAATGTAGCCCTCAGTAGCAGCATTTGGTATGTACTTTTGAATGTACTTCTTTCCATCCTGAATAATGGTTGAACTGAGAGGCATGAATATGACGTAAAATTTAAGTCTATTACATTCACTCATTTGGACTCCTGCACGGATTGAAGGTTCTACTTGCATCACTCCCCCCCAAGAGTGAAACAGAACCACCACCTCACGGGGGTCATATCCACCATAAATGAACCTTTTAAACTTAATCTGCGAGTGAATTTTTCCAGGTATACAAGACTTTCTGACAATCTCAAAGCCAAATGTTCTTGCAAATACTACAGAGGAGTGACTGAAGTTCTTGGAGTCTAGTCCAACAACACACTCCTTACATTTTCGAATAGGATCTTTCCTGTCAATGCATTCCCTGTCAATCAGAATTAGCTTCCTTGGAGCATCTTTGATGAACGAATCCCAACTACTCAATGGTGCAAAATGCTTTTTGCTAATAAAATTTTCCCATTTCTTCTTGTCATAAATATCTCCTAACTTAACTGAATTTTTACCACCACCTGATGTAGAGGTATTGCTTATATCATACAGATCCAAGCCAAAATTTGTATGAACTATAAAAGGTTCCACTACCCTCACTCCCCCTCCCAAACTGCCAGCCCAACACTGCATGGATAGCAGATTACCTAGTGATCCCGTCATCTCGTCAAAAAAACTAGAAGCAAGGAGGTAGCCATGCTGACTTGACTTAATTGGCAGCGTGACGACTGTAAGTTCTTCATTTTCTGAGACCCTCTTCAGACTTGTGACATCGCTCCCATTCTTAAAGTGATGTAAGTTCAAACCCACGATTATGACTGCTACAAACAGAAGAAATATTTTACACGACGTATGGTTTCTCAGTTTCATCATTGATCGTGGGGTTTCATTATCTCAAATGTGACGTTTTATACAAAAAGACGCATCACCCGGGCCCTATAGGTTGTGACTTCTGAACAAAATTCTTGGCACATCTGACAAATGCTCCTCATTCATTATAGACATCAATGTCTGATCTCTCAGCTCTAGCACTAGGCCCTGCCAGATTGCGCTACTTTTTTGGCTAATTATTCTATTCTCTTATTCTAAATAATGCATCTATATTATTCCAAAGCAAATAGTTATTATTCTAAAATTATTCCAAAGAAATAGCCAAAAAATCAAACAAAATATCAAAATAAACTCAGTTCTGTTTGTTGTATTGGATCATTATAGAGGTTTCTATATAATCTTCTAATGAAGACATTTGCCATTCTGTAAAACTGTTTGAAAGGAAGAGAAAAAACTTGTTCTGCTGCAGCAGAGGATGACTGAACCAATAAAACCATTTTGCATGCCTTTGACCAATGAGGGAGCTCAGTCTCATGCTTCATCCACCAATCATTCTTGTCTATGATTGGTGAAACATCTAGCCAAGTGTACGCTGGTTTTACACATGCCTTTGCATAGGTATTGAGTTGATTTTTGAGGGATAGTACACCACCTGACAGCTCATTAGCCTAGTTGTGAAGATCACTTAGATAACAGCATTTTCCTAACATTGTTCCCTTATAATAATAGGTAAATTATTCTAGAATTATTCTAGAATTATTCTAGGATGCCTGTGGACCCCTATTATTCTAGAAAAGATGCTAGTACAGTCCGGCAGGGCCTATCTAGCAGCTAGCACTAGTGATAGTGTACCTCTACAAGCAATAACAAGAAGGCAATGGAAAAGCACACAATATTGCATGTTGTAGTCTCTCAGTTGAACATGCTGAACACAGGTCATACACATTATTTCTATAGCTAATTGATGTTCATGTGTGTTTAGTATTATTAGCAAAGTCATGTGCTATTATTACTCTTTTTGGGAACAGATGTCAGAATGGGTTAAGTTGCAATCCCTCCCCCCCCCCCCCCCCCCCCTCCTCCCCATACACCAACACATTATATATATACCCTTATTACTGTTTATTGAAACTACATGCTGTCAAGTAATATCTACTTCCAAGAAGGTTTTATTTCACTCAAACTTGGCTCTTTCTCCCTGTAACAGAATCAGATTACATCATTGTCTTTATGGTTATTGTATTGCAGCATTGTATAATTAGAATGCAATTCATACAAAAATCTGAATCTGTTACTTTCCATCAGTTTAGATTATATTCTTTGCAGATAATGACCACAAGTATATAGTTGTAGTGGTTAAGTGTGCCCCCTTGATATTGCTTTATGTATCAGTCTCATTTGTTAGCTATAGTTTGAGTTATAACAAGACTTTATTGGTTAACAAGTGGCACTATAATATATTAAGACACTACAATAGTAACTGAACACATTAACCTTAAATTTCCTTCTGAACTATTCCTGCTTTATGGTATAATAATAATAGTGATATGGAGATACCATAAGTGGTAGCTACATGTATAGCTAGCTACACTGTAAAAACAAATGGATAACTGGGTTGCAACTCTCAGCTAACCCACCTCTTATATTATATTAACCACTAATCGGAATAGTAAAAATGACCATTTTGATTAATGGTTTTAATACCCAACTGAAGGTGTTGTTATGACTAAAAAAAAAATTGAGGTCACTTTAGCCCTTTCAATCATTTACCATACTAAAGTAACTAACTACTGCTCTTTGATTGGTCATTTTAGGTCTTTGTTTAGGTAGAAATAACAACTTTCTGGGTCACCATAAATTAAAGCATGTTAGAAATCACCCTATTTTCTTATATAATGGCTGTGACTATAAGGATGTCAATTTGAGGTTAAAGTAACCACCCCTTTCTGGGTCATTATGACCACAAGAATGTCACAGGAGACTCCACATTTATGATAATAGTAACTACAACTTTCTGGGTCATCATGACTACAAGCATGTCACAGAAATGCCACATTCTGGTAAAAGTAACCACAGCCTCCTGGTTCACCATGACTTCAAGCATGTCACAGGGATGCTACATTTATGGTATAAATTACCACAACCTTCTGGGTCATCATGACTACAAGCATGTCACAACATTTTAGGTTAAAGTAACCACGCCTCTATGGCACAAAAATGTCATAGGGACTCCACATTTATGCACAACTTTCTGGGTCACCATGACTACAAGCATGTCAGGAAGACACCACATAATGGTATAAATGATCACACAATCTTCAGCATGATCAATCTATAACTGGAGGTCTAGATAAAATATATTATGGAGACAAAATAATGTTTAATATCTGATACTGTGGAAAAATATGTTGCTGTCTTTTTTTCCAGAGTCAGGGTGGCAAAAAACATAGCTAATCTTTTAAAAAATATTTAGCTGCCTTTGGGTACTCCAGATGAAAACAATAAAAACATGAAAAAACAATAAAATTTAAAGCGACTTGCAATGTTGTAACTTTTAGTAAGGGTTGTCCCTCACACAAGATTTATAATATTATATTGGACTCTTTCCTCTCCAACTAAAGCAGCAATTTGTAGCTGTTTTTTCTGTTGACTTTTGGACAATAGAATCTAAAATCAATATGATATAGAACAGACACAATTAATATAGAATGATATTCAGCTGCAACTCACCAAATATTCCTCATACAAGTAAACCAATGTTTGTATACCGTTACCAAGATTTTCTGCTTTAGTGCCGTCACTAGGTTTTGATGTTTTCTCTATATAATCATTTATGCATAAAAGTAGATTCTTTTTTGTTGCTAATAATAACCTGTTATTTCCAAGTCCTTAATTCACTGAATGAACTGAATGATCTTTTTTGAACTGGCCCCATCATATGAGAGAATGACAGGCACACACTTAGTGGTTCATTCCAACAGAAACTTTGCTTTAACATCACTTTTTCCACTAATAAGTCTCGCTCGATCTATAAGGAAAAATTCTATGATTGTAATGTATTAAGTAGAGCAAAACCTCCAACGAAAGACATTCTGTAAAAACTGTTTACCACTGTTTGATGATAAAATGCTGGATATGCATCCAAAATGGCATTCACAGAGTCAACTTCAGTTAGTATAAAGAGTCTCTGGTGTCCATATGTTGACCAAATTAGTGGCAACAAGATACTATCTCTTGGCTTGGCTTTATCAAGCTCTTTGCTAATAACATTAATGTGCTGCTCTACAGTCTCACTAGATTCAGTAACATCACTGTTACTGATGGGATATTGCATTAGAAGTTTAGCTCCCTTCATTCTCTTTTTAGGTGGACTTATATCACATTGCCTATATAGAGAGTGGTGTTTTTATCTTTTTGGCATCCCTTTTAATAACATTTTGAACTTGCTACAGCATTTTGTCTGACCAAGATTGCTATAATAAAATTAATAAGAGTCATTATATAATTGCCCCAGGGCCATAGTGGCAGGGATATGAATACAATAATATATATAGTGGAGCCGTGAAATTGACATAAGCACCATAATAATATGTGTATAATGTTTTTTTGTGTACTTATAATGGAAAGTTTTTATACTCACATATCTATTTCCTAGACAAAAAGGATACTTCATAATCAGTTTCCGGGTAAGATCTTCACACTCATATCAGGTAGGCTTTTTAGTCCTAGCAAAGAGTAGACTTAATAGAGTCCTCACAATTTCATGTTAAGCACTATTCGACACACTTCTCTACAAGGCACTCTTCAACTTCAGGTCGCCAGTGATTTGGAATCTGAAGTTCACCTTGGGTAATAACAAGATCAGATTAGATTCCACAGATGGTGCAGGTGAAACAAATTGAGTGGACCCTCGTTGCTGGATGCTCTATCTATAGCTGATAGCTAACTGAAAGCGATTCGGCAGGGTCTATAGTCTGGCTGCTTGATAGGGATGACATTTCCTGTAAACAATAGTGTAAACAGTGTTTATAATAATATTGTATGCCGACACATCAAATAGGAAAATAGCACTATATAGAAACCATAGCAGTCTGTCTAGTTAGGTTACTACATAAGACCAACCATAAATTATATACACTACACAAAATGCTAGTGTTAGTCATACAAGTCTGACATGTTTTTCATACCTAAGTCTTTTTCAAGTAAACAAACAATCTTTTTTGCAAGACCAATAGGTGGTACCATAGTTTTTATCTCTTCCTCCATAAGAGTATAAGAAATTCATTCCGATTTAAAACAAGGACTGGTCATTAAAGAGCACAGTAGACCTTCTCATATCAGAACCCCAATTGGATATTAGAGTTTCAGAGCATAAATAACAGTCAGTTACAGTCAAAACAATAATTTTGCAGCATAATCACAAATCTGAACAGTGAAAAGGTTAGCCTGGTTTTTGCTCTGACAGTAGAAAAAAATAACTTTATTAATACGTATGTGGTGTAATGGTTTTTTTTTTTGCCTATGTGGACTTTGCATATTGTTTTTATTAAGAATTGTTCAGATGAGAGGATAAACTGTATATACCTAGCTAGCTACCTTTAATTACATCAGAATATTTAAAAATATTATCCACAGACATAGCCCTCGTTACATATTATTGTGGAATTGTAGAATTAGATAGTTGTGTCTGGAACAATAATCTTGATCAAGCTCCTGAGCTGCTCCCTCAAAAGACATCCTCATAGTTAAAAACAAACTACTGCATCAGTTAATAGTAGTGATCCTCATTTTGTTGTTACCTGTGGCTTGAATATGTTCAACTACATCCAGGAGTTTCTCTGCTCTGTACTCCCATATTTATCGTCACCATCATGATCATGTCAACAAAAGGAAAGTTCCAGCAGCATTGTAAGAGATTAAGAACTGTGGAGCAAGCTCTCTGCAGAGTGAACGTTAATTTTCCTTGAGTAACTCTTTGGATACCAGTACAAGTAAGTTTATAATGTTAACTGAATAAGCTTAGTGAGCTAATTTTCATTCAAAATAAACACTATGCCTTCCACACTTACTACCTCTTGCTCCACTGCTCTCAAACTTCATACCCTCCACTTTTTTGAAATCAAAATCAGGGACAAACCACACCCACCAATTAAAAATGCCTCCCCCCCCATCAATGCATGAAAAAAATTTCTGTTAGTTTTTTTTGGCTAGAGATGTAGCTTTTTTACACTTGGAAATAAGTTCTAGTGAAAGGTCAGCATCAAAACAACAAGTATGAGGATTACTGTTAAACTTGACTGACATCAGAGACACAATTGTGCTTTGATTGAGAGTTGATCTCTGATCTGTGTGCACTTTTCTGAGGATGGAAAAGCCCCTCTCAGCGTCAGCATTGGAACAGGGTATGGTCAAGAGGCCAGTCATGAGACGACACAAGGTACCAAATCGTAGCTCTCCATCTAACGTTTTAATTTTTCCAACTTTATACCAAAATGATCCAGCGCATGGCTTTTCTGTCGTCTTTGTAACATGGTATGTATCAGGTCGAGGAATATCATTTGGAGAAAGAAGGAAGTCGTTAAATTCCTCTTCAATGAGGTCAAGTGATTCAGGTTCAGACAAACCTATTTGAGGAAACCTTTTGGCCAAATTTAAAACAGTAGCAGGTGAATAGGAGGATGTTTTGTCAGGCTGAAGAACTCCTAGAAGATCCTTCATAAGGGAATCTCCAAAAGGAAACTTCTTGATCATTTTTATAATGGTTGCTAAATAGAAGTTTCTAACAGCATCAAAAAATGGCTTAGGATCCCTTTCTTCTTGCAATTCTGCAATACAAACCCAAGTCTCTGTACCTATTCCCAAATTTTCATTTGCAACCTGACTGTCTGTATTAAAGTTGAGAAGTGTAAGATTATCTCCAGCAGCAAGTACAGCTTCAGACGTCTAACCCTTTTTTTCTCTAAAGAATCTGAAAGGGCCTGGAAAATATTTTGTGCAAGTGCCAATATTGACCACAGGCATATCCAGGAACCTTGTACAAACATTTCCCACATTGTGGTCAAACACTCTGATAAGAATGATGCAAGACTTATCTGTGCTATCATTGGACTCATCAATCATAATTGAAAAAGGATTGTTGGACATATTTTCTGTTGTAGACTAATGAGGTGCAAGAACTTCTGTTATAATGGCTGTAGTCTTAGTATGGCCACAGGCAAATTTTTTGGCAATATCGGAATCTGGAAACATAGCCTTGAATAATTTAGTGGCATGATCACTAGTTTGAAAAGATAGATTATGTTGAGCAACAAATAGTGACCACCTCAACTCAGCTTCATTAACACTTTTTAAAACTTGTGGACCGAAAAAAGACCTAACACTTTGGGAAATAGAAGCTGCCATTGCCATATCCCTATGGCGTTTTCCCTTGACATGGGTAGTGACATCATTTTTCCCTCCATGGGAGACACTAAAATCAGATGAGCACAAGGAGCAGTGTGCATATATGTCACCTATAATGATGACATTATTATCCATCTACACACAGTTGAAGTGAAAAGGTCAATATTTACCTCTGTGACTCCTTCCTATTCCCTGGAACTCCTGGATCCATGCAGAATCAAAATGACTTTGCCTCTTTGTTTTTTTACGTGGAGGGGTTACAGGATCCTCAGACTCAGCCATAACAAACCAACATTGACTAACTAACTAGCTAGAAGCACTATCAAGGAGTATGGCATGCACCTTGAAGTCATGTGTTGTGTATGTGATAGAGGTCAGCCCATTAGCTAGTGTCTCTGTGAGTATGTATAGCTAATTCAGTAGCTAAGTGATACACACAAGTGACCTTACCTGAGGCCCTAGTGTCTGGAAAGTGGTTTACAAACTACTGAAAGCTGCTGGGAAGGTCAGCTGCCTGTGGTCTGAGCTGGCTGCACTCTGTTTACACGGTGACTATTCAGCTATTCAGGCACTTCCGGGACAAACAATAGCCTTATGTAAATCCGTTGCGGGACAAACTTTGCATGACTCACTTGAACTAACAGTTTATTGCAATCTGTGTATAGCCTGTAGATGGCTTACTCTCCAGAGTTCAGACATTTTGTCCATGCAGCCAGGAGAGGTGAAGGACTGGTGTCTGGTGAAAGATTTACCAGATGTTTGTGGTGTTCGGAGATTGCACGCAGTTAGTTTATTATTAACATGATCGATTGAACAATAATTACAACAACTGCATGACAACTGAACTATCTGTCTCTATTTATAGGACTATGTAGTTCAGGGAAATAATAATACCACAAGTAAAAGTTATTGCACATTATTATTATTATGGCCCCGAGTCCGAGGGCGCATCTCAGACATTACTATTAAAATTATAAAATTCCAGAAAAGGAAGTCCACTGGACATGCTTCTTGTTGTTAAAGAAGATTGTCGATATTGTCTTCAGCTGGCAGTGGACAATCTTTGGTCAAAGATGAGATAATTGAAATCTTAACTAAAATTGTACCAGAATTGAGTCCTGAAGCTACCATCTTTCAACCCAAATGGGTGAAATGTGATGGAATTCTTTACAAAAAGGATAATCATCATCGGTTCAGATGGGCTCAATCTTTTTGATGATTTACTGGTAGTTGGTGGTGATATGATCATTTTCCACGTGACAGTGTTATACTTTGACTCACATTTTCACTCCTATGTAATATCCATTACATCACAACAATCATTATTTTCTGTTATACTGGACCATAATGTGTATCATGGTCATACACTTGCTGATGGACAAATATATGTTTTCTTTTCATAAAATTGTTTAATGTTTATTATAACCAGACAACAATCTTGTTGGGTTGCTCTCTATCAACACAACCACTTATAGTGTCATTGTAACTGTATGGTCATTTTAAACTGTAGGAATGTGATCACAAACAGTTTACATTAACCTTCATTGTGTTTGTTATAGCCAAAACGGACAAAGTCACCTAGTTGAGTTACTGTAATCTCTTTTCTGTCACCACAACCACTTGTGGAATCATTTAAAACTCTATAGGAATGTAATCACAAGGATTGTCATTAAAGATGTGCAGAATTGTTGTAACAATAACAGTTAATATTACCTAAAATGTTATTTTTGAACCACCAAAGTTAGCTAATTTAACTTTGAATTGGTTGCATTTACCTATTCTTAATACAACAAATTAAAATGGTTGTTGTTTTTTGCTGTGTATCTAGGCTTTTGGACAATTCATATGAAGTCTACCATTAGCTATGAACACAATAAATATATCTAGTCAAACCTCACAAAATTGAAATTCTCATAGTATCATTGCAAGTTTGTGTCATAAAGAGTTTATATAGCTAGCTAAATATCAACCCTCAAATGCTTACTCTTGGAGTTAGGCACTACTGAATTTTCTAGATAAAGTTTTTTTACTGTGGAATCTTTTAATAAGTAAAAATGTTCACACAGCATTATTCAAAAAAATTGTCCTGGAATGTGACCAAAATCATTTTGAGGTTTTACTAAGGATGAAGCATGACTGTTGATGCTGTAGTAAATTATTATTATACAGAAGGGGGGTCCCAGTAAGCTGTTTCACATTCTTCCACTACATGAGTACATTTACGATGATCTCTATACATATCACGAGCTGTATGTTGGAACACCCCACCTCCTGCTGTAAGAAGACATGAGCCCTGAGCAGCCAAGTGTTTTTGTAACATTGATACATACCCAGAAGAACTAAATGAAGCAATGGACTCAAAAGAGTTATCCCACAACTTGTAGCTGTGATCCAAGTCTGAGGAATTTATCCGGAATAGTGATTGGTACAAAGTGCGTGCACCTTTAGCCAGTGTATTGACCACTGTGGTATCATTATAACGAGAATAGAAACTTGCTCCTTGCTTCATGGCATCCATAGTCAGATACAATGACTTTAGCTTGTGCTTGCCTTTAAAATGATCAAGATCCTTCTTTATGGCATTAAAACAGTGCTCCAATACTACATTGATTTGTTTTACTGACCATCCCTTGAAGTGATTGTTTCTTACAGATATATATTCTATACGTACCATCAAACTAATGTAGCCCTCAGTAGCAGCATTTGGTATGTACTTTTGAATGTACTTCTTTCCATCCTGAATAATGGTTGAACTGAGA
Source organism: Diacarnus erythraeanus (assembly GCA_964016965.1). NCBI lineage: Eukaryota > Metazoa > Porifera > Demospongiae > Poecilosclerida > Podospongiidae > Diacarnus > Diacarnus erythraeanus. The sequence goes on along the minus strand of OZ024679.1, from coordinate 1,060,605 downwards.
GGCATGAATATGGCGTAAAATTTAAGTCTATTACATTCACTCATTTGGACTCCTGCACGGATTGAAGGTTCTACTTGCATCACTCCTCCCCAAGAGTGAAACAGGACCACCACCTCACGGGGGTCATACTTGTCATAGATAAGTCTTTTAAAGTTGATCTGTGAGTGAATTTTTTCAGATATACAAAACTTTCGAACAATCTCAAAGCCAAATGTTCTGGCAAATTCTACAGAGGAGTGACTGAAGTTCTTGGAGTCAAGTTCGACAACACACTCCTTGCATTTTTGAATAGGATCTTTCCTGTCGATGCATTCCCTGTCAATCAGGATTAACTTCCTTGGAGCATCTTTGATGAATGTATCCCAACTACTCAATGGTGCAAAATGCTTTTTGTTAGTAATATTTTCCCATTCCATCTTGTCATAAATATCTCCTAACTTAACTGCACCCTCTGATGTAGAGGTATTGCTTATACCATACAGATCCAAGCCAAAATTTGTATGAACTATAAAAGGTTCCACTACCCTCACTCCCCCTCCCAAACTGCCAGCCCAACACTGCATGGATAATAAATTTACAAACGATCCCGTCATCTCGTCAAAAAAACTAGAAGCAAGGAGGTAGCCATACTGACTTGACTTAATTGGCAGCGTGACGACTGTAAGTTCTTCGTTTTCTGAGATCCCAGTGACATCGTACCTTATAGAATAGTGGAAAGAGTTCAAAGTCACGATAACTATTATGAGTACTATTATTATAAACGACAAAAATATTTTACTCGACATTATAGATTTTTCTCCAGCTCTACAAGAACATTAATCTTTTTACCTTGAAATCCAATAGGACAAAAACTGCCGACAGGTTCCGTGAGTTGCGGTGGAGTAGCACGTCATTCGAACTGTCGACCACAAAAGGTTTAACTCTTTAGGGCTTATAATTAAATATTTACGCACGCATCCACGACAGAATTAAATTGAAAAAAAGATGGCGTTTCTGGAGGGGAGTTTCTCTGAGGCTCTGATGATCCCTGCAGGTCTCACTCACAACTAATAACTTAGCAACGTTGTAAAAACAACTAGAGTTGTTATAAACAAGAACTGTAGACTGATTATCAAGCTAGCGTAGTTTACTGTTCTATCATTACGTAGCTAGGCTATTTTATAGTTAGAGCTAGAAATTTCACTAGCGATCGGGACGAGGAGAAATGAGGTAAGCTCAGTTCACTAAACTCAAGCTCACTAGTTAATTATTATTGATAATCTTCACTTCAGTTTTATCATCGCTTAAGTCAATATTATCTAAATAATCATCACTACTCTGATATAATACTCATTTATTACATTATCCCGGCCTTCAAATTAATTTGCTACACATTGTACAGTGAACTTAGCCTTAGTTATGGTTGCTGTAATAAAATAAGCAGCTTCCCGTTCTAAATTTTAGCGAGCTAACTATTATTATTATTATTATTATTATTATTATTATTATTATTATTATTATTATTATTATTATTATTATTATTATTATTATTATTATTATTATTATTATTATTATTAACACACCAAAATAGGTGTAAAAAATAAAAGTAAGAAATAGAAATGGATTAGGTGGTTGACGTGGACAAAGAAATTACAACTGACTCAATTTAATTTTTGCTGATGGATAAATATGGTTGTGCAATGACCCCGTGAGGTGGTGGTCCTGTTTCACTCTTGGGGGGGGGGGGGGGGGAGTGATGCAAGTAGAACCTTCAATCCGTGCAGGAGTCCAAATGAATGAATGTAATAGACTTAAATTTTACCTCATATTCATGCCTCTCAGTTCAACCATTATTCAGGATGGAAAGAAGTACATTCAAAAGTACATACCAAATGCTGCTACTGAGGGCTACATTAGTTTGATGGTAGTGTAGAATATATATCTGTAATAAACAATCACTTCAAGGGATGGTCAGTAAAACAAATCAATGTAGTATTGGAGCACTGTTTTAATGCCATAAAGAAGGATCTTGATCATTTTAAAAGCAAACACAAGCTAAAGTCATTGTATCTGACTATGGATGCCATGAAGCAAGGAGCAAGTTTCTATTCTCTATAATGATGCCAAGGTAGTCAATACACTGTCTAAAGGTGCACACACTTTGTATCAATCACTATTCCGGATAAATTCCTCAGACTTGGATCACAGCTACAAGTTGTGGGATAACTCTTTTGAGTCCATTGCTTCATTTAGCTCTTCTGGGTACGTATCAATGTTACAGAAACACTTGGCTGCTAAGGGCTCATGTCTTCTTACAGCAGGAGGTGGGGTGTTCCAACATACAGCTCGTGATATGTATAGAGATCATCGTAAATGTACTCATGTAGTGAAAGAATGTGAAATTGCATACAGGAAACCTCCTTCTGTATAAACTTTTAAATCCAATGATTTTACTACAGCATCAACAGTCATACTTTATAGTCAGTTATTAGCCAATAATCATCAGTGTTTGAATTTGGGTCTCTATGACTGTACTCATATCAAATAATTAGACATGCCAAAACCTCCTGTTTTAAATAGTATTATGAAAGGACACCATAAAAGTGGTTTTCTAGGCTTGGGGACTATTCTTCCATTAGCTATGAAGAACATGATAAATATAGTGAAACCTCAGAACAATAACTACCTCTGGAGACAAGCCCCTTCAACCTTTGTTGAAAGGTTGATCTCTTTTTGGAGCAACTCACCTTATAAATGCCAATGTTTATTTGATGAAAATAGTTATGTAAGAACATGCGCATCCACTTTAGAACCAACATTACTTAAATTTGAAGGTTCACTTTGTACTTCTTGCTCTTCTTCATCCACTTTATTGCATTCTGCTTTACATTCTCCTTGTTGCTGCTAGCATTGGCTAGCAGCTGTGACATGAAAATCTAAAAGGCCAACACATAGTTGTAGGCCAGTGCCCCCCCCCCCCCCCCCCAATATTTTGGGTCACTAATACAAATATTATTCCAGTGCCCCACCCCCCCAATCTGACAAAATAGATTGCAGGTTGCTCAAGGAATCAAGGTCCTATTCAAGCAACCACTTAAAGTTAGCTGATGAATAGGCAGTTTACATAAGTCCTTATTGACTCCCCAGTATTAGCTAGAGCTAGGTACGTATTGCTGAGAAGTTTATAGGTGAAAATAAGCATTTTTGGTTCTTATTAAATTGTATTAAAAATGTGTGGCTAGTGGGTGTGGTCACTCAAAATTTTCACCAACACACACACTTAGTCATTCCTTTCCATACGAGTGCCCCCCCCCCAATCAAAATCTCATTCCTACACCTATGCAACAGCATGTGATTTCTAAACACTTGAGACCATTTTTGCAGAGACAACTAGTGCAGTTTTTGCAGGAAAAATTCAAGTCTTCTATACTTTAAAAAATGTAACTCACAATCTGTTCTCTTTACATCTGTACCACATCTGTAATCACAGTAAGGTATACCTGTAGGGCATATATAGGTGTGTAAGAACTGGGTATCTGTACCCTCCCAACCCAAAAATAAATATTACACATTGTATGGTTTACAGTACCCCACCCACCCATTGAACACTAGTTATGGTAAAGGATCATAAAGTGTACAATGCTATTTAATGGACACATCTTTGGAGGGTTTCAAGTTTCAACAACAGGAGGCTTCCTTGCTGGAGTGCTACAAACAGTAGAATTACAGAAAAGGGTCAATAAGGAAAGAATACAGAAAGACAAGGACATTGCAATAATGACATTGTACAATATGAAGTTTGATAATAGTAATTAATTTGGTAGCAGGGTGTGGTCAACAACTGGGCATGGTCAGTCAAAATAGAGTCAGCCACAACTTTAATAATATTCATTGCTCAGGCCAGACCTGTACCACAACCACACCCTTTACTATGTTGTTATATGAATATACTTATATACATACATAATCATAATAAAAAAAATTATTAATTTAATTTTTTAGCCCTACATTTAGTCTCCCACTTTTTAATAAGTTTGGATTTGGATGTGATTTCCATTTCACTCATAAGTCCCTTGTCCTTTTGTATTATCAGTTTCTTGCTCGTTCCTTCTTCTCCACTCACAGATGCTACCACTTCCAGGACCCCATTAACATCCAGCGTGAAAGTAACTGGAATCCTCACTTGCCCCCTTAAACGAGGAGGTAAGCCTGGCAATGTGAACCTCCCTAGGAGTCGGTTTTTCTTGGTTGCTCTATCTTCACCTTCAAATACTTCTATAACAGCTTTTCTCTGATAGTCTTCATTATTTTTGTAAACTCTCGTGTGTGAGTAAGGTATAGTGGTATTCCGTGAAATAAGTACACTCATTTTGCCCCCAGCTAACTCAATACCAAGGCTCATTGGTGTGACATCCATGAGGGTGATTTCAGCAAGTTTGGGGGTTTTCTTGTCATAAGTAAGAGAGAGGTTAGCACCTTGAATGGCAGCACCCATTGCAACAGCTTCATCAGGATTAATCCGCTTGCTAAGTTGCTTGTTTGGAAAGTAGTTTTCTAATAAAGTTTGGATCTGTACAATCCTAGTTGAGCCTCCGATGAGAACAATCTCATCTACATCATCCCTGGATATCCCTGAGTCGGCAATTGCTTTCTCAATGGGTGCGAGGCATCGGGTAAAAAGCTCACTGTTGATTGCAACAAATTGATCTCTTGAGAGAGAAGAATCAAAATCCTTACCATTCACTAAGGCATCCATTTCTAAGGTGGCTGAATCTGAATGAGAGAGGTTATGCTTAAGGGTTTGGCAGGCATCACAGAGCTTCTTCAAAGCTCTAGGGTTGTTTGAAATGTCTTCACCACACATTTCTTTGACTTCGGGTAAGAAATGCTTCACTAAATTGTTGTCAAAATCTTGACCTCCAAGATGAGTGTCACCGCTTGTACTCTTTACTTCAAATACCCCACCATCGACCACCATGATAGTGACATCTAGTGTACCCCCTCCCAGATCATAGATCAACAGCGTCCTGGGACCATCACTGCTGCCACTTATTTTGTCCAGGCCATAGGCCAGAGCTGCAGCTGTTGGTTCATTGATGATTCGCTCAACCTTCAGACCAGCTATGGAACTGGCATCTATGGTGGCCTGCCGCTGGGCATCATTAAAATATGCTGGTACGGTAATAACAGCATTTTTTACAGGAAATCCCAAGTAATCTTCTGCTGTGTGCTTCATCTTTGCCAAGACATAAGCAGATATCTCTTCAGGCATAAGAGTTTGTTTCTTTTCTGCAGTAATAAGTTCAATAGCACAGTTTCCACGATGTTCGGTCATGACAAATGGCCACAGTGGTATAGATTGCTGCACGAACTTGTCAGCTAACTTTCGACCAATCATTCGTTTAGCATCATATACAGTTGTAGTGGGACTTCTAGAGGCTTTGCTTCTTGCTGCTTCCCCAACATAGATATTATCTCCTTGAAAGGAGACCCAGGAGGGTGTAGTACGGTTACCAAGATTGTTGGCTATCACAGTAGAACGAGAACACTCCCAAACAGCAACACAGGAGAAGGTTGTGCCAAGATCAATGCCAATTACCTGCATAAAAAAGTCTAAGGATAACTTTTCCCCTTATATAATTTTTAATATCCAAACAGCATGGGCTCAAAAAGAGTTGAGAGAAGAATATCTTAATTTTGAATATGGTGAGCAAAATTATAGTGAAGTGATAAACATAGCTTTGACCAACCAAGCCCTGACAGTATCTATTACATTAGTCTGACATGTTTTTGTGAAAGCATACCTGTCACCGTGTGCATGTGAACACAAGTTAGGATTGGAGTAAAAATTAGCCTCCTGATGGAGGATTACACAAGATAATATACAAGGAGAGGAGGAAAGAGACAAAAGGCAGAGTGCACATTGATTCTAGCATTAACTCTCTCTATAATAACTATTAGTAGCAGTTAGACTGCTCTGATCACTAGTGGCCTTAGATTGAAAAGGTAATCTAACATGTAGGTCACACCCACTCAGGGGTAACCAGGTCAGGTGTGTGTGTAACTGGTGTATAAGCAAATTCCAGTCTATAATAGAGAAGTCCCATGAATGCTCACCTGGGCAGTTTCACCAGATTCTGCAGTTGTTGCTGTTGATGATAAAGATGATGGATCACCTCCATCAGGTACAGGACTGGGAGTGGCCAGGTTAGTAGATGCAAATAAACCAGTGGCCATATCAGATCCAGAACCACTGTCCACCAAGTCAGGAAGACAGGGGAAAAGTGAATCTCTTGATGCCACTTCAGGATCTGGTAGGAAGTGATCTGAAGAGGACTCATCAAAGAGACTGACTCTATTGCCTGTAATGGTGGGAGGTGGTAGTATGGATGATCTCACTGCGCCCTCTCCGTCTGTAGCGCCCATTCCTGCTACTTCATCCGCAGTGAATACATCCTCATAAGATGGAGGACTATCCCTTTCTGGAGGGAAAAGGACCTGGTCACCGTCCATGGCTATCTCTCTGAACGTCCTGTTAGCTTTGTATTGACAAAAAATAATTGATGCTAAGTAGCCCCACCCACCCACTCACGCCTAGCCTACCATCTCCACCCGACCCACGCCCACTATCTCCACGTGTACTTGGTGCAGTTCAAGTCAAGTAAGCAGTTTTCTGGACTTAAAAGATGCTTGGTGTTGAAGAGATTTTGGAAATACTGCGTAGTGTCCCGGTTCCTTGCTGTTTGTTCATGTCCATCGTGTTTCTGAGTGTTGGCATAGCACCAGTCCCAGTTACAGCCGTTCATGAATTCACTGTCCATAGAATGCAGCACTTCGACTTGCATGGAGTTCGATACGGTAACTTTACTACAAAAATTTTCTTTCTGTAGCCTTTCCCCCCACTAGTCCAACCCAAAGATATGTTTCTAAATAATGCACATCTAGGGTCCCGCAGTGCTTTAGTGAACATGGAAGCCAGGGGAGAAGGTGCTGGCATGCTCAACCGGAAATGTGTAGTGGTGCAGTGGAGAAATCTCACTTCTGAAAAATTCCTTGACCTGATTCACAGGGGGGCTGGAGCAATATTAGTGTTGCTACCCCCTATCAATCACACCATAGATAAGGATGTGTTGGATGTGAGTATTGGGGGGCTGGAGCAATATTAGTGTTGCTATCCCCTATCAATCGTAAGATGTGTTGGATTGAGTATTGATTCACAGGGGGGTTGGAGCAATATTAGTGTTGCTACCTCATTTCAATAAGCAAGTGTTATTAGGTGGTTTTTTTTTGTTTGTTTGTTTTGTTGTTATTGTTGTTGTTTTTGTCTAGTCATGGGTGGCATTAGAATCTGAACTATTCCAATTGGAAGTTTCCATTCCAGTCTACTTTGTGTGGGAGGATGGAAATCTTTTGGAACTGCATGAGATCCTGACCACCACTGCAGAGAGAGAAAAAGATTCATCAGTAGCTTCATGTACATATGTCTTATATAGAGTTCTCCCTATAGTAAGGCATGGGGAATTGAGGACACATTACAAGGGTCACTCATGAGTTCTGTTGGACCACACCTTTTCATTTTAATTTATCCCAAGGTATCCGAATAGCCAGAATAGAGAGGTTACACTATATACCTGAAAAATTCCTGAAATACTGGCTGGTGGACATGTTCATTGTAAAAAAAAAATGTCTCATTGGTGTCCTCACTATGCCCTTTGGGATGAGCACAAGTCTAATGGATTTTTTTTTTCTTTTAGTGCTGTTTTCAGTCTTGTGTGACTATGGATACCAGATGGTAACAGTAGGGGAGGTAGAGACTAAGCCTACCAAAGACACTGCAGTCACCACCATGATTGTGAGTTTTAAGGTGCTTATACTGAAGGGGGTGTGCCAAGGTGTTGTTGTTATTTATTTATTTATTTATTTATTTATTTATTTATTTATTTATTTATTTATTTATTTATTTATTATTATCAGGGCACTTTGACAGGTCAAGGTTCAATGGGACAGGCATTACCTACAGTAGCTCTTCTAACTCACTATGATGCAATGAGTTTGGCTCCAGTAAGGTTATCTCACAATTAACTGTAGGTAGGAAAAATAGAGGATGTCTTTCTTATGCAGTCTCTGCCATATGGAATGGACTCCAATGCCAGTGGAGCAGTGGCCCTCCTTGAGATGGTCAGATTATTTTCAAGGTTTGCATGTGCATGTGTGCAGTTATCTCTGGACCTTAAACAAGTTTGTAGTATAGGAGTTTTCTGAGCTGTCAGTAACCCACCTCCTATGTAATAACCCCCACTACCTCCTATGTAATAACCCCCTCTACTTCCTATGTATTAACCCTCTACCTCTTATGTAATGATTATAACTCTGTTTATCAGATAATAGTCCTAGACCTCTCCCCTTTAACCCCTTCCCCTTAACCCCTTCATTCCTAACTTGGCACAACTAGTATTATTTTTTTTAGACTCTACAGTGACCCTAACCACCGACCAAGATTCAACCTCCTCTTTATACTCAGTGGCGGAGGGAAATTTAACTACTTTGGAACCAAAGGCTTGCTCGAGGATCAGCTAGAAAATTCTGACCCTTCTCTTTCTTCTGCCGACTACACTCTCTGTCTGGACACTCTGTCATCGACTGGATCAACTGATCTTTACATCCATGTCTCCAAGCCACCAAAAGAAGGCTCTAAAGCTTATCACCTACTCCATGCACTCAACAAAGTGAGACAATGCAATGACTTATTTTAGTTAGGGAATTTGGGACAAAAGATTTTAGACAATAGCTGATCGCTGTGTTTACCACACCCACAAAGAGACATGTATCACTTTATTGCATGAAAGCAAGTCTGGTTAGCTATCTACCTACTTCACAATGAGACCCTGGGAAACTCACTACCTACTCATCGCAAGAAGCCTAAAGTGGGATATCTGTTATGTTAGTGTTATGCTCCTTCTTCCCTGCAGTCCACTGAGCTGCTTTCTCCTAAGGTACAACTACAGTTAGTCCATAAGAAGGTTCGACTCAGTGATGACTTGCTTGCATGGGAACATGAGAGATTATCCCTAAAGAGACTGTCGGCTGCAACCATTTCTTCTCTGGCTAACCATAAAGAGATGCGGAGATCATCGCTATTCATGTCAAAGTGAGTGATATTTTATTCATTCTGAGGATATCACTGGATATGGTTACATTTCTGTGCACATTATGTCTTCTTGACTCCATTATTGTGTCATGGAGGGATATAAACAGGCTATATAGTGTGTCCTGAATGGGTTACATAGTGTGTCCTGGATGGATATATAACAGGCTATATAGTGTGTCCTGGATGGGCTACATAGTGTGTCTTGGATGGCTACATAGTGTGTCCTGGATAGGCTATATAGTGTGTCCTGGATGGGTATATAACAGGCTCTATAGTGTGTCCTGGATGGGCTATATAGTGTGTCCTGGTTGGATATATAACAGGCTATGTAGTGTGTCCTGGATGGGCTATATAGTGGGTGCTGGATGGGCTATATAGTAGGTCCTGGATGGGCTATATATAGTGTGTCCTGGTGGATATATAACAGACTATGTATATGGTTTATCAGTGATGATGATGATGTTGTTGTGTTATTAGGTCTCCAGTAAATGTGACAGCATTGGCTAGGAATGTGAAGGTCATAGCCGAGGGTTTGGCCCGATACATGTATAATCTAGCTGATGTGGTAAGTGTATTAATAACTAGAACCAGACTATAAGAGTGTCATGATTAGAGGGTGTCCTGATTAGAGGAATGTCCTGATTAGAGGAGTGTCATGATTAGAGGTGTCCTGATTAGAGGAGTGTGAGGGCGTCTTGATTAGAGGGTGTCCTGATTAGAGGAGTGTCTTGATTAGAGGAATGTCCTGATTAGAGGGTGTCCTGATTAGAGGAGTGTCATGATTAGAGGATGTCCTGATTAGAGGAATGTCCTGATTAGAGTGTCCTTGTTACACATAATAATAATGTATGTATTCAAGGATATTTCTAAAGTTGTCACTTCAAAGTTGACATAAACATGACATTTCAAAGTCCTCAGGTGTTTGTCTAAGACACCTATTCAAATCAATTCAGCTCAAAAGGTGTTATTAAATAACTTTTAGGACCCAGACTCTTCTACTTCTTTCTTTAATGGTGGAGCTAATGATGTTCAAGAAGATTTTTTGAGACTATGGCTTCGGTTCTTATCAAGACATGCTCGTTCACCGCAACTCCTCAACAGCGAGCATCCGGTAGTCTTGGGCCTTCAGCAGGCACTGACCCGATACACACATGAAGTGACCACCTTTACCCATCAACCAGAAAAAATGTGAGTACTAAGTAGTGAATATAAAACATTTCCGTTGAGCCCAAAGGTATTGTTACATGTGCACGTATTAGTAAATGTGTTTTGTAAGTACATGGGGTCGTCTCCATAGTGTCAGAGGAATGACAAAGTTTTGAAGAGAACAATGGTACATATTCATAGTACAATATTTATAGGGAGTGACTTGGAGGGTGTGTGTGGTCCTGTAAGTATCATGACAACCCTCATGTCATGTGTAATTAAACCATTTGACCCAAAACTGAATGGAAGCTTCAAAGCTTCAATATGGCACCCTTTTTTCACCCAATTTGCTTTATTAAGAAAATCCACTTCCTGTTGTGGGTGGGGCCTCTATGGAACTCCTATATATTATTTCCAACCAACACTCTAGGACAAATAATGACTGCAAGGGATAAGCAGTGTCTTACTCTTGGGGTTTGGAATAGAGGGTTTCACTGTTTTAATGTCTATTTTTCTGCTGCAGCGATCCAGAATTTATTGCTTATGATCAAATGACTTCAAAGATGGTAGCATACAGGTATAGCTTTAGTGCACAAGTGCTCTGTACACAATATTACCTCTCTACAGAGTGAAACCTGCCATATTTGACCTGTTTCTAGCTGTTGGGATCACACTCTATGCATCTGTCTGGTACTTCAGTGTATTGGTAAACTATGCTCTATACTGCAATAAGTTGTACAATGATTCTCTCTCTATATTATACAGATTTTTCCTAGGCTCCAAGCCTTTATCACTTCTATTCTCCCGTTTCCTGTATCTATCCGGGTTCACAAGAACAAGTGTGACTGACAATTGTTTGTTAGCAATATTTATCACATTATTTTCTCTAATTATGGGGAATTAGAAATTATTTTTATTATGCTTGCATTACAAATGCATCAATATCAAAAACGACACTAACTTTCTAGCTTGGGAAGTAATGATACCAGTAAGACCCTCCATAGAGTAATAGAGGTCTGGGTGTTTTCTGTCATTAGACCTTTATAATGTCTACACACCAGTGTATGATTCTATCCTCCATCATGATGCAGTAAGGGCATTTGGTAATAGAGTCATGAGTTCTTCAGCCTCTTCCAAAAGTGCATCTGCTTGTTCTGACAGGAAGACCTTGTGGGGATGTAAAGGCATTTTTAATCAAATATGAAATGGAAGTTAGCATGGCGGGGACTGCTACAGACCAAGCAACCCCCTTGACACATCACAAGGAGGTGTTCTAGCCCACCATGCTTCAATTAGAGACAAACCTTGGCAGAGTTTACAAGCATCTTGGCCTGTTTGAAGTATAGGTTCTGAATATTTTGACAGAGCATGCGGGGATCAGTCATTGCCAGTTGTTGAGGGGTTCTAATACCTACCGATATCAGCTGATGAGCTCGTCCCTGGTCATTAGAGAAAAAAAATTCCACATCATGTTTCTGGTAGATGGATTTTTGTATTTCATTCCTCATGCATTATAGAAGATGTATTAGGACTTTGAAAATATTCTCCTTAAGTAGTGGAAACAGGACACTGGTCTTTTCAGAATGTCCTCCAGAGGTTCTAGTTTGGGAATGGGACAAGTGTCCCCTTCTATGGAGGATGTTCTTATTTCACACCTCACCTGCTTGATACCTGGTATCTCCATTAGTGGTATAAGATCAAGACTTGATGAAAAAGATAATTTCTTTCCGACAGCTGGAAACAACAGAGCCAGTGACCACAACTCGGGTATTTCCTGCAATAACAAAGATTAGGTTTATTCACAGAATTGAGGAACTGACTTGAGTGAAGTGGAATAGAGAGGAAATGAACGTGGAAGTAGAGTTGAGGACAGTTTGGATGAAGCCTCTTGAGCAATGGAAGGTGTTAGCCACCCTCCACACAGCATCTGGAGTCTTCATCTTCAAGAAAAAATACAGCATGAGGCTCAGGTAGAACCGAAAGTAACGGTGAGCCGTCTCCAGAGCCTAGAACAGTGAAACATTAAAGCCATATAAAATGTGGGTGTGGCTGGGGAGGGGGAGTCATCTGCTCTGGAATAAGGATACAAAGAGACTTGTCCTGGTCCCAATATCTTACAACCTCTATAAGTAACCTCTATAAGTAACCTCTATAAGTAACCACTATATATATGTAAGATCCCCAATGTGTCCTTATGGGGAGGTTCCATTGTAGCTTATCCTTGCCATTTTTCCAGCTGTTCCAGTGGCTTTCTTTGAGAGTATGCCAGGCTCCACTCCAACCAGTTCAGCAACTTTCAACTCATCTGCACCCAAATCTGTAAGCTGTGCAAGAAGAAGTAAATCTTAGGAATCTGCCAGAGCTACTGTCCAGTACAAGGCACTTTGGCAAGTTAGTTTGTTCAATAATACATGTCAGTGTTCCCGTTAGTGTTTGCATCAGTGTTTCTGTCAGTGTTTCCATCAGTATTTGTGTCAGTGTTCCCGTCAGTGTTCAATGTTTTTAAACATACTGTTACTACCCACCATCTCAAAATACACCATCCAGTTTGGTTGGATGACTCCAAAGCCCAGCTCAGGGGGAGTGGCCAGGTACAGTAAATGCAAGTCAGTTGCTAACACAAGACACTTGTGACCCTTTACCAAATCCTGATAAACCTGATGAGCCCATTTCACTGGTAAACAACCTGTAGCCAACATCAAGTGCTGTACTGCCACAAAACAATGAATTGTGAACTGTGTACCTCTGTAAGTAGCCCGACCCAGTGTTGTAATGAAATAGGTGGAATCGTCCAGCTCAGTTCCAGCTTCGAGAGTGATGTAACCCAATGCCGCTAACTGTGCCACAGCTTGATGACAGCAGTCTTTGAGGTAACCGTGTTCCACTTGTACATATAGGAGTGTGTTGGTAAGAAAGAACCACAGATGTTCAAAGTTCTTGATTAACTGCAGGAGACACACAGCAAGGTATACAGAGTGAAACTGAAAACCTCAAGGATTGTCATCACTTATATTTCATGTCCTCAGTTATTCCGATGTCCTCTGTAATGTGCTGAGATAATTACCTTTAGTCCTATTAGAGTCAGGATAAGAGATAGGAGAGCTGCTGAGTCATCTACTAGTAAACTACTACTGCACTTTTCACATGGTCCTGATAATAGCTCATTCACCTGCATGTGTGTGTGTGTGTGGTGTAGTGTGTGTGTGTGTGTAATGTGTGTGGTGTAATGTGTGTGCAGTATGAGCGTGGTGTGTGTGGTGTGTGATGTGTGTGCATAGTGGGTGGGTGGGTATAGTAATCAGATTAAGAATTGAGACCTTAGCCCAATACCTGAGTTTTGTCACTGTCTTGTATGATGAGAATGCTCTCTCCTTTGTCACACATCCCACTCCTCCCTGCCCTCCCCACCATTTGCTTGTACTGACTCCTGCTCAGCACATGATTGCTAATAAATGGAGTTCGTAGAATCACTCTGCCAAAAATTTTCAAGGGTATAAATCTCATATTAATAATAATGACTACCAATACCCATATTGTTATCACTATCATCATTGTTATTATTATCATTATGATTATTGTTGTTGTTGTTGTTGTTGTCAGTAGTAGATTATTATTTGGAATGAATCTGCAAGTTCATTTCTGATGAAACTAATATTTTTCTATCAAGTATGTTACATAATTTCCAACCTTTTAGCCGGCAAGTTGATCCCAGCGGCCAGCGTAGAAGTGCAAGCTAGGACTGAGAGAGTTCCATCAAGATACCCTTCCTCAATCACTTTCCTTTCATCTGCTGTCAGCCCTGAGTGGTGGTAAGCCACGCCAAAAGGAATGGTTTGCTGGAGTATGGGACAAACACCAGATGCCTCTATGCTCAGTAACTGGAGGAGAGAGTGTCTGGCAGCTGATAACTCTGCATTCCTCAATGAACTGGGTATAGAAGGAGTGCAGTATAACCACATGCCATCCATTCAAACACCTGAAGTTAGGGCACCATACACACAGAGAGGACATGTGTACAGTAGACTCCAACACTCAGAAACAGTATAATACATAACTATGGTGAAACCCTCTATTCCAATACCCCCTAAAGCGACAATTCTCCTATATAAACAGAACCAACTCCTCCAACTGAGGACATTCCTAGCCCCATTTAGACTTGTCCAAAATTACTGTACATCTCTAATCAGGGGGAGTGGTGACTGCACTGGAACACTTAAAATATTCTAATGGAACCTGCCATACTTACTTAGGGAAACACTTGGACAGGAGAAGAGAGACATTCTGACAGTTTTTCTTGGTTGGACAGAAGACGAGGCAAGAACCATGAGGCACTACCTCCAGTACCAATGAACTGAGCTGGTCTGGGTCCAGCTGTGAGAGAGCTTGAGGAGGACTGGGAATCTCTCGTACAGGAATATAATCCACTGATTCATCAGTACAACTATTTATACTGATGCTGTACAGAGTCCTACCAAGCTTCATGTACTCAACTAGTTCCACCTACTCCAAATAAAACATTTATGTTGTGCACACAAATGCATGCATGTATACATACATACATACATACACACACATGCACGCACAAACATGCACACACACTACACATATTGTCTAAACTTACTGGTCTGAAATCACTGGAGTAGACTTGAGCTCTCATGAAGACAGCAAGTTCAGAGATGTTATGGAGTGTGGCACTCATCCCAACTAACTGTATGTTGTTTCCTGAAGAGGAGGAGGAGAAAATAGGGACGGGAGGGATGGAAGGAGGGGCAAAGGGAGGAGCACACCAGTTGAAGGAGAAGAAAATAGAGAGGGGAGGGATGGAAGGAGGGGCATAGGGAGGAGCATACTAGTTGAAGGAGAACCGAGAGGGAAGGAATGGAAGGAGGGCATAGGGAGGAGTACACTAGCTGACATACCTGCAGAAAATTGAATTTTTGCTAAGCATGCCTCCAGAGTGGCACCACGAACACTTCCATCTCCCAACATATGAAGCTAAAAAAAGAAGATGTACCAGGAACAGGTTCATAAAACTACAGACCTCATCAATAACGATCAAGCCAAGGTCAGAGACCCTCTGCTGCTCTATCAATGAATTGATAAGACTGTTAGCCTTCTCTATTGTGGCTATATACACCACTCTCTTCTTACGACGTTTTCTGGGTATACAAACATTGGACTGAGAAGAGGAAGAGAGGGAAACGAGGAGAGAGAAAGAAGGAGAAGGGAGGGAGAGGGGAGGGAGAGAGGGGAGGGAAGGAGAGGAAGGAGAAGGGGTGATGAATCACCTTGGAGGGATGGTACCTCTATTAGCAGCATACTCATCCACTGCAAAACCCAATGCACTAGCAAATGGAGTCAATTCTCGAACATATAAAGTGATATGATACATATAAACTGTCATCCATCACACCACATGTCACTCACTTTTTCTTGTACAATAGATACAAATGGCATAATGAAGAGAGAATCTTTGCCATGGAGTAGTAGCTGCCTAAGGATAATGAGTTCTGCCACTAAAGTCTTCCCTCCACTGGTAGGCAAGGAGTAAATGAGGTTACTGCCATTATGAACACTAGGTAAGTGTAGGCAGTTGTCTTGCCAGTCTATAGCAAAATGATACAATACATTAAACATCTATTATGCAGCAGCCAAGGAACTGGGAGGGGGCAGAGCATTTTCAGTGGAACCAACCACCCTGAAATGAAAATACCTTGATACCCCCCTGATCAGGAGATGTTAGTTTCTCCCAGAATACTGTAGACATGATTGTACTTACCATAGAGTTTAGTTATTCCCCTATATTCCTCCAAGAGACTCTGTACTGCCAATGGAAGTCCATAAAATGTATTAACAGGGTAAGCCATCTGTTCCAATTTAACATTGGGAGGAAGAGGAGAAGAGGTGAAAGGGTGGTGTGGATTGAGAGGAGAAGAGGTGGAAGGGTGGGGTGGAGGGAGAGGAGAAGAGGTGGAAGGATGAGGTGGAGGGAGAGAGTAGCACAGAGGAGGGGAAGGGGTCAGTGGAAGTTGTGCTTGAGATATGGTGGGACTGATAGGGATAGAGGTGATAGCAGCAGAGTCACATTGGTCATTTCCGATAACTACCATAGAGTGTTGGTCTCCACTATTCCTAGTGCACTCATTCAAGTTCTTGCCGGCACTTTCACTGATCCTATCCTCTAGTCCTTCGGGAAGAAGGTATGCAGATGAGTTGAGTATGAAGCTGAAATCTTCAGGATAGAGGTCGAACAAAGTATCTTCCTCTTCTGCTTCATCCCACATCTCTCCTCCTTTCCCATCTCCAGCCTTGGAAGTATCAGGTGATATCACAGACGAGCTGTCCCTCCTGGGAATGCTATGACAAACTACGTCCTCCACCTCTACATCTAATATAATGAAAGTTAAGCCTAAAACAATATTAAGTGTATAGACAAATCACCATCTGGCAGATTCTGACAATTGGTAGCATCTGGTGAACTTATCAAAACAGTCGAAGAAAACAGCACATCATCTATCTCCTCTGCTATACTAATACCATGGCTGCCAATGGACTGCAACTTATCCGTATCTCCATTGCTATTGGATCTCTTAGCATTTTGGAGTGCAGTGGTGCTTCCAAAGGAGCCTTCACAAGGGTTCTTGCTGGATGGCTGTGGTAAGTCAAGCAACGACTCATAAGGATGTGACGTTGAAGTGGGTAAGGATTGCGTTGGAACCTGACAGTGTAGATCTTGCTGGTGAGCTGGCAGAATGGACCGTCTCTTCCTCTTTCTGCATTAGCATCCAATGAGTCCACATAGTGACTCAGTTGCTTTCATACCTTCTAATACCTCGGCCATAGTCCATCAGCAATAATTATTATTATTATAATAAGGAGATGGTCCGCCACGTGCAGCGGTTTGAACTTACAGAGCATTATAACAGCAACTATCGCAAACATTACATTGACAATAATATAGCGTTCTGCTCCCATGGTGGTAATTATTTCGCTGCTCCAGCAGCTACAATGTTAGCTAAGGACTCTTGTACCATGTCCAATAACTCCTGAGCTGTAGTCCCCCCAACCACCACCTTATCTCCTTCAGCCATAAGAGCATTCCCTATTAAACAGACAAACAAACAATATAAAGACAATCCTACTGAATAATGCTTTCATGTATACACATCAGGGTCATACAGAAGACCCTCTTCTGATTTCTTGTTGATGCATGCAAGCATTGTGAGCAGCAGCATATTCCCATTTGGTGTTAAATTCAGTTAAGGAGGCCAAATCCCAACCCCCTCACATTTCCACTTTTGTTGATGCACCAATAGATCCCCACCCAAGCCATTAAATCCCATTACCTCCACCATTGTTGTCCTGAGTTCCCCCAGAGTTAGAAGGGTCACTCATATCCTGAATGACTTCCTCCTCAATGACAATATCGCTTGATTCATGCTCTTGTACCACCACCTGCACCTGGTTATCATCTCCCATACCTCCAGACACAGAACTGGGGTCACTTATTACAACTTCCTCTGTGACAAAGGAACCAGAAAGGTGGCTGGACGAGAGTTCATTGCTGGCTTGAGATGCCACTGCAATTTCTGGTGTGCTGCTTATAATTGATGAAACAGACGTGAGGACTAGGGGTGTAACCATGCCCCCCTCACTCACCACTGGGGTAGGAACAGTTTGCTGATTCACATCATCCTCCGCAACTCCTGTCTCGATGACTACCATCGGTTCATCAGTGATTACTTCCTCTGAAATGACCTCCTCTATTCCCACTTGCCCTTCTCCTGCACCGAGTAAAAACTCAGGATTGTTTGCCTGGTAAGCAGCAGTCAGCTGTGCCATGGCTTCTTTGGCTGCACCACCCCCTCCTTGAACAATGCCAAATGCACTTGCTAGTTTCTGTAATGCTTCTGCTATCTCAAGTCCAGTAGCTTCATGGTCCTCAGCTGAGAGAGATGCCAGAGCAGTGGCAGCTTCTTCTTTGGTTGGTGTGAGAGGATCATCTTTATTCTGCTTAGGACCATGTCCAGCATCGTTAGAGATCCCTGCTTGCTGCTGGTGTTGCTCTTCAAGAAGAACTTCATTGTCATATATCTCGCTTTCCTCCACAATTTCCTCTGCTTCCTCCTCACCTTCATTTCCGTACGTCTGGTTCTCAAGGGAGATATTGTATTTCCTTTTCCAGGAACCAAGCCATAACTTTGTAGCTTTGAACTCAGCATTGGTACTCAATTCCGTTGCTCTATCCTTCACCATTCGGTCGGTGACTATATCTCCAGCTTCCCATCGCTCAACCAACCAAGTTAGTAGCTGACGATCAAACTCCTCGTCATTTTCCAGAAGAGCTTCGTCATCGTAAGAGAGTTTCTTCTTGTTGGTCTTACGTCGTTTTGCTGATGGTACACCAGGTGTGTAAGTATACACCTCTCCTTCCTGAAGTAGACGGAGTTTTAGAGGAGAAATTGTATCCTCAGCTGGCGGGTTACATGACTGGACCTTAAGGTCAATCCCATGACGCTTCTGCCATTTAATGTACCATCCCAAGGAAGCCTTGAATCCTGGACTTCTGCTCATCTCCCGGGCTTTTTCCCGAATGGTACAAGACGTCACACTTTCTCCTTTTTCCCAAGACTCCTTCAGCCACTCCAAAAGTTGCTTGTCAAGATTAGCATCAAAGACCTTTCTTCCTTGCCCTGGTCTTCGGTAGACTGCATTTGAGGAATGTTCAGCAACACTTGTGATGAGATCCAATTCTTCAGTCCAACGTTGCAGGCATCTTCGTGAGACATCCAACTCCAGAGCTGCTTGACTGGCTGATTCCATCTCGGCAGCTCTTTGTACAGCATGCAACTTAAATGCAGCAGTGTAGTGGCGTTTTTTGTGCTTCAGAGCTTCAGCCTCTGGAGTTTCACTGTAATCATAGCGTTTCTTCCAATTGTTATACCAATTCAACGATGCTTTAAAGTTTGGATCAAGTTGTTGGCCTAACTCAAAAGCTTTTTGTCGAATTGTATTTGAGGTAACTATTTTGTCCTTCTCTTTCTGTTGCATGACCCATTTATATACCTCTTGGTCAATGGTGGTGCGCTGGTTTGGACTATAACTCATGGTTTATCTGTGAAGAATGGGGAAATTACTATAAGTATACAATTGGTGCACGGAATTATTAATTCCGTTAACTACCGTATAACTGACAAAATGGCAGACGAGCTTAGAGTGGCACTAAATGGAAATAAAAGAGGTGCTTTTATTAGACACGGCAGAGCTTTTATTAGAATGCAGAACGGTTACAGATAGAGCACACTCAGAAATCCTTACAATAGAGATCTTGTCTTTCTAACTTAACATATACAATAAAAATGGCGCCAAATCACTCTGTAGGCAAGTACACACACAAAGTATGGACAAGTATACTGCACGGCCGATAGCAACGCTGATGAAACAAATTCCGATTCTGAGCCAAGTGGACGAGTAACGCTCATAGGGGTATCACCGATTACACTCGAAAATTAAAAAAGTCGAACTAGTGCAGACAAACTCGATCAAGGGGGTACCGGGCATGCTTTGTACAACCTCGGTAATTATGCATGCGTGTGCATGTCGTGTACCGTAATACAGTTATTATAACACATTAATTAATAACAGTATCATCGCAGCTATAATAACAATAATATTAAGTATAAAACTCTATTAGCTTGTATATATGCTAGATCTGTAGTCAGTGTAACCTTTTTTTTGCTAAAAAAAATTTATTATGAAAAATTTTTTCCTGGCATTGGTCGTCACATGCACTAGGCAGCCAAAGTTGCTTGCAGATCAATGTGACGTCATAACGTGCCCTGGGGGGGGGGGGCCTCCTCGCACAGTGCGATGCTGCTAGCTAGCTGTACGGCACTTAGGGCCATCCACATTATTCTATTTTTTTTCACCTATTATTCTATTCAGAATTTCTTCAACTTTTCACCTATTATTCTCAGAAAATTGCCCATTATTCTCAACAGTTATTACATATTGCAAAGGGACAACTCAATGTAATCTTGTAATGTTGATGGCTAAAGGAGTTCTGCAAAGGAGAAAAAACTCGTTCAGTAGCTGCTGAGCCTAGTTCATGCCTCTTCCACCACTCAACAATGTCAATGTTGGGATCCAAATCTTCCACATACTTGTGCAGTTTAGCACACCAGGAAACAGGAATTCAATCAATTCCGAGAAAAACCACCCATTATTCCCACTATTCTCACTCCAACCTATTAGTCAGGAAAATATTCTAGAATATTGTGGACAGCCCTAACAGCACTGCCCTGCCCTATGCACCACACCATTAAATGTTAATACTTATTATTCTCTGTACCTGCTGTACATAATATTATTGAACAATTAATACAATAGCTTCTGATCATGTTTCTGATTTCTTTGGCACTATTACAGCAATTCTGTTGATGCCTTCCACCTTCTAGAAGGAAAAAAAAAAAAAAAAAAAAAATCACATTACTGAGTTAAAACAGTGCAATTTAAAGGAAGGAATATGGTTTCTCTGGAGAAATACTAGCGCATTCTAATAATTCATGATAAACTTAGTAAAGTTGGTAAGGGGAAATTGGTAGCAGGCTATTATGCGTGCTTGCACCCTTACTTTCAATTCTACCGGTTCATCAGATGAAGGGGTCACTAGTGGCAAAGGGGCACACGTGAATGCCTCCACCTCTGGACTCATAAGTCGATTTGATTCTCCCTCACCATTCTCTGAGAAATCTAGGCATGATCTCTTGCTGGGATGAGAGTCAGATGATGAATTAGAAAACCGTCTCGGTGTGGCAGATTTCCTCCGAGAGCTTCCCCTAAGGTGGGTAGGATTGAACTCTTCAGGATCACAGGTTACTACAAATGCTGATGAATCCAATTGCTATAAACATATGATCAGAATCACACTTGATCTCTCTCTATAGCTGGCTGGTATTGGGAAAGTAACCTTGGGATATCATTATGTTTGTTATGATTTATGTGATGATCATGCACACTGGGACAAATGATGTAAAGATGTTGGATTATCCAACTGTCAGTGTACAACAATAGGCTCTTACGTTTTGCATAACTTCATTCTCTTCGTCGCTGTCTGTGGTAGATGGTGGGTCAGGGGGCCTGAGAGTCAAGCCCTCGGGTATAACTGAATCATCCATGAATGCAAATACTTCCTTTACTGCCTTCTAATAAGTAAAAATAGTTGAATTGCTCTATTTTGGATACCTTATGGTGGGACAAATTAAGAGGGGCATCCTCAATTTCATGGGGTAAAGTACATGAAATATACCTGAAATATTTTACTTTTACTCTTGGATTGAAACTTCTTCTTAAGTCCTTTATCATAATTTTCCACAGAACTAGGACTGACCCACTGCCTACAAAAGCAGACATATTAGGTTAAAATTTAAACCATAAGCTCTCAGATATTAGAACAGACAATAATAATAGAATCAACAAAAATATGTGCCCACTACAACACAATCATGGGTCTTTTCCTCCAAAGAACAAATCTTCTTCCTTCCCAGGGTTAACAGGGTTTGGGGTGGGTGAAGAGATCTGATTAAATTATGGTGACAGGCAATAGGATGCACATTCCCCTCCCTCCCTTCTATTTCCCTCACTTTCCTATCTACCCTCCCTCCCTCCCTCCCTTCTATTCCCCTCACTCTCCTATTCACCCTCCCTCCCTCCCCCTCACCCTCCTATCCACCCTCCCTCCCTCCTTTCTATTTCCCTCACTCTCCTATTCACCCTCCCTCCCTCCTTTCTATTTCCCTCGCCCTCCTATTCACCCTCCCTCCCTCCTTTCTATTTCCCTCACCCTCCTATTCACCCTCCCTCACTGTAAAACTAGAAAGCTCTGTCATTACATGTCATAAGTGCCAAAAAACCGCACTAGTATGTAAGTGGGTTTGGGAGGTTGCTTTAGCCAGACCGGTACAGTATCATCATGCACTGCATCAAATATCTGTATTGAGTAGACAATTATTATAATGAGTCCAGTACAAATTTTATTTTACCTTTGCTGGCCAAAAATTAAACCCCATGACCTTTGCCCATACTACATCACCTGGCTTTGGATCTCCCCATGTCCCAGTCTGTTTTGCTTTTCCCTTTCCACCCCTCCCTCTAGTTCTGCCTCCTCTTTTCTTCACTGCCTCACTTCTACGTTCTGTGTCTATTTTGAGAGAACATTCTTCACCAGATGACCCCTCCTCCACTGACATTCCTTCTTCTTTGTACGTAGTTAAGTCAGTGATCTGCTGGAGTCAACTGCATGAGGCCAGGAGATCTGGGTGGTTTCAAGAAAATATAAACAGCTCCAGGTGCTTCCAAAGTACGTGCTATCGAGCAGCTGGTGAGTGAAAGTGGGTTCACATACATACACTGCGTTGCTCCCACGGCCTGAAGACAGTCTATTCGGCTAGCTACTACCAACCTTTACACGTAGCTATCATGTCACAGAGGAAACTTTAAATTCTAATTAATGCGCAACTAACTAGCAGCAGCTCAAAATTATTGGTGAGAATTTAAAAAAAAAAATGGATGTGGCACAACTAATAGTTGAATAAAGGATTGTATATTGCATTACACAAAATAACTTATTACAAGAGTTTTCATTTGAATCCTAATCCTCCAATTCTATTGTTTTCCACACAGCTGCATACCCGTCATTAGAGCCACTACCACTGACAACTAGATCTATGTCTGTCAGTGCCATTGTCCGAATAAAATCATCATGTGCTGACAGGGTTTTGGGCATCTAAAAAGGTACAAAAGTGTATACACATAAGATTAGTGGTGGGGGAGATTCATAATATATTATTGAGATATGGAGCATATTGGTGACCCTGAAATGAGGACATCCTTATACTCTGACATGTCTAAACTACTTCATTACCCTATCATTTGTGAAATGAGGCTATCTCTCTAGTCCCCTTCCCCCCACCACACACAGAACAGCAAAACAACTAAACCAACATTCCTATTAATAATTTTAGGAACTTACCCCTTTACCCTTGGCATAATTCTTTGCATGGAAAATATAGATTTTTCCACTTTTAGTTCCACACCACATCTGCAAGGGAAGAGTATTCTAATGAAGCTCCATGACTCAAGGTTTCCATTAAAGAATAATTGGTATGCTAGTATTATAACATGTCTTACAGAGTTATGGACAGGGAGAATGATGGAAACTCTGCTGTCCAATTTACTATAGTGCATGACTTTCTCGTGTGTTCGTGGATTGAAGACAGCAATGAAGATGGAGTCCTCACTCTTGGGGATGGAATAGACGCTGCACCACACCTGCATATTAATTCATCTTTAAACCAGCACCATCCAAATCAGGTACATTTTATTTTGTGATCTTAATCATTGTCAGGGACCAGGCTACTCGGCAGAAGAGCGAGCAAATGAGCTGTTCAACATGGTCTTCGTGAACAGTATTTTAGGAGTAAAACAACTTTTTATAATTTAAACTGTTCTGTCTCTTTGTGTGTGCATTTCTCTTTTATATATGTTGTTGTAACTAAGTCTCCTATTGGTTAAATAAGTGTCCAGTAAGCTAAATGATTTACAACAATAAACATCTTATGAAACTATAGGCAATGACCAATGAGATTAATGATATATAGATACCTTAAGGTGATACAATAAAAAAAAAATAACAAAAGGATAACAATACTGATAACTGATATAATATAGTCTGCTGACTCACACTCTCACAATCATGATTAATAACTCACTCAGGCACTGGTAAACTTCACCACTCAGTTTACACAAAACAATCTCCATGTGAACTTTGAACTTTTCCAGTCTTACATTTAAGGTATTTTATGAGCACACAGGCACATGCTTAAGTACAGCTAGCACATACCCATATATAAGAATATATACGATCACATGCCCATACATGAACACACACACATTATGTGACTCCAACCCCCCCTTGTACAAGAAAATACATGTGTCCCTTGTACAAGAAAATATATGATCACAAGCCCATAAAGTACAGTGCTCAACCAAAACACACAGACCTCATCTTCATTGGAGATCGCTAGATGCTTTATATCCACTTGCCGCTTGGTGCCACAGGGGAAGAAAATTTCCTTCAACCTTGTACCTGATTCTCTGTCCATAACTGAGATACTACCTCTATTAGTGCCCACCCATATCTCATCCTGCCATAATGTGAAGCATGTACAAGTGGTATACTGAGAGACATCTGAAATGGGTACTTGCATCTGTAATTAAATATATTGTACACTTACAGTATTAATTGACAGCTAGCTCCCCCTAGAGCTGACATGTACCTCTGAATCTCTGATATACAGTGGAACCCCACACCCTGAAATCAGGACACTCTATTCTAACCCCCTGAAATTAGGACCTCTGTATATACAGTGGAACTCCACACCCTAAAATCAGGACACTCTATTCCAACTCCCTGAAATGAGGACACCTCTGTATATAGTGGAACCTCTCTATTCCAACCCCCTGAAATGAGGATGCCTCAGGACGTCCCAAATAAAAGCTTTGTGTAAATTAGAATTCTACCCCCAGAAATGATGCCACCCCTCTAATCAGGACACTTCAATTTTGCCCAAGGTGTCTGGAATATAGAGGTTCCACTGTACTATATAGATAGTCATTGGAATCAGAAAACTGAATAGAATTCTGTGTAGTCATAACTCTATCCAATAGTGATGAATAATGTGTCAGTGGTGGATAGACTTGCAGATTCCTGGTGTGAAGGTAGGCTTGATATCATTACCAGCTGGTTCAGACTTCATCTATTTAGAACACACAACACATGGGACACACAAAACACACACAACACATGTGGCACACAACACACAGGGCAGGGCACACAACACACATAACACATGGGACACACAGCACACAGGGCACAAAACAACACAACACATGGAGCACACAACACACACAATGCATAGAACATACAGAGCACACAACACACACAACACGTGGCACACAACACACAGGGCACATTCATCTGTTGTTATACAAACCTTGCTAACTCTCTTTCTTGTGACAGTATCCCATGCCAATAGGACCCCATTCAGCAGCAAAGACCACACCACTCTATATACACACACACAGAAATGGAGGTATTGTGCATGAGAAAATTCCAACTACAACCCTGCTACCTCTGTCTACAAATCCCTGGGAATACAGAAATACTTCATATTCTTACTGGCCATCTTGGCTGAGAGCCATGTCTCTGGGGACGTCTTCAAGAAAGGACAACTGTGATACATCTGAAATATAATCAAAGATGTCCATACACACTTCTTCTTTACCACAGTGCATACTTAGTAACACAACGATGAGAAAGTACATTAACTTACGACAGACTGTCTCTACATCCAGGATGTGAATATTCTTACTGAAGGATCCCACCCACACATGTTGATTCACAAGAAGCAAGCAAGACTGCACATAACAGATACATTTGTTTCAGAATGTCATGCCCACAGACTGACGGATGACAAGAAGTAACTTACTAGTCTGACGCTTCGACCATATTTAGATTCTGTTATCTTGATGTCACTCTCAAAGCACCTGGACTCGATGTCATAAACCTTAAGTCTTCCATTACCCTGTAGTTTGAAGGAGTAAATTATATTTCTAGCCAGACAGCTGTGGGCTGGTTAGTCATATTTTTATGTGGGCAAAATATGGCCAGGCTTGCCACTGTAAAGTGGTCACATAACATAAGTCTGATTATTTTGGGGACAGTCTTTAACTAATCTCACTATTATGATTTTAATTCAAGTTTAATATATTTTCACCATTTTTTTTCATGGTCAGTGGCCAATAGTGAATATAGCAAAAATAAACTGAGAGCAAAATTAATCAGATCTGATGTAGCTTACCAGACCAATCCAAAGTTTTCCCTGGCAGTCCTCATCATCCACTGAAATAATAAACTACAGATAACAATTCTATGTGTAAATCTCTATTCTATCTCACTGGATGAGGGGATGTATAGGAGCGATTCTACTGTCTGCTTGTCTGTCTCGTGAAGACAGGGGTTTATCCTATATTGCAGGGCTTCCACTGTGATTGGACTGACTTCAGATGCATCTTTAGATTGGAAACTCAACAGTTTCTGGACAAGAATAATGGCCCATTTATTGGCAGGTCAGATCATTACAGAATCTGTCACACACACAGAGCACCCGAGTTCACACTGCACACACACACACACACAGCACCCGAGTTCACACACACACACACACACACATTCATTGATTCAAACTATATTTAACCACACCCACCCACACTACGTACCAGAACTTTCTTAGTTCGTTGGGCATAATTACACTGGTCTATCAAGCCACTCTGGTTGATGGCATTCAGAAGGATAACATGATCTTGTGCAGTCTCCATAACACAAGGATCTTTCTTTCCTGAGTATAATGAATAGGAAGTATTCTCTCTAATACAACATCAATCTAAGTTATGACACACACACACACACACACTGTCCGAACTGAACTGAAAAGTTATCTGATGAGAAAATCCTATGAAAATGATTTTATAGCATGTCCCTTGAAACTTGGCTTACATGGATGTATGATGCATGTGCACATGCATGTATGACACGTGCACATGGATGTATGATACATGAGCCTTACATGCATGCACATGTACAGCATATATGTGTGTTATGTGAATACTTCCATCAGATCAGACAGTTTGGTACCATGATGACCACTAAATCTTACTTTGTGCGAGTTGCCAGCCAGAGAGCATCTCCACTAACATATGATACCAGTTCTCTCTGTCAAGATAATGTTGGAAGGCCATGTAGAAGTCCTGTAGGAACAATGGAAAAGGAAGGTAAGGGAAGGGTAAGGGAAGGGTAAGGGAAGGGTAAGGGAAGGGAGAGGCAAGAAGGGGAGGAGACAAGTAGGGGGAGGGACAAGTAGGGGGAGGGAAGTAGGGGGAGGGATAAGGTAGGGGAGGGGACAAGTAGGGGGAGGGATAAGGTAGGGGAGGGACAAGTAGGGGGAGGGGTAAGGTAGGGGAAGGGTAAGGTAGGGGAGGGAACAAGTAGGGGGAGGGGTAAGGTAGGGGAGGGGACAAGTAGGGGGAGGGGTAAGGTAGGGGAGGGGAATCAATCTATATAATTCTAACAACGAAATTTGTGTATAATATTCTGTTCAACTGGATGCACAATTCAAAAGGGGATTTTTTGCCCTCCCCCCTCCTCCCATTCTCCTCTCCATGTATTATAATATAGATCACAACACCTGAGGCTTCTTCCTTTCTGTCCTCTGTTTCCCTAACAACTCAATCCTAATGCCAGGGTTCTTGGCACCAATGAAAGTGGTAGAGTAGCTAAAATTCTCAAACCTCATGGGTACACTGAACTCAGCCATGACATGAGTGGTAAAGCCTGTGACTGCAAGTAACCTGACCAATGGACAAGAAGGAATACATGATGACTGCTAAAAGGAAGACTGGAGTCCTGGGGATACTCCTAAACCACCAAACCCCTGAATTATGGATTTATCTCTGAAGTGAGACCACCCCTCAAGTCAGGATAGTTTCACTGCATGTATATGGGGTACCCACTATAGGTAGAGGAATTCCATCATTCCACTGACCATAGAGAGGTCTCATTATCACACTATCCACACATAAGGTACCTGTATGTGGTCAGAACTAAGGTACTCTGTGAGCCAAAGTTGGTCCTGACAAAATTAGCAACAGCTAGCACTCGTTCAGCGACTCTGTGTCCCTTCTCTGCCTTGCCTAGAGTAACATTTGGCAAGTCAACTCGATCATTCTCCTCTTGAACCTGTTGTTGTTGTTGTAGGAACATAAAGACAACAACAACAAAACGATGCATAGATAAAAAAAAGTTGTCAAAAGTTCTTTAAAAAACCTACCAATTTCCAAGCTTCATAGAAAGTCTTGAACGTCTCAGGATAAATAACTGGAGGACGTAAATAGAGAGTGAACATGACAGGAAGGGAGGTAAGAAAGGGAGGTGAGGGAGAGGGAAGTAAGGAAGTAAGGGAGGGGAGAAGTGGGAGGAAGGAGGCAGGTGGGAGGAAGTGAGAGGTGAGGAAAGAAGGTAACGAAGGGAAGAAGGTGTGAGAGAGGTTTCTTTTCTCACCTGTTGTTCTCTCTTGTGATAGGACAGTGTGAAGATTACTGGCTGACTCAGCATCTGAAGCTATGGCATTCTGGTTGACTATCTTTTGAAAGTCTGTGAGATCTGAAATATATTACACACCCTCTTACAAAATATCTTGCATCATCATTATATTACTGCAGTATGTTTGGAAAGGATCATCATGGACAAAAGTCATTAAGAGAACATAATTATGTATACATAATAACTTGACTCCTTAGTGATCCGTGAGCCCCAATTATAGTGATCCGTGAGCCCCAATTATAGTGATCCGTGAGCCTCAATTATAGTGATCCGTGAACCCCAATTATAGTGATCCGTGAGCCCCAATTATAGTGATCCGTGAGCCCCAATTATAGTGATCTGTGAACCCCAATTATAGTGATCCGTGAACCCCAATTATAGTGATCCGTGAGCCCCAATTATAGTGATCCGTGAGCCCCAATTATAGTGATCCATGAACCCCAATTATAGTGATCCGTGAGCCCCAATTATAGTGATCCGTGAGCCCCAATTATAGTGATCCGTGAGCCCCAATTATAGTGATCCATGAACCCCAATTATAGTGATCCGTGAGCCCCAATTATAGTGATCTGTGAGCCCCAATTATAGTGATCCATGACTAGCACTAGTCAGTGTACTGTCTATATACAGTGGAACCTCACTTAATGGGACCAGCACTAGTCAGTGTACTCAGTGGAACCTCAGTTAATGGGACCAGCACTAGTCAGTGGAAGTCAACTGTCTGTATTATGTGAAGCAGTGTTCTATAGCAAAATGACAACGAATATCATTAACTTGGAGGTAGGTTTGCATAAGCGAGATTCCACTGCTATCATGACTAATCCCCAAGAGATGTGCATAAATTCCAACTTACTTATTGGTTTCTTGGGCAATGTTTTCCCAAAGTGTCTACTAAAGGAAAGAAAGAGATAGAAAGGTAATTCTACCACATACCCCTGTCGTAGGTAAATATTATATGAGGTAATGTACACATGGCCAACTCGGCCTAATCTTAACCCTTTAGCTGCTGCATTGGTGGCTCACTTAACCCATGACCTTACCTCACATCAGGAGGATTCAGTGTCTTTCTTCTGTTAATGGAGAGGAACTTGAAGTGCGAGTTGTCTTGCATATCTGCCTTTTCTTTGACAGACAGAAAATTTGATAATACCTGTAGAGACCTGGAGAAGAAGATTGTAAGGAGGTGGAGAGGGAAGAAGGGAGGTGGAGGGGGTAGGAGGGAGGTGGAGAGGGGGGGGGGGAGGGAGGTGGAAGGTGGAGGGGGTAGGAGAGAGACAGTAAAGGAATAATGATTACTTGGTACACTTACTTGTGATGTGGGACTAAATTGACTTCCAGTCTTTGTAATGTATCATAGAAATCATCCAGAGCTCTAACAAACTCTCTCTTACAGAGGAGGTAGTACCCACGTAGAGACACACACTGTGCCTCCACTGCCTTGTTCTGGAGAGGAACACAGAAACACATGATTATGCACACACTGTGCGCCTTGTTCAGAGAGGCATGATTTAATGCTATAACATGATTTCCCCCTGCACATAGATAATTTGAAAGTAGCTCACATCAAAATTGGTTGATGCAAACTCATGTGACTGGTAACACTACATATACTCCATGACACTCACCCTCTGTAGTTCATCTAAAGTCTCTATCACATTATCCAGAAATGCTTCTCTTCCTTTGAAGTTTGCTCCCAGTGCAGGAAGTTCCATCCTAGTGGATTCTGGAGCATTCACAGCACCACAAGACATCATGTTTACCGGAGACACTCTGTGGAAACCTGCCTCATCCAGACTACCAATAAAACTAGAACTATAGGGGAAGATGAGAACATATTAAAGAGACTGGGTGAACAGCATAAGCACAAAACCACTAGAAGAAATTAGAAGAAGAAAGTTTCCTAGTTAAGATAGTGGGTCCCTATGCCACCAGCTGACATTTCCCTTGGATGTGTGGGTGGTGGTGTAGTCTCAAATGCTTTGATGTGGGTATGGGGTGGGGTCTCAAATGCTTTGATGTGGTCTGAAACACCGAATATGAACGACCTCATGACCACACATTTACCTAAATGATATGGATGCCTGGACACTAGACTTTCTTAAAGAGTTCCCCATCCAATTAACGACAGCTGTACTTCGATGTGAAAAACGATGCAGATAACTCTCTTCAATCTCGTTGGTGTGTCCATATCTACGCTCTTCCCTCTCAAGACGAATAGCTAGCAAGTTGAAATCACTTTGAGTTCTTTGTCTGAAAAACATTTATTTATTTATTTATTTATTTATTTATTTATTTATTTATTTATTTATTTATTTATTTATTTATTTATTTATTTATTACTATCTACATTAGCTGTTACTGGTATTAACTAGCTAATGACCATCAAAATGGTGGCTAGTGATATGACATGGGATCTTACTTTTGGCTCTGGTAAAAAGCAGTGAAGGTATCAGTACATTCAGTCTGTCTGTAAAATTCCTGTTCATTTGGTTCCATCTCTTTTATTGCTTCTTCGTATTTTATACGACTCTGAATCAGCTGTTTAATGACTTTACTGAAAGGAAAACAAGAAGAAATCAAATCCAGTATGCACGCACACACACAAACAACACACACACACACACAACACACACACAGTGATCTAGGTGTCATGTGGAGGGAGACATCTCCAGTACACACACACAATTAAAGGCTGACCAACTCACTGAAACAGTCTAACCATCAGCTCCAAAAACACTGCACAGAAGAATACACTATTGAGTATTATGTTACAATAGAATCCTTTATACACATACACTTAGCAAGAACGTCGTCCACACCTCTTTCAAACTCTTCACGCTCCTTTTGCTTACTGCTGGAGGACATAGGAGAGAGCTTCTGCATGGCCTCTATCTCATAAATATTCCTTTGAAGCATAGAGTATCTGGAGAGGGAGTAACCCACGTACACGTACATACATGGTGACATGTTGTAAAGATTTACATACTTTGTTTTGAAGATCTCTACAGCTGCTCTGGGCAAAGGAGGAAGGCGTTCGGAGTCATCTTGAAGTTTGACTGTCACCTTGTCATTGTCTAGCTCGACTATTATAGCATTTTCAATCTATTAATAATAATAATAATAATAATAATAATAATAATAATAATAATAATAATAATAATAATAATAATAATAATAATAATAATAATAATTATTATTATTATTATTATTATTATTATTATTATTATTATTTTATTAATAAAATTATTATTCAGTGATGTCTTACTCTATTTTATATGCCCCTCTATTAAAAATACACTTCTATTGTATAACTTCTATAATAATATTATGTACTCCTATTCTATATAACATGCCCTTCTTCTATTAACAGACACTTCTACTGTATAACATAATTAACATGCTCCTCTGTTTATAATTATACCTCTTCACCATTCATAAACAGTTTTTTCTCACTCACACACCACTCATAAGCTATCCCTTCCTCATATTACCCTGCGTCTCTCTATCTTCCACTCACTCTTTCAAACTCTGGTTCAAACATGAGACTCGTATGAATGCCAATGATGGTGGCCACTGGAGCATCAAGGATCTCTAATAGTGAATAAGGGAGAATAGGTACCACAGCATGCCGCCACACAAATGGAGAGATGTAGCTGAGGAAGGACTGGATGACATAGGTGAGCATCGGATACAAGGAGGAGATGAAGAGAACATTTTTCCCAGTTAGTAGAGCACTCATAACTTGTAATACATTGTCCACACTTAGACACATGAAAGGATAGTTGAAACGAATGTCTAGGTACTGATCTAAGGGAGGAAACATTATGGTGCAGTATGGTGCAGTATTATGCAGCATTGCGCAATATTGTGCAATTATTGTGCAGTATTGTTTAGTAGTATGGTGTAGTATTGTTCGGTATGGTGCAGTAATATTGTGGGCAGTATGGTGCAGTATGATGCCGTATTGCGTAGTATTGTTGTGCAGTACAGTGCAGCATCTGGTTCAGTGCAGTAGCTACAGTGCAGTGCAGTATGGTGCTGTGATACAGTGCAATTTAATTCAGTACATATGTTACACTGCATTATAGTAGAGATTAATGTAATGTAGCTGCTGACTGACTACACTTTATTGGGAAAGAACAGACCTGGATGTGGAGGGCAGTGACTTAAACCAGCTGCACTTGTCCCACAGAGTCCAAGTCCTCCTCTAGGAGGTCTGATAACAGTGTTGGATTGAAACCCAGGGAGCTCACACTCCTGCAGAACATCAGGATAATTAACATGGAGAGGTTCCTCATTTCTGAACAGAAGTGACAACATTTAATGTCACAGAGTGTTCAAAAATGTATATTGTAGTACAAAAGTGAGTGGTAATATATTCTCATAAAGGGATATTAATGTAAGACAGAGTTGTATATTATGAAGTGGTGTGTGTTAATTACTCTTATGACCATCCACTTTTGGTCAAAGTACTCAACTCATGCACATGATTACCGTGGCTGTTAGTTTTCAGTATACAATAATTTAGTGTCTATGCAACAAATTGTTTTTGGTTTCATGCCTTTGCTTCACTCTGTACAGTTACTTCACTCTGTATAGTAAGTGAAGAAGCATGCAGCATCAAGTTATAGAATCCATTTCGGTTGTAGAATTTTTACAATGAGACATTTTATATTGTGCTTATGTCTGTTGTTTAAATTAAAGGCATCACAGCTTTTACAACACCTTAAAAAAAATACCCCCATTAATACCCCCATTACAATTAAAATAACAATAACATCTCACTAGAGATAGGGAACCAGGAGGAGGGGCTGGTATCATAAATATCCTCTCACAGAACTCCCTTACAACCTCCCAGAATTCCTTGTCCTCTGCTTCATTCACCAAATTTGAATGAAACCTGCACAAAAAGTAGCAAACCATAATATCAAGACTTTTATGACAAGATATGCTCAAAAAAAAAAAAAAAAATATCTTAGTGAGCCCATATAACTTGAGGTGGTAGAACCAGAAACTTAATAACTATGAATATGGTTAGGTACATAACCAGAACGGGGGCCCAGGGGTTAGTATAATTCTATCTGAGCTGACTACTTAAAACCATGCCAACTGTATGGTAGGAAGGATAGCTCACCCAGAAAGTGCATCCTTCATGAACTGGAAGGAAGGTCTCTTTGAGATCAGGACCAGGCAAGTAGGTAAGTATACCAGCTTCTGCCTAGACACAGATGATGGCACAGCAACAGGAGACCAAGGAGTTAATGAGTAATAGCAACAGGAGCTATTTGGTCTTGAGATGAAAAACGGCCTGGTGAAGCGGAGAAAACTGGCAAAGGTACGTTCTCCCGTGATATTGGTGAGTAGTATAGGTATGATTGAGGGGGGGAGGTCGTCAATGTTATTGTACATGCGTGGCCCCTCAGAGAGAGTAGTAGTGCCAGAAAAAAAGGAGGATGAGGACGAGGGAGTCTGAGGTGTGCTGATGGGTGAGTTCAAGGTGCCCTTATTCTTTCCCTCTACATGAATGGAATTACTATATCTACTGGGATAGAATTAGAAAACCCACAGGAAAAATCTACTCAAAAACTTGATAGTTTCACACTATAAAAAGAAAAATAGGAACCATATCAGTCCACCAAAAGAAGAGATGAAGGCAAACAGTTCACACAATGTTACAGAGCTCAGTATCCATCATATCAAGCATACTCGTCATACAAGCCTATTCTAGAAGTACTGTATACCCTGAACACTCATAACTACAGCACTCACCAGGGAAAATGAAGAAATGCATAGTCTCAATAGTCTCCCAGCTTAAACCAAAATCTTCAACTTGGAACTTCTTTTTGTGTTTGGAAGGGAGGGGAGAACCGAATGCATCATCTCGGACTGGTGATGAGAAATCACATGCTGAAGAGTCACCGTTAGTGCTGTCTGCTGATCGTTCAGGATAAACCTGTCCTGGAGTGATGATCTGGAGGAAGTGAAGCTTCAGCTCACGTTGGGAGATAGCATCAAAATTTGTATCCACGACCTGAGGAAGAGTTGAGTAAAGATTTGAGTAAATGATGCACAGTAGCTACATGTATGGCTAGCTACTTGATTACAGTATGGTGGTAATATTGGGGTGGGGAAAGTTGACTAGTTATCACCCAAACATATTGGACCACACCCTCATCTCACTGCTTCAGCCCCACCCACCTCAAACCCCACCTTTATCCCTTGCCTTCTCCAAAAAAACCCTGCACTCTCCCCCAACCCAATGCACATCTTGTCTAACCTCTCCCTCCACTTCCAGTTCTCTGCTGCAGGTCTCATCAAAGCCAAAAACCAGAGCAGCATCCACCATTCCATTCAGGAGTGGGATAGTCCGGAGAGTATTCAATTTGTACTCATCAGACATGATGCATGTAAATTCACAGACAGGAAACTCTGACTTACATTGGTTAATTAAACAATGTTTCTCTGTGTAACTACACCAGTTACTACAGGTGCTCTGGATTCAGAATAATCTGCATAATGTACACACAGACATTGAACATTGGTGCTAGATACAAGTAGATCATTCACTTTTTGTGACAGAGGAAGAATTCTGCACAATCAAACACTCAAAGCAGAGGATATTAAGATATTAACAAGGCAAAATAGAGCATGTAGTGGAAACTTGTGTATCTGCATATCTTATAGAAAATCAACTTTGTCCCCAAAGATTTCCCCATGGCAATGACAGTGAACAATGCACACCATGCTTTGAGACAAGTGAGCTGGCCTTGTGAGACTATACTGGTTACAATAAAAGGAGATAGCTAATCTGTTCATTATAGCTAGTGACTGCAGTCCAAAATAGAACACAATTATTATTACTTTCACAGTTTAACCTGATCAATTCCTTGATAACGCTGAAAACCTGCTCCTTTTGGTGAGATCAGAACTATTATACTACTTCAGTTATTCACTCCAGCCTATTCTAGCTCAGGGTCGCCTCTCCGCACGTACGTCCAGCCTTCATAAAGTTCTCACTGGGCCACTCCTACCTTTTAATTAGTAAAAGTAGTGCATTATTTAGAGTGTGAAGAGACTGACTCACTCTATTCTTATTATAATGGATAGTCCACCTTCTGAAGTGAGACCGTGTGTAACTGTACTGTATTTTGATGATAGTACTTTGTATTGCAGAACCAGCCTTGTCCACTACAGTTCTACAACTTCAGTCAGTTGAATCACAAACAAGTGTGGAGTTATTTTTATATATAGTAGCCAGTTAGCTGTATAGCTTCAGGTTTTGGGTCGTGGTAAGGGGAAAAGAATGTTAGTGTCTAGGGTAGGATTCAATCATGCCAAAAATAGCTAGGTGTAGAGAAACAGTAAATACTGTTAGACTCCCAGCAATAAAACTTTATCCTGCCATGCCATTTTTGGCCACACCTCCAAATACCTCTCTGTAGTTACAAGCACCTCATACTAAAATTAGCTGAAACTAGTGACTATAGGTGGAACCCCACATCATTTTCCCTGGATAGCCCCCAGATGGAGGTGTGGCTGTTATGTTATCCTAATAATAAACATCACTGCACCTGGCTAAATACCTTCAACTGCTGGCGGCTCTTAAATTAGGGTATGGCTTATTGTTTAACGGCTAAAAGAGTTTTAATCTGCAATGTCTCCAGTGTCTAGCCAATTGGGACTTTATGGTAACCAATTTTTATCTCTTTTCTCCTCTGCACAGCACTGTCCAATGTACTCTACCATTGTAGAACATGAAGGTACATATATATAACATTATAGAAGTCCCACTGCATTACCACCATGTTTATTATACATGATACAGAGCAAGGTATTGCAGTTGAAGATTTGGATGGCCTTGAGAGTGAGTTCATGGCACTTCAGCACAGTGTACAAAAGTAAATACTCCGTGTACTGGGATGTGTCCAGCTGCATATGATGTATTATCTAATTTTTATCACAGTCGAATCAATTTGTTGGAGTCAGAATTAACAGTGCTGGACAGTTGGCAGGTCAAGAGAGAATATAGGAAGTTAGTTTTCACTGTTCTTTTGATGTAAAATTGTCATACCTGCCAGGGGAGGGGGGAGGTGGGGTGGGGTAGGGGGAGTGGTGAAGGATGTATTACTTGATGATATGTACCAGTGATGTTCCTCAATTTAGGGGGTCCAATATTATTGCAGACCCAGCTTCACCCAACCCCCTGCCAAGAAACAGAGACAGGATGGAGGAGAGAGACTCAAGAAAGTAAAGAATTCTAAACAGTCGTCACTAGACTCTAAATTGGGCAAAGAACCAGGACAGCAAGATATCTCCTTACACAAGGTTAAAGGGGACACTCCTGATCGTTTCTGGGCTTCAGTAGAACCTTATTGTGCTGATATTATGGACTCTGACCTTCACATACTCCAGGAGGGAATAAGGAGTGTAAGTGATTGATGGGTGTGGTGAGTGAATATTGGGTGTGGTCTGTATAGTACGTGATCACATGATCTGAGAGTGATGTTAAATTATACCTCTGTACAGTATGAGAAAAGGGAGGAGCTTTTCACTATCCCTGCTCTGGGACAGCACTACTCTCGTAGGTGGGCGGTTGAAGATCTTCATGAGGAGCAGAGTGAATCCCTTCGTCTAAACCAGATGGCCGACCCCCTCTCTCTCCCAGACAAGCCAGGAGAAGACAAGGACAACTTTGGTGGGTTGGATAGCAATACTATTATGACCAGTTGCCTCTATTATAATCCCCTCTCTATTACAGCTACCTCTATTATAATCCCCTCTCTATTACAGCTACCTCTATTATAATCTCTAGTGATATCAATGTTGATGTAGATACTATTCTGAAAGATGCTGAGTCAGTTCATCAAAAGGAAAGGAAACCACAACATGGTCCCCTGACAGAGAGGTTAATAGCAGTAAGTGATCCACATGTTGTTTGCACTTTCCATGTCAACCAACTACGAGTTAATGTTGTTGTTGTTGTTTTCAACAGGCATTTCTTGAGGATCCTGTCTCGGGTGGTTGTAAACCCACTAAATCCCATGGTCCTAAGATGAACATCCCTCCTTTGGCTGGTCCTCAGATGGACACCCTCGAGGAGAGGATTAAGAAGGAACTAGTACTCCTTGGTCTCTATGAACCACCAGATGTAAGCAGTTTACGTGTGTGTGCAGTGTGTGTGTGTAGTGTGTGTGTGCAGTGTGTGTGCAGTGTGTGTAGTATGTGTGTGTGTGCAGTGTGTGTGTGTGTGTGTATATTGTATTATGTCTATAGCCAATGAATGAAGATAGGGATGACAAGAGTGAAGATGATGAAATACTAGTGGAGTTGATGAAGAAGCAGGCTGAGCTCTTTTCTATAGTAAGTACATCATTGCTTACATATACAGTGTAACCCAGTGAACCATCCCTGACTCCAGCCTGAGATTAAATTAAGCAGCTCCATATTGAAAGTTAGTTTCTAGGGAAAGTTTGAGTAAACCTAGTGGTTTTGTTTCTGGGAGAAATTGAGTGTACTTAGGGGTGGCATGAGTTTCTGTATTCCCAGTCATGTTACATGTACAGCCAGTTTATCTGGGCCAGTCATGTTTGTATTGTTACAGCCAGTTTATCTGGGCCAGTCATGTTAGTACTGTTATAGCCAGCAGTTTATCTGACCACTGCCAGTATATGTGACTAAAATGAGTGGCGGAGCAAGTACTAGGTGTGGTCTAGGCAAATTGGAGTTGCAATATGTACCACTCTTAGAAATGCAGTATTGTTTCTGTGACAGCAACAAGGTCTTATCAGAGATTGTGCAATGCCATTCTTCAACACATGGCAGAAGGGCATTGTTCTGCCTTCCAATATGACACTCAAGAATTACAGTGGAAACCCCTCTATTCCAACTCCTCTATTTCAACCAACTTAACCCCTCTATTCCAACTCCTCTATTCCGACTCCTCTATTTCAACCAACTTAACCCCTCTATTCCAACTCCTCTATTCCAACTCCTCTATTTCAACCAACTTAACCCCTCTTTTACACTCCTCTATTATTTCAACCCCTCTATTCCAGTCCCCCCCCCCCCCCCCCCCCCCCCCGAAACAAGGGCACCCCTGTATTAATTAAGGACAGTTTTCTAAACTTTACTCCCTGAAGTGAGGCCGCCACTCTAATCAGGGCACTGTCTGGAATGGAGTAATAATCATCATTATTATTCCATAGATGGATTACAACCGTGAGCAACGTGAAATACTTCTCTCTCTGGCCAAGGCTGAGATGAAGAGACAAGAAGCTAGGGCAGAAATTAAGTTGGTGAGTGAAAACCTGATCCTGTATATATGGTTGAGAGAATGGAGCTACCCTTTATCAAAATGAAATGGTTTAGAGACAGGTTTATTACACACCTTTGGCAGGAAATGTTTCAGTGCAGTGAAACCTCAAAAACCTGACCATAGAGACCACTATCTATAGGGCTCACTGTATAAACAGTTTGATCTGGAGAGGCTGTTTGGATATTTGTTACATTATGTCCATTAGGTTGATGATGAGGTTTTGGAGTGGCTGAGGAAGGTGAATACTAGCAAACAGAAGAGGAAAAGTCTTGCAAGGAAGGAGAGAGAGACTATATGGAAGCTACTAGAGACAAGAGATAGTTTGATACAGAGACTAGACTGAACTGGAGAGCACAGTATGGTAGTCCACCTTCATGCTGATAATACCACCAAAATCTTGTCAGTACTGAAGTTAGAACAAAATCTTAATATTGATCACGTAATCACAGGGGGAAAATACTCTATGTTCAGATTCTTTTCTTTCTCTACATGGTACATAGAACTGTTTGTTTAAATCTTTCGAAGAGTGACAAGTATCTCTTCCTCTGGTTCTGTGACTAATCCATACACTTTAGTCACCTCCTGACTGCCCACAGGGAAAACCTCAAAACTGTAGGGAAATAGAGCTGTGTGTAATAATTAGAATAGAGTTGCGTGTAGAATAGAGCTATGTGTAATTATTAGAATAGAGTTGTGTGTAGAAGAGTCTCTGGTGTAGTTTCATTCAACATGCACTTTGTAAAAGACACTCACCTTTGGAGCAAGACAGCCAAAAAGATAGACACTTCAAAGTAGGAGAAGAGATGGCCAGGACATTTTCTACGACTATGTACACCAAATGGACAAAACTCATTCCCTCTCTTCCCATGAGGACCATTAACAGCAAACCTATCAGGGTCCCACCTGGACAGAGTGGTATTTTCACACCCTCATCAACACAAGTTATCTCAATACCTCTCTTCCTCTTCCCACTGCGTGGTGTTCTTCAAGGCAACACCCAGAGCCATGATGATGGGAGTGTTGGCTGGGATATGATAACCACACACCACTATGTCCTGGTCACTGTACCGGGCTGCCCATGGAGCGAGAGTACTCAAGCGAAGTGTCTCGTCAAGTACTTGTCTCATGAAACTGTAATATTACATTGAATGAAGGAAATGCAACCAAAAATTAAACTTTGACAGTTAGAACTGGAAGTATCATTAAGATTCTACTGTACTGGAAGTATTCACCTATACTACAGATAACTCACGTATCAACTTTATGAGTAACTCTGTGAGCATAGTCCTTCAACTTATCTCCACATTCTCCACCCAATTCCTTCTGAAGCTCCTCTCGAAGCCTGTCCTGAGAGGTGGGGTTAATAGCCAGGTACCACAGCAACCATGTCATCAGATAGCCAGAGGTGTGAAACCCACCCACCATGAAGCTGATTACGTCAGCAATTATCTGAAGATTTTGGTATATGGTAAGTGGTCATCAAAAGTACATACTCAATAAGGTAGAAATCTATATTATATTATGGCAAACATGTGATCTACTTCACAAGTCATATGATCATAATGTGCTCCAACCCCCCATCTTGATCTTGTCATCTCACCTTGTCTTCAGTGGAATAGTTCTGAAGCAAAGATTCAATGAAAGGCAGTTCCTCCACCTGGGGATTACCCTCCCGTCTAGAACGTATGATCCTTGACACTATATCAACCATTATCTGTTTGTTTTCTTCAAACTTTACCACCCTTTCATCCCCTTCCTCTCGTTCTCCATGGACAATTCGTTCCTAAAAGTAATTATACACTCCTGACTATCTCAAATGGTACAAGAAGACCCGACACTGTTGCTATGGATGCTTCCCTCTGTTCCTATAAGCAATTATACACTCCTGACTATCTCAAATGGTACAAGAAGACCCGACACTGTTGCTATGGATGCTTCCCTCTGTTCCTATAAGCAATTATACACTCCTGACTATCTCAAATAGTTCAAGAAGACCAGACACTGTTGCTATGGGTGCTTCCATTTGATGATGTAGATGCCTTGATGTGGTATGAAATTCTAATGAAATACTATTACACTGGGAGCATTACAAGAAAACATGACTATTCCTATTACCCCATAGCAAAGTCTTCCAAGCTCTTCTCCTAGTGACAGAGACTCCCTGCCAAACACAAGGAGACCACCAATCTCCCTCACAAGGCCCACATACTCAGCAAATCACTGAGATTACAATATTAACTTCCTTCTGGTGTACCTCCATTTCTTTCCAACAATTGTGGTAGGCAGTAGACAATTGATCCAATTCATTCTGATCCTCAAAGACGTCTCCAAGGCATGTTCGGACAACCCCTTTGATAGTCATGGGGAAAATCTCCTTCATTAAGGATACCTCTGTTGAAGAGGAGTAACTCAACCACTTTGACTCTGTCTCCTGCAGACAATAGAGCACATCCTAGTGGAAACACGCACACACCCCATAAGAATCACATGCTAGGACTGGTGACATGGGATACAGTTAGAGCATGAATTGTCACCATGTATCATTAGAGCACTGCTTATAGGGACTACTCTACTATAGAGAGAGTACTAATTCATCAGAGCATTAGGAGTCACATGTTTTGCCATCAGAGCACTGGTTACAAAATTAATACACTCAAAAAGATAAGGTCATGTTTGAACAGAAAAAGTTACATATTAACATGAGGTGGTAGTCATTATGATTGGATTACTGCCAAGATGGGTTGTTCAGTGGGTTAGAATTCACACAAGATTTTTCACATGGGGGGAGGAATTGAAGCACAATATGTGTAAACAGTGTTATCTTATAGAGTAACAGTTTTCTTCCCCATGAAAACCTCACATGAACAGTGAATCTGAGCCAACATCTGTTAAGGATGAAGATAAACTTATCTCAAATTCCTCACTTGAGCGATATTGAGAAAGTGAGGAAAGTAGGACTTTAAGTCTTCTCCTCTGAGAGTCTTATAGAGACATTTCTGCCTCATGTCCCACTCGTCATCATTAGCATACTGGATACTCTCAGATCCAATAAGGGGCTCGAAACCCTTGAAGAGTAGCACTAATAAAGATAAAGTCATTTCAAATCATCTCCCCCATGTCATCCTGATCCACTTCACCACCATCCCTAGTATTCTTATACCCCATGTCATCCTGATCCACTTCACCACCATCCCTTGTATTCTTATACCCCATGTCATCCTGATCCACTTCACCACCATCCCTAGTATTTTTATAGGTAGAACACTGGGAATGTATACACACTATTACAATAGATTTAATGTCCCATACAAGATTACTGACCCTCCATTCACTGGATTACTGATAGGACTACTGACCAGGATTACTGATGGGACTACTGACCAGATTACTGACAGGACTACTGACCCTCCATTCACAGGATTACTGACAGGACTACTGACCCTCCACAGTACCTGGTCTGTTTACCAATACCACTAGTTCCTTGAAGAACTGAGGGCTACACACACTAATGACGTGGGTCTTCCCCCACCAGAAGGCAGTCACAGGAACTTTCCCATTCTCATGGAGATGTAACAAGTATTGGTGCAGACTGCCATGACGAGACAGCTCCCCAAGATCACCTATTCTGAGGGAAGACAAGACAGTTATTATAGTTTGACGTATAGACTATCACATACTCAGGATCAGAGGGTGGGGTATTCCATCTTGGTATCAATACCTCCTTCTTTGATTTTAAGGTGTCTCCACCTGAGTTCTGTATGAGATAAAATAATGATTACAGAGGTTTCCTCTTAAAGATGTTCTCTTTGTGCAAGATGCTTCTTTCTCTTTTTAAGAAGAGAAAGAATCTGGGCCAATTCACATGGACCATGGCCAATAGGATATCAGTTTATGTTAAGTCCAGGAACAAAAATATACTGGTCCTGCAGAACTGATTGTCCATGTGGGTTTCTTTCCCTTCTTTGCTATTTTAGGCAGACTTTACATAGCTTGATAGCTAACTATTCAGCCATACATTGTCCTTCAGCAAGAAAAATAGGATAATTAGCAGGCCAATTATCGCAGTGGCTGCAAATATAACGAAATCCAACATCTCCTCAGTACACCAGTCACCAGATCAACAGTGAGTACAGCAACAGAGAGTTAGAGAGATCAGACAGATTCCCAGTATTGCGTCTGCGCAGTATAGCAAGTCACACATGGTCCCCCGCCCAACCTCTCCACCCCCACCCCCTGGTCTAATAAAATAGGCTAAAATGACCCCGCACCTGCCAAACTTAAGTACCACGTGGATTTTACCTGAATAGATTGTATTATT
The DNA here is from genome assembly GCA_964016965.1 of Diacarnus erythraeanus. Classification (NCBI taxonomy): domain Eukaryota; kingdom Metazoa; phylum Porifera; class Demospongiae; order Poecilosclerida; family Podospongiidae; genus Diacarnus; species Diacarnus erythraeanus. The sequence continues at coordinate 1,017,482 of OZ024679.1, read as the reverse complement.
TTATGTGACCGACAAGGAAGAGGGGTTGGTGAAGTAATCCGGCGCCATGGTGAGTTTATAGTGCCATCCGTTGTAACTAGTGTTTTAGAATCTTACAATAATTTCTCATTTTTATGGCCACTGTTGAGTTAGTTTGCGAAACCTCCTGGTAATGGTATTTTTCGGGAGTTTTTCTCAATAAACCACTGGGAGGTGTAGATAAGAAATCAGTTGTAAATTATTCTTTATTTCAATGCACACACACTCCAAACACAGGTTAACTTCACTATAGAACAGGTGAGACACATGTTAGTCATCTCATTCACTATACTGTTACTGAAGCTGTAACAAGGTCTCAAAGGCAGCTCTCTTTGGCACTATAACTGAAGGGTCTGGTGACGACTGGATATAGTTTGTATTGGACTGCTCACATTCCAAGAAAGTCCAAAAATTATGAAACAAGATCATCAGATCCTTCCCATTGTTGAAGGGCGCCTGTCTTGAGACTAGTCAAGTCTTGTCAATCATTGCAATACAGCTCTTGAGTTTAATGAACATGAAATCTCACACAATTTCAATTGATTTTACTTAGTTATGGTTTGATCTGAGATCTGCATGGATTACCAAACTCCTCTTGTTCAGGTCCGTGCCATCATGGACAAGCGAGCTAACATTCGGAACATGTCTGTCATTGCCCATGTGGATCATGGCAAGTCTACACTTACTGACTCGCTAGTGAGCAAAGCTGGGATTATTGCTGGCAGTCGAGCTGGAGAAACACGATTTACTGACACACGTAAAGACGAGCAGGAGAGATGTATTACTATCAAGTCCACGTAAGCCAGCCATTACTCTCTCTAGCTAAAATACTGGGAATATGAATTCAGTTTTAGCGAATGCCTTATTCCTGTTTTGTGATTTATTCTCTTATCTATCTCCATCCCATCTCTTATCCCTTCTCCCTCTCCCTCCTTTCCATCCCCTCTCTCCCCTCTTCCCCCCTCTCCCTTCTCTCTCCCCTCTTTCTCCCCCCTCCCCCTTCTCTCTCCCTTCTTTCTCCCCCCTTCCCCCCTCCCTCCTTTTCACCCCCCCCCCCCCCCCCCCCCCCTCTCTCCCCTCTGTGTGCACTACAGAGCCATCTCCATGTACTATGAACTCTCAGATCGAGACATGGCTTACATCACGCAGGAGAAGGATGGGAATGGGTTTCTCATCAACCTTATTGATTCACCTGGCCATGTGGACTTCTCCAGCGAGGTAACGGCTGCTCTTAGAGTTACTGATGGTGCTTTGGTGGTGGTGGACTGTGTTAGTGGTGAGTAGCAACAGTAAATATTGTGTTACGATGGAAATAACTGTATTTAACCTGCAATACTCCTGAAAATGTGGAAACCTCTGTTTATGTCTCGTAGTGTCAGGGAAAATTCTTCTACAAAGATTAATCTTGTATGTTTCTTGGAAATGCCTCTGAGCTAATCTTACCTTCTCACTCCACACATCCATCTGTGCCATCATCCTCTTGGCTTCCAGATTCTAGCCACAGAATATAGTGTGTATTACATCTGACAGGATGTAGAGGATGACATGAGAACAAAGCACAGACTATAATTATATGGAGGAGGAAGTGATCTAACTATGAGGGGAAAGGGGCAAATGCCTCCTTTACTCCCCCTAAATGAAACCTCCCTTCACTCCCACTTAAATGAAACTTCGCTCCCACAAATGAACCCCCCATCCTCTCACTCCCCATAAACGAGGCCTTATATAAGAGTCTCATTATTCCAGTCCTTATTTTCATATGATGGTGATTGGTATTCTTCCAGGTGTGTGTGTACAGACAGAGACTGTTCTAAGACAGGCCATTGCTGAGAGGATCAAGCCTGTAGCCTTCCTGAACAAGATGGACCGAGCCCTGTTGGAGTTACAACTTGAGCCAGAAGATCTTTATCAGACCTTCCAGAGGATTGTAGAAAGCTTGAATGTGATTGTGGCCACTTATGCTGACGAGGATGGACCTATGGGAGCAATCATGGTTGGTTGGGGGGGGTTATTGGCTATATTAGGGGTATACATGGGTCTTAGGGAAACTTTTAATTGTGTATAATTAGCCTCCAAACCTCATCTTATTGAATTTCTTCCTGGAATGAAATCATCCTCCCTCTGCCGTAATTTAGGTTGACCCGACCAAAGGCACTGTCGGTTTCGGATCTGGCTTGCATGGGTGGGCGTTTACCCTGAAACAGTTTGCTGAAATGTATGCTGACAAATTCAAGATTGAAACCCCAAAACTAATGAAACGATTCTGGGGGGACCAGTTTTATAGTGCCAAGGAGAAGAAATGGAACAAAACTGGAGGAGAGGGTTATGTTCGGGGTTTCTGTCAGTTTGTACTAGACCCCATCTTCAAGGTGAGCCATTTTGGTGGTGGTTGTTACTGTTTGCTGGTTTTTGTTTTTGTTGTTGTTGTTGTTGTTGTTGTGTTGTATTTGTTGTTTACTATTGATGGTGTGTTGTCATTCAAGGTAAAACTCCTCCCACCCTCCATGCTGGCTTAAACTCTGAACTTAGACTCATAATACTGATAAATTTAACAAAACTCCACCCATTCAGGTGTTTAGCGCCATCATGAACTTCAAGAAGGAAGAGACCAAAAAACTCATTGAGAAACTCAAAATCAAGTTAGATGCCGATGACAAGGAGAAGGAAGGCAAGCCACTCCTAAAGGCCGTTATGCGGAAATGGATTCCTGCTGGTGATGCTATGCTTCAAATGATTACAATCCACCTTCCTTCACCCATCACTGCCCAGAAATATCGTATGGAGATGTTATACGAAGGCCCACTCGATGATCCCTGTGCTATCGGTATCAAGAATTGTGACCCTAAAGTGAGTCTCTACGTGATATTTTAGTGATGTTATATATTCATCAAACCTTCTCTCATCCAGGCTCCTCTCATGATGTATGTGTCTAAAATGGTGCCCACCTCTGACAAGGGTCGATTCTATGCCTTTGGGCGTGTGTTCTCAGGCGTGGTGTCAACAGGACTGAAAGCAAGAATTATGGGACCCAACTTTGTCCCGGGCAAGAAGGAAGACTTGTATGTGAAGCCAATTCAAAGGTGAGAAGGTTTGATGATAATATGAAGTATCTAGGCTTCAAGATTGTCACCACTTGTTCTCTCGGCAGGACCATCTTGATGATGGGACGCTACATTGAACCAATCGAGGATGTGCCCTGTGGCAACATTGTTGGTTTGGTGGGTGTGGACCAATTCCTTGTCAAGACTGGAACTCTTACAACTTACGACCAAGCCCACAATCTCAAAGTTAGTCTGTGTGTGGGGGTATGACTGGAACTTACAACTTAATGACCAAGCCTATCATCTGAAAGTTTGATAGTTTGTGTATGTGTTTGTCGCCAATAGTCAGTGTGATTATACACTGGCTAATGAGGGGCCAGTTTATTGGGTATTTCATGCAATTACACCTCCCCATTCATCACAGACAATGAAGTTCAGTGTGTCTCCAGTGGTGCGTGTAGCCGTCGAGGCCAAGAATCCTGGAGACCTGCCTAAACTGGTGGAAGGGCTAAAGAGACTGGCCAAATCTGATCCCATGGTTCAATGCTCCATAGAAGAGAGTGGAGAACACATTGTGGCAGGTCAGCAGGGAGTGTCTTTATTTGATGTGTTACCTCTGGCCTAAATGAATGAGAAACACAAGATTATACCACTGCTTGTCCATTGCAGGTGCCGGTGAGCTCCATCTGGAAATATGTTTGAAAGATCTTGAAGAAGACCATGCCTGTATCCCCCTGAAGAAGTCTGATCCAGTTGTGTCATATCGCGAAACTGTCAGCGCTGAATCAGATCGAATGTGTCTTTCTAAATCTCCCAACAAACATAATAGGTTGTTCCTCAAATCCACACCCTTTCCCGAGGGCCTTGCCGAAGACATAGATAATGTGAGTAATCTCTTCAGATTTCAATGAGGACTTACGGAACCTCGTTGTAGTCATGGGGAGAGGATAGGAGATGAAATGCTCAATAGATTTAAAACATTATATTATGTAATAAAGGATGAAAAGTGTCTTGTAATTTAGGCCCGGATCAGTCTGTTTGGTATTTCTGCAGAATGAAATAACTCCTCGACAAGAACCCAAGGCTCGTGCACGCTACCTAGTAGACAAGTATCATTATGATGCAAATGAAGCTCGTAAGATCTGGTGCTTCGGCCCCGAGGGAATGGGACCCAACCTCCTCATTGATGTGACCAAGGGTGTCCAATACCTGAATGAGATAAAGGATTCCGTAGTGGCTGGATTCCAATGGGCAACCAAAGAGGTGGGGAGGGGGTGGGGCTAGATAGATTTTAGGTAAAGGATAGTTGAATTTGAACTACATCCTTGTAATTTCTGCTTGTTCCATAAGCAAGTAGATATGATGGCATTGACCACACAGAAAATGCAGAGTGGCTCAGCTGTACTGTGTGTACATAACTAAGACCACATTTCCTGCTGTTACTTCATCAGGGCAAGGGAATAGCAGGGACTGTAATTCACCAGGGCAAGGGAATAGCAGGGCCTGTACTCCACCAGGGCAAGGGAATAGCAGGGCCTGTAATTCACCAGGGCAAGGGAATAGCAGGGACTGTACTTCACCAGGGCAAGGGAATAGCAGGGACTGTACTCCACCAGGGCAAGGGAATAGCAGGGCCTGTAATTCACCAGGGCAAGGGAATAGCAGGGCAAGGGAATAGCAGGGACTGTACTTCACCAGGGCAAGGGAATAGCAGGGCCTGTAATTCACCAGGGCAAGGGAATAGCAGGGCAAGGGAATAGCAGGGCCTGTACTTCACCAGGGCAAGGGAATAGCAGGGCCTAAGTGAAGGGAATAGAGCACTTGTCTGATTCATTGTCAATTTCCTATGCATTAAATTGAACACTGCTTCCATTCAAAATGTATTTTTATATTTGGATGTTTTCATTTATATGGACTAGTGCCGGTCCCTTAGGATCCATATAATTCCTCCGTAAAGTACTCTCACAGACTCTTCCAGTGTTGTAGTCTAGTTATATAGCAATGCTTTTAACTACAGGGTCCTCTCTGTGAGGAGAATGTCAGGGGGGTTCGATTCAATATTCATGATGTGACCCTCCATACTGATGCCATTCATCGTGGTGGTGGACAGATCATCCCTACAACAAGGAGAGTCCTGTATGCCTGCATGCTTACTGCCGAACCCCGAATCCTGGAACCCATTTACCTTGTGGAGATACAGGTATGTTCCATGTGTCTTCTGGTGTGAGGGGGGCCTTTAAGTTTGATCTAGTGTGCCCTCTATATGCAGCAAGTTCTCTTTCACCACATCTCATCAGAGTAAGAGTTTTAGGCCTTTCTTTTGGTGTCCTGAAGCGATGGGGTGCTAATGTGTTATATTTATAAAGGTCAAAGTACTTGGCCTCTAACCCTGAATGACTGAGTCCCTGTGGGCTAGGGCTAGGGGAACTCGTTCTGCCCCTGGTGGTTTTGAAGATGTTTTCAAGCCCCACGCTATAGAACAATATAACAGATATATGGGTGGGGTGGATAAGATGGACCAGTATCTGTCTTATTATGGATTCCCAAGAAGAACATTCAAGTGGTGAAGAACAGCATTCTTCTCCTTGCTAGATGTAGCAATAGTGAATGCTTATATATTATACTCACTCTCCAGCCAAACTGGAAAAAAGCTCTCACACATGCAATTCCGAGTACAACTGGCAGAATAATTACTTGTTGAGGCCTCTCATTCCATTTTATCATCTTCAAATGAACACTTGGGAAGCCAAAGTTCCCAATCATCACTCTCCTCAACCTCTTCACTCCCCCCCATTTCCCGGCTAACTGAGAGACACTTCCTTGGTAAAATTCCCCCCAGGGCAAATGGCAATCCTGGGCAGAGAGACTGCATTGTAGTAGCCATATAGAACATTGACAACTAAACATGTATATAAGTAATCTATCACTAACCTTTCATATTATTGTTACCCAAATTCTAGACCTGCAAGGGAGAAAAGGTAGTTAAAAAGTAACTGTGTCTAGCTGACAGGAATGTACAGTTCTAAAGTTGGCATCAGCCATACTATTAGCTAAAATGGAAATAATTATTTGATTCTTGCGTAGAATCTACTATTCTAGTCTTTGTCCAGTTAGCTCACAGTAAGTAAATTCAAGTGCTAGCTTGTGTTAAAATACTAGGCTATACTATGTTTACTGAAGCTAGAGAGGAGCGCTAGTTGGCAGCCAACATGCTACTACTCTAAGTCTAATCGCTAGCTAGCTATGATAGTTAGCTAGGTAACTTGGCTAAAAGCATACCTTAGAATTTCCTGGCTTCCAGACTCTTCTACCTTCAAATCTTTTGCATTCTGGTTGTGAGAGTGTGATAATTATTTATTGTGACCTGCCCACTGGTCAGAGGGTAATAGTTGTTTGTTTGTTTGTTAATTAATACCTGTCAAAAAGGTTAGGAAATTTCTTTTCTGTTATAAAAAATTGACAACTCCTTTTTAATCTCTGAACCATGTCAGGAGGTATATTTAGAACAAACATTATTCCCTTTGATTTAGTGTCCCGAAGCAGCAGTGGGTGGAATCTACGGTGTTCTTAATCGTCGAAGGGGTCATGTGATTGAGGAAAACCAGGTTGCTGGTAGGTTGGAAACAGTGTGTGGCTCAAACCTCTCTTTACTCCTCACTCAAAACCTCCTTCATTCCACTCACAAACCTTTCTCTTCTCCTGTACATCATTCCACTCACAAACCTCTTGTTATTCACTCCTACTCCACAATGAAGCAGTTTTACTGGTATATTAACATGCACATGCAGGGACGCCCATGTTTGTGGTCAAAGCATACCTTCCTGTCAATGAGTCATTTGGTTTCACTGCTGACTTGAGGTCCAACACCGGAGGCCAGGCCTTTCCCCAGTGCGTGTTTGACCACTGGGCTGTTTTGCCGGGAGATCCTTATGACCCTGCAACAAAACCAGGTAAATTTTGTAAAATAGCTTGTTTGACCCCTCCTGCACCTTCCCTTTGTCAGTCTCCATGGAGAACTTTTGAGCATGCTCAGTGTAGTCAGGTTTTTGAAAAATCAGTAAATGTGTTTCACTCATCATAAGATACATATTCCATTGTCATATGTGTATTATTTACCTTGTAGGTATTGTTGTAACTGAGACGAGAAAACGCAAAGGTTTGAAGGAAGGGATTCCACCGCTTGAAAATTACCTAGACAAACTTTGATGAGCCTCTCTTCTCTATCTGTATTATAGGGACAAAAATGGTTATCTGACAATAAATTTGAGCTATTTTGCAATTTCATAATTTATTGTGCATATGTGTGTATGTACTGTAGTATTCAAAGTTATAACAGATGGTAATAAAAAAAATTTTATCTCAAAATAGGTAAGTATCGTTAGATCATTCGTGCATTTGTAGTTTACCGAACGATAAATTCAAATAATGGCGCTCATTGACTACTTACTTATGGATGTGCACTAATAGTTTGTCATAGACTTCTTGGGGGACTAGCCAACCGCCTGGTCAGGGCATGGCCTCAACTCCAGGCAGTGGAAATTCCACTCAAGAATTCTCATCTTTGTTCATGACTCCATGCTCTGCCACTGGAAAACCAGTATACAACCGACCCAAAGTACTCACTCCATTGCACATGTCTTGGACCATTCCATCTCCCGGACCATCACCGGCCAGAGAGAGTTCTCCAGTTGAGAATAAAGATATAGTCTTGGAACTTTACAAAGGTGGACTGATACTGGTAGTAGAGAAGATACTCTCTTATCTTTTTCCAGCTGATTTGATCAGGTACCTGTCTGTATAGCTACCTACCTATATAACACAGGAGAAAAGTGTTTGGTGTCAATATTCAGACTCTTGGCTATCTACCCAAACTATTTAGGAGTGGGTGAAAGGGGGTGGTTGTGACTTTGGAACAAGTTTAGTACTGATGTTAGCACTAGTCTGGTTTACTCTCCCTCTGCAATTAGTTGCAAGCCAGACATGAACTTTTCACTTTAATTCTTGAGTTTTGCCTTCTTCATTGCATAGACACAGGCAGTCAATATTAGTGACACCACACCCTTTCTCTGTGTATCACAGGTAAAAGGATTGGACACGCTAAACTACATGCACACACACAGAGGGAGAAGATGCAGGAAGGAGACATACCTTCTCCTCTGCTAGAGTTTTAATATCTTCTCCTGTGTTAGAGTTTTAAGGGGTTGTACACTTGTTTAAAATGTCTATCAAGTATATGCAGTGTTAGTTTAGTTTCTGAAATTGGAAATAATTTTTATTATTACTGACAAATTTTGTGTTTGAGGGACTTCACTGATGAGCAAATTCACCTAGCATTGTATGTGTTTCTTCATTTAGTTGTCGAGCTGTGTGTACTGACTGGGATCAGTTAATCTCTAAAAACCATACTTCCACAGAGAGAATCAGGAAATACAGGATAGATTGCGAGGCTGAAAACCAGCTGAAGACACTCACACCCAATCCTCTACCGAAACCACCACTGAGACAAGTTTTGTCCTCTATTTCAGATAACATTCAATCAAGATATGACCCTCTTTTTCCTGTCACCAGATCACTTCCACCACTGCATCCCTACATTAAGTTAAGGCCTTGTCCAAATTGCTATTCACCTGCTAAACTGCTCAACTTGAGAAGAGCAGAGTGCACCAACTCAAACTGTAATTTTGACTTTTGCAACAAATGTTTTGAATCGTGGCACGAGGGTAGCTGTCCTGCCAAATGTGAGAAGTTCTTGAGTGAAGTCAAGAAACCCAATTCTGTACACATAGTTGGAACCTCTAAGTCAAAGAAAAGACTTAAAAGATTGTGATTTATATTCTGCACCCCCTCCCTGGCCCCTCCCCCCTCATATTATACATAATTGGTTTTATAATTTCATTGCCATGGTTATAGTACTTTATACATATACTCTTTCCCTCTGTGTTGGTGTTTTTTTTTTTTTTTTGTATACTAAATGTTGCATTTGTTGTTATAATATTGGTGCAGGGTGCACACCAGAATCTTAGGAAAAAAATTATTTTTGAAAAAAATGACATGAATAATTAATTAATTATAATCTGGAGGTTAAAAGGTCAGTCACAGAAGTGCCACTCTTGTCTACACATGGGACACTGCTGGGCCATCTGCTGAGCTGCCAACCATTTCAAAATGCAGTGCATATGGAAGCTGTGCTTACAATGCCCGGACACTGGAGCAAATGCATCAAGATTAATACTGATAATAATGTTTTTTTGCCTGAGTACACTAGTTTCAGGATAGTGGGTCATTATTACTTATACCTAAAGGACAATCATCTCCAGGGAGTCGACAGTCTGGGCAGCAACCATCAAATGGGAGGCGACATATTCCACAGTCAGTATCATCATTGGTTAGCCACTTCCACACTGCCACTGCCGTCCAGTTCTTTATGTGAACCTTCATGAATATGCACACACACACTGACACAGACAGCACAAAATAGGAAAGAATCGTCTAGGCAATTATCAATAATTAATGAGGACTGTTATTATGTAAACTCGCTATTCTTGCAGAGTGAGTCAGAGCAGCAATGATCAGATTTCGTTGATGACTGCAGTCTAAGAAAAAAACGCAGCAGGAAATGAATATGAATGAGGTACTCTATAGGCTCTATAGCTAGCTAGCTATTAAAAGTTGCCTTGACGAACTAGCTAGCTAGCTAGCTGGCGGTGGTACTGTACTTATAGCTAGCTGGGTGTGTCCAGATGCCTAGAAGATTAGCTAGCTACATCCATGTATCAAGCGCTTAATTTTTACTTAGCTAAATAGGCTGGTACCTCTGTCTGAGTTATGGATTTATGTCCATAAAACTTGCAGCCTCTTGTAACTAATGGCAAGAATGAAGGAGTGAATCCTCTACTGGTGAAGCTGTCTAAAAGTGATGGAGTTGAGAGTGTAACAAAAGTTACTGCCCACCAAGAAGTGTCTGCTGCTTCCAATGACCTTGCAAGAAGTGAACTATCAGAGAATGAACTGTCTCAACAGTGAGTGGACTTAATTAATGTGGTTTGCAGATAGGAATCTGGCATTCCAAGGGATTGGGAGAGAGCAGTTAATGAATTATTGTAGAGTGAGTTGGTCTTGCAGCATGCAGAGTTGTTTTGCAGCATGTAGTCAGCCATCATTATACATGCATTCATAGCATGTGTAAGATCTAGTCAGTAGTCTAATGTAAGGAAGGGTAGAGCTAGAGTTTAGCAAATGTTTAGGTTTAGAAAACATCAAACTATTGAAATAGTTCACTTTAAAAACATGTTTTTGAACAAGACAGCTCCTATTCTTCCCCACTTCATTTTCCTACACAATATTGTGATGGATCAACCTGGGTATACACACACAACACACACACACACACACACACACACACACACACACACACACACACACACACACACACACACACACACACACACACACACACACACACACACACACACACACACACACACACACACACACACACACACACACACACACACACACACACACACACACATATCAAGTGCCAGTCTTTTACAAACTGGAAGAAATAAACATATCTTGAATATGAATAATTAATGAGCAGGGGCATAGACAACTTTTTAGGACGGGGGGGGGGGCTAATAAGGTAAAGACAAAAGAGCTGCAATTTGGCTCAAGGGGGAGGGTGCGGAGAGGGGGCATATGCCCCCTCTCCGCACCCTCCCCCTTGTGTGTGTGTGTGTGTGTGTGTGTGTGTGTGTGTGTGTGTGTGTGTGTGTGTGATATTGTGATGGCTATAGTAAGCTCTTCTTCATCAAGTGGCTTGTCTGAATGAAGAAACTGCTTCTCCAGAATAAGCTTTGCAGGTGGTGCACACATGCTAGCCAGGTTGAAATCAACCAGTGATGTTACCATTCTGTTTTAATACCACACCATCTTTATACCAAATTCCTATGTAGAGATAAGCAATGAAATAATATTTTCTCAACCTTTGGGAGTTGCTAACAATAACAATAATATTATTTAAGTGTTTCCTTTTCCTAGTTTGGATAGTCCTGTGCTTCAAGAAATCTCCTCGTTACAGTGCACCCTTGACCTGGGTACAGGGGTGGAGGTTGCAGGGAACATCTTCCGTAGTGATACCGTGGGTGGAGAGGGACTGGGGAAAGAAGAGAGAAAGTTCAGGGACAGAAGTGGGTGAGTTTATATACGTTAGTGCAAGAAAGTTAGTTATTATCATGACCTAGTCTTTGGTCTGTTCTTCTCTACTACACTACATTATTAAAGGTTATCACTAATCATGTAGAGTTTAGACATTGTTGTGTGTTAGAGTGGGTACACACACTATAGACACATGTTACACTCATTGATCCTCTAATATAATGATCTCATGCTCCACACCTAATTGAATATAATCTTCATACCATGTCATTTCATAGGACTCGTGGTCCTAAAAATGCTGACTGGTGGTCAGACACACCCTCAAAACCAGTTCGGATCCGATATGGAACATCAGAAGTAACTGCAGAGCCTGCAAAGACAGTGGTTGACATGTTTGAAGAGATAGTGAGCAACTACAGCAAGCACACAGCTTTGGCAGTGAAGAGAACTGGTGAATGGAAGACATGGACATACAGAGCCTACTATGAGGAGGCCTGTGTAGTAGCCAAAGGATTTATTGAGGTGAGCTATAGTAGTGTGACTGTTCTCTCCAAGGAATTAGCTTATAGTGCAGTTTTTGAGGGTTTCCACCTGTTATTTGATCTAGTATGGCTTCTGCATAGGTGACATTCTGTCAGTGGTATGTATCTAAACTCAACCCTCTCTCTCCCCCCCCCCCTCTCCCTCTCTCTCTCTCTCCCTCTCTCTCCCTCTCTCTCTCTCCCCCCTCTCTCTCCCTCTCTCTCTCTCCCTCTCTCTCTCTCCCTCTCTCTCTCCCTCTCTCTCTCTCCCTCTCTCTCTCTCCCTCTCTCTCTCTCCCTCTCTCTCTCTCTCCCTCTCTCTCTCTCCCTCTCTCTCTCTCCCTCTCTCTCTCTCCCTCCCTCCCTCTCCCTCCCTCCCTCCATCTCTCTCCCTCCCTCTCTCTCCCTCCCCCCCTCTCTCTCCCTCTCTCTCTCTCTCCCTCTCTCTCCCTCCCTCCCTCCCTCTCCCTCCCTCTCTCCCTCCCTCTCTCTCCCTCCCTCCCTCTCTCCTTCCCTCTCTCCCTCCCTCCCTCTCTTCTCTCCCTCCTTCCATCTCTCCCTCCCTCTCTCCCTCCCTCTCTCCCTCCCTCTCTCCCTCCCTCTCTCTCTTCCCTCTCTCTCTCTCTCTCTCGTGTAGCTTGGTTTGAAGCGGCATCATAGTGTCTGTATCCTTGGCTTCAACTCACCTGAATGGCATCTTGCCAACATGGGTGCTATTATGGCTGGGTAAGTGGCTAGCCTGGCCTCCTCCAGAAATAAGAGAGCAATATGGCTGAGAAATCCTTTATTAAGAGAGCCTGTGTATAATAGACATATTGTCAGGTAGGATGGGTGAAGCACCATTATGATTGGCTGGGTAAAAAATAACTCCTTTGATGAACAATGGAGTCATTTTATTTAAGGGTGATGTTTTCACTTTATGGAGAATTTATGGCACATTTCTTAGACTATTGGGCTGACTAAGGAGGCCTGTTATAGTGAAGTAGGTGCATGGAGGGGAGGTTGTCCTGATTTTCTCTGTTTTCTTCCTCCAGGGGCCAGACTGTAGGCCTTTATCTGACCAGCACCCCTGAGGCCTGTTACATAGTGGCCAGTGCTAGCCAGGCCAACATCATTGTGGTAGAAAATGATTTTCAACTGCAGAAAATCCTACAGGTATTAATAATTATCATGAGAACTGTAAAAGGTCTTAAAGGTCATAGGTCATAGTATCTTGAAGGTCACAGTCATTTAAAAATGCACTCTTGCACTGATGTAATAGTACTAACGGATGAGAAGTAATCAAAGAGACGAACATTTATGTAAAGACTACCTATGGCAGCAGGTTGTAACAGCTAGCCAAAGTGACATTCTTTGAATGTGTTTAGAAACTGGTGTTTTATAGCAGTGTATTGATGTCCTGTAGGTCGACATTCTTTGAATGTGTCTGTAGGTCGACATTCTTTGAATGTGTCTAGAAACTGGTGTTTTATAGCAGTGTATTGATGTCCTGTAGGTCGACATTCTTTGAATGTGTCTAGAAACTGGTGTTTTATAGCAGTGTATTGATGTCCTGTAGGTCAGACATAGACTGCCTGAGCTGAAAGCTATAATTCAGTACTCAAAGCAAGTGACTCAGAAAGGGCCAGAGGTTTATGAGGTAATGAATATTGTTACTTCCTATAGTCTGTGGCCTTGAATTCAGTATCATGCAATACTCACATGTCACATGTTGCTTAAGTAAGTATTAGATAGTGTGACCCCCTGTTATATCAGACAGGAAGATTGTCCAACTGCTAAACATGTTTATTGTGGTTAAGTAAACTAATTAGAATGATTGTGACTGAATATATTTTCTTCAGTGGAAAGAGTTGTTGTCACTTGGAGGACGTATAGATCATGATATGCTCCAGAAGAGAATGGACACTGTTAAACCGAACTATTGCTGTTCCATTATTTATACTGTAAGTACAGTGGATATCATGGTTCTTGTTGTAAATTGCTGTGTTGTTGTTTTTAATATGCAGTCTGGAACTTCAGGCAAACCCAAGGGTGTTCTGCTCAGTCATGACAATGTAAGAACCTTTATTACTTAATAAATATAAAAATATATTTAACTCTATAGTGAGGTTAAAAATGTATTTAACTCTATAGTGGGGTTAAAAATATATTTAACTCTATAGTGGGGTTAAAATGTATTTCTATAGTGAGGTAATTAGTTTTTTTGGTGATGGTGTTTAAGGACCTGGAATTTTTACTTTGAGACATGATCAGTCAGTCTGGTTCAACAGCTGTAAAAGATCAGAGGTCACACAGGTCACTTTGTTGGGTTCTATTTTTGATGACTTCCAAAACCTTCATGCCTGCAGCCATTGTTCACAGTGTTAGTATTCTCTATGATAAGAGGTAGTGTTCTCTATAATATGACTGTGTATGATAGACAGCTAAGTTACCTAATGACCATTACCTCTCTTCCCCCCATGTAGCTTACATGGATGTGTAGACGAGTTACAACCAATGTGAAGTGTACTAAGGGACAGGAACACATCATCAGCTACCTCCCACTCAGTCACATTGCTCCACAGCTTCTTGATATCTATGTAGTCATGTTCCTCGGTGGAACGTGTTGGTTTGCACAGCCTGATGCCCTTAAGGGCTCTCTCCTCCAGGTAGATATGTTTTGGGTATATAGTTCATGTGTTAACCTTTCCCTCCCTCTCTCTCTCCCTCCCCCCCCCCCCCCCCCCCCCCCTTCTCTCAGACTATGAAGGAGGTACATCCTACTATGTTTCTGGGAGTTCCTCGTGTGTGGGAGAAGATAGCCGAGAGCATGCAGATGGTGGCCAGGGATGTGAAGGGAATAAAGGCCAAAGTGGCATCCTGGGCAAAAGGGGTTGGTCTCAAGGCCAACTATAATAGACAGACCGGGTACGGCAGAGAAAGCAGTATTCATGTGGAGTATTTTCCTGAGGGAGATTTATAGAGTTTATTTATCTCCATTCCCTGGGGAAATACAGTGTACAAGTACCAGGACTAGATCTAAGGAAATATATTTTCATCACAATTATTATGACTTATCAGGTCTTTGTCCACTCCATTTGGTTGGTCTATAGCCAACTTATTGTTCTTCAAGAAAGTTCGGTATGCTCTGGGACTAGATCGATGCCACTTCCAGATGACAGGGGCTGCTCCTACTAACGAGGATACCCTGACTTACTTCATGAGTGTTAACATTCCTCTGTATGAGATGTATGGGATGAGTGAAACAACAGGTTAGATGCCCATTCCTGTGTTGTGTAGGAGGTGATCCAAGCTGTAGCTGGATGCAGGATATAATATTGTAGCTGTGGGCATATAATAGATCTCCAGCATACATCATATAGACAGACTGTCATGGTGGAGGATACATTCAGAATACATGTTGAAGGATAACTGGATGCATGTGATAGAGAGTAGCTTGGGTGTAATAATATTATGAATGGGTGTATGTAGTAGAGGGTATTAAAAGAAGGTACATGTGTGGTAGAGGGTAAAAGGTACATGTGGTAAAGGGTAACTATTAATAGAAGGTACATGTGGTAGAGGGTATAATAGATACTCGATATAGAGGGTAACTGACTACATAATGTGGGGAAAGGTTATGTTGCTGGACATGTGGTCATGTGGTGGAGAGTAATAGATCTCTGACTGATATAGAGTGAACCAGATACAAAGTGATGGATGTCACTGAAACAGTAGCAAGATAACTGAAAGGAAAACAAATGAGTTTACTATTATTCTTTAGGTCCTACTACTGTTACAACTGGAGATAACATACGCTATTGCTCAGTGGGTATGCCCTTTGATGGGGCCACCATCAAAATAGACGACCCTGATGAGGAAGGTCAGGGAGAAGTAAGTTCACAAAGCATTTTATCTGGAAAATAACATTTTTTGGTATGCAGGTCCTTATCCATGGAAGACATGTGTTCATGGGCTATCATGGTTTGCCTGAAATAACCAGAGATGTGTTTACACAAGATGGGTTCTTACGCTCTGGAGATATTGGATATGTCAGTGAGGTATGTAGAAATGAATTCCTAGGAGTGTTCTCATGGACAACATAATTATGCCAAATGGACAGCTACTTACTACATTTTACTACATTTCCATTTCTGATTTCTGCCAGCATAATTTTTTTTGGGGGGGGGGGGCATAATAGGGACATAAAGGTGGGCGTAACAGGGGTCTTTTAGGTAGAATCTATAAATGTCCACTAATTGTCCACGGTTCCCACGCCAGGCAGGGCTGTAGTGTAGATTTTAATGTACACAAGTGGTGACCACTGACCTTTCAGTATTTGCTACACCTGTGGTTCTGCACAGCAGGAGCAGTGTGTGTATGTGTGTGTGTGGGGGGGGGGGGGGGAGGGGGGGTATGAATGTGTTTTGTTTTTGTTTTTGTTTTTTTCACTTTTAAATAATATAAACAAATCGAACTCACTAGATGACTGCATGATGGGGAGACAATAATGTTTATAATAACTCCTTAAATTATTTTTCCTGGTGTAAAGGATGGCAAAATAGGTATAGTAATAGGACAAAATAGGACATAATTTGTGACACTACCATAAAGTGGACATTCCTATATACTACTTACTACTCTGGGCATGATTCATGTTGTGTACTTGACCACACATGCTTGTTACTAAATACAATTAGTGTATTCATTACTCTATATAATAATACAATATTATTGCTATAGAAGGTATAGTTAGTATACAGATAGTATACAGTTAGTATACAGATATGACTATAGCTAGAATACAGATAGTAGACTGACAGGGTATAGGCTTATTTTCATCCACAGGAAGGCTTCTTGTACATTACTGGCAGAATGAAAGAAATCATCATCACAGCCAGTGGAGAGAAGATAGCTCCTGTCCCTATTGAAGGACTAATAAAGCAGATGCTTCCCATAATCAGCAATGCAATGGTTGTTGGGGACCAACAGAAATATCTCTCCTGTCTCCTCACACTGAAAGTGGTACAGGACGAAGCTACAGGTTTACCGACCAACCAGCTGTCTCCGTTGGCTGTGGACTTGTGTCAGGGAATTGGGAGCACATCCACGACTGTCACAGACATAGTGGATAAGGGTGACCACAAAGTACTGAAGATGATACAGAAAGGAATTGATCATGTCAACAAGAAGGCAACCACCAAATTGCACAAGGTATAGTTTTTTTTCGAATTTAAGACAAATTAACTGCTTAAAAATGGAAGGTATTGTGTTGTAATTGTGTGTGGTACTAAACTAGATTGCCAAGTGGTCTATCTTAGAGAGAGACTTCTCTATAGCAGGAGGAGAACTAAGTAAGTCTTAACTGTAGTGATAGTCATGGAGTGATTAAATGTTGATCCTAATATGTAGTATTGATATTCTCCCTCCCTCCCCCTCTCTCTCCCTCTCTCCCTCTCTCCCTCCCTCTCTCCCTCCCTCCCTCTCTCCCTCCCTCCCTCCCTCCCTCCCTCTCTCCCTCCCTCTCTCCCTCCCTCCCTCTCTCCCTCCCTCCCTCTCTCCCTCCCTCCCTCCCTCTCTCCCTCCCTCCCTCCCTCCCTCTCTCCCTCCCTCCCTCCCTCTCTCCCTCTCTCCCTCCCTCCCTCTCGCTCTCCCTCCCTCCCTCTCTCCCTCTCTCCCTCCCTCTCTCTGTAGCTCCCACCTTGAAGCTGAAGCGCTCTGTCATTACTTTTAAATACCTGGACAGCATTGATTCATTCTATGTAACTCAATAAACCATTCATCATTCTTCTCTTGTTAAATGTTCACTCTCTATATGTACCTATAACTATACTAGGCTATAATTACTAGATGTGGGCCCTGAATAGAAGGCGTCATGTCACTATATACATACTACATCCCTCACTACTACTACTACCTGTACTAATACAGTAGCACGAACACACGTTGTATGGGAGGTGGAAACCACCAAAATTTTGAGAGGGGATGCTTTTCAGAGTAGAGGAGGTACTTCTAGTTATTGTTGTTTAGTTAGTAGTTTTGGACTATTAGTTAGTTTTCAGTTAGTTATTGGAATCTTACAACATTTTAGTATAGTTTTAGTTAGTTACAAGAGCCTGGTATTTCTTTTAGTTTAGTTTCAAGAGCCTGATATTTCTTTTAGTTTAGTTTTAGTTAGTTACAAGAGCCTAGCATTAGTTTAGTTCTAGTTAGTTACAAGACCATGGTAGCTATTTTGGGGCAATCAACTTATACAATCATAGTTTAAGTTAGTTGGAAATGTATTTTTTTGCTTCCATGGGATGAATGCTGCTTGTTAACTACAAACATTAATACAATAATTATCAGCTGGAGGTGTGCTCAACTAATATTAGATTCAACCTCTGCTCTCATTAGTTTTAGTTTAGTTTTTGGTGCAATATGATGTAAATAGTTTAGTTATAGTTTTGGCAAGTAAGTGAACTACAGTTTAGTTTAGTTTTAGTAGTGAAGAAATTACTGAACTATTATCCATTTTAGTTTTAGTTTTAGTTAACTAATACAACAGTGCTTCTAGTGTGCAATAGGGTGGTTCTTTTTTTTAAGAGTCTGGATATACTTCTCACATGCAACAGGGTGGCTCTTTTTTGAGAGAGAGGAGGTGCTATTTAAGCAGAGGGGGTCGATCCTTCTGACATGCAACAGGGGGTGGCTTTTCAAGTAGATTGGAGAACCTAGTTTAGAGAATCAGGGTTAGAGCCTTGTGTGTCACTGTGACGTAATTGAGGTTACAAGAAAGAAGTAAATGAGATTGTAAGGTCTGATTTGTGTATATTTCTTACTGACTTTCAAAATAAGTAATAGATGCAAGAAGGTTAGAGGGAATGTTCTCTCCAAGATAGCTAAGGAAATATATAGAAATTTGATGCTTTCTCCCAACATCTGTGTACAATACTGTCTGTACTTCTTCAACTTCTAACCGAGCAAGGTGTGTGTTTAAAGAAAAATTGTGCACATCATATCACCAGCAAGACTAACAGAAGTAGTGAAGTTGTGGGTGGAGTGATCTTTTGAAAAGTCAATTTGACTCCTTAGTGCAGCAGTGTGTTAACCAGGCAGTTTTTTGATGGCATGCTTAAATCTCATGTTTTATCACCAGATAAGAACATTAATATGATACAAGGTGGATACCATTACTGCTGATGAAGAAAGACTCCTCAACTGTTGCAGCTGATTGCTTAAGCTAGCTATATGGAAAATGAAAGTTCTTTACAGGGATACACCCTTGAAGGTCAAGCACTGTAAATCAAGGACTAGCTAGCTATTTGAAATAGACAAAAATGCAGAATGCTTCAGGAAGTTATGAAACAAATAATATCTAGAGACAGTTGGTTATAGACTCGCTTAGAACTCTCTAACCTCAGTTCTCTAACCTCAGTTCTCTAAACATGGTTTTCCAGTAAAAACCAACCTCCGTTACGCCTCGCCTCTACTTGAAAAGCCACCAGAAGTACCCTCTCTGCGCGCTCGAGCTAGAGAGCACCCCCGCCTCTCTCTCAAAAAGGAGCCACACACCCTGGCCTAGCTGTTTATTTTTTAAGCGCTTAATTGCAAGTGCGTGCAAACGTATGCAGCTATCCGCATATGTATGTGGCCATTGCAACATCGCTTAGGTAAACTTCATTGGTGGACCGAGTAAGGTTAGTTCTCTGTAAATATCTATTCTAGAATGGACTAGCATGTTATAGACATTGGAGCTTAGTCTCTTACGCAGCCTGTACCCTTTATTTGTTCCAGATTTTGCAGAAACTTATAATAGCATAGTTACCAACTTTTCAGAATCATTTATAGTAAGATGTGCATGTATGACTAGTAGGGTTGTATATATAGCAATGTCTTCATCTGACTCTGATAGTGACTGTGACTACAGTTCTCCATTATCTCCATGTGACTAAATCAATGTGAGATAATAAGCATAGTCCAACTGTGTAAGAGTTGATGTCCTAACCGAGGAGAAAGACAAGTCTACTACTTAATAATACAATTAATAATAATACAACTTCATAGAACTGCTAACTCTACTCAAAGATATGACACAACTTAACTTCAGTATCTTTAAATATGCACGTAATCTGATTGGTCACATAAATAATAAAAATGACGTAGCTAAGTTAAATAACTACAACAATAACCATAATAAAGATGTGTAAATTAAATGAGGGTGATAATATACAAGTCCGTACATGAATGAGAGAAGGTCAGGACGCTGTCCCTGACAAACTGACTGCATGCTATTTACAGTGAGAAAAATGAAGTTGCTTGTGAGACTGTGAGAAAAGGGCTGTAACAGTGAGTCTTACTGTGAAACAGTGAGAGTTGGTAACTATGTTATAGCTTCCCTCCTACTAGTTTTGTTAACAGTCCAAAACTTCATAGTGCATATATTTAAGTGATGCATTGTACAGTCCCTATTCATTCATTTCTGATCCCTGGTAGCTAGTATACTAGGTCAAGTCATAAACATCATTAAAATGGGCCTTGTGAAATGAGTTGAAGGGGTTTGAATCAGTAAGGATCCACTGTAGAAATTACTCACTCCCATGGCCTACAAATGTGGGTCTTCCAGTGTATTTTTTAATGTTTCTTATGCAGGGCAATGGATGAAAAGGATTATGTAGCCTCCTCTATATGCCGTACCGTTGACAGTGAAGGGATCCACTTTAAATTTCGTGGCAAAAGCATTAAACATCAAGAATCTTGGCTTTGTGTCACTTACTTTCAGCGGCCATGAAGAATCTCTTTTCAAGACCCATCTCAGCTTCAAAGATACATGTCATCAATTTAGTGCACCAGTTATGTCGATATCACAGCCCCTTCGCCACATTGCCTCATTAAATTTACATCAACTTGAGGCACAACTAAACAACCAAATGTCCCCTCTATTAGGAGATATCTTTGATGTAGAATTTACTGATGATGATCCACACAGTGATGAACGCAAGGTGGACAAACCTTATCTCCATAAGATACTTACTACCTTTGTAAAATTTAGCACATTCATATAATGAAGTGCACCTTGAATACAAATCAAAGAAGAAGTTGGTAGGTGGTAGCTTTGATATTTTAATAGGTTCAGAAGTCAATGGAGAAAAACCGTTTGTTAACTTATACCGTGGCAATAGGTCCACTAAAATGTCCATCTACCTGGGAAGCTTGTTAGAATCGAAGTCATCAGACACACGTTTCACTTCAGCTAGATATGATGCAGCTGGGATTAGATTTGATGAAACTTTAAAATGCCTCAAGTTCCTCAACCAGGCAATGGCAGAGGTCATGGCACTAGCAGAGGTGACAACATTTCGTGATGAAGATATTCCCATCTTGAACATTCTTGGTAACAAATATGTTTACCTTCCTTTGCTATATTTCAAAAAGAAAGACGTGATTCTCACAACACCCAGAGTGATACATCTACGTATCAACTCCACTACAGTGGACACACTGGACCTTCAGCTACTATTTACATTGTTTCAACTACACAAAAAAAATTTAATTTTCTTTGCCTTTTCAGAGCATACCTTTCCAAAATCTGGATGGAAAGAAGCACTGAAGAAGGGTGATGACAATTACAAGAAATCTCAATACAATGATGAGGTTGATGATGTGTTGAGAATGATGAAGACGAGGAAACTGTGCCTGCAAAGAAACCTAGGGTTATGTAGCCTGTGGAAGAGTGAGAGAACAAAGGAACACTTTACTACTGAACATACATTAATTTTGTTTGTGGGGTGGTTAAGTATAGCCAAATAAAAGAAACTTGGATATGTTACATCTCATGTGTAGTATAATAGCTAGCTATTGTTTTGAATAGTTTATTTTACTGCTCTTGTTTGGTGGTTAAGTAGCCAAACTTGGATATGTTACATCTCGTGTAGTATAGTGCAACCAGGCACGAAATACTTCCTGTTATAACTTCCTGAAAATTTTAGCTAATAACTTATACTTTTTAAAATTGTTCTGGGCATGCTCTACAATTTTCCCTACACACCCTTGCATTGTAAAGTTCCAGCTCCATATTTAAAAAAATTTAATGGGCAATTATGTCATCGCGTGGTTGGAGGGAAGAGCAGTTGTTTATTGTTTTATGAACTTATAGCTAGCTATTGTTTTGAATAATAGTTTATTTTACTGCTCTTGTTTGTTGGGTGGCTAAGTAGCCATATGTTACATCTCGTGTAGTATAGTGCAAGCAACCAGGCATGAAATACTTTAGAAAGAGCCACCACCATTATGTTTGGCTATCTTAGGTTTTCTTGGTGGTTCTGACTTGGAGAAAATAGTTAAATGATATAAAGTCTGTGGATTCTCACAGACGAATTTCAGCACAACAGTAATTTTCGTACTTCTCTCATATCTCACTATTCATTTTAATTCATGCATTTCATTAATTTTAGTCAATAAGATCTTTAAAATAATGTATATTATAGCACACATAATTATTATCAATAAAATTGGCATTATTTTAAAAATTCAAGCATGACACCTCTTATATAGATGTACCCTATAAAGTCATTATTTTTACAAGATTATTTTCATGATTCAGGGGGAAAACTATCAATAAAAGTTGTTGCTTATGGCATGTACTTGGAGATAAAAATATTAAAAAAAAAAAAAGTCCTGGTAAATCTTTTAAGCAGTACATATCAATTATTTAAAAATATTTTAACAATAGAGGTGTGAATATGGTTGCCATGGAAACCACCTGCCACGGCTAATGTAGAGGTGAACATCATTTCAAAGTTTCAGACTTCCGTCAAAAATGTGGTATCTACAAATTTCTTGTTTCTTGTTAAAACTATAACTACATGCCTGGTTGCACTATAGCTAGCTACCAAGATTCTCTGTTTTGAATAAGTTTATTTTACTGCTCTTGTTTGTTGGGTGGTTAAGTAGCCAATTAAAAAAAAACTTGGATGTGTTATATCTCAAGAACCATTATAGCTAGTAGGTGTTTGTAACTAACAGTTGATAGTAAAATGTCTCATTCAAAACTCAAGCATATTCAGATAGCAGGAGGTGTGTGTGCAACTGGATAGTCTTTTTCTAGTAGTATGTAGCTAACATGATACTGGTTTAAAATCATTTCTGTAATTGAAATGCTGTCATTGCTTATAAATATCTCTGGACAGCAAATTGCTATAAACCATTCATTGTTCTTTGTACTCTCATCAGCTACTATCCCCAGATTTAACACAATGAAGTATGCAGGACTGAGGTCTACTTGTTATGTTTGGAACTGAGGTCTGCTTGTGTTGTGTTCAAGACTGGATTGTGTGATAGTGATGCCTGTGAAGCAACTTAGCCATGGTTAAGAGTGATATTTCTGTCTCAAGTAATATCTAGCCATTGTTTATTTTGTGTCCATCATTTGATCTGAAGAAGTCCAAAGTCTCTCCTGCAGTGAACACTCCTCTGTGTGGGTGGGTAATCTTGGGGGTGGAGCTTACCACTGAGTTCCTTTGGCAAGCGTTGGACATGCTGCATGTACTCCCGATCAAACTGATCTAGAATATAAGATGGAATTAAGATGATAAAATGTTTGCATTGTGGCCAATATGTAGTACATATCTACACATAATAATCTAAAATGGTGACTTATCATCATGGCCACGATGGGAAAATCTTTGTCTGGAGGTTAATGAATTGTTTAAGTGGCTGAAATTTCACCCACTTATCAGAATGGCCTGGGTGTGGTCAGTAACATCTGGGTGTGGTTGGTTAAGTGGTGCTAATATATTATGGACTTAACATTAACATTTGGAAGGCATGCTGACACATCCCTATGCAGGAAACCAGTCATACACTTGCCATCTCTTACCAATGTCTATTTTCCCTGAAACTATTATGTTCAGGAAAAGTGTCTCCCTGTAGATTGATCTCTGTACTAGTTCATCCTCTGCTGCAGACTCTGCTCTTGTCACACGATCCTTGAGAAGGGAGGAGATGACAGGAGACCACTCCCCACATTGAACCCGAGCTACCAGGCTCTGTAATTGGCTTTCAGAGTTTTGATGGCTCATTTCCAGTTTTGTCAGTTCAAATTGCCTTAGTACTGAAAATATGATTACCACCAGTATGAAAATTTATTGACAGTGGGTCCACCCAACACCACCTGTGTTCTCACCCAGATAGTGGGTAACTATCTCCTCAACAGGTTTCTAGGTGTGGGTGGGGCTCAAGGCATGAAACCCCACCTCCTCAAACAGACCCAAAATTAATCATGAAATTAGTATCATCATCCTCACACAAACACACCCACCCACCCACCCACCCACACCCACACCCACACAAATTACCTTTTCTTAACCAGACTAGATAGAGTGGTTCCCTTACTCCAGGAAACTGACTGTCCCAGTTCAATTCCACCTTCATCCTGACGGAGTGCTGAAGAAAGATTAAAATATACAGGTGATGGTTAAAACAGTGAAACTGCAGTCTCCATGTACAGAATATGAGAGACCACACCCATCAGGACAGGCATTATACACAACCAGCTTATATAAAGGCTATGAATATTTTTGTTGTTGTTGTTGTTATTATTATTACTTTTTTTAATTCGTTGCTTTTCCTCTGTAAGTCCCACAGACTGAGAAGAGGCAGGTAAGTGGGCAGTCGGAGGCGAGTAAAGTACCACACCAAGTTCCAATATATTATTGGTCGGGTACGAACGAGTTCTTCTTTCTCCAAAAGCTGGGATCCATCCTGAGAGATGAGTGACTCCACCTCCTTTCGAAGGACCACAGGAGATAGATAAGGGACCACCAGAGGAGAGAGAACCTCAGTTTTATAACCAGGCTAGATCCAAATAAAGATGATATTCACAACACATCACAACATAATTCTAAACTTTGAAATAGTATGTGGAGTAAAGTCTATTTGATAACTGTTTCCTGATCAGGACACTTATGGGTGTCCATAATAGAGGGTGTCCCCTAACCAGGACACACATGGGTGTCCATAATAGAGGGTGTCTCCTAACCAGGACACTCATGGGTGTCCATAATAGAGGGTGTCTCCTAACCGGGACACGCATGGGTGTCCATAATAGAGGGTGTCCCCTAACCAGGACACACATGGGTGTCCAGAATAGCAGTAGTATATATTTACCAATTGATTGGTTCTGCTTGCTATTGGTACCACCCCTTCACATGGTACACTGATCCCACAGGTCCCCAGATCCTGTCCCACAAAAGGGGTGGAGTTAGGCATATTCTTGATTGGAGCACTGGATGCTCTCCTATGTCCTAAAACCTTCATCCTAGCGATATACGAGGAGAACCCTCCACCTAAATCAGGCTGGTCCTGGGAAACCCTATCCCTGACTCTCAGCTCCTTGACACCTGAATTTGACTTCACAATAAGCTGACTGTCAACATCAGTACTAGTCACATGTGAGGCTGCATTATTCCTCATTACATGATCCGAATTAGCACACAAGTGATTTGAAGATATGGTTTCGGTTGGCTTCTTCAAACCAGCATGTATTTCAGAGTTGGGGGGTTGGTCAGAGGGTTGGGTCTTCACTTCCGGGAGGATTGGTGCTGAATGAGTGGAAGAGATTTCAGTAGAAAGTTCAGGATTACTGGAATCATCCAGGTAACTGGATCCTATAGTAATCTCTATATTATTCCTTCTATGAAGAGGGTCACTGCTAGAGTTTGATGAGATGTCATCTCTTTCATGCAAGGGAATCTGTTTGACAACTGTTATTCTGTCACTCTCCTCACTTTCCTGCCCCTCGGTCCTCTCGGTCGCCTCAGAAGGAATAGGAGCACCCTCAAACATCGAGGGTACTTTTAGATCAGAAGTTCTTGTTGAATTGAGGTTATTGTGAGTGAGAAGGGACTGTCTTGGCGAAGTTCTTGGCCATGTCTTGTCATCAAAGTGGGTCTCTACTACTTCTCCAGGAGAGACAGGGGAGGGGGGAGACCCTGAAGAGGGAGGTGTGGCACTGGGTTTAGTGGGTGGGGTGGCATTTAGAGAGGAAGATGGTGGAAGGGTCTGTAAAGGATTATGTGGAGATGTTATATAATGCCCACCAATCACACCCACACAGTGGCTGTCATGCCTCAACCACCTACCACACCCACATATATACAACTGGGGCTGGGGACCAACCACACCCACAAACTCACTGCACATACATGAGAGCCCTACATTGGCCACAATCAGACCCTCACCTACACCCATCACAACCACGCCCTCAAACTCACCTACATCCACCACAACTATGCCCTTAAACTCACTCACTACACTCACACGCTCCCCCTCCATCTAGACAACTGGTCTAACCTGTTTAGTAGTAACGGTGAGGTAAGCGACTAACTGGCTGGAGCAGTAAGGACAAGTGGTCTTGTAGTTTCCCTCGTCCCCGCCCCACCCACCCATTATCTGTTCATCATAGAGTAAGGACTGACAGGTAGGACACTGACTGCATGTGCTCAGCTCCATGTTTAGACTAGGGACAGAATCACTGGACAAAACTTCATTCCTGAGGATAACACATAACATTGGGACAAGTTGTTTGTTTTGCTGTTTGTTTATTTATTTGCTTGCTTGTTTGTTTATTTGTTTATTTCTTAGTGTTCTCTATTTACATGGTCAATCTCCTAGATTCATTTCAGTACGATATACACACACTAATTTCATCATCATAGCTTACCCATTATAAAGTCTCACGTTGGAAGAACTCTGACCTCTACTTAGTGGCGCATTGGACCATAGTCCCCTGTTAGCCCCTCCTCCTTCACCCCAATTGGGGGACTGGGGGGCCACATAGGAGGAATCTCCGCACACCACGTAGTCCCCTCCACCTGTCATTCATAAAACAACATTCATTGTGAAAAACTACTACATTGTGCATGGGAGAGTATAGACAAAAAGGTGACCTTTGAGCAGACTAGAACTCTTTTCCTGGTACACCACACCACAGAGCTACTATATATAGTATTGCCATAGGGAATGAACTATTGATAATAACAAGCCTTATATAGTAATAGTTTCTTTAATGGAACTATTAATAGTAACAAACCTTATATAGTAACAGTTTCTTTAATGGAACTATTAATAGTAACAAGCCTGGTATAGTCTTTTATGTCATAGGGAATGAACTATTAATAGTAACAGGCCTTGTGTATTATTTATAATCTCACCTGAGGCTGTGCCTGTTGCTAGTTTGAAGATGGTTCCTCTGTGAGATGATGTGAGTAAGAGGGAGTTCTGAGTGCCCCAGTTATGATCCAATCCTACATCCAAGGCACTGATGGATTTATGGCCATTTAACGACCCACTACGAGCAATCAAGCTAAAATCTGCTTCCTCAAAGGTCTCCTCGGAACAAGAATTCAAACTTGATTTCTGTTTTTTCAAGAAAAGACAGACTGAGATGACTATCATAAGAACTTTCCACCTCCTCTTTAGGTTAGGCCACACCCCTTCAAGGACGGCTTTGTTGTAGAAGCCATAGGTAACAGCATTTGGCTGAATACCAGCTTTTATCATTTCATGGTAGACACGAACAGCCAGTGCAGGTCGTTTTAGGTTCACACACTGTTGCATTAGGATTCGATAGCATACCTATACAGTATAAAGATTACTCGTGTTGTTTATCATAAAGAAGTGACTATAGCTAGAATGTCCTTAAACAAAACAGAGCTCTTATCAGCCAGTACACGCCAGGCACATGAAAGCAAAAGAGTCCTATACAGTACATGCATGCACTGTACATGTAATGAACAGCATGTAACATACATGCTCAGCGAAGTGTTCTTATACCATGTTTGGAAAGAGTAAGTTACTCAAGTGAAAGTGAAAGTTGTGTGTTTTTCATCAATTTCCCACTCACCTCATCATGGGGCAGGGCCTTGTTGATTCTCATGTCTTCCAGGAGGTTGAGAGCCTGAGAGAGGACACCCATCTTGTTCCAGTGAGTGGAGAGGTGAGAAGGAAGAAGGACATACCACAAACTGCACACATGAGAGAGGAGGCACTTGGACCAGAGAGTATCACACTTCAATGTTCGTTCCATAAACTATGTACATGGTAAAGTTTAGATAATGTACATACCATTCCTGCAAGGGAGACTAGTTGTCTATACCTAATAGCCAAACCCAGTGTTTCACTCACAGCACAGAGGCCTTCAGTGCTCTCAGGGTTTAAAAGGATTTTTGGCTCAGGAGGGGAGGGGAATTTATTGGTACATCAATGAATCATGCAAATCTGAGGGGCATCCACCCTCCCCCAGAAACATTTGCCTCCTTAGCTAAGTATTAATACCTATGCAATGCAAACACACAGCTATTAACGCTTTTTGGTGAGTTTCAGTGTCCACGCATAATCATCAACTCATTTCTATATATACAATGTATATGTTCTGCTCTTTCTAGAAATTTGCACATCTATAAATTCACAGATTGGGTGCCAATCTATAGATTGTGTACTGCTCATTCTATAGAGATTTCTCACAGATTGTGCAATATTTCTCACTGCTCATTCTGCAATTTGTGCAGAAGTGAGCACATGTACTCAAGCCAGTCCTTGTCAGTTCTCCTTCTGATATAGCTTAGTCTAGGTTGTAGCCTTGTTGATAAACTGTGAAGAATATAGAGAGCAACATGTCATCTATGAAAGAGCAATGAAATGTCTTTGAAAAATTCTGCCAGAAATGTTATGGAGGCTTTGGAAACAGTTCTGGATGTCCAAAGAGTAAGACAGTGACAAAATCAAAGGGGAAAAACATTGAAGGAAGAGCATGGAATATCAGAATTTACACCACAATCCAAGCACTGGATAGGTTTCAAGCTGATTCACTAAGTCTCAAGGATGCGCTCTTCCTGCAAAAAAGGTTAGTGAAGTCACTCACAAAATAATAGATTGTAAACTCATTTAGAACTGGTTATGGTGTTCATTATGATCTTTCCCTTATATTTATCTTTAATAAAACACAAAACACCTGTACAATCAACATATTCCTCTGTTGTTCGACTGTTTACCATGAGCTGCACGTGAGAAAAGTTTGTGCAGTTACACGTAGTTTGTCATTCTAACAACAAGCTACAATAGCACCTCTTAAACCTATTTTTTACTTACTTACTTAGTGTATGTGTGTGTGTCCAAGTACTGTAGAACTGGTAATGTTAACGAGGAAGTAATGTTAACGAATTTAACTGAGAGTAGTAGATCGTTATCATTACTACCTGTTAAAATTAGATTAGTACTAGCAATACACGTGTAGTGCCATAAAAAAAAACCCTTAACTTTATTTACTGTTAACATGTCTATACTTCCATTTTTTGGGAAAATCTTTAAACATTATACCTGTTAACATTACCAGTTATACAGTATATTATGTGTATTGTGGAGTTTTTCAAACAGCTTAGCTAATCTTCTCACCAGCAGATTATTAACTAGGAAAATATCACAAGTGTTCTGCATAAAAAAATCAAGGGGTGGCTATGGATATTATGCTGGTTAGAAGGTTAAGTGTGCATAGAGTTTCTTAAGAGGGAACAAGGAGAGCCTTTTCCTTCATGTCTGATGTATGTCTGAACTAAGCGTTTTTTCTGATATCGGCTTGACCCAACAGCACACTACTATCATGCAGTTTACACTCTGTTCCAGCACAATAGGTTACTTATTTTAAAAAAGGTGTAGTTTAGGTCAGCAATAGCATATCCCACCCCAAAAAAACAACAACCTTATATGAAACTTTGACATGTCCCATATAGGTAATATGTGATTATACACTGAATTAATACTTCTGTAGATCAGCTCAACCCCACTTTTCATGGAACAATGAGAACTACCCCATATGAATTTGTATTTGGTCAACCCCCTCATCAAAACATTTTCTGGTGTCCATGGCACTATGATCTTGGAAGAAGATGTGGAAGATATTTTACAAAATACCAATCTCATACTGACTCACAACAATCTATCCAGTTATAGTTATTCTATCCAATGAAATTTAAGATTACTCAATCACTATGTCACAAACTTAAAACAGTTAACTATTATCAAATTTATAGATTGTGCACATAATTATATAGAATTCTAAGCACAATCTGTGTACTGCACAATCTATAAATTAGATGCTAATCTGTGAATTTATAGATTGTGCAACACAATCTATAGATTGGCCAAATTTCTAGAAAGAGTGGAACATATATAATTTTCTCAAATTCTTGGGGGGGGGGGGGGGGGGGGGGCTTCTGAATGAAACCCTGCCTATAGAGGTGGAGATTGTGTGCTGTATTCATAGGAAGGATAGCAGTGAGATGGACTACATCAAAATATCATCCACTGAAGGCATTATACCCTACTGGTACATTATGCAAGAGAGAGCCCACTTTCACACACACCTCTTGGTCTTTCTTCTTCTCAGCAGGAGTCCTTCGTGCCACTAAGGGAGAGCCTGATGTTACGGAAGGAAATGGTGCGTGAGAGGAAGAGGGTTGGGTGGTTTTGTTTGGCAGTTGTGGGTGAGGAGGATCAAAGAGGACAGGATTGAGATTCGTGGGGAACACAGGATAACTGGAGAAATAAAACCATGTGATAAAGGAAGTCCCCTTCCCCCAACTCTAATCTGTCCATGTGAATCTGTTAGGACCCTTTACCATAGTATCATCAGAAACATTTGCCCTCAAAAGTATTACCTCAAGTCAGCAAAATTTTCATACTTCTCATGAAAGCCCCATCCTACTCTCATCTCCCCTACTCTCCCTATCTCTACTCCCTCCCCCATTCCCCACCTCCCTCCCTCCCCATTCCCCCTTCTCCTCCCCTTCCTGAAATAAATTCTGACCTGTAGGTGTTCTTTTTTGGTAAGGCATCATCAGGTAGCAGAGACACAACTGTTGGAAGATCTGATCGACTGGAGACAATTATTAAATCATTTGACTATTTTTGCACATTATAAACCACTAACTGACCGACTGATACTTGCTCTAGCATTCACAAGCTTGCTATCGGGATGATGCTTCACCTGAGCACAGTAAAAGTATAAATAACTGGAAACCTTCTGAGTATGGTACGTTTTGAAGGATACACAACACTATATTCATTTTAAATGGGGGCTTTTGGAGAATATCAGTGACCTTTTCTGTGCACTCATCAAAGAACACAAGAGAAGTGTTTTCCGTGTGGGCAAAGCTAAGCTGCTCAACAAAGGCATTGAAGATCTGTGTGTCGAAGAAAAGTCGAAAGAAGGGCCACTCTAAGGAAGGGCAGTGTTTGAGGAATAACTTCTGGTCAAACAAATGGGAGGCATCACAAGATCGTTCTGACGGTGCAGACAGCAAGGGAATTAGACATTTCCTATAGAAATGGAGGAAAAACCAAAACTGGGATGGATTCCCTAGGATGGGTTCACCCGCTGGGGTGGGTTTGGCTGCAGGGACGGGCTTACTACTAGATGTACACCATATATACCTGTAATGTCCTATAATAGATGCAAAGAAACGAAGGAATGCTTCCCGTATCTCTATATCCACAGCTTCCTAACACACACAAACACAATAAGTATATACAAACTATCACATGACAGTCACATGACTCACCAGATCAAACTTGTAGGTATGATTATAGTCAATAGGAGTTACCTCGACTGCCAGATCTAACCCATAATCCAGGCCATGGACACGAGGAATGAGCTGCTTGAGGGTGTTTTTGAGCACCTTGGCTGGCTTAGCTGGCAGAGGATGCTTAGAAACAAGTTCTTGCACCTCTTTACTCCTGCAAACATAAAACTCAGTAACTTGCAGGTATAGTGGGTTCTTGTGTTAAGAGGTAATAATATATTAATTAATATTAATAATAATAATAATAATATTATAATAATATATTAGTGTGATCTCCAGTGTATGTGGCCATAAGGAACCATCTAACAACAAGTGCTCAATTTCCAGTGCTCAATAATGTCTTTTTCTAGGATGATTCTACTGGATTTACTGGATTTACTCACATAATGATAGAATTGGCGTCGAGGTCTACTACAACCACACCTGCAGGCTTCTCAAACACATCGAAAAACTGACTGTCAATCCCTACAAAAACAACAATACAATCCTGAGACTAGTACACACCCACCAAACCAAACAGCCCCGCCCATAAAATTTCATAACAGACCTATGATGAAGGGAACAGGAGCTTGCATGTAAGAGGAAAAAGCTAGGGGACAGAGAGGGATATAAGTGCACTGCCAGGAGAAAGGGAAGAGGATTGATCTGAGTGCTTCCCCTACACAGGTAAGTAGGGCTGGACGAGATGAATGAAGGACTATTTTCTGCTCCAGTAGTGTCAGGGAGAGGAGGGTGAGGCAGTTTTTAGAATCCAGGGAGGAGAGCAGAGACCAGTGAGTGGACACACTGAAGGAGGGAGGGAGATGATATTGAAAGTAGCCAGTAATGTATTGTATTAACAAGTTAGAGGAAAAACCATTCCTGGTAAATGGAAGTAAAGTGACAAGGGGGGCAGGATGACCCAGACACCCCATTACCTATGAGCACAGACCTTAGAGGTAGAGGTGTCTGAACAGGAAGGGAGAAGACAATGCTCTCTCCTCCAATATGCATCTGTATTCTTGGCCGTACCAAGGTAGGGAAAGGAACTTCTAGCATAAGATTACCAATATATCTGTGTACAGGAAAATAATATATATATATATAATGCATATAAGAATGGGCTGGTGGTACCACTCTGCCATTAGGCATGGAAGTGGGCACTCAGGTTACTCTGCCGTCAGGGCACTCAGGTTATTCTGCCGTCAGGCATGGAAGTGGGCACTCAGGTTACTCTGCCATCAGTTCAGGCATATAATTGTGTAATGAAGCCAAATATCATGCACCTGAATTGAGGCGTGACCTCATTTCAAGGTTTAATCAATGTCCTTTAGAGAACTCCTTACTTCAGGAGTCTAAAATAGGTGGATTCTAACCATGGAGTGCTAATATACCATTTGATGGTGTGCAATCTCTGACTGACCTTTCCAATGGTAATGGTATGTTACGGGATATGGAGAGTCGGTAAAGAGCCGAGAGGAAGGCCTTGAAGGAGGAGAAGAAAGGCCAGTGAGAGAGCAAACAGATACACTTGTTCATGTGCATAGGTTCCTGTGACATAGAAAAAAATATTTATAATATATTCACACACCCCATACCTACAGTGACAATTATACCAACTAGTTACCACAATGCTTCTACCTAACTGCATTCCCTCACACACCCCCTTCCCCCTGTGTAGACACACCTCCTCAGGTATATTTAGTTCCCTCCTCATCTCCTCTCTACACTTGTGGTCACCCACTGCCTCATAGAACACCACTACAGCTCCATACATCTAGACAGACAACAAGTAGCAGACAAACTGGAAATGAAATCACATGTAGGGCATATAATTTTAAATGGCTTACACATTGCCCTTGGGCATTGGTGAGGGCAAAGGTGGAGAAAGAAGGAAAAGGGAAGGGGGCGTGGCGTTCCCAGTGCTCGATGGAGACACCAAAAGGGAGACAGAAGAGAGGTACACTGTGAGGCAGGGGGAACTCCAGATGGTCCTTTGGTGGATACCTATGCAGCATGAATTACACTTCAGTACATCCGTTAGTATGCTAGTATATTTGCCAGTACACCAGTTAGTATAAGCTAGTATATCTGCTAGTACACCTATATGCTAGTATATCTGCTTAGTATATCTGCTCCATTAGTATATCTGCTTAGTATATCTGCTCCATTAGTATACCTGCTTAGTATATCATCTGCCAGTACATATGCTAGTGCATCCGTTAGTATAATTATTTGCTAGTTATGTATATCTGTTAGTACATCTGCTAGAGCCTAGTACATCTGTTAATACACAGGCTAGGAAATGTTAACACAATATTAGGAGACACGAGTTTCCCAGGTCTGATCACAAGCATATCATCCCTCTACTATATTACATGCTACTCATTTCACTTCATATACAGATCATAGCAAAGCACTGAGAAACTATGCACCACAACACCATTACTTCCAATACATTAGAACAAATCACAGAGCATAATCTCCAGCTCTGGTGTTTACCTCCAGAGGAGTAAGTCACTTCTATTGTAGTACAACAAGGATGTTTACCTTGATAGAAGCTCTGGTGTGTAAGCCACAGATGGTGGTCGGACCTGACAGGTACGGTAGCATAAGTGGAGAGTGTTTCCCACTAGTCCTTTGGAGAGATCAAGGGACCGCAGCAGCTTGAAGCATGCAGGTGGCTCTTCACCCTGACAAAGGAAGGCAAAAACACAGGCAATAGCTAACCATATGCATCACCACAGAGGTTTTCCCACTCAGCTCAGGCAGCAGGTATTATTCAGCTACACAGAGGGGATTATACATACTGTGGCTGTGTTAAGCATATAGTAACATAACCAGGTGCTAAATAGCTGTCCCTTGAGTTAACTGCTAGTAATACATGTACAAGTGAAGGAACTGTGGGAAGAGATTGTTTCCAGGGACCCCTGTTGTATACAACAAAGGTCAACTCTCCCTCCCCAACATGTATAACTATGTATCACTAGATTATTCAGCTGATAACCCCTCACTCAAAACAATCTGAAGCCATGGAGTCTGTGCTTACCTTGTTAGAGGCTACCACACAAAGGTCTGTGATGGCATTGTTGTGACCTTGAATCAGACCTCTTTTAATGGTCAAGTAGCTTTTGTTGAGGTCAGCAGACCTCCCTCCAATGGAGAAAGCCAGGGTCTCGTGTCCAGCTGGAGGGCTCTGGTTCTGATTTGAGTGAAACACTCTATACAGGGAATTGGGTATCGATAAAGTGTCAAGATAGTGAAATACTATTATATCATGAAACTAAATTCTCTCTCTCCCTCTCCCTCCCCCCCCCCCCCCCCCACACACACACACACACGCACGCACAGTGCATAATAACTACCATATAGTGCTTTATTTTGGACTTTCGCGAGTAGGTCATCCTGAAGCTATTCACAAAACTTTTGTGAGGTAAGGCCAGAGGTTGAAGAAGAAATTAGAAAAATGCAAAAGTTGAGCTCCTCCAAAATAAATATAGCAGTCAATGGATGCTATCTTGATTAATTTTAATAATTATAAAACCAATTATTAGTATTGATGAATTCTTTGTTATCATAACACAACATTGAGAATTTAACAGTTTATAGGATATGAGAATAACTATTGATCTTAAACTACCTACATTAATGATGTACTTGGACACTTACCCAATGTCAGTGATGGGCAGTTTGTCTTTTTCCTTCTTGTAGCAGATGTAGATAGGTCCATTAGAGAAAATGCTTCCCACAGAGAGGTTAGCACTGTGACCTCCGGGTGTGTTCTCAATTATTCTGTAGAAAGGATAATTTTTTTCACAAACTTCTCCACTTAATTTGATACTTAGACAAATATGTAATTGCGTGATTCATGTTGTTATTAATATCATAGAGGCATCCTTACACATTTTAGGGAGGGGAGTTTCAATGTAAGTTTTAGCAGCTTTGTAGGTTTCAAGTGTTTTACTATAAGGTATCTAACCAGTACCATGATTAGCTGTTGACTGCTAGTTATGCATGGCCCAGACAAGCAAAATGGCTTCACTGATAGAGTATCCCCCAAATAAAAGCCTTGTGTCTTCACTCCCTGCAATGAGGGAATATCAGAATACTTGGCCCAAAGTGTCTGGAATCAATAAGTTTAGGTCCAACTATCTACACTGTCCTTGCTTGCTGAGGCAGACAATAATACTCCTTCGCTTTGCAAGAAGCCTATGAATTGAATATACATACCTATAGCCTTTGGGAAGTTGCTCATACTTGCTGTAAAATACCGCTATATCCGTGATGGCTTCAGGAACGGACTTATCAGCTGGTAAGGCCACTTCTTCCTCGCTAGAAAACTGCTTAAATTTTGAAATACTCTCATTTCCAACTCCCACAACCACAAAATAGTCTGCAATTCGCTCCGGCCTTCCCTCCATGCTAGCCAACCGCCTCACCTGCAATCTCCTGACCTGTCGTACCACCTTGCATGATGGTGCGCAATACATAGATATATGACACTGGAACACAAAATAAAATGGTGACGTGTGTGAGAGGCGTGGTTACATTAACAATAGCCAATGCTACATATCCACACTCGAGTCATCATCTGAGAGATCAGTTCTGGGAAACTTGCTGCTGCTGGATGAAGAAGAGAGACTGCCATGTTCAGCTCTACAACTTGATGATCTTTTCAGCAATACCTGTAGCATTAAAATGGCAGGTTGTAGATATGTATTATGCATCAAAAAGATATAATTTTACCCGCTTTGAATCTGCTTGCTGACGAACTATTAATGCCTCCAATTCTTTAAGGATAAGTGATTCAGAATCCATCACTATAACTAAAATAATAATATTATATCAACATACCAAATTGTAGCTCTCATAATTAGATAGCTTTCTAATGGATCCTCCCTAGTTCAAAGGAAAAGTTGTGTCCACCCTATCCCCTTGATATATCTGTTTTATGTGTACTACATCCATAGAGGAGGAAATGTTTGTGTAAATTACATGTGTCAATGAGTTGATTAACATTTTTCTTCTACATTATTACAAAAGCTAGAGAACTTGGAATATTATATGAGACTTCAAGACCCTATCCCCATCATCTTTAATAAGTGTGCAGTATACACCCTTTGTTATTCATTGCCTTGGTCATTTTTTAACATGGGAAGTTCTTTGAGAGAGCTTCATTAATTTTTTGTTAAACCAAGTTTCTGGGTTAATTAAGGTCATCCCTTTAGCCAGAAAATGGTTATTACCTTGAATGGATCCATAAAGAAGGTAACATATGTCTGGGTATATCTACATGCCCTAATTTAAGTCCATAGTTGGAATTAAAGAGGCTGAATCCCAGGTGTGTAAAGTAGTAGGAATAGAATGATTTTCAGTTGTACAAAGGTCTTTCTTTAAAGGAAAAGGGTAATCATCAGAGATCTGATGTCAGCGTGACACAGCCTACTGGCATGGCTCCAACCAACTAGCTGGGACATAGACCTTTCAACATCATGTTATATTATGGGCACTCAAAAAGCGTAGGAAAGCCAAGCTGCTGATTTACAATACTATAAAAGTAATACCTTGTGGCTTATGAGTGTCTGAATTTGTCTTTAACCTGACATATTTCTTTACATGATGATGCTACAAGACATAGTTATTAATAATAGGAGCCAAGACAATGTACAATACTACAACTTACCGGCTTGTTCTTTCCATTAACAGCACCAGGAGAGGAGAATCTAGAAAAATTTGAACTGTTATAACTTGGAAGATCTTTTAACAAATCCATAGTCTTTGACTTGACTTCCTCAGGTCCTTCTACCATCTCTATACCATCATCACGTGTGGTAGGATCGTCTTCAACCCACTTGGATGTCATTACAGCCTTCATAAGTCGTCTTTTCGCACCTCGACCTTTCACTTAATTAGAAGCAAAGACGTCATAGAAAAATAAAACAAGGAAAAAAATGGCGTATAGAAGCCAAACTTTGGCTCTTTGGAAAAGGGGTAAGTAAGCTGAAACTAATTATTGTTGTGCTCATTTTAGCTGTTTACATAACTGATTTAGCTTCTCTGGCCCCACTTAGAAGTAGTCAACTTGCTGTAATCCTCCATCGGAATGAGCAGACCAGTGCACCACCTGTACCACCGCCTCCTGGTGCAACAGTCCCCAATTCCACACCTCCATCACCAAGACTGGCACCAATTGGAGGGAAAGTGAGCAATGCAGTGGAGTACGCTATTACAAAAGTGGATGATATTATTAACTATGCAAGAAAGGTATTATATTTATAGTTACCATAAATTTTTGTAAAGTAAAATTCTTCTAAACCTAATTTATAGTACTGTTTCCAAATAAAATTCCAACTCAAATTTACCATAATTATTATGTCATAATTTTAGTAAACTGAACCAGTTGTCTTCATAAGTTTAGGTATACCTCTAACTATAGTTATTTAGGCAGAGATTAGACCTGTTATAATAATAATTAATTGATGCAGAGTTCTCTTTGGCCAATGACCTTTGGACTGGCCTGTTGTGCTGTTGAAATGATGCATGCTGGTGCTGCTCGATATGACTTTGATAGGTTTGGGGTTGTGTTCAGAGCCACTCCTAGACAGAGTGATGTCATGATAGTTGCTGGGACACTCACTAATAAGATGGCTCCTGCCCTGAGGAAAGTGTACGACCAAATGCCAGAGCCAAGATGGGTCATTTCCATGGGAAGGTATGTCCAATTTTCATAAACTCGTTTATTACAATAATTATGTATGGTGGTATCATTAATGCCTATCCCAATGACATTTAAATCTGATGTAATATGTACATGTATGTAGCTAGCTAATAAGGGTTGTGTTTGAAAAGTTTATTATATTGGGAATGATGCCACTGCTTTTGATGTATCAAACCTGATTGGTCAAATAATACTTAGCTGTGCTAATGGAGGTGGATATTACCACTACTCGTACTCAGTGGTTCGAGGTTGTGATCGAATAGTTCCAGTGGATATTTACGTTCCAGGCTGCCCACCCACAGCTGAAGCACTGCTCTATGGTGTTCTACAGTTACAGAAGAAGATAACAAGGACTAAGGCAATACAAATGTGGTACAGAAAATAATGTGCTCCCAAACTAAACAAGGATGCATCACTATAATGTCATCATATTCATAACAATTATAACATTTCAGTTTTTTCTTGTCAGTACATTACAAAAACCTGCTGAAGATTATAATATGACATGTATTATAAGATGGGGGTAAAATAATTATAGTGATATTCATGATTCATGATGCTTACTAGACTCTCCTTTTAGTTCATTCCTTACGTTTTTTAAGTGTTTTTGTACACGAATACTAGTCTCCTTACACTCTGCCAGCAAACCTATGTAATTGTTACACCATAACTTTATACAGTGAAAACTGCCTTAATGGTTGCTGGTGTGTAGTGCTGACCACTTCCCTATTACAGTCAGCCAGATTAACATACAATTATTATGATGTTTCTATCTCTAATAATAAGGAGAAATTATTTACATTGCACGTACTTGTTATTTTTCCATCAAACTGTTCATTGGAGAAGACTGACAATGGATCTGACAGTGGGATCACTAATTCTGAATGATTAAAAAAATTTTTTTTAAGTTTTCTTGTGCATATGCATGGTACTTACTAGGTTCCCTTATGTCCTGTTCTTCACTCCTCCATTCCCTGCTCCTTCTATTAATCTCCCTACACTCATCATAAAACTGTTTCCCTATTGTCCCCTCCTTGACCACCTCTCCATCCAACCATTGAAGTGCCGGAAACAGTTCAGACATGACAGTATTGTATGTTGGCTCCTGACATACTGGGTTGATGAGGCATACAGAGGAATGGTCATTGGAGGAAGGGGTGTAAGATTGCTGAAGGGTGAGGTGCTTGAGTTTGCAAAGTGCAGAAAGAGGGAGAAGTGTGTCAAAACTAGAAGGAAGTTGAAAGGACATCATGAGAATGCTATTCTCTTCCTTCTTACTTTCCATACCAAGATATTTTATTGCCTGCCAAGTTTAATCTTGACAAGTTATCCAATTTGTTGAGTCCATCTA
Source organism: Diacarnus erythraeanus (assembly GCA_964016965.1). Classification (NCBI taxonomy): domain Eukaryota; kingdom Metazoa; phylum Porifera; class Demospongiae; order Poecilosclerida; family Podospongiidae; genus Diacarnus; species Diacarnus erythraeanus. The sequence goes on along the minus strand of OZ024679.1, from coordinate 978,102 downwards.
TTATAGCAACAAAATGAAAGACAGTTCCAACAATATGCGGCAGTCACAGGTAGAATATATATATTTTCCTTGCATCAAGTGAAGTCAGATTTCATTTGGAGCAAAAAAAAAATTGGTAACTTTATGTGACTGCCACATAATGTTAAAAAACAGTGTACACCTACCTAAATTAGATAAGTTGTTATTAGATAAGTCTAAATGTTCCAAGGTGGTCAAAACTGCTAATTCACCAACAGCTGAAAGATGGTTACTGGACAGATCCAACATACATAAATTCAAACATTTGGATATGGAACCAAGTGAAAGGATACCTGCATATTAAGTTAATGGTATTAACTCTATGTAGCTATTATGAGAGGTTGTGCAGTAATTGTTAGCAGCAATACACTGTATTGGAGGTATATTTACCTGATCCTCCAATATTGTTGCATTTTTAGCTACGGTACGCTATTACCTTTGCCAGAAAAATTAAGAACGAAGATTGACTCTAAACAGAATTCACCACTTGCTTGCTTTAGCACTTCTTCTGTAACTGCATAAAAAAGTCTCTGGATAGTGACTTTCAACTTACCAGAGCAAAAACATACCAATAAAACGATCAGCCATGAACTTGACGAGTCGAATTCAATTTTGTTATGGTGTGCACTATTTCATTTTGCACATGCGCATAATCTTCCATCGCTTTCGATAGTCACGTTGTTAGTTAGTGTGCAGGATGAAGGTGAGCGGTTTATCTAGTTCAATCTGTACTTTTGCAGTGTAATAATTGCTGTAATATTGTTTCCCATTATTATTTTTTAGCTCAATGTAGCTTATCCTGCCACTGGATGTCAAAAACTAATAGAGATTGAAGATGAGTTGAAAGTGTAAGCATCATAAGGGAAATAATGACATTCCTGCCATTTTTAAATGATAACATTGTCAATTTTTTTTTATCTTTGATGTCAATCAAGCTTTACTATTATGTTGCAGCCGTCCATTTTATGATAAGCGTATGTCACAAGAGGTTGAGTGTGGTTTTCTTGGTGATGAATGGAAGGTAATGCTAATATTAGGTTGGGAAATTGTTAACTACTCTATGTTACCCAGGGTTATGTAGTTCGTATCTCTGGAGGAAATGATAAGCAGGGTTTTCCAATGAAGCAAGGTGTTCTTACGGCAGGACGGGTAAAACTCCTTCTCAAGAAAGGACACTCTTGTTTCAGACCTCGACGTACTGGCCAACGTAGACGCAAATCTGTTCATGGCTGCATCGTTGATAGTTCACTTAGTGTCCTCAATCTTGTGATTATAAAGAAAGGGGAGGCTGACATACCAGGACTTACTGACACCACCATCCCTAGACGGCTGGGGCCAAAACGAGTGGGGAAAATCAGAAAGCTCTATAATCTAAAAAAAGAAGACGATGTTAGAAAATATATCTTCAAAAGACCCCTCCCACTTAAAGAAGGAAAGCCTCAGCGTTACAAGGCACCTAAAATTCAACGTTTAATAACTCCTCGACGACTACAAAGGAAACGTCATCTGTTAGCTCTAAAGAAAAAGAAGAATGACAAAGCCAAACAAGAAGCTGCTGAATACAATAAGCTTCTTGCAAAGTTAGCAAAGGAGACACGAGAACTACGTAAGAGAAGACTGTCGAGTAAAAGGTCATCCACTTCCAGTCAATGAGTGAATAGTATGTACACTTGATGCACTTTTATGACTTATTGTTAAATCTTTTTGTCAAATGGACATGAAAAGTGGAGTATATATTATATGGGCCTGTCTCAATTCTACCAAATAAAAAAAATTGGTTATTTTGTCAAAGATGACTTGATGACCAAGCAATGGAAGCATCTGCTACATGAGAGGTGAAGCTGTACTTATATACATATTTCATGCATGTACACGGAGTTTTAATGGAACAAAACAGGCATATATAGCATTGTGATTTTAGAGTACTGGAGCAGAATTATATAGGACATTTGAAATTTTATTGGCTCAACAAAGTGGCTCTAAGTACAATCAAATATATACACATGAATTTGCAGAGGGCTGTTCCTCAAAGAAACTTGAGGTGTATTTGACAAGTAACAGTATTTCCAAAAGTTTGTTCCAAAGTTAAATAATTGAGTTTTGAGCTCGTTTAGCAGCAGCATGATCTGTGATGGGCCGTCTGAAGAGCAGAATGTGTGGTTCAGGGGTGTGCACCATGTAATGAACCCAACCCTGAGACTGTTGGACACCTATCCCTCTCCACTCGTCCTCTGACATCAGCCGACCCTTTGGCAGCTTTCTTGCCAAATCTTTAGGTAACATAACGTGTCTGGAAGAAGAGAATGAGTAGGTAATTAGGGCTGATGGTGGGAAACCCTACCTCTGTATGAATCACTACTTTCAAAGTCAAATGCTTCTACCACTCAAAAAATAAATTAAAAAAAAATGAAATGAGGCACAAATGAAGAAAATACAAGAGCCTTTGCCTCTCATACTAGACTCTTTCTTGGTGACAACCATGTGGAGAAGTTTACTTACTATGCTCACCATCTGAGGTCCTGGCCAAATGTGCAGCATAGCTATATGCTGACATTCAGCTGACTTTTCAGGACATAAAACACTCAGGAACCAAAATTACAATGGAAGCTGTGAACGAACCTTCATATGTAGCTATATCTGACCCATGTAACATTAGCTAGCTAGCTAATTAATTAATACTTACCTATATTCATAGGTATCGTCGTAGTATTTATCAGAATAAAAAATGTTCGGCTGTGTTTTCATAGACATTTTTTGCTTGCACCGAAAAAAAAAAGACAGAACCTCTCTCCAGCGTCTTGAGCTGCGCTGACTGTGTTGTTAAAGAAGAAATACCGCCTTTAACTTTTTAAACTCGTGAATTGGAGCGCACTGATTGGTCGGTCTCGCGCGCCCGCCAAAAGGCCGCCGCCGCCTCGCCTGCCGCCGCCGCCCGCCAAGCATGCGCACGTGGTTGGATTGCTGACCTAACATGTATTAATTTTACTATAGCTAGCCTGATGTCTAGAGAAGAAGAGTGTGTTGGTGACTCGAGCAGTAACATCCTGGGCAATGTGAAGCGTGTAGCCAAGGCACTACTCCAAGATGCATTACTCAAAGTACGAGAAGAAACTAATGAGCCTAAATGCTTAGATGATCTGATAAAGTTAGCTATTGATAGCTAGCCATGTTAAATTTATATCTCAGCAATGATACAGTGAAAAAGACAAGCTCAATCTAGAACGAATAGGTCTGAATGCAGAACTGGAGTTACGTAAGAATTATGTACTATCCTGTATTTGGTGAATGTGATGTTAATGAAAATTATTATAGGCAAGCAGTTGTCTATAGAGCCTTTGGTCGATACTGGAGACAAATATTCTATGGGCATGATTGAACAAAAGTAACCACTATAGTGTAAGTAGTTCCACTGCAGACTTATCTATTTATAGAATTGGAGAACTCAAGGAAGAATTGTTATCTTTGAAGTTGTCTCATATCCAAGATAAGAAATTATGCGAATGGCAAGTTTATATGTGATATGGCAAGCCAATGCTGTGAATAGGGGATATCATGCCCAGTGCTAAATATAGTAACAGCTCCTGTTTGTAATAATGATCCAATATCTTATTTATAGTTTACTTTATCATGAATATTTGATGAAGAATATGTTTCCAAAGGACTTTGATGCTCCACCCACTTCAGTTGAGTATATGGTTTGTCAGCAGACTAGAGTAGTCAGTGAGATACTACATAATATAGAGGAGTTGGAGAAACTGAGAAGAGATGTTTCGATTATAAGAAAGAAAAGGACAAATATTCAGTGCAGTTGTCGGGAATTAATGTCAGAGTTGAAAGATCCTAGAGTAGTAAAGAATGACACACCAGACACCCAAGAACATGTTGAAAGGTATGTTACCATGCAATGCAACTTTAGGAGGCATCCTGACTGGTTTATATTTTAGCATGCTGCAAAGGAACAGAGACCAAGTGACTCTAATGGAACACACCTTATTGCGGCTCATAGGAGGTAGTGGAGTTGACTGGAGTCAAGACAAAGAGCTCTGTGAACTAGTCGTAAAGTTGGGACAACGTTCAATTGACTTATAGTAACTAGCTTTAGAGTGAGGAGTGCTTTATTTGGATGATGTTTCCATGGTAATATTGAATGAATAAACAGATTTAATAAGCCGATAAGTTAAAAGCTCAGTAATTAACACTTGCTGATTGAAGTATTATCGCTTTGAGAAGTCTAACATTGTGATCAGATGTCTTCCAAAGGCAGAAAAAGAATACAAAGCAAACTTTCTCGCATCAATATAGGTCTTTCCTCCGTTAATGAACCAGAATTAACCTTCAGAAGTACTTTTGAAGATGGACCTCCACTCTCAGTTCACTCATCAGATCATAATAATATTGATCTTGCCAAGTTAGACTTGATTGGAGCTGAAGATACCAGAAGGAGAAGGAAATGTAATGAGACTCTGCTAGCACTGGAAAAAATCCAATCAAGAATTCAGTACACACTGGATGAATATGAAGGCATTGGAAGAAAGGACGATCCAGACATTAATATTGAAGTCATAGAGGATTCTGATCAACTTTCTGATTTACTTTCTGATAAGCAAGCCAGGTCTAAATATGAACAGAAACTAGCTGTCTTCATAGTAGGCTATCAAGAAAAATGTGAAAACTTAGAAAAAGTGCTTACTGAGCTTCGAGACTTTTTCATGGAGTCTCAAGCAGGAGGGACAACAACATTGTTGGAGCAAGTAGCCTTGGAAGAAATTGATCTTGATGAAGCTACTGCTGGATTAGAACAAGCATTGAAAACAGCTCAAAATTCTGTGAGTAAACTTGTGGGAATAAAAAAGGAAATAAATCAACTTATGGCAATTGTAGCTGCTTATCCTGATACAAATAAAGGTCGGAAAAAAATGGAAAAGGCTTTGATGAAAGCACAGGAAGAAGTTGCCACTTTTTCAAGAAATTTGGATGAAGTAGAGGCAAATTTAAAGAAAAGCACTGAAAAATCCTCACAGTTGCAAGTTCAGCTAGATGTAAAAACTCAGGAATGTGCTAAGCTTCGAAAAACAGCAGACCAAGTCAAATTGCTCCAAATTGAAAACGAAAAGTTAAAGAAAGAAAATGATGCCATGCAAAAGTCCCTACAACAATCTAATGAAGAATTAAGTGATGCAAAGTTTATGTTGATGCAAAAAAGTCAAGCAGCAAATCAACTTCATGAAATTCAGGCAGACAGTACTGAGGTAATAGAACTTAAGGCTGAATTGGAACAGGAGAAGGCTAAGTATCATACTCTTGTGGCAGAGATGGAGAGTCTTTCTGAGTCCCACAAAGCAGAGATTGAATCTCTAAGGACAGAACATGAAGCAGAGGATAAAGAAGTGAGAGGAAGGTTTGAGGAGCAGCTTAAGAGTCTAATGGAAGAGGATGTATTTGAGGAAGAAGAGGATATTGAAGATCACAGGGATGAGGTAAGGGGGATTTTTTTTCTTTATTGGCTAAACTAATGCCACAATAGCACCACCACAATACAAACATTTTCCCCTTGAAATTTTCTGCTACTAGCTATTCAATAATCATTGAATTTTCAGGATAATGCTGTTAACATGGATAATAATGATGCCAACAACAAGGAGTCACCAGATAATTTGACTGAAGAAGAACAGGAAGAAGTAGTCAATAAAGGTGACCAAAAATATAGGTAATGTTTTATACTGACGACAGTGATTTTAATACATATAGACTTGATTACAAATGGTCAAGAAGAAAAACAGACTGGCTCTGCAGTGTCAAGTACTGCCTCTATACCCAAAAGTATCAGACATGACATGTCAGTGGAACTTAGAAAGGAGATGGAGGAAAAGGCAAAAGAATGGAATGTTAAAGAGAAAAAGATGCAGAATCAAATTGAAGATATCAAGGCAAAGTCCCGTAAAATGATTGCTATTCTTCAATCTCAGCTTGAAGACGCTTATAATAAACATGACGCTGAGAAAGAGAAGTTAAAAACTGAATTGGAAGAGCTAAAAGAACAATTCAACCAGACACACACTTTAAATGACGAGCTAAACACAAAACTAGTTGATCTGGAAGAAGAAAAGATGACTTTATTGGGAAAACTCCAACAAAAAGAAGATGAATTTCAACAAATGAGAGAAGAGGCTGCTAAAAACTTATATGATATACCTTCACATCAAGAATCTAACCTAGCTATCCCAAAAACATATACACTTACACAATCTCCACACGAACCACAATCTCCCTTGCAGAGTGTGAACACTATGCCTTTGGTAACAATGGAAGAGGTTATGGATGACAAACTTGATAGTCAAACTTTAGATGACAAGGAGGATCTTTTCCCTTCGTCATTTGGGCAATCATTTATTAGCATGGATCCAGTTCCATTGGGGTCACCCCTGCAGTCTACTAGTGGCAGTGTGAGCTTTGTGGGAAACAAACCAAAGTCCAATCTTCAGCAGAATGCTCCTCAGTTATCTCCTCCAATACAATATAACTTGTCCATGTTGGGTGGATCCAGACTTTCACATTACTCTTCACTAGTTCAGGTATGCAGTATAATATTAAAATCAGTGCTATATATAGTACTCTATTATTGTTCCTATATGCAGAATGGAACTGTTGATCATAAGCATCCAGTAATAATAGAATGGGGAAAGGCTTATGATTCAATTATTAAGTTTAAAGAGAACCTGATTTCTATGCTAAGTGAGCATCAAGCCTTGATACCTCAGTTGTCCAGTTCAATTGAAGAGCTGAAGAGCGTGGAATTACATCCAATGGATAAGTAAGTGAATGTTAGTCACTATAGCTAACTAGTACACCTTTTAACCATTCTATACAGAAAACAAGAAGTGCAGGGACAAATAACTGAAATGAGATTTAACTTGGTTCTTCTGTTGCATCAGATTGAACAAACATTACAAGAAGTTACTGGTCAGATGATGAAGAAGGAGGTGCATGAACAAACCAGTGTATCAGTTGTCAGTGATCCATTAACTGGTGAAGTAAAAGCAACGTTGGATCATCTTACAAAGAAGTTACTGCACAGTGAAAATGACTACAGAAGAGAAATAGAGAAAAAGAAGGTACATAATTGTAGCTACACAATTAACGTATGCATCTATCCATAAATAGTTTAAGACTTATCCTAGTCACATGTTCTGGCACAGGATACTATTGTCCAACTCTCTAATAAAGTGGAAAAGTTACAAGCTGAGGTAACCCAGCTCCACAGAGCTCTTCCATCTCATGTCAGTGGTGAAGATGGAACAATCATGTTTACTCGACTGGACTCAGAGAGGAACAAAAAGGCACTTGAAACTGCTTTAGAAAAAGAGAAGTGAGCGATGTATAATATATTTATTTTTAAATGATATTAATTTTATTACAACTAGGATATCACCTACAACATTTTCCAAACTCACCAGCAAGATGGATGAATATCTAGAAATATCAGGGCAGAGACTTGCTGTCCTATCACAGAGATGGCAAAAGAGAAATGCGGCATGCAAATTAGTACAACATGTCCAGAAGACATACTCTAATCCTATTCAGGCAATGAATATAACCCAAGGGATAAACCGTATGGAACAGCGAAGACAATGGATATTCAGTGCTAATATGGAGAGACTTGGAGGCATGAGACACAAACTTGCTCATTTCCTCACTAGATCTCTAAGCCATGTTGAAAAGCAGACCAGGTTGTTTCTTATTAAACCTACCTATGGTAACAAAGTCCGACGACCACTTGACCTTATCACACCCATCCCACGTCCCTTTCCTGTCCCTAGACATTATTATGTTGCCAACAATGCTGAAGCATACCAACAACACAGACCACTAACTCGAAGCAACAGTAAATCTCAATTGGGAAGCAATGTTAAGCTAATACAATCTTTCCTATATGCTCAACGGCAGCCAGTAGACTCACAGAAATTGATAGATTGTCTTAACACAGCTAGTAAGTCCTACACTCCACAGAGTATAAAGTTGCCCCTGGATATGCTCTCAAATGAGTTTTGCAAATTACGATTATTTCACTCTTTGTATTTGTAGATTCTTCATGCAGTCCTGTGTCACATTCTAGACAAATTCGTAGTGCTCTGTCCTCTCGACACTTATCCACACCATCATCTGTGATAACAACTGACTGGCAAGTCAGGACCTCACAAGTTTGGCACAAAGAGAGTAACGAGGACATTTCTAATGCCAACCCAAAACCCTCCTTCTCAAAGATGCTGGAGCTGGATATCACTCGCTACAGACAACCAGAGGCTCTGCTTGGTAATAGACTGTTAATTGTGGTAGACTTGGGGATATCTGTATTCAATGTTTACAGTAAATTAGTTCCATTGGACCTGCACTGCCATTGTCCATCTATGTATTAGCCAGATGAAAATAATATGATATCTTGGCTGTGCACATGTATACTTGTTATATAACTGTTCATAGGTCATGTGCTCCCCAACCTGCACCAGGATTCTAACAGCTACACACCTACCACTAACCACCAACACACGCCTCCTATCACTGCTCATCGTTGTCATCATACACCCTCACCACAGAAGCTCATCTCTCTTCCTGAAGAATCTTCTCAAGTGAGCAGTATAAATTCAGAACACCAAACACTCTTCCAGAAAGCTGAACTATTGCCTCCCATTGAAATACCTTCCAGAACCAATACCCTCATAGTAACATAGGACTAGCTACCAATAACACAGTACAATGACCTTGTTGTCATCAGGCCTTCTCTCAGGGAGAGAGGAATAATATGGCACTATGTGAAGTTACTAATTTTGTGCACAACAGTTTTTACAAATAACAGAAATGGCATTATGAACAATATTATTTTTATAGTTGTAAATAATGTCTATGCAGGATACTCTAATGAAATAGTTTTTTTCTTGTTGCTGTACAATAAGAATAATGACAACTGTACCAACGATAAAAGAAGACCAACAAAGTTGGGGAACTGTGGAATGCATAATGTCATATTCAGTTACATAATAGTTATAGCTACATACCATGACATAGACATCATTGATGAGGAAACCGTAAGAAGTCCAGGAGAAGGTGGTGAGAAAAGACATTACCGAGAGTGGTAAGGACATAGACTCTGTAGTTTGTAAACGGATTACTTCAGCCTAGAGGAAAATCATGTCACACAGACACACGCACACAATAAAACATAAGTGATATCTGTATAGAGAAAAATAGAAGCTAAGGATGCTACCAATAAAAACACACCATAGTGGAGAGGGGTGAAGCAAAGAAGAATATCGTGAAGAAGTTACAAATTAGTCCAAGACGGCTCATAATGACGGTATAATCTTGTATAATTTGGGAGTAGATCACTACCGTCACAATAATAGAAAGTGCTCCTAAGAAGTCTCTTCGAACAACATACTAAGAATAATAATTAATTATGGCTGTGTTACAGAGGCCAGATGTCTTCCCAGACAGAATTAGTTACTATGTAGAAATGATTGGGAATAGGACTACACATTCCAAGAGCTAACCTTGTTCTCTGTATATATGTGATATACAGTGATATATGACAACTGAAGCACCACTCCCACAGAATTGACCAAACTAATGGTATAATCTGGTTTTATCAGACCATAATCCAGCCATAGGGAACAACTAAGTAAAATATATTAATATCACCTATACTTAAGTATTATAACATCTTTACTTCATTAAAGCAGCCACAAAGGGGAGATGTGGTATAACTCCAACACTCTTGCTAGCATGGATCTTACGAACTGTTAATCTGTGTTGTTACATTGATTATTAACTCATAAGCTAGGTTCAGTAGGATATTAAAAACTTACATTCCTGAAGAGAAGAGACCAATGGTAAATATGGTGGCACAAGATGAGACAAAATCTTCAGTAGTAGACATGATCGATTGATGAAATAAAAACGACTCTTTGTTGGAATGCGCATTATTTGAGTATTATGAATAGCCGCAGAATTAGGTAAAGAATCGCACTGAATTCTTTCAGTTGTCATGGCAACAAGAAAGCTTGACTTGAAAAGATGTCTTCTGAAAATGGTGGATTTAGTAGTGACGTCGAAACCTCACAAACATACAGATCTACGCGTGATGATGAACTTACTTTAGGAGGTAGCAATACTATCAATACAGTTACTAGTGTCGAAGGAGACACCCAGCCAACAGATAAGATGGGATCTAGTCCTGCTGTGGAGGACGAGGGTGGAGAAGATAACGTAGTCGTAGCCTTGCCACCAAGTGATTCAGATGGAGTTGATGCTTATCAAGAGATTGCTCTCAGTGGAAGTGCAGCCCTTGATCTTCTTGATCAGGTATGAAATGTCGAGGCAAAGTAGGACAACAAACAAAACTATAATATACAATAATAATGATCAGTATCTTCATTTTTTTAGCTAGTTGCTAACAATGCCCTTGGGAAGGAGAAAGCTGCCAAGCTCAGAAGAAAGTACAATTCCTTAAGAGAAACACTTGAAAGGTAAATCTAGTCTTACAGTATGTACAGTATGTACTAGGCAACTATTTTTTTTTTTAGTTCTCGAGAAGTCGAGAGTAAACTCCTAGAGGAAGCTAAAGCTTTGGGCCACAAGCTTACCTACCAGAAAAGGGTGTTGGAACGGACAGCAGCCTTCCCAGAAGGAAGCAATACACAGGCAGGAAACCTCAGACAGTTGCTACTAACTCACCAGAATGAACTTGACATGAGTGAGGCCCGACTAGATAAACAGCAGAATGAGACAGAAATGTAAGTGCTAAAGATGAATCTAGTATAGATGGTTTATGCATGCATCATATTGCATTTTTGCACATGCTCTGGTTTAGCTGCTATATGGAGGAAAATCTATCAACTAACAACCAGACTCTAGTACATACAGCAATTGTAGCCTATAATAATAATAAATAAATAAATAAATAAATAAATAAATAAATAAATAAATAAATAAATAAATAAATAAATAAAATAACAATAGTCTCAATTCCTCTCATTGTGATTAGTAGAGTATCACACAGATATAATATTATTTAAAGGCTTGAAATGGAGTACAGTTCATTGGAGAAGGAATATCACAGGCTACCCAAGAAAGAGGAGTTGGAACAACACATCAAAGAACTTAGCAAAACTGTAGAAGAGCTAAATGATGAGATATCACTGGTAGGCATATTATGCACAACTGAGATTTACATTCAGTTGAGCTCTGGCATATTCATTCTTGTACTACTACACTCATGTAATCTGTTTTGTATTTTGTAAGTACTAGGACCCTTTACCATATATAGTTAGTCATAGCTAATAATAATAATAATAAGGATGATAATAAGGTCACAGAATGCTAATTATTGTATGTACAGCGTTCTCAAGATGTACAACGCTACCATAATGACCTGGAGAGAAAGAACTTTAGGATTACTGTCACTCAACAAGAAATTGTAAGAAAAAATGCATAATAAACTCTTAACAATTACAACTAACCTTCATGTCTTAGCAAGAGTTACGGGAGGGGAAAGAAGCTTTGCAGCAAGAGCTCATTGACCTTCGAACTGGCCCTAATATATCCAAGGAATCAGAAGTCATCAAGAGACAACATAAGTTAGATATTCTTACAATAATTATCAAGTGATTGATTATACTACATAGGGGGGTCAGGGGTCAAATTATTCTCTTTTTTGATTCTGGTAACCACTGCTTTATTCATATCATAATCTCCAGAGAAACTCAACGAAAAATCAAGGAGTTAGAAAAACTTCTAGAGGAGCTTACATTACAAGTAAGATGTGTAAAGTAGTTCATATTGAAATTGAGTTTGCAGCCCTACTAAATATGATAAGCTATAAACTTTCAGTGATGAAAATTAATATGATTTTAGCAGATACTTACCTTTAGTTCACAGAGGCAGAGAAACGGAACTACAAGGCAGGAGCAGAATGTTCTGAATTGGCATCGAGATTACAGTCAGAACGATCTCTACAGATGGAAAAAGAAGTGGGTATTGATCAGCTAAATAAGTATATATATATGGGAAAGGAGAGAGAGGCCAATCACCTGGAGGAGAGAGCCACTCTGGAAATCAGGGAAAGGCATCGAGTGGTTGAGGCAAGGGCTCTCCATGAAGCACTTTCATCCAAGTCAAAGGAGAAAGATAGAGAACTGAAGTATGTGACTATAATAATAATAAATTATTATTAATATTTGTTTTAAATGTACATGCATGTATACAGGTCTCTAAGGAAGGCTGAACTGCAACTGTCACTTTTCAAGCAGTCAAGAGAACAGGTAATACCACATGTGATTATTTTGGGGAATTAGAAGAAAAAACTGCTATGACTTTAGACATCTCCATAATAGTAGGAATTGGCATAATAATAACTTTACTACCAAAATGTTTTGTTCTCTGGTTACCTGATAGTTCAGTCTCTCTGTATATCACTTGTAGATTGCTAAGCAAGCTGAGTTTGTGGAAGAGAGAAAAATAAAGCAGACAGCAGATGCTCAGGCAATTAGGAGTGCCAAGGAGCAAGTCACAAAGGAAGTAGGAATACTCCGAAAAGGAGTTAATCGTATGGTATGTAAGTAAACTGTTAAAGATATTATAATGGGCCAGGACTTCTCTTGAAGACATTTAATTTTCATAATAGTTGTTATTATAGCTAGAGGCATTAAGTCTGTTATAGTTGTCATGGTGTCCTAGGTTCAACTATATCTCGTCATCCTCTAGGGACAAAATATCATTATCTGGACCTCCCCAATAGTTGTACTGCAGTTCATGTTACCTGTTACCTTGAGCTATGTTGATTAGGAAGGAGTGACAGTGGCTGATCAGGAGATGCTGAATAGGAAGCTGAGTAATGAAGAAGCGATGAAGAAATCTGTAAAGAGACATCAAAGTAAAATGTATGAGCTTCACAAAGACATCATTACAATGGTAATTGTATAATAACTACAGTAGAACTCCAATAAAGAACCCTCTAAAATAAGGACAACCTCTGTACAAGGACAATTAAAAATATCTGCTGGTTTAAATTAGCCTTCAAGATATGGTCAACCTCCCTACAAGGGACTATACACCTGATCCAATGTGTCCTTTATTCAGAGGTCCTACTAAATTAAAATAATAGGGGGAAATAAATCTCAATATCTCTCCCTCATCTTATAGCTATTAAAATGCCTATTAGTATTTTTATAGAACCCTGACAGTAGATACAGAATATTTACCAGACAGATGTTTATGAAAGTGTTCTGGCTTTAGACTAAGGCTCGAGATCAGGAGTCTCGGCTCTATTACCAAACCATGAAGGAATATAAGGCAATAAAATCAGACATAAAAAGCAAAGATGGAGCGATGCAAGAGCAGCAAAAGAGGATTCGTGAATTAGAGGCAGAATTGATGGATTTTATGGCAGCATATGAAGTAAGAATATACTGTAGTCACTGTTAAAGAAGTCTAAGACTTCCATTTATTGTTTTAGTGGTCATTGCCATAATATAATAACACGTTCTTAAAACCTGTAATAGTGTGTATTAACCCTTTCAATACTTTTATTTAGGCTGTGAAGGCTGAGAGAAACAAGACTCACTCACAAATTCTTGTACTGAAACAGATAGGTGCTGAGATGACAGAAAAGAGTAAGATCCTGGGGAACGAGATGGACATACTTCGAAGCAACTTATCTGAAAGAGATAAGTAAGGACATACCCAATCTTCAATGGTGACACTGACAACAAGTTTCTGAGCTTGCATAGGGTTATTTCAAAATTTTGTAGTAATACCACCTTTTGTTGTGTTACTGCTATACTTTCTCCCATTGGTCAGTCAGAGTGTAAGATGAGAGTATGACTTGTTACACCACCCTCCTCCCCCTCCTCCTCCCTCTCTCCTCACCCTCCTCCTCCCTCTCTCCTCTCCACCCCAGAATTATTCAAAAGTGCAGTACAGTGTATTCAGCCAAGGTACTGGAAAGAGACACGCAGAGAATGGAGCTAAGTAAGCTGATACAGACCCAGAATGAAGTAGGCAGCCAACTGGACTGTCAGAGAGAAGAAATTCATAAGTTAACTCACCAGATCAGTGTTACAGAACAGCAACTAAATAGGGTTAGTTCAATATTCATCTTCTGTAGAGGAAAATGTATTCATAATAATAAGGTGACTCACTGAGAGGTCAACACAAGTGTATTCACAACATTTCCATTGGATAAAGGTCAAAAATATAGTCTGACATGAATATATAAGTGCAGTGAAAAGTAGTGAAATATAAGTGCAGTACATAACTATTAGAATACATTCAAGATCCCCCATAGTATCTGAAATTTAATTTATTCAACTGCTCCCCAACAGCTTCGAAGGCGTTATGAACAGACAGTGCAGGACCGAAATGATCTAGGGCTACAGCTGATTGAAAGGAATGAAGAAGTGTGTGTGTTCTATGAGAAACAAAATGTACAAGAGAGTGTCCTCAGAGAGGCTAATTTAAAACTGACTGCCAGAGAGGAAGAACTCAAATTCCTCAACATGGAGGTACAGTAGAAGTCCTTATTGAAGTTGTTGTAGTCATGTAGCTAGGTACAATTGAAGCCTTGAAAGACTATTAAGGTCACTGTTGAACTAATAACAATACTTATTATTAAAAGTGCATGGGTGTGTAGGTCACAACTGCATATCAGTTTTATTATAATTTCATTATACATAATGGTATTTTTGTAGCTACAGTACAGCATTTGAGTTATATGGTAATGTTATGTCTAGTTGAAGAAGATTCAGAATGACATTTTGATTAGCCGAAAGAAGCTCCCTGACAAAGACAAAACAGAGGAAGAGTTAGTAAATGCTCAGATAGAACTTAAGACATGTGAACAACATCTGAGAATTCTGGAGAAGAGAGTAGAGGATGCCAGTGATCCAAACAGATTACGCCTTCTCCCTGGAGAGAACCCTTCTCTCAAAGAACTTGATGAGAAGTTAGACAAAGTAGAGGTATTGTTATATCATACAAAGTCCTTTAGTTTCAGCTAATGATTATTACCATTAGGGTCAATTGGCAGAATGTGAGCAACAGCTTCTCGAGAAGGAGCTGCTCTATGAACAAATTGGCAAGCTAACAGAGAGAGCAAACAAGAGAGTCGATGGTCAGAGGTCATCCACATTGACAGTGGCCAAGAAAGTGAACCACTATCAAGCAAAGATTAAGGACTTAACTAGAAAGATGATGGCACTAGTTTCAGAGCTTTCCATGCAGCAGGTATGTTATACATGTAGCATAATAGATTATGACACACCCCTCCCATAAATGCTCTTTACTATATGGTATCAAACCATGATTTTGGCATAACCAAGGCAGGCATGTACTTCCTTTGTGAATTTGACTAGCCTGTAGACATGGCATTAATCTATTATTCCAGGCCTCAGCTCTCCATCTGCAACAAGAAGCCAAGGAGAAGGAGATAGAACTCCAACGGGCTTATTCTAACCTAGAGAATGGTGAAGCTCCTGATGACCAAACTCTGGCTCAGTTGGAAAAGATGTTTGTTATTGAACATAGGAAAAAACAGGAAGAACTGAATAAGAAAATGGTAATTAAGTGCACAAGGAATCTGACCTAACAATTGTTTTGTCCCAAGGGTCATTAGTGTTAGTGTAATCATACTATCATACAGAAACTATTATTATTGAATCTTTATAATGTACTGTATGTAGATGGCACAGGAAGACGAGGCTTATACCCTTTCTGGAGGGACTGTAACTACAGCAGAACCACGCCCTAATGCATACATACCTTCAGGGGATGGAGAACTTCCTGTTCCTAAACCATATGGGGGGCAGGCACCTTTCAAACCTACTGAACCTGGAGCAAACATGAGACACATACGAAGACCACAACCTCAGCCCATTGACATCTGACATTGTGTACATTGTATAGGTAGCAGCTTTTCATTATCATTATTATCATTATTAATAATAATAATAATTATTATTATTATTGCCTACTCAGCGGGGTCAATTAGTAGCACACACACACAACCACACGCCATATATGTACATTTACGTCACACGCCGCAGTATAGAATCGAACCGCGAATGCGGTCGTCGGGGGTCGAAGTACGGGGCGGATGTCGCACTCTTCTAGAAGGAGGTTTAGAGTTTCTATATAAACATAAGTCAGTGCAGTGTAGCCTGGACTCTTAAATTTCAAGTGTAACTCCGCCGTCGATATCAGGATCATGAGCAGCGTACCATTCTATGCTATAAATACATCGTGCCGGATGGCTGAATGTCCTCGATCACCAATCAGATTCAAGAACCGTGTTTTGCAGAAAGGTAAGCTTGCAGAGTTAACAAACTGCATGGCTGCACTCAGTCAACCATCGATACTTCACTTTAAGTAACACCTGGTTATCAGTAATATCATTTTTTGGGTTAGGTACAGGTGAATTACAGTCTCCTGCATATTCTGGTTCATCAAGTGTGATTAAAGAGGACAAGGACATCAAAGACACTGCTTCCATGATGCACATCACACGCAAACAGTACGAGCAGAGAGAGATTGTGTCTGCATTTGATGTTTTCAACTAACTACTCAGGCAGAACATCACTCTAACAAAGCATTGCTTTCAGCATCAAACAGTTCAGTTTTTTTCCCCCATCATTTGATACATTATCTCTTGTCTCTGTTTGAACATTCATCTTATGTACATGATTGTTGGCAATACATGCTGGTTGCTTATGGCGGAACTTGAGCAAGGTACATCTTAGTGAATGTACCCCAAACTATCAGCATAAATTTAATGCATGAACATTCCTGGAAAATGCAATAATTAAATTGAGCACAAAATATTAATCAAGTGATCTTATTAAAAAGACAGCAACACAACTTGGAGTGTCTATAATAGTACACTGTGTACTGACAATGGTTAAAAACATGGGTGAGGTACAAAATACAGGCTATGTTAGGAATGCATTGATTACAGGTTTTTGCAGAAAGACTTGAGAGTTTCCTATGATAAGTGGAAGCTTGGACTCTGTGAAATGAGGTGTGGGACACTCTCAAATTCTCTGTCCTTGGACTTGACCTATAATAAGAAATAGAGAGACACTGGTAACAGAAACTGATAACAACATGAACATATAAAACACTGAAAAAAAAAGATATCTCTCCCTACTATAGTAAAACGACATATCTTTAGAGTTCAACAGGAAGTGAGGCACAGGATATTGTCCATTACAAATAGAGCATTTTCTGGTCACTAATTTCTAATACTGCACCTAACAGGATTCTATAACTTAAAATGTCTGGGCCAATACAAATTAATATAAATCATGGATTGTTTGTGCTGCATCTGTAGTATTTTTCTGCACTGGCACTAGCTATAATTGTATAGTTCCAGGCAACATGAGGAAGCCTTTTTGATGTTCATGTGCTTTGTCTTATAGTACATAAGTCTCCTTAGAGTACATGTGTAGTTCTTTGTAAGGCTACAATCCAGCTGTTTATTCACTTCATTTAAAACTCATCATAAATACACTCATCCCCCATAAACCATACATATTCCTACACAACTACTGCTGCTTCCAGAGAATGGTATATGCAGTTCTCAGTTTTGACACACCTGCTTAGCTAATCACCACTCCCAGGTATTCAATCAACAGCTCTTTATTGAGGATTACAGGTTGTAAACACCCTTAGGAAATATTTTCATACACTCCCAAGGGAAGTACAACAAGCTATGCACATGTTACTTTAACTCTCAGACTCTGAAATGTAAAGTCATATATATTACAGTGCTCTAATAGTGGTAGATTACAGATGAAAAGGTCATTGACATAACTCTTAGAGAGAGTTGGATTAACCCTGAAATGAAAACATAACCTTGTTGTACAAGTTATGCCAACAGACTACAATGGAGGTATTGTGTACTGTATGTGTGCAGTATCTTGCATGATCTGTACAGGCCTTTATTACAGATCAAGGATAAAAGACTCTCAGGTGTTGTCCCAAAAAGGCTAAACAGGAAGTCTAACCTGGACAATTTTCAATAATCACAATCAGTTATTACAAACTAAAGTAACAACTGTCTGAAATCAAATCTGCACTAACCCACTGATCATAAAAATATCTTATACCTACACTCCTGGGAACACTGTGCCCCTATGAGTAAGGGATAGCTTTCAAAGTAACCATTAACTTACTTATAAAGCTATTAGAATCTCCTGATAAGACTATTCATATCAACAGGTGCTAATCAAGTCATTCATAACCTTAACTAGAAAAGTACTGATGGTATACTGAGATATACTAACCACACCACTCCCAAGAGCAAACAATTAAGGTGGGTGGTATATCCCCCCCCCCCCCCTTTCTACTATTCATTTAGGTTGTAATAATATTCATTACATTCTTGATTATAATCTTTTGGATTCCAAATATCTGAATAAAGAAATATTGAACAGCACTAACAATGGAGTGGATATATTGATTATTAGTTGGATTTGAAATTTAACAGGTAAATTGAGCAATAATTGTAGCTGAGTAACCAGCTAAACTAACATCCATCTGTGCCCTCAATCAGCTTCTGATGGCAGCTTGGAATATCTCAAAGAGAATTTTATTTTGGAAGCCAGTAAGTTGCAATAACCATATTGATATCACTAGAGGGTCTCAGGAGTCCTTTTGGTGTCACAAGTTCTCCCAAAATAGAACAGATAATGATATTGCTGATGTGATGAAAACATATACCCTTGATGCTTAATATAGTAACAGTAATTGTGGTGATGTAACATACTTTTCCTTGTTTGTCCATAAGCAGCAAGTGCTGTACTTTTCCAGCAGCCATTCCAGTCAGCACATATTGACCTGGCTTCTTGACACTCTCACGGATAAGGAATTCTCCATCTGAAACAAGCATGGCTTCTGCTTCTATTCGACTCAGTGGCCCATGGAAGTAATTTTGCTGAGTTAGCAGTCGAAGAGGGTCTGGTAAAGAGTTAGCTACTGGGGCTAGAGAGGAATGAGATGGATATAATATGAATGTAGAGTTAGGATATATGGGATGTGGGAGTTAAGTGGAGTTAACACAGTCTTTTACCACACAAATAAAGGTAATCTTGTTTGCTCTAACCGGATAACCTGCAATCCCCCCAATCTAACTAACAGTAAATGATGTGACCAAAATGGAATCAAAACTGTCTATACATTACTAAATACACACCACAGATAGGAGTATGGAGAATTTTGCTGATAAGCATTTTATGCTGTTTACAAGTTACAACTGTGTGCAGTGTTTTGGGAAGAGAGTCTCCACTAGAGTACACTCACCCATATTCTCCAATCCCACATGTTTCTCGCCAGCTCCACCTTTACTAGCAGCATCCATGTATATGTGATCATCAAACTTAGGAGAAGGAACGACATTCTCTTTTACCAAATTCCTTCCTCTGCTGTCATATACTCCCTCTGGTGTGTTGTACGCACTGCCTTCTTCAGGGTCATCGTAAATAACTCCATTCTCTCTACTCAACATACCATCTACTATTCCCTCCCTAGAGGGCTTCTTCGGTCTCACCTTCTTTGTGGCTGCTATCACTTCATCTGGGTCATCGTATGTCCCACTTCTAGTATGGGACACAATTGGTTTTTTCTTCAGGGGAGGTTTATTTTTGAGAGGATTCTGGGTGACCCTCGGGTTGGGTTTGGGAGGGGTGGAGTTATGATAATAATCCAATATTTTTTCTACACCATGAATGTCATAGTCTGGAAGTCCCTCGGTAGTTACAATAGCAGCTGTGTCACCAGGCAACACGTTATTCTGTGATGGTTGGTTGGGGAGTGGTCTGCTTATTCTTTTCTTTGCTATGGGCCGGTCTTTGGGTTCAATGTTACTATAATCAATGTTACTATAATCATGAGTTTCTGGTGCAGAAGGATGGGTAAGAGGGATATGGTCCAGGGAATCAGTGATTTGGGATTGGCGTATAGATATGAAAGTGGAAGAGTATTCACTTCCCTCTTCATGGAGGCGTACTTTGCCTGGAGCACTGCTGGGAGCACTGCTGGTAACACTAGAGGTAAAGTTTCCCTCCTCGTAAAGATTACTCCGGTAAGATCCTAGAGATAAACAGATAAGTGGGTCAATTATAATCCCTGTGGCAATAATAGTCCCTGTGGCAATAATAGTGCTTAAGTATGCAATAATCACAGCTGGTTCTGGTCTAGTAACACCAAAGAATAACATGTACACAAGTCCAAGGTATGGAAGGATGTGGTCAGTTTGTAGACAGCCTCAGTTCATCTAAAGCATGCACTAATACTAACAGCTGGTCTGAAATAAGGACACAATATCACGTTCTCTATTACAACTGGTCACTACCACACTAGTAAACAGGGCATTTTAGGACACTTAAGGAGACCAGAACACTGACAAACACTCAATTTATTATTACCAGGACACTATTCCATTACCAGGACACCAGCACATTAGGGCACCATTATATTACCAGGACACCAGCACATTAGGACACCATTAGATTACCAGGACACCATTATATTACCAGGACATCATTATATTACCAGGACACCAGCATATTAGGACCCAACGTCTAGACAGTCAAATATTTATGTACCCACATTAATGACATCTTATCCTATATTGCACACTCAGCACAGTATAGATTCCAACATACACAGGGGTAGGGGAGTCACTGCACTATAATTAGTCACCTGGATATATCCCAGGTGTACCGGCCACATTAATCTCCATGGTATCATAGGGATTCTCCAAACGAGGATGTGCTATGGGAGGGTAGCCATGCCCATTGTCTGTGGGCTTCTCCTGCAAAGAGTTCATAATAATAGTAAGACACAGCCTGAAAGGAGGTGTGATAGGACTATGTGTATATAAGTCCTCTACATCAGATATCTCATTATGGTGAAGGCATAGGTGGAGGCTAGAGTTAGATATGGGATGGAGGTGAAGGCATAGGTGGAGGCTAGAGTTTGATATGGGATGGAGGTGAAGGCATAGGTGGAGGCTAGAGTTAGATATGGAATTCATGAGGTGGAGGAGGTTAGACATGGGGTAGAGGATGAAACTCCACCTCACCATTAGCTGTTTGCAGCTCCAAAGAGAATAGAAGCCTTTGATATAGGAAGTGTGTAGGGAATGACATCACTAAACACCAGATCAGAAAGGTCACTAAAAGCAGGTTAAAGGTCAACAGGAAGGTCACTAAGGTCACAGTGCAACCTCAGAGTGTCAAACACAAATGTTTGAGTCAACTATGTATTCATGTAGAATAAACTAAGGATTCCATTGAAGACAGGCTCACTACACCTCACACAGTTACTGGAAATGTCACTCAATATTCTATTGTCTACAGACTCGATTTGACCTGGTTTCTAAGAAGTGTTCCTGAGTGACAGTAGGTAAGGTTAATTAATACTAAAAAGTTGGAAAAGGGTCTTCCTATGAAATGAGCATAGCTATAGAACTTACAGCCAGTGTGTATAGAGCAGTGGGTACTGGCGGAGGCTATATAGGGAAGAAAAACAACTCAAATAATATCATTCTGTATAATTGATGAGTGTGTGTTATAGAATTCCATACCGTAGACTCTGGTGGAGGCAAATCTGGAATATCTGAGTATATCCCTCCTGCATCAATATCATTATCTGACACAGAGCGTTTGGGAGAGTTCATGGGATGATGAATATCAGCAGTTGTCTCAACAACTCTACCTACAATGTCCATGTTCCCCCAAGCATCAGAGTCCCACCTGTGGAGGAGAGGAGGGAGGGGGGGAGGAGGGAGAGAGGAGGAGGGAGAGAGGAGGAGAGAGGAGGAGGGAGAGAGGAGGAGGGAGAGAGGAGGAGGGAGAGAGGAGGAGGGAGAGAGGAGGAGGGAGAGAGGAGGAGGAGGGAGGGAGAGAGGAGGAGGGAGGGAGAGTGGGCAAATAAACTAAAACCCAAAATCTTGAAACATTAATAAGAGTTGCTGGCAATTTACTGCTTTCAGTTACAAATCACCAAACAATAATGTTTAATAACAAACATAGATCCCAGCAGTCTGAACAACAAACACCTCTCCATTATAAGACCTCTTTAAGGTCCTATTTCTCTTTCAACTTGGCACACTACCAAATTCTGCCACTCATGGAGTACCCACTGCAGAATTCAAGGTCACAACATGACCCTGAAAGCACTCAGGTTTATTGAGACACCAAGATTGGACACAGACATGACTCATATATCAGTTCCAACTTCAGGTAAATATTGACACAGGTTTGGTATTGTGAGTGGTATCTGTCAGTACACTACAACATTCATAGTACCTCCTCTATTCTAAACATAAGGACACCCTATAGACATAGTGTGTCCAGAGGTCAGAGGTCATTTCCCTTACACGCCTCTCTATTGGGATCTACAGCACACACACACACACACACACACACACACACACACACACACACACACACACACACACACACACACACACACACACACACACACACACACACACACACACACACCAAATGTGTGACAACCTGAAAAAAACAACTAACTTGTGTTTGTTCTAGCCTCCACTCACTGAAATGGGGTCATTGATGGAATAGAGTAAGAACTACCCTGGACATGCTGGGGAATTAAGGTAAAGGGTCCACTTACCCTGAAGCAACATCCAATGGCTGTACACTGGATCTTGGAGAGTTAAGATACATCTTATAGCGGAGTTCAAAGGCCTGACCAATAGTAGCAAGGACGAACTGAGAGGTCCTAGGACACTCAAACACATGACATGCTACATGAACATAAAAAACATCACAACCCAGAGAGAATCAACTGCACGCACGCACGCACACACACACACACACACACACACACACACACACACAGTTTCAGGGTAGTATATACATAGCATATTTGTCATGCTACCACACCTTACCCAAAACTAATTTGACCCTTTACCTAGTATTATAGTTTCCAAGAGCTCAGTTTTGGGTGGGTTTTAATGACATGACCACCCAGACATGCTTAACAAGACAGAAAAAAAGGTTTTAATCTGCTCAATGAGATGGCCACCCAGGTACATGCTCAACAAGACAGAACTAAAGAAAGATTTGTCATAAAGCATATTCACACAATTCTTCACTATTGAATGACATGCTAACACCACAAAACCCAAACATTGCTTGATGTATCTGAACCAGGGCCACACCCTATTGTCCAAGGTCTCTCTCTCTCTCTCTCTCTCTCTCTCTCTCTCTCTCTCTCTCTCTACTCTGAAAGGTAGTTCACATATACAGACAGAAGAAAGAAATTGGAGTTAGTTCTCCATTACAATCATCTTCATGAACGGTTCAATCCTCTGCTACAGAGCCTGTTACACTGAGCAGATTACTCTCCCAACTCTTTCTACTGTCCTAGTGTTTGTTTAACTGCTCAGTCAGATAACACAACAGTTACATAAGCTCTCTGTCTTGTGTTGGTTTGCTATTGTGTTTTGTCCAGTCTTAATGTTCTAATACAACAACAGATGTGTTTGTCTTACCTCTTCCATGCACTGGGTCCTTAGCAACATAGCCAATGTAATCTGCAGTGGCCTGAAGAGGAGGAAAACAGTCTATAAAATAACTGAGTGTCATGTTTCTAGTTCTAGTGCCAGGAGCCCCATACATACCAGCACCCAGAAGTTACTAGTCAGTAGCCACCATGGAGGAGGTTGACTAGGAGATATAGGCCCTGGGAGTATTAATTTGCACATGTGCCGGTGGGGCTAGCCCCTCCCCCTTGAAGCATAATTTATTGCTATTACTTACCCCATCACCTCCACTGGCAAATGATATAGAGGGCAAGGAATGGTTGAGTCTTACCTGAAAATAACAAGTAATATGATAACATCACTTTATAAATTAATATCCACCCCAGTCTGGAGACACATCTCAGAAGTTATTTCAAAACAAGTTTCTATTCCATAACAAGCAATGAAAAACAGTTCCCAATACACTCAGAACCCACAGTTACACCCACTCTGTCAGCAACAGAGGTCTTCTGTGCTAGTGGACACTGTACTAGTCAGTCTACTAGCAACAGAGGTCTTAGCTTCTGAGGGACACTATGCTAGTGGACACTGTGCTAGTCTACTAGTAACAGAGGTCTTAGTTTCTGAGGGACACTGTGCTAGTCTACTAGCAACAGAGGTCTTAGTTTCTGAGGGACACTGTGCTAGTCTACTAGCAACAGAAGTCTTAGTTTCTGAGGACACTGTGCCTGTGTATGGGGCAACATGGGCCATACAGATACACAGCCCATGATGCCCCATACAGATACACAGCCCATGATGCCCCATACAGATACACAGCCCATGATGCCCCATACAGATACACAGCCCATGCTGCCTCTATGCCCATGCTGCCCCCATACATAGTCCATAATATTATGTAAATAGAACTGATTTGGGCAGCTTTAATGACATTATGACCTTATTTGAATAGTGTTTACTCATGCTCACTCATTGAGTAGGTTCACTGAAATAGCGTGTGCACTCATCACTCAAAACTAACAAGAATGGAAGATTCAGATAAAGTAGGTGTGACTTACCACTCCCCCAACTTCATCACTGATCTTGAGGCTCTCCACACTCACAGAGAGATTAACTTCTCCAGCCCATCTGGTATCAAATGCTACAAGCAGAAATGCACAGAGTAAACATTAATGAAAACCACAAACCCATAGAGGGAGCCACCAACCACCCATAGAGGGAACCACCCATAGAGGGAACCACTCATAGAGGACACCACCCATAGAGGGAGCCACCAACCACCCATAGAGGGAACCACCCATAGAGGGAACCACCCATAGAGGACACCACCCATAGAGGGAACCACCAATTACCCATAGAGGGAACCACCCATAGAGGGAACCACCAATTACCCATAGAGGGAGCCACCAACCACCCATAGAGGGAACCACCCATAGAGGGAACCACTCATAGAGGACACCACCCATAGAGGGAACCACCCATAGAGGACACCACCCATAGAGGGAGCCACCAACCACCCATAGAGGGAACCACTCATAGAGGACACCACCCATAGAGGGAGCCACCAACCACCCATAGAGGGAACCACTCATAGAGGGAACCACCAATAGAGGGAACCACCCATAGAGGGAACCACCCATAGAGGGAACCACCCATAGAGGGAACCACCCATAGAGGACTCTACAAGCATCCAACACAATAAAGAGGAATCCTTCTCAATACTTGCTGCAGATCATTCAAGCATCATGTTGAATCTCTCTCTCATGTTCTCTAGCTTACAAATAATTTGACTAATGAGGAGGTAAGAATAATGATGATGGGTACAGGACAAAAGCAGGGAGTAAATGAAACAGTAAGGAACTACAGCAGGAATCTTCATGAACAGGCAGCATGAAATAGCTGTAGTGTTTCAGTTGAAGATGGATCAATCTACCCACCTATTCCAGGAGCTGGAACAAGATGAGTGACAACGTTATTTCTGAAATCATCACCACAGCTTAATGATAACCAGATACAGCCACACTAGGGAAGTTCTTTTTGCAGTCATATCAAGGTTGAGTGGTGCATACAGGTGAGGACACTTCACAAAACAGTAAACTTTCACACTTGTATCAAGTACAAGTAACACAGGAAGCACTCAGTCCAGCTTTGATCTGATCTAAGCATGTAAACATTGAAGTCCTCAGGGTTATCTCAAGTACTCAAGCCAACCACAAATGAAAGAACTTCTTCATCCAACCATAAAAATGATCTTCTCAATCACCAGTTTAACTTGATTGACCAGTTTAATATTATTACAACAGTTCAACTTGACCCAAAACATAACACTACAACATCCACTTCTCCTCCTCACCCATCTTCACAAGAAAAGGGTGCTGTGTATAAAGGGTGATGGTGATGAAGAGGAGGAGGTATCAGTACAATAGATAAGGTGTCAGGAAGGTTATAGAGACCTCCTCACCTACAACCTCTTCCTCATTATCCTTTCTACTCCAATATTGTAAACTGTGCCAATGAAAAATTTCTTACCTCCTAAAACTTTGTCAACTTGTTTTGGGACCTGGAGTGATGACAAAACTTTATAATTAACTCTAACATTGGCAGTCAAAAAGATGCCTGGAATTATTACACAGTGGTATGTATATGAACAGTTATGTGTGGCAGGTGGTTACCTATCCTGGGAATTAAGCTAGAGTAAAAAGTGTGTGTCTGGAAGGAGCTGTTTCTCTCCCACACAACACAGAAAATATTTAGAAAAGGGGAACCTCCCCAACTCCATTTTGACCTCTTCCACTGTAGCAAAAAATAAAGGACTTTGAGAAGGTTGTCATGCAGCTAACAACATGAGGTAACCCTATTCCATTTGTTTACTAACAAACAAACCTTCTTCTTTTTTCCAGTGAATACATTGCCCGAGTTCTCAGCCAATCTCAAAATAGCTTCCCTGTGAATTAATAAACAGATGAGTCACTAATCAGCCCTACAGCACTCCTAACTTTAACATGGGGACACACTAGTCACTAATCAGCCCTACAGCACTCCTAACTTTAACATGGGGACACACTAGTCACTAATCAGCCCTACAGCACTCCTGACATTACACACTAGTCACTAATCAGCCCTACAGCACTCCTGACATTAAGATGGGGACACACTAGACACTAATCACTTGGGAAGAGAGTTAACAAAGAGAGCTATTTCAAAAGAATTGTAGTAGTAATTATAAGGGGATTTATATTTTATCCTTCGTTTAGACAACTTCAGACTCTGTGACTAGAACTGTGTAGTATTTCCAGTAATAAGCAAAGAATTATTTAATAAATATATAATTACTTGTAAACTAAAAAAAATTGATTAATGCTCAGAGTGTTAATCATAGCTCTCCAGCCCTAACTTACATGCTGACATCCGGAGGATTTAGTTGTGTAGGGGAAAAGTTTAGGGTAAAGTTCCCCCCCCCCCCCCCCCCCCCCTTCCACTAGTACAGATAAATACTGCCCTTGTCTCCTGGTCCAACCAATGAAGCCATCATTACAGTGTTGGCTAAACAAACTTATGAAGCCCAACATGACCACTCAATGTAAATGTTAACAAGAATACCCACAAAGAAGTGATATAAACTATACAACAAAAGAGGTCATTTCTTCCTTAGAGGTCAAGGAAATCATTTAGGGCAGGAATGGAGTTATCTAGGTTACTTCAGGTCTTATATCACACTGTGGACAGGATCAGTGTTCTGATGCAGTTCTATCTGTGTGCACGACCAGCCTTCTAGCTCAGCTGTATACTGAGAAAGTATGATGGTATAGGAAGCATAGATGGAGATTAGTACCAGCTAATTACCACAAGATCAACAAGCATTATTGTTTATACTACACAAGTCCCAGATTATCACTCCACTAATCAGGAGTGAGTCCACAAGTTAATCCCCACAATGTCCTGTGTTTTTCTAATAGTACATGTCTCCTATTCCCTTTAGCACTAAACTCCTAGAGGCTCTCTGATAAAATGCTTACTTTGTGACCTGTGTCCTCGTGTTGAACTGAAGTGTCCGCATGGAATTGGTGACCATAACAGATCCCAGATACTGCAAGGAGAGGATACTTATACAGGACACAAGATCACTTAATTTTGAATTATTGGAGCTTGAAGATAATATATAGGGTCCACTCCTAACCACTATTAAACTGCTAGCTCTAGTGAAATAACCTTAGCTATGGGCTCAGTGTTATCTATGGCTACTCTACCTAACTGGCAGTGACATTGGGCATTACCTGCACACTGTAATTGACGGAGAGGCCATTTTGAAGCTCTCTATCTTCATGGAGCCACCCACCAGAGGGCTTTCTCAAAAATGTGCCTGTGGTACTCCAGTCCCCAGCAATATTATAGCCTTGTTGCTTAGTCCTACGCATTTCAGATCACAAGGATGCTACGCCAGCTACAAATCTTTTAACTTAGCTATCGCCTCACTCATGCTCTAGAGAGACACATGCACAAAAAACAAACATCTCGCACGCGCGATCAACACGCGGCAAAGGCCCGGCTCCCAAACGACCACAACCCACTTTTAATAGATAAAGGTCAGCCCCCCTCCTCCCTATAAGGGATAGTAAACCTGACCCTAATGTATCCTTTATCCAAAGGTTCCACTGTAATATGCAGGGAGAGACAATGCAGAATATAAACTATAAAGTTTCCCTCATACATAATCATAGTACAGTCATGTTCAAGTCTCCTTTGACTCTGTTGGTGCTGAACGAATGATATCGGAGTCACCGGGATCAATAATGGAAACAGTACTGACTCTAAAGTACTTGCCACATGCTGTGCCCAGGGACACATTATCTCCACTGTAATAATGAACACCTGTCTTGGCCAACATAGCATAGTATTCAATCTCACTCTTCCTAAATCAGACAGAAACTTCGTTTAATTAATGAATCGATTGATCAACAAAAGTAACACCTTTCTAGCATGCAATCATACATCTTTTTAATATTTATGAGATGAGTCCCAATGGAGAAGTTGACCAGTGCAGAACTGTGAACTAGCTAGCCATCAAACTATTTAACAGTGTTGCCAGGCTGCTGTCTAAAAAAATCCAGTTTGTGTGGTGGAAGATACATATCCCCTCAGAAAAGCTGAAAGACTCGGTTACTACTACTTGCATTGAGCATTGGTAATCAGCTAGATAGAGGAACAATATTTAGAGGATACTTTTAATGTGGAAAAAACTTCTCCAAAAACCCACAGATTGTGGATAAATCCATGAACCTGGCAACACTGCTATTAGGAGATTTCATCGCTTTATGAATCAATTTCTTTTCAGGACCCGAGCTTGTTCCATCTTTAATTCAAAGAATAAATGGGTGCTACACAGTTTGAGGATAAAGGTAAAGGTTCTTTGATTTGTTACAGCAATGGAACGTGCATAGAAGATAGCTCCTGAAAGACAACAACATCCTAAACGTGAATCCAGGAGGGCAACATTTGCATAATTATTATTCAAAGCTTTTTTCAGCATTCTTTGTTCACATGATTTGGCTAATACCCAGGAACCTACACCTCCTCAAATGCTTCCTCTTCCAACAAACAAGAATGTGGTAACAGAGGGAGGGCCTGTGTACACACTCACACACAAGACCAATGGATATTCTGCTCATCAGCAAAGTAATCTGCCCACCTTAATGGAGGTGCATTGTTAGCCAAGATGACCAGTTTAGCTTTGCCAAGTCGTAGTGTCTTTATGGTGGAGCGATAGCCTAGTGTATACTTCCCACTCTTCATCACTAGAGCCAATCGAGAGTTAATACTCTCCATAGCCTTTTTCTATAGTATAATGCAATGGTAAAAACAAATAACTATATACTTCCAATGAAGCAGGGATCATTGACAGTGCCATGACAGACAGACACACACACACTAGGAAGGCTCCATCAAGATAACCTATACCCTTTAACCAGAATAAATTAATCCTTTAAACATGATCACCCAGTACCACCCAGTGGGTGTCACATAATGAAGGCAAAGATGGCATGTGCCAAACTGTTAATATTCTTGTAACTTTAGGGGTATAGAAGACATATTTACTCTCACACCCCTTATCTCACCCTTCTTCCACTTCATACCTTGCACATATAACATGATTAGTCAGATTTGATCAACTACAGTCCTCAAACAGACCACTGGCAGCCAGCACTAACCATAATTAATAAAAATATCTCAATACCTGCTTGGTGGATCCTGGAGCCATCTCAGTAGCTAGTCTACTCCGGCAAATATATAAGGAATGTTACCTGGAGGGATGCGAAAACACTTTAAAACTTGTATACAGTGACAAACTAACCCTTACAGAGAGATGAGGGTTTAAAGAACCACGTGCATAAGTTAATTTACACGCATGCGCTGATAACAATCCGCGAATATCGACTTAGGTGGTACTGGTGGGTGTGGACCCGACATACATTCGTCTGTAAACAAACGCACACGTACACACGTACGATTTGATGGAGTGTTGTTACATTTATGCTAGGCAGAGGCGTATGAGGGTCAAAAATATTGGGGGGGGGGGGGCTGAGTACCACGTGGCTGTTAGGCCACGGCAAGGCGGAGGGTGTGTGGGAAGGGGGATGTGCTCCCTCCCACGCAGAGCACGAAGAAAATTTTGCTGGCATATGCATAAAATGGAAACAATACTGTATAACAAATTAAGGACTATAATGTGAAGCAAAGACATTCAGTATTAAAATCTTTAGCAACTTTTTCCATATCACAGGAGTCAGTAAGGTTCTTATGAATGTGAAGCAAATGAGTCTTTGCTCAGACATGGACGAGTGTAAATATACTTTGAGTGCAGAAAATGACCCTTCAGAAGTAGCTGATGTGATTGGCACGTTAAATATAACCTAGAATGTTATGCACCTCTGACAGCATTGACTTGTATACAACTTGGCTATTCATAGCTTCACATATGGTACGAATGGATGTCACCTTAATAAAGGTGGGCAGGGCTTGCCTAATCAAAGTAACAAGAAGAGAAAGTTCCTGATGAAGCTTCTCAAAGCTAATATCACTACTAGTTGGCTGATAAAACTCTGTAGGATCCACACAGCAAAGTGGTTCACACAGTTACCTGGGCATTAGATTGATCACAAGTAGCTACTAGCAGTAGAAGCTTCAGCTTGAACAGGGGGGTAGGAAAGGGGGGTTCAAAGGGTGCTGTAGCACCCCTAGTTTTTTGTGGCTGTACCAATGGCATATATTATTTTTTGACAGCACCCTTTTATTCACGTTTGTTCCAGTTGACTTGTGTCCTTGTGGTTCTTTCTCCATGTAACAGTAGAAATTAGATTACATCATTGAATTGTGTATTGTTATTGTACTATACCTAACCCTAGTATATAGCCCATAGCAATAGTACAATTGACAATGATTTAATCTGTTACATGGAAAAGGAGCCGTCCATCCCTTCAATCTGTTAACATGATATACATGTGTAAATTAATGTAACACCCTGGTATCATGATCATGTGATAAACTAAGCAACCATGATCAGATGTCATGTCTAAGCTATAGCTAGCTATGTCTCAGAAGAGGCTGACCAGCTTTTTGGCCAAGGTCACAGTAAATGAATCAAGTTCAGCCAACTGTGAAGCAACCAGTGTGTGTCCTGATGATCAAATTTAAGTGTAGACAACTTTCTTAGCAGTAAAACAAAAATTGAATCCCCAGGGCCATGAAGTTAAAATTCCTATATTATATAATAATAATGAAAGGAAAAAATCTGCTCCATGTGAATGTCCTTGTTCCCTATCATCCACTGCAAATATCCAGATTTATGATTAGCTAGAGCAGTCAAAGACAAGGCAAACATGTCCAAATACCGCCTGGATGGTATACTAAATATCCTTGAATAAGTGTGCACACCACTTAAGACAGAATATTCTGCTCTATAGTTATGCCAGCATGCTGAAAAGTGAAATTTGCTGACTTTCAGTAAATCAAAATTTTATTAATGGAAAACTTAATTGTATATGCCCAAGTCATACACAACTGTCATTGCATTGTGCAGTGATTTTCCCCAAAATGGCTTTCCCTTTTGATAATTTGGGAAAGGAAATATCTATCCAATACCATTAAAGGTATTGAAAACTTGGTATTTTGATAATTTGGGAAAGGAAGTATCTATCCAATACCATTAAAGATATTAAAAACTTGGTAGCAACAGCAGAGAGGTCTTTTGGATGCTTAAAACATACCCAGAAGCATAATGATAATATTATAGGTTGAATAATTATTTTTGTTGTATATTCAAAAGGACAAACTTGATTTGTATAGCTACATATTTTCTTATGAAAGCTTTCATAATATTAATATTTTTGTTGGTCTTTTTATCTTAAATAATTGCCCCCCCCCCCCCCCCCCCCCTCCCTTCCCACCCATTATAATTGCAGCAGCCCTACCTAAAATCATCTTCCTACCCCCCCCCTGTTGAACTTGTAGATCCTCTGAATCTTCTACATCCACGGCAAGGCTCTCTAATGAGAGACTGGCCTGTCTAAACCTCTTTGTCATGTTGACTCAACAAGCATAGAGACTAGGCAAAGTGCATGCAGGTTTAGCTGCTTTGTTTGTGGTTTGGGTTATTACAAATCAATGGCAGTGTGAATTCTATTATAGCTATGTGTGTGTCCACAATAATTTTGGTCAAAATATTGGGGGGGGCTCCAGCCCCTCCAGCCCCCCCTTCCTACGCCCCTGCTAGGTGTGTGGTAGATTTTCAACTACAAACCTGTGTAGTTAAGAATAGCTCCTTTTCATATAGTCAGTGCTGCCAAAGTCTTGGATTTTATCCAAACTGCTTGGATTTTGTACCCTTCAATGTAGCTAATAATAATTTGGATTTTCACCTATTGTCCTAACCCTTTCCCATTGGAATTTCTTTTTAAGTGTTGAATGTACCTCATAATGAATTTAAACCAAACCAAACACTGATCTTAGCTATAGGTAAAGGTGTGTCAAAATGCTATAAAAATTCATGTTCATATATAAGCCATTCATTCTATTCTATACATTTTTTGATAAAAGATTTTTTGGATTTTTTAGTACAGTAAAATTTGGATAACTTTGTTGACTACTTAGGATATTACAAAAATTATTTTGGCAGCACTGTATAGTTATATTGTATCTGATCACATGACTACATGTTACATGAATTATATCTAATTTGTGTGTTCATTATTGCATGAATAGAACTAGCTATCTATAAAAACTCTAAAATAAGAAAAAGGTTACTAAATGGATGTTCTGCAGGCAGTCTGGCCATAACTACAGGTTACCTCTGACTATATCTGGAGGATCATAGCTGAGAACTTATCTGCAAACAGTGCTTTTACAATTATCAAAGAACTTTTCCAGGCATTTCATGTAAACATAGAAATGAAGTGGATGTGTACCATGTCAGATGGAATGAAGCAAATCAACAACTAGAGACCACAGCTCAGTCTATTCGTCCTCTACCACAGTTACTAGTGCAAAAGCCAGTGTGGAATGTTAGGATGTGTGATCCTTACACTTGTAAAGAGGTAAATGTACGTACATTTGCTCATGGAGAAGCTGAACGGAAGAAGTGGCAAAAATTGTGTAGAGGATGCTACAGTAAGCAAATCTGCTGTACTTTGTCTTTATAACTTACAGACAGAGGAACATAAATTTACGGGCAACCCCAACTCCCCATTGCATCATGCTTACACAGCCAAAAAATAATAAAAGAGTCAGAATTCAATGGAGATGAAAATTGGAATTTTTACATTTTTTCAGGTGGTATATAGTTAATTCAAAAGAGATTGAAAATACAATGACATAGCCTAGTTAAATCTGGGGAGAGGGGTCCAAAACCATAAGTCTAAATCTGGGTGGGGGACCAAGGCACCCTTCCCCCTGCCCCTCCCCCTTCCTCTACCTATATCTGGTATAGAGTTGTGGCTACCCCGAGACACCTGAGCATAGATTATATATCTATTTATTAGCAAAAAATGTAGTTACTTTCACGTGTTCATATGTCTGATCATGTGACACACATATATTATTGTACAGTAACTAGATACAATGAGGAGTCGTGTTTATGAGTCTGTGTTTAGATCTTAGATCTTACATAAATACTAGCTACAAACTCTTATTATATTTTCTATAGTTCCTGGTATTCCTAGTACGCCCAGAAATCAAGTGAGTATATGGGAAATACCTCATGTATAGTTATTAGATATCTTTATGGAGAATACTAGTAACCGGATCTTGAAAGGTACTTGGGAAAGTTTGGATAGTGAGACAGATCCAGTTATGAATTACCTTTCAACTTTACCAAGGAGTAAACCACATAAGTTGTAGTAGCATGATTACCTAAGAAGTCAGCTGACCTCTTTAATCTACTCATAATTGAACCTTACATTAGTAAATGAGGTGATATAGTGAGAATTCAGTCAGGTATAATAAGACCCTTCTATGGGAGTTAATTGGGTTGTAACAGTATGGACCTGGTGTATGTTACCTGAGAATTAAATAGACCAGGAGCAATGAATATTTTCAAGTAAACTTCATAGTGCAAATGAATAGATCAAATACTGACCTAGGTTCTGGAAGTTCCAGCTCTGCCTTCTCTGTGCCAACCATTGATGGCCCAACCACATTATTCATCACCATTTCAGCCGCCATTTTCTTCAACAGGCCAGTTCCTTCAGAAAGAGGTTCATCTATCATGAAACTTAACACAACAACAGTATACTTAAATAGTTTAACTCAAGCTGACGTTTTATTTTAGCTAGCTTCATGTATGTGGTTAAACTAACCTGTGATGTTGTGGTGGTTGTGTTTCTTACGTGTAATGGTATCAGTTGAAATATATAGTCATTTATTTCTGCTAACCTTACTGCTCTATGTTGTTACAGGTACCAAAAGGTTCTTTAAAAGTACCAAATAAAGGAGAAAGGATTAAAGAAAGAAGCAAAAGCAGTATAGCTAAAGGTGAGTAGATATGATGAAAAATAAGAAGCTAGCCTGGTGGGTGTAAGTTTAGTGACTACTCACTCACATTAGATATTAGAACAACACAATAAGATCACAATAATAATGAATCGGATGATATGAGAACATGTGTTCCCCACATGTAAGTCATGTGATACAATGTCTATGATAATAATTATGATAATAATTATATAATGTCCCTACACCTCCCCTCCAAGCTTCTATGAGAGTGAAAAAGAGGAGCTTTGTATCCTTGTATGGAGAAGAAAGTGATAAAGAAGAAAGAGAAGTTAACTACTCTGATCGTTATCCATGTGCACTGAAGATCAAAACCTTTCGTGAAGCAGAAGCTATTCCTCTTGACAGCACCAAGAAAATTGTAAAGATACAAGGAACTGGTAATCGTATAGGAGCATTTGATGGAGATACAGTAATAGTGGGTGTTTTTGAGGATAACCCACCTAATAGTTGTTATGGGCGTGTACTAGAGGTTACGGAAAGAGGAAGTGATCTAAAGTTCATCTGTCGAGTTTCTTACAACAATCCAATTGTTTTTTATCCCATCGACAATAAAAGCCCTATCATGATTAATCTGCCTAAGTTGTCACGTGACTTGTTACGGAAAAAGAACAGAGAAGAGATAAATGAGTCAGATTTAAAATGTAATGATGTTGTAGTATTTGATCCAACATCTTATGACCTGGAAAGTGATAATGTTCCATTGCCTCAAATTAAGCAGGTCATTCCTCTCTCGGTAGCCAAAAGCATGCTATTTCTTGTCTCATTCGTGAGATGGGAGCCAAAACACCGCACACCCCTTGCTATTGTTATAGGTGTGTATCGTAAAGGGTACACTCAATTCAATGCCGAGCGTTTACTTCAGATCAAGCACTCTGTTGATTACAATGAAGATGGTTGTAATGCCATGTCTAGTGCTCAAGATATGGAACGGGATTCAAAACTTCCATTCTACGATCGAGCCTTTACCATTGACCCTCAAGAGGCCCTGAATCTTGATGATGCCCTTTCTCTTGTTAGGATAAACAGTGAAGAGAACTGCCAACACAAAGTATACCAGCTAGGTGTGCATGTTGTTAATGCAGCTAAACACATCCAACCTGGTACAAATAGTGATGAATTCGCTCGAAGTAAATGTACCTCTGTTTATGGAGGTGAGAAGGGAAAAGTCATGCATATGCTGCCATCTGACACTAGATGTCAGCTATCTCTAACTCCCAGGAAAATACGAGATGTTATATCTGTTACCTGTAGAGTCATGCTTGACCCAGAAGATTTCACTTCTCTAAGGTTGGTTGATCTTGAAATCAAACCTGCACAAATCAAGTCGGCCATTCAATTGACATACGAGCATGCTCAAGATATAATGGATGGCAAGATTCCTGAAACATGTGCTATAAATATCAAGGAATTTGATGATGATGGGCAAAATCCATCTCTTCAATGTACACTGGAGTTGCTGTATGAAATAGCTATTGTAATGCGTCAAAGAAGGCTCTCTCCAGATGCAGCATTTGTCTACGAATGCAATGATAGTGAAGATGAAGCCTACTGCTGGCAGTCTCATTTACTTGTAGAAGAGCTAATGATCTGGGCGAATCGTACAGTAGCAGAGTGTATCCACACTAACTACCCAGATGCTTCATTGCTTAGGAAACAAGGACCTCCTAACATTAAAGAGAAGATGGTACACGTGAATGATAATCAGAATATCATGGCATGCTCACTTAGTCTCTCGCGTCACTTGAGCAACCAACCATTGTGTGTAGCTGATACTTCCTTCTTGATATCTTTTGACACACTTAAGTTAATCTATAAAGCCCTTTCTGAGAGAAATATGGTTCTCCTTGCCAGTTTCTTATCCTCTGACAGACTCTATCCACAACTTGCAGCTGTTGAGTCTATTTTCAAGGCAATGCTTCAACGTGCTGAGTATTGCTGTACATCAGCAAATCAAACAGAACTATCATTTTATCGTCACGATAGTTTATGCTTAAATGAATACACTCATTTTACATCTCCTCTTCGACGGTACGTAGACATCGAAGTGCAGCGAATGCTTTTGGAGACTTTCAAAGAAGAAGGATTGAGAAGAAATTTTACATGTGATGAACACTCTAAATTATGTACTGATCTTAACTTGAGGGGAAGAAATGCTTCTGATTTTGAAAGGGAAATGAAGAGAATTGAACTTGCCTTTAAATTTCTTTCCAGCAGTAAAGATTACACAGCATTTATTACTCGAGTGTACAGAGGTATAGTGGAACTAACATTTCCTCAACCTGAACTCAATCACTTTCCACCTCAGGCCAAGAAGGTAAAGATTACTAGCTTAATTCCATTTGAAGAAGTATCAAATAAACAGATTTATGTGTGGAAACTCCACATCACTTCGTTAAGTAGTAATCTGGCAGCAAGCATACTGAAATCACCGTTATTGTCAGTAAGCAGGATTGATGCTAATCTCAATGACTGTGAGACAAGACTTGATATGTTTAGTTGTTGCTCTAATAATGAAACATTGATCTCAAAGCCATTCAAAGTCTCCTATCAAAGTTCAGTTCTAAGAGTCCCTTCCCAAGATTGGCTAAAAGCACTTGAGTTTGTAAAAAATCCATCTAAAGAGAAAATGGATGCAATCAGAGAAATGTTACCTCAAGGTCCTCCAATGCTCAAATCCACTTCAATTAATATCGACACAGAACAAAACATATGTCCATTTTTAGACTTTGATATCAAAGTATCTTTGAATAAATCTGATGTTTTGAAGGTATGGTTGTCCTGGTCAATGAGAGAGCCTATTATCTCACCTGTTGTTCAGTTGGTGGAAGTCTCACCTTTCTTGCGTATCTGCGTACAGCATAGTTCTCACCCAGCAGAATGCTTCTCTGATCCCAATATCTCACAAGCATCCAGAGCAATTTATACAAATATTAACCAATACATTGATCTGTGGAAAAAGGTGCTTCTTGCCGAAGCTGCTGAAAAGAGTATCAAGGAATGTCAGCCTGTGATCATTCATGACGTAGAATTAGTGTGGCCAAAACTTGTAATTCCAAGAGATTGCATAGATGAGCATTATTACATTCCCAGTGAATCTGTAGTTACTGTTCTTCCAAAACATTTTGTCGACAATTGCTTTGATTTTTTCAAAGTGAATGTTGGTGATTTGTTGTGTGTAAGATATGGTTACAATCCTCACCACCCAGTGAAGGCTGTCTTCCATTTTGTTGCTCATTCTGTCAAAGATGATTCTGGTGAAGTCACTATATCTATGAAGAACATAGGAGCATTAAACTGTCGGGTGTCAGAAGAGATGAAGGATATCTTAGAATCTGGACAATATACCTGTGAATTACAAATCATTTCTTTGAGCTACTCTTACAGGTAATATTATAACTACTATACACATGTCCATCTGTGAGGAAATGAAATCTATTTTATAACCTTCCACATACCATGTTTGAATATTACTCTGCGTACATTCATAAATTAGCTGCTATATGTCCACTTGCTATACTGAAATAGTCCATTCATTATAATTACATTTACTATGCACAGGAAAGTCTTCAGAGGACTACTGTCATTGGCTGGGAAGTTCAAGGCTGGGAAGTTGGAAGCTAGCATGTTGTCCAAGAATGTTGCTGTGGAGCCCTCTCAATTAAATGGTTGGTCAATATTATTATGATTATGTACAGCATTTAGGAATCTTCTTGTGCATTTGCAGGTCCTAACATGAAAATCTTTAATAAAAGATCGGAAAGTATTGTGAGGAATGATCCACTTGCTACGTCTATATCCATGTGGAGTTCTAGTATACCTACTAAGTCATTAGATTTGAATGAGGGACAGAAAAAGGCAATGTCCTTGGCACTGCGTAGGGAATTTCAGCTCATCCAGGGCCCACCAGGTAATATTACATGGACCCTTTTATCATTGCATGGTTTGATTATGGTGTCATCTCTTTGAAGGCACAGGAAAGAGTGAGACTGGAGCACATATTGCTTACATCTTTGCAGAGCTCAACAAAGATCTGAATATGAGAGATGGTGGTCATAAATGTGTCCTCTATTGTGGACCTTCCAATAAATCAGTTGATGTTGTTTTTGGTATGAATTAAAGGAGTGCTCAAATTCCTATGAAAATGTATTTGCCTGCTCATGTGTATAACCATGAAACGATACATTTAATATTTTTCCAAGATATTCCCTAAGCAGTTCAAATGGGTTATACATGATACTATGTACAGCTATTCAACCCATCACTTGCATTTATAATAAAAATTCACTTGTGTTACTATTACTGCATACAGAGAAGTTTTGTGTTCTAATGAGGAAGGCAGCAGGTACAAAATTATCAATATTGAGAATTTATAGCAGTGCTGTTGAAAGGAAGGACTATCCTGGCCCTGATTACAACAAAAAACATGCATCAGATACCCTTTGTCCCGAATGGGCAAGACAGTTTTCCTTGCATCACATGGTCCGAGAACCAGCTAGAAGAAAAGTAAAAGTGTTTAAAGATCTAGCTGATATTGAAGAATTAATCAAACAACTGAAGGAACAAAATAAAATTCCTTCCAGTTTACTCTGCAACAAGTACAGAGAGATTCTAAAAGATGCCGAGAAGTTGATTCTGAAAGAGGAAAAATTTGATGTGGTTTTCTGTACATGCAATGAAGCCTCTGGGGATCGTCTAAGGACTAATCTTTCTGTTCGACAGTGCATCATTGATGAATGTGGTATGGCTTATGAACCAGAGACCATTGTTCCTATCAGTCTTTGCGAGCATGCAGTACTTATTGGGGACCACATGCAGCTTCAGCCAGTTATTGACTATAAACCAGCCAAAGACTGTGGCCTCTCCACCTCTCTCTTTGAGAGGTATGCACAAAGAGATGAAGAGAAGTCGAAGTTCACTTTCACCTTAACCACTCAGTATAGGATGGTAAGTAATGAGGTAGTTAGATAGAATATTTAAGAGTGTGATTCAGAACCTCTCCACCTTTGGACAAATTATAGCGTCCTAAATTAAAATGGGTGGTCTCATTTCAGGAGATGAAGTTCTTTTAAACAAGCTGTACATATCCAAGTGTTCTTTATTCATTTTAGGGGTTGGAATAGAGGGGTTCCACTGTAGGCTGCAGAAAGTTTTTATTTGTGTCATATTTTGTTGATGTATTACAACAGCACAAGGCAATTTGTGCTTTTCCATCTGAGCACTTCTATGACAATCAACTGGAAACAGCTAATTCCGTTATTAATCGAAAAAACCATGAAACAAGATTAGAATTCTGGCCAAGAGGAAGACACTGTCCCATTGTGTTTGTTGATGTAGTTGGAAATGAGGGAGGGAGTACAGTGGGAAGTAAAGGGGACACTAAAGTCGGTGTTGATTCAAAATTTAACATAACAGAAGCTGAAAAAGTGGTAAGGATGTATTATTAACATCTTCATTAGCACTAAATGTTTAAGCCATCTAAATGTTACTCCATGCTAGATTGAGATTGCCCATGTTCTTCATGTTAAGTATGACGTGCCAATGAAAGAGATCGCTGTCCTGACTCCTTACTCTGCACAGAAAAATAAAATCAGAGAAATGGCAAAGACATCCAAAAGACTTCATCAACTGAAAGTAGTGTCAATCACCGAGAGCCAAGGTATTAGAAATATACCCTAATTCACTGTGTCAAGGAATGAGTGAAATGGTGTCAATCACTGCTAGAGAGTATCCTTGCATGTGTGATCTAGGGAATGAGCATAGAATTGTCATTGTGGACTAAATGTAGTGTCAATCACTGAGAGCCAAGGTACTAGATATCTCTGTAACAAACTGCAATGTATGGTATAGGGAATGAACATGGAATTGTCATTTTGTCTACTGTTCGCTCACAACCTCTGGATGAGATCAGGAACCCTCACTATGTGCAGGCTGATCACAGCTGGCTCCTTGAACACCTTGGTTTCATCACTGACAAACATCAAATCAATGTTGGCATCACCAGGAGCAAATATGGTCTTGTCATAATTGGTAAGATAAATGGTTGTTGGTAGATTTATACTATCTTATAATGATATAACCACTACCATGATGACCCCTTTCTCTGCACACTTTAGGTAACAAGACATTGCTTGAATATGACAGCACGTGGAAGAGTTTACTGGAACACTATAAAGAGAGAGGTTGTGTGGTAGATGGTGGTAAATTTCCACCTCCAAGTAATGCCATTAGCTCTGGGAGAAGAGCTCACAACAAGTAATATACTAATAACAGCACACTCTTCATTGGTATTTTATTTATTATTCATTCGTCATGCATTGTACATTTTTTGTTATTAAAATTTTTTGTGCTATTACGCATGCTCACTGCAGCAGCAGCAGCAGCAGCAGCAGCTGTGTGTGTCTGTGTACGTGTGTGGGTGGTGTGGGTGGTGTGTACGTGGGTGTGGACTGGTGGCATCATGTGGTTAGCACACATTTAAAATTTTAATTAAATTTTTAGTGGTTAGCATCTTCATTAGCACTAAATGTTTAAGCCATCTAAATGTTATTCCATGCTAAGTTATAAGTGGTTAGCACACATTAAATTTTTGTGAAAAGGGGTTATTTTCGCATGAAACCATCTGAGCATTATACCACGTGATGTTTTGTGTTGCACAATAGCGGTATGATTTTTTTTTTGGAAGATCCAAGCAATTATATGTGGACGACATAGGTAGGAGGTTAAAAAAACCATTAATTAATTCATCTTTGTT
This sequence comes from Diacarnus erythraeanus, assembly GCA_964016965.1. Taxonomy (NCBI): domain Eukaryota; kingdom Metazoa; phylum Porifera; class Demospongiae; order Poecilosclerida; family Podospongiidae; genus Diacarnus; species Diacarnus erythraeanus. Next base: position 936,724 of record OZ024679.1, on the reverse strand, counting down.
ATTATAGTTATTATTTTAGCAAGTGTTGGCTATCACCAGTAGCATGAGTTCAGTAGACCCCTCAGATTTACTGTCTAAGTCACTTGCTATGATACAAAGTTCCCTCACCTAGAGCAGAGAGTCTATATCAGTGACAATAGAATTCATGACCTGGTGCCAAGATGAAGCACACAAAGAAGAGTTCATATATATTGTTTGCACAGTCTCCTCCAATCTGCACTGTCCATTCAAAATTACTAGTGTGCACACTGAAATGGACCTGTATAGAAAAAAAATTCAATTACCATGCCCACAAGTACATGCTACATTACTATTACCTTTGCTACAGATACAATATTAACTCTTAGTAAGACACACACTTCTCTATTATCATGATACATAAACTATATAGCTACTTAGTCTGTTCTCAGGGGCCCTGAGCCCAGCTGGGCATGTATAAAGCAATAATTAAATAACATAATTAACACATTAACTTAATTAACTGTTAAACTTGTCACATGAAGTTCAGCCCATTACACTCCCTCCCTCCTCTCCAGCGTCAAATAGGGGGTTGACGGAAGATGTGACAGGGCATCAGCATTGCCATTTGCAGTTCCTATCAGATGATGGACTTTAAACTGGTAGAGTTGTAACAATAGGTTCCAAAGAGTCAGTGGGAATTCTTGTCTTTTAGTTGGTTTAGCCAAACTAGAGCACAATGGTCTGTTTGTATGGTAAAGGTAAGGCCAAGGAGATACACTTGAAATGCTGTAATACCATCTTTGATAGCGAGACACTCTTTCTCAATCACAGAGTATCGTTCTTCTCTTGGTGCCAACTTTCTGCTATAGTAAGCAATTGGTCTTTCTTCATCTTCCTGGCTCAGAACAGCACCAATACCTCTGTCCAAAGTATCTGTTTGAAGGACAAATGATCATTGGAAGTTAGGACTTGCTAGAATAGGAGAGGAACATGGAGGGATTTCAACTTGAGAAATACTCGATCACAAACATCTGTCCAAATCACTTCATTTGGAGATGACTTCCTTGTCAGATCTGTCAGTGGTAATGCAATTGATACATACTGTGGTATGAATCGTTGATAGTAACCCTCAAGTCCTAGGAAAGTTTAGACTTGTTTCTTAGTAGTTGGTACAGGAAAGTTACAAACTGCTTCAACTTTTGCTGCTTCAGGCTGAACTATTCCCCCACCTACAAGGTGTCCCAGGTAGACACAGTGATCCTCCCAAGTATTACTGAAAATGATCATGTCATCCAGGTAAGTTGAGGTAAAATCTTCAAGACCAGCAATCACTCCATCCATAAGTCTCTGAAATGTTGCGGGTGCACCTTGCAATCCAAATGGCATGACTCTAAATTGGTACAATCCAAATGGTGAGCTGAAAGCTGTTTTTGGTCAGTCCTTCACCGCCACTGGTACCTGCCAATACCCTTTTGTGAGGTCCAAAGTAGAGATATATCGAGAATTTCCTAGTCTGTCAATTAAATCATCAATCCTAGGCATGGGGTAGGCATCTACTTGTGTACACTTGTTCAACTTGCGATAATCCACACACAGTCTCAGTGCTTGATCTTTCTTGGGAACTAAGACAATAGGTGAGCTGTAAGCACTTGAAGAGGGTTCAATGATACCTTCTGCTAAATCTGATCAATTTCTTCCTTAAATGCACTCCTGTATGCATGAGCAATTCTATAGGGGGGTAGTCGAACTGGTACAGCATCTCCTGTATAGATTCAGTGCTCAGCCATTGTGGTTAGTCCTGGTTTGTTTTGGAAAATGTCTTTGAACTCTACAAGTAAATCCAAAAGTTGCGCTTTTTCAGCATTGCTTAGTTGATCTGCAATCTGATCTCTCCATCATTTTCTTTCCAACTGATATCATCTTCATGTTCATGTGAATCCACTGAGATATCCACCAGATATCCTGTCTTTGTTGGAACATACCACTGCTTTAACATGTTTATGTGAAATATTCTTTTCTTCTTTCTGCAGTCATACATATGAACAAGATAATCAACCTTGCCTATCTTCTTCACCACTTCATATGCATGGTCCTTGCCATTGGGCAACTAGCTTGTTCGTAGAGGTTGGTAAAAGAACAAGGACTTGATCACCTGCCTCAAATTGCCTTTGTCTTGCATTTTGGTCATGCCGCCTCTTCCGAACTTTATGGGCAGCTTCTAGATTCTCTTGCACAATACATGACATCTTGAATCATTCTCTCATGGTAGGTAGGTGAGAAATTACACTCACATTTGTCTGCCTCCCAACCTTCACGAAGTGCCCTCTAACACTTCTGCCATAGAGTAATTTGAAACGGAGAAAATCCTGTAGATGACTGAGGTGCTTCTTGGTAGGCAAACAATAAGTATGGAATGACTCTATCCCAGTCCTTCCCTTCATCAGTTGCTGCTTTCTTGAGCATAGCTTTAAGTGTTTGATTAAACTGCTCTACCAACCCATCGGTTTGTGGATGGTACGGGGTTATTCGAATGGGGTATGCATGTAGCATCTTGTAGATCTCTGTTAGTAACTGAGAGGTGAAATTGCTTCCCTGGTCAGTTAGTATCTCTTCAGGGACTCCATATCAAGAAAACAAAGTGACTAGTTGTTCTCCAATGTGGGAAGCTTTTGAGTGGGATGGCTCTGGGTACCGTGTGGCGTAGTCGCAGACTACCAGAATATATCATTACCCAGAACTACTTCTTGGGAGTGGACCAACAATGTCCATCGCTATCTGTTTAAATGGTTCTTCAATCACAGGTAATGGTATGAGTGGTGCACGTCGGATTTTATGTTTTGAGAACTTCTGGCACACCATACAAGCTTTGCAAAATTTGGCAACATCAACATATAGAGTAGGCCAATAAAATCGCTGCAGTATATGTCTGGCTATTTTTTCCTTGCCCATGTGTCCTGCTAATGGTATGTCATGTGCTATCTTGAGGACATCCTCTCAACACTTCTTTGGTAGTTCCACTTCCACAGCTTCTAAACCCTGTCTCGGTGGTACCCACCTCCTGTAGAGTAAGCCATCTCTTTTGAAAAATCCTATCCCTGCTGAAAATGGACAGCTTTCTGCCACTCATCTGACTGATTCCAGAGTGGGGTCTTCCTCTTGAAGTGTTTTGAACTGTGACATTGAGATGTGTAATTGCTGTAGAGATTGTTTCAGTCTCTGTTGGAATTCTGACTTGTTGTCACGTTTCTCTTTTCTTGTGAGGTATGGCCTGTCATGTTCTGGCACAATAAGAAGGCTTGCAACCAACTATCTTCAGTACAGTGATCCTCTGTGATTTCTCTGGTATCTGTTGACTCAGTATTGTGAACATCTCTTATCTCATCTGTGTCTAGCTGACCACTTAATATGGTATCAGTCTCATGCGTCTCCTCATTTCCTGCTTCAAGTAGCTTGTTGGGCTTAGCTCCAGACTCCTGTCCTTCAAGACCTGAGTTGTACTGATTCCACTTCTTGCCTTCTAGTCATTCCTCGTGTTGTTACAACTAGTGCATCTTCTGGTTCTTGTGCTCTGGGCTTCAAGTCTCCAGAAAGTATAGCAGTTAGTTCTGGTACATCCACACCTAGCAGTACAGGCACAGGCAGCATATCTGACACAGCTGCTTCAATCTTGAGTGGGTAGCCCTGCACTTCTAATTCCACTTCTGCAAGGGGGTAAAGTTGTTACAGACTATTATTATTATTATTATTTATCATCAGTACTGGTAAAGTATCATCATTATCATTTATTTATTCACATCATGTATCACATGATTAGTTGTGCAAAAGTTGAAATTATTGTGCATTGCTGTTGCGCATTAGTTTCGTATAAACAGGTTTAAGATAGCGAGAATAGCCTTTAAGGTTTTCGTTACCAGTTCACAAGAACAAGAAAAGAGTCCGTCACATGGTCCTTCGAGCCGGATGTGAATTGGTAGTGTAGACTCGCTAAAAATTTTGGAAGGAAATTTTACCACTGAAAAGAATTGAACTGCAACTTAGCAACAAGGAATAGCTTCGAGCTATAGCGATAGTTTTGAATACTTAGCAACCTAGAACGGAAAACGAAATAATACTTCGCAACCAAGAACGGAAAACGGATTTGTTATGTCGACAACAGCTGAAGGAATTGAGCGAAAGAAGAGGATAAGGGCAGGTCACAGAGCTGCAACCACTACAATGCTCAACCAAATTGATCCTTCGTTAGCTGCTGAAAACAAGGACCTTCCAAAATTAGCACAATTGAAAATGATTTTAGAAGAAAAGATTGAGACACTCAAATTACTAGACAGTGAAATACTGAACCTCACTGAAGAAAGTGAAATAGAGGAAGAAATTGTACGATGTGATGAATATAAAGTAAGCATTTTTTATGGAATGGCGAAGTTAAACAAGGCTATTGAAGCATCATCTTCTGCATCTGCCTCTTCATCACCTTTTGTAACACCTTCTTCGTCTATGGATACTATATCTCGAGAGCATCGTGTGAAGCTACCCAAGCTTACCATGCCAACTTTTGACGACAATTTAACCATGTGGACGTCCTTTTGGGACTCGTTTGATTCAGCAATACATCAAAACAGTGCTCTAACTAACGTTGACAAGTTTAACTACTTACGTACACTGCTAAAGGGCAGTGCACGAGAGTCAATTGCGGGCCTGACGCTTTCTGCCACCAACTACACAGAAGCAATTACGTTACTAAGAAAGCGTTATGGTAACAAACAGGCAATAATTACCAGACACATGGACACTCTGATGTCTTTAGAAGCTGTGACCTCAAACAATGACACAAAATCCCTTCGTCATCTTTATGACATGCTGGAATCAAATATCCGCAGCCTGAAGAGTCTAGGAGTTGAATCAGGAACATACAGCACTCTCCTCTGTCCGATTGTGATTAGCAAACTTCCTGATGAGCTACGCTTAATTATTGGACGAAAAATTGGAGAAGATGAATGGAAACTAGAAGAAGTATTAGATGACTTATTACAAGAAGTGGAAGCAAGAGAGCGTACTTCCTCCTATGCATGCAGTAGCACAAAGAGGAGATCAAAGGAGCCTGGCTCTGCAGCTACTTTACTATCAAAGAGCAATGTAGTTCAATGTTGCTTTTGCAACAAATCACATCAGCCAGAAAATTGCCATAGTGTGAAGGTAGTTGAAGATCGCAAACAAGCCATCAAGAGATCTGGTCGTTGTTTTATCTGCTTGAGAAAGGGGCATATTAGTCGAGAGTGTCGTTCAAGGATGAAGTGTTCTAAATGCAATGGTAGACACCACACTGCCATTTGCAGTAAATCTGAAGGCACAGAGATTTCGACATCAAACAACAGCACCAGCTCTGCTCCTCCTACTCTGCTGAATCTACCGACCACTACTTCTATTTTGCCGACCCAAACTCCTATTTCAACATCAGGACTCAACCCTACTGCAAATGCATACAAACCTGGTACATCACTATTTGTTGGAGCCAAGAATGTGGTTCTACTACAGACAGCCACAGTTCAAATTTACAATCCGAAGAATCCAAGGCAATTGACAAAAGCGAGAGCCGTTTTTGACACTGGAAGTCAACAATCATACATCACAAAGGAGAAGAAAATTTCACTTAACCTGGATCCTGTAAGCCAACAGGAAATGTCTGTCATGACTTTTGGATCACAACAACCAATAACACAAAATTATGATGTTGTGAAAGTTGGAATTGCTACCAACGATGGAGAAAATGAAGATTTGGAACTATTTTCAGTTCCAGTTATCTGTCAACCATTGACATCACAACCAATTGAGTTTTGCAAGGAAACCTATCGACACCTTTCCAATCTTGATTTAGCTGACTACTCAGAAGATGGTGATTCAATGGAAGTGGATCTTCTTATTGGATCCAACTATTACTGGAAGTTTGTTACTGGTGAAATTTATCGGGGTGAAGAGGGACCAGTAGCCATTAACACAAGAGTGGGATGGATTCTTTCAGGAGCCGTTGCAAAGGAAGACAAGCAGAAGTCTATTTTTAGTTTTCTCAACACCCATGTTTTAAAGGTTAACACCTATCTACAACAGCCAGAAGATTTAGACGCTGTTCTACATTCATTCTGGAATCTTGAATCACTAGGTATTAGTACCCCAGATAGTTCGGTGCTTGAGGAGTTCACGAAAACAATTCAGTTTAAGGCAGGCCGTTATGAAGTTGCACTGCCATGGAAAGAAGGACATCCTCCACTACCAAGCAATTTTGACCTAAGCAAGAAGCGCCTGAATAGCCTCATATGTAGGTTAAGGCAAGATAAAGAAGTGTTACAAGATTATGACAATATAATCAAGACACAGTTACAGAAAGGAATTATTGAAGAAGTTGATTCCAAAAACATTGGAATTATTGGTCAGACACATTATTTGCCTCATCATGCTGTAGTGAAGAAAGACAGAGAAACGACGAAAGTTCGTGTAGTATATGATGCATCAGCAAAGTCAAAATCTTCAGGATGTTCTTTAAATGACTGCCTACACATTGGTCCAAAGTTTGAACAAAGAATTTTGGACATTTTACTTAGATTTCGCACCTACCCAATAGCCTTGACTGCAGACATTGAAAAAGCATTTCTTATGGTGGGTATTACTGAAGAAGATAGAGATGCACTTCGATTCCTGTGGATAACCGATTTCGACAGTGAGACTCCAGACTTCCATACGTATAGATTTACCAGAGTTGTTTTCGGAGTTTCATCAAGCCCATTTCTACTCAATGCAACCCTGCAACATCACTTGAGCCTGTTCACCCAGTCAAACACACAGTTAGTCAGACGTTTGACCAAGTCAATGTACGTCGATGATATCATTACTGGAGCACAAAATGAAGAAGAAGCATATGAGTTATTTATTGATTCCAAGGAAATTTTGAGAAAGGGTGGATTCAATCTTCGAAAGTTTAGCACAAATTCACCAACTCTTCAGAAGAAAATTGACGAGAAAGAAGGTTTGAGTGCACCCTCACCTAGCAACTCCGAAGAAACCTACACAAAGACTGCATTGGGTCAAGCACAGTTGGTGAAGCCAGGTGAACAGAAGGTGCTAGGAGTCAGATGGAACAAGAACACCGATCAATTGTGCTTTGGACTTGAAGACATTGCACAACAAGCAATCACCTTGTCACCAACCAAACGCAACATTGTCAGCATTGTCGGTCGTTTCTATGATCCAATAGGTTTCTTTACACCAGTTGTAGTCAAGTTCAAGATACTACTTCAAGATTTGTGTGAGAAGAAGATGGACTGGGATCAACCATTAATCGGAGAGTTACTGAACAAGTGGAAGAAGTTGGTCACGGAATTAGCCTCCAGTTCATCAGTGTCTATTCCAAGATATTTGTTGAAGGGAGTTCCTGCTGAAGCTTACACACACACCCTCTATGGATTTTGTGATGCCTCCAAAAGAGCCTATGCTGCTGTTATCTACTTAGAAGCTAGGACACCCACGGAAAAGTATATCACTTTCATCGCCTCAAAGACTAGAGTTGCACCCTTAAAAGCCCAAACAATTCCTCGTTTGGAGTTACTGTCAGCTTTGCTATTAGCTCGACTGATGAATAATGTCTCGGCAAGTTTGAAATCAGAATTAAATCTTTCTCAACCAATTTGCTTCACTGATTCAAAAGTGTGTCTCTACTGGATCATTGGGGTGGATCGTGTCTGGAAACAGTTTGTACAACATCGAGTTGTAGAGATCAGGAAGCTACTTCCTCCAAATTGCTGGCATCATTGTCCGGGGAAGGTCAACCCTGCTGACTTTCCATCAAGAGGCTTTACTCCTGTTGAATTTTCTGCTTTCATAGCAACGTGGATCAATGGGCCAGGGTGGTTGGGAGAAGTTACTTCTACAGACCAGACAGATCAGTCTCAAGTACTTCCCATGCCATCAGAATGTGAAGAGGAATTGAGAGTCAAGGACAAGACAAGAGTAACCAATTATTTACTAAACACAAATAGTAGCCTTGGCCTCAGCAACATCATTGATTGCACAAGATTTAGCTCAATACAGAAGCTATTACGCGTCACAGCATATGTCATCAAGTTCATTAATTTCCTGAAGAAAAGACCTAACAACACTACAACTGATTTAAGCACTCAGGAGCTAGCAAAAGCAGAAACTTTATGGATAAAAGAAGCACAGAAACAACTGATGCTTGAAAGCTCATTTCAACATTACAAGAAACAATTTGATCTCTTCCAAGATCAAGATGTAGTATGGCGATGTGGAGGACGTCTTTCCAATGCAGACTTGCCTTATCACACGAAACATCCCATCATCATTCCTAGAAATCACCACTTAGCCAAGCTGATCGTGAGAAGAGCTCACGAACGCATCCTTCACAATGGAGTCAGAGATACCCTGACTGAAGTTAGATCCAGATACTGGATAGTAAAAGGAAGAGCTTTTGTGCGAATGATCATACGTCAGTGTGTCACTTGCAGAAGGTTTGAAGTGAAGGCTCTCACTGGACCACCACCACCACCCTTACCAAAATTCCGACTGGAAGAAGCTCCACCATTCACTCACACTGGAGTGGACTTTGCAGGTCCTCTTTATATTAAGACTAGTAATGATTTGAGTGGAAAGGTTTGGATTTGTCTGTACACATGTTGTGTTACTCGAGCAGTACATCTGGAAGTCGTACAAGACATGACTACATCTTCCTTCATACGATGTCTCAAGCGCTTCTCTTCTCGAAGAGGTTTACCAAGTTTGTTCATCTCTGACAATGGCAAGACATTTAAGGCGGGAGCGAAAGTGATTAAAAGTATTATGAGTCATGAAGATATCACTCAGTATCTTAGCAACAATGGAGTCAACTGGAGATTTAATCTGGAGAGAGCACCATGGTGGGGTGGAATTTTTGAACGTCTAGTACGCATGACCAAAAGATGTCTCAAGAAAATGATTGGAAGAGCTAGATTAACCTATGATGAACTTGCTACTATGGTGATTGAAGTCGAAGCAGTGATAAATTCCAGACCACTCACTTATGTCACTTCAGATGATCTTGACCAAGCACTTACTCCTGCTCACTTTCTTACTGGAAGACGATTACTCAGCATACCAGATTCAGTAATTTATGAAGAAATAGATGAGGATTCTGCACCTAAACATTTGACCAAGAGAATGGTCTACCTCAACCGAATCATGAACAGCTATTGGAGACGCTGGCGTGAAGAGTACCTTCTTGAACTTAGAAATGCCCATCGCCACAATGGAAGGACAAACGTCTCAAATTGTTTGAAAATAGGTGATGTAGTTATTGTTCATGATGAAACCAAGCCTCGAGGATTTTGGAAGGTTGCACTGGTACAAGAACTTATAACTGGCAGGGATGGACAAGTTAGAGGTGCCACAGTGAAGATTGGAAATGGAAGGCTCATGCGACGACCACTACAACTATTGTACCCATTAGAGATTAAAAAGACAAAGGAGTTATCTCAAGAAGAAAAAATACTGTCTCAAGAAAATCTGAACACTGAACAAGACTATGAAGCCAACGAAATGACAGAACGTCCAAGGAGAGTTGCGGCCATTAAGGCAAAGATGCAAAACCAAGCTATTGCACTTTATGAACAGGACTCTGACTACTCTGTGTGAGTTATCGTTATTATAGTTAATAGAACACTTTGTTGACCAACATTGGTCAAAGGTGGGGAGTGTTACAGACTATTATTATTATTATTATTTATCATCAGTACTGGTAAAGTATCATCATTATCATTTATTTATTCACATCATGTATCACATGATTAGTTGTGCAAAAGTTGAAATTATTGTGCATTGCTGTTGCGCATTAGTTTCGTATAAACAGGTTTAAGATAGCGAGAATAGCCTTTAAGGTTTTCGTTACCAGTTCACAAGAACAAGAAAAGAGTCCGTCACAAAAGTATACCATGTCCCCGTGGGCACATCGAATTGCCACCACTTCTCCATGTAGCAGTTTGTGTTTAGGTACTAAGTCCTTTTGAACTAGAGTTCTAGAGCACCCAGTGTCTAGTAGAATATTCCTCACTGGTTTTCCTTCTACAATTCCTGGCTTTGTAACACCTGGTTTTTCAGTACTCTTCTTTTACTTGTCCACCTTGGTGATTCATTTGTCTTTCCATACAATATAAAGCTCATTGTGGACAGTTGGATGAGTAATGCCCCTTCAGATGACAAATCTATATCCTTGAGGTCCTTCTTCACTCTATCTTATTTAATACTAGTAGTCTTCTCCTCACTTCCTTTTGGTTGCTTGTTCCCATTTCTCTTGCAATCCTTTGCAAGGAGTCCAGTCCTTGAACATTTGTGACAGTACTTTCCTCCTGGTTTTCCATAGCTTTGCTTCTCTCCAAAGCTTGACTTTCTGACTTGCCAGTAGTCATCAGCTAACTTAGCTGCTTCTTCACTTGTGCTGGGTTTTCTCTCTTTGACAAAAATTCGTACATCAACTGGAAGCATGTTGATGAGTTGTTCCATCACAACTAAGTCTTCAACTTCTGCTACAGTCTTGCAGTCTTGTAGGCACTTGCTTGTCAAGTCATGCAGTTGAGCTGTCAGTTCTCTGTTATACAGTGGCCCTGAAGGCAGTAGCGTCGTGAGAGGGGTGCAAATGGGTTCATTTGCACCCAGAACAACTTAACTTGCACCCATAACACTTACTTGCATCCCTGCAGAGTAGCTCAGTCTTTAGCTACCGGCTAAAAAGCATTATTTAACTCCAGGCCATAGAACTGTGGCTACACACTAGAACTTGCGGCTGCTGCAGTCATTATGATCACACAAAGGTTCAAAGTTCACTGAGGTAATAAGTATTATTATTATTATCCCTTTCGCTCCCAAAAGAGTGTAATTTTACACACTTTTCAACCGTTACTCGGACCCCGTCGGCACCAGGACGTCCTCCTGCCGCCAACCTTTGACTGTCGGCATCGGAAGTCAGAACAATGGGTTGTGGTCCGTCAGTTCTCAGATGTTTGACCACGGGGAGGAGCTGCCTTTGATCTTCCTTTGATGTTCGCTTTATATGGACTTTAAAAAAAAAAAAAAAAAAAAAAATGAAAAGAAAAGGAGAGTGGCATAGTGCATGGGGCAGTGCCGTACAGCATCGTCGGTGTGAGAGAGGCCATAAGCAGGCCAGCAAGAGTCTCCAAGGAGCTCATTCTTTCTGCCTTGATCTGCTAGCCGCCAGCATGACGTCACGCTGACCTGCGCGACCTTTTGCTGCCTGGCTGGGGCGCCGGCACCTAGTGACGACCAATGCCAAATCCAAAAAAAATCGAAAATTAGTGTAGCGAAAGGGTTAGAGAGATTAAGTAGAGAATAAGAATAAGTATTATGCATGCAACTATAGCTTGCACCCAGTATCCAAAGTGGCTAGAGACGCCACTGCCTGAAGGTCACTAGCTGCGTCAATTTCACAGCGTACTACATCAGTTCCACAGCGTACTGCGTTATTATTATTTAGTTCCACTGCGTAGCGCATCGGTTCCACATACTGCATCACACCCTCACAGCGCATTGCGTCACCTTCACATTATTATTATTATAATTATTATTATTAAAAATACTTTTGTCCTTGGTACTATGGGCAACCCAACTTCCATTTGTGGATCCCTTTCTTTCATGTTTCGTGTTATACTTTGACCTTTATAGAATTCACTATTTATTTTTAGGTTTTACTTTCATAGACATTGTTTTTGTTTTTTTTAAAGAACTACTATGGGTTTGTTTTGTTTTCTGGTTGCTTTTGCTTTTTGTTCCTTGGTGCTTAGTGCTGGTTACTTTACATGCTTTTGTTTCAATTATTATTATTATTATTATTATTATTAAAGACACACGTCACCAAAGGTGCAACATAAGAGAAAAAGAATGAAGAGAGAATGACTTAACAATAAAAATAATAATAGATTTATTTTTTACTACTACGTACACGCCCCCCCCCCGCCCCCGCCCCCGAACCATTTTAATTCTAATTGTAGCACACTACCCCCTGGAATATAATCGTAACTTTGTATGCTTTAAGAACTTCTTCTGTTTGTCTCCACGCTTTGGTATGTCTAGAGATGATCCTGAAATCGCCAGTAAGTTTAATTATTTTGGTGGCATACTTGGCTAGCTAGCTTCACCATTGGTCATCCTCAGCTAATAGCTATAACTACCTATTGAGATAACTACTTTGAACAGGTATACACACAATTCTGTAATATTGGTTACCGTCAGATGTGGCGAGTAATACAGGATAAATGCAAATATGCTGTGAAAAATTTTAATGTATGAGAGGTTTGTAACACATTGTATGACACAGGTCCACTGAGATGATGCTTATGAAAATTTTAAATCCTACTGGTGTTGAGAATAGGCATCGGTGTCGATTAAAAAGGAGAATTTATCGGAACGAGGTTTGTAGGATTGTAGCTAGTTGATCATTTTATTGTGCACATCACTTGTAATCTGTCAGGGCCCTAATTTTGTGTGGCATTTGGATTGTTATGATAAGCTGAAACCGTTTGATGAGTATGGATGATTTACATGATCATGAGAATAATAGGATGTTTTAATTATCATAATATTATTATTATTATATGTAGGTACTCTAGAAAAATCATTTGGCTAAAATTGGCATCTACTAACAATAATCCGAGAGTCATCCTTCTATATTATTTATCCTCCACATTTTTATTGTTAAGTCATTCTCTCTTCATTCTTTTTCTCTTATGTTGCACCTTTGGTGATGTGTGTCTTTAATAATAATAATAATAATAATAATAATAATAATAATTGAAACAAAGGCATGCATAAGTAACAAGCACCAAGGAACAAAAAACAAAAGCAACCAGAAAACAAAACAAACCCACAGTAGTTCTTAAAAAAAAAAAAAAAAACAATACAGGACAATGTCTATGAAAGTAAAACCTAAAGTGACCTTCAGGGCCACCGTACTACGTGTTAGTCTCTCCATCCAACCTGACAATAGATTTAAAACGTTGAAGGTAATTCTTATCATATCTTGCTAAAATTGCCTTTTTATGCTTTCTCCGAATGCAACACTGCATAAGCTTGTTTAGCCTTCTTGGTTGGCTGGGGTGCAAGCTTAAACTCATCGATCTGGCTTAACCTCCTACGATCAAGTAAGCCTCAATATCATCTCTTTCAGTCAGCTTAGTAAGCTTCACGTCTTTGTCCTTCTCTGCTCTTTTTTCTGCAGACGCTCCTTGCTTGTGAATTCCTTCAATTAGACCTTGCAACAAGTCCACCCTTCGTTGATCCACCACTGGAACCTCCAGTCTCCTCTGTCATGCTAGTTGCACTTTGTAGACCTTTGTAGACTCTACCGGATCTTGTTGTATGCATTCAGTCTGGCTCTAGTTACAGTAGACTTTCACCAGCAATACGATTTTGTAGATCCTATATCGCTGCCACCAAATGTAACGGATTACACTAGGCTTTGTGAAATTATGCTAGCATAATCTTGAGAATAATAGGGAGCTGAAAGCAGGAAGAATAATGCTAGAATAATAGGAGAAGAATTATGGTCACATCATACATTTCCATGATATTAAATTCATTATGATGTAATTGCTAGCTGTCATGTCTGATAAAGTGGACCAGCTTTCTTCTAACTGGGCTAAAGCCTTCACCTTAGTTGCCCTGGTACAGCCATCTTCTGCTGCTGCTTAGTGATTTTGTTCTGTTTTGTCAGACTCTTTTTCTCCACAGCAGCATTTAGCCTTAGAGGACTACATAAAACTGTCAGTGATATTACAGTACAATCTAGTAAGAATGATTAATTTTTTTGAGAATTTTTTGAGAATAATAGCTAGGGACATTTTTAGGGAATTTTAGGGGGAAATAGTTTCACAAAGCCTGTTTATTGGAGAGACTATAACTTATTACATTATAATTATAGCACAGATACAATAGTTAAGACACACACTTCTCTATAATTATAGCGTAGGACCTCGTTTATCAACCAGACTTTGCCCCAAATTCTCTACTGCCTCCGCTAAAAAGATCTAACAAAAGAAAGTTACTACAGCTTGGAAATAATTTACTAATGCAAGTACAGAGCTAGTTAATATGTCTTATTCTCTTACTGCAGGAGAGAAACTGAAGTTTAAGTACGGAGTCTCCGACCTCGTCCACCGTCATCAATTAACGGCCACCCACCCGGCCCATACATTCTGCATCATCAATCATCGGCCAAAATTACTTTTAATTGCCATAGAAACAAAACAGTGCAAAACTAAGTTAATGGATAGCACCACTGAATTTTTCTGCTTTGATTACCCTTTACCAAATAATTTCAATCATTTCTTATGCATTGATTTTTTATAACAGCGTTTTAAGTATCTAAGAAAATGAAATTAACATATAAGACAGAGATTGTTGGTGGCATTGGAGAGAATGCAGTCCTTGAAAATCCACCTAGTGCATTCACATTGCAGCCACTCTCGACCAGTACCTTGATCTTCTTTGAATAACCCAAAACAGACACATCATCTTTAGTCAAGTATGGCCTTGGTTTAGGGTTTGTACCATGTACTACTCTTCCATCCTTTAATGTTGATCAAGGAATAGCATTAGCATCTGCTGCACAATTTGCTGAGACTCCTTTCTTTACATCATCTAATGCTGCTAGCATTTGTTCATTAGTCCACTCTTTTCTTTTACTGCTTTGATTGAGCTGTTTTTGGAGCATGTACCCCAGTCCTGTGCCTCTTAAAACCTTTGTTCTTCCTATTGGGCATCCTTTGTCATCTAAAAGAACTATAACACAAGAGTATCTAGATAATTATTAGCTATTAGCTAGCTATTTTGGTTGCTAATGCTCATAAACATTTAGACAAACAGCTAGCTAAACACCTCCCCACCCTCAACCCCAAACTCACACTGCTTAAACGACGAAATGAAGGAAGGCAATAGCTACTAAACTACCAGAACTTACCATCTCGATAAGTTGAGTTTACGATGACCGCTATATTTTTCCGTATATTGGGTGTGACCGATAATTGATGGTGGTCGATAATTGAGGATTTACGCTAATACTATCATAATACGGGCCCTCTGAGACCAGCTGGGCATGTACAAAGCAATAATAATGTGTGTATAAAGCAATAATTAAGTAACAAGTACAGCACATAATTACATATTAACTGTTAAACTTGTCACATGAAGTTCAGCCTATTACATTAGTTTGTAGGCTATTGCCAAACCTAGCTAGCTAAGCTAACTTCTAATGTGGCGAGTGTTCAATCGGCAATCCTGAGTATGGCTTCTAGCTAAGTGTTACCTAGCTAGCTAGTTAGTTACCTTCATTTTCCCCTAGGTGTGTGGTAGATTTTCAACTACAAACCTGTGAAGAACTACTGTTATCTGATCACATGATTACATGAATTAGTGTGTTCATTATTATATTGCATGAATAGAACTAGCTATATCTTAGACAGTATAAACTCTAATGAAAAAGATACTAAATTGACTATTATTCAATGTTCTGCAGGCAGTCTAGCCATAACTACAGGTTACCTCTGACTATATCTGGAGGACCATGGCTGAGAAAATTATCTGCAAACAGTGCTTTTACAATTATCGAACTTTTCCAAGCATTTCATGTAAACATAGAAATGAAGTGGATGTGTACCATGTCAGATGGAATGAAGCAAATCAACAACTAGAGACCACAGCTCAGTCTATTCGTCCTCTACCACAGTTACTAGTGCAAAAGCCAGTGTGGAATGTTAGGATGTGTGATCCTTACACTTGTAAAAGAGATAAATGTACATTTGCTCATGGAGAAGCTGAACGGAAGAAGTGGCAAAAATTGTGTAGAGGATGCTACAGTAAGCAAATTTGCTGCCATTTTGACTTTATAACTTACAGGCAGAGGAACATAAATTTACTTTGGAGGGGGGGCAACCCCAACTCCCCATTGCATCATGCTTACACAGCCAAATAATAATAATAATAATAATAATAATTCAATAAAGATGAAAATTGGCATTTTTACATTTTTCAGGTGGTGTATAATTCAAAAGAGATTGGTTACCGTGAAAATACAATGACATAGCCTTGTTAAATCTGGGGAGAGGGGCCCAAAACCCGTAAGTCTAAATCTGGGGTGTGGGACCAAGTCCCCCTGCCCCTCCCCCTCCCTCCTTCCTCTGCCTATATCTGGTATATAATTGTGGCTACCCTGAGACACCTGAGCATAGATTATATATCTATTTATTACTGTGTAGTTAGAAATACTTTCACATGTTCACATGTCTGGTGGACCAGGTGACAGTATATCACACACATATATTATTGTACAGTAACTAGATACAATGAGGAGTCGTGTTTATGAGTCTGTGTTTAGATCTTAGATCTTACATAAATACTAGCTACAAACTCTTATTATATTTTCTATAGTTCCTGGTATTCCTGGTACGCCCAGAAATCAAGTGAGTATATGGGAAATACCTCATGTATAGTTATTAGATATCTTTATGGAGAATACTAGTAACTGGAGCTTGAAAGGTACTTGGGTATTGAGTTATCAGCTTTACCTAGAACTTCCATATATACTTTTACATCTACTTTAAGGAGTAAACCACATAAGTTGTAGTGGCATGATTACCTAAGAAGTCAGCTGACCTCTTTATCTAGTGTACATTATCTGAGAATTCTAATATGGGAGTTAATTGTGTTGTATGGTGTACATTACCTGAGAATTCAGGCAGGTATAATATGGGAGTTAATTGTGTTGTATGGTGTACATTACCTGAGAATTAAAAACTTCATAGTATAAATAGATCAAATACTGACCTAGGTTCTGGAAGTTCCACCTCTGCCTTCCCTGTGCCAACCATCGATGGCCCAACTATATTATTCATCACCACTTCAGCTTCCGTTTTCTTCAACAGGCCAGGAAGTGGTTCATCTATCTTTGAATGGTCATGGACGTCATTATTATGAAAAGTTTAGTGAAAGAGTGGAGCAAATGTTATATGTTGAAGATATTAAGCAGAAACTGACTAAACTCAATTATAAACAGAAATTTTATAATCTTATTTGTTGGGAGGAGAAGAGACACATTGAAATATTAGAAGAAAAGTAAGTAGTTACCTTGTACAGTAACAATAATGGTAGCAGGTGACATAGAATACACAATACTTAGTGTCCTACCAACTGCCAAGACTGTTGTGTATGAATTATGTGTGTATGAATAATTATGAATGTTGTAACATTTAGATGTAACTGTGAGTGTAACTTCACGCTATTTCAGTCAGGATTTATACCATGGTGGATAAGAAGTTTTAACAATTTTGGTGGATATGAACCAATACGGTATGGGTTTCTTCAAAACCTAAGTGCAGACCAGATAGCATACGCTACTCAAGCAAGTGAAGCTGCTTGTATTGTTGACAGAAATGGAGATGAAAGTAAAGAGGTGAGGTTGGAAATATTGAGAGAGAATTTTAACCATTCTGATGAGAACATGTACGTTGTATTCTGTGATAACGAGTGTAACAAAAGGAATCTATCTTATATCATATCAAGAAATTTACCGAGTAAACAAACAGTTCTTAAAAATCTCATCATTCAGTTTGAAGTCAAACATTCTTACTTTGATAGTCTGGTCCGGGCCGTAGTCAAAATTAAACCTGACGTGATTACTAGAATATTACCATCACCTGATGAATTCTTGAAGTACCCCACCAGTCCTTGTTTGAATTTGTCTGATTTCTTACCTAGAGCAGAATACTTCAAGGTCGATGACAACCAGAAAAGTGCCTTGCACACTATTCTTTCTAGTGATCCAAGATCACCACCAGTTATTGTGAATGGATCATTTGGTACAGGTAAGACTCGGTTGCTGGCAGTTGCAACACATTGTCTTATTAAACAAGCACATCAACCCGTGAAGGTCCTGCTCTGTGCTCATCACCAATCCTCTGCCGATCATTTTATTGAGCAATACTTTGGTCCAATGGTTACTGATAAGCATCATCCGTTGAAAGTTGAACTCATTCGATTAACTTCATCAAATTATACAGTCAGAAACTCCAATTTTCAGAAATATTACACTAGATCTAAAGATATGTGTAATTATCTTGATTATTATCATCATGTACCATATCTAGTGGTAGCAACCACATTTCTCACATCAGTATCTCTTCTGAATATGTTTGGGGTTGGATTCTTCACTCACATTATGTTGGATGAAGGTTCTCAGTCACGAGAACCTGAAGCTATAGCACCTCTCTGTTTAGCTAACTCCAACACCAAGCTAATCATTGCAGGAGATTCTTGCCAAGTTAGTATGAAATAATACCCATAGCAATAGTCATAGGGTAAACAGCATGAAAACAACAGAAACTTTGAGATCCTGAAAGAGGGGGTGCCAGATATTGGGGGTTAACGAGCCTCCTGTATTTCAATACACAGTATTAACATCTTCCCTCTTCACAGGTTGGACCGGCACTACTTGTGTTAGGAGAAGAATGTCGTGAGAATGGTTTGAAGTATTCACTCTTAGAAAGACTTCAAATTCATTATAAATGTCATGGCATAGTGTCACATCACATGTCCCTCAATACCAACTACCGCTGTCACAGAGATATTGTGGAGATCCCTAATAATCTCTTTTATGATGATAAAGTCTTATCATGTCCACGGAATGCCCAGCCACACCCCTCAGCTCCATTCCCACTGTTGTTTGTGTGCTCAAGTCTGAGTTACGATACAGATGAAGAGCTGGAAGCAAATCTTATTTTACAGCAAGCTATGAAATTTGTAGGTCATTGGCCTACAGAGTGGGGTAAAAAGGACCTAACTAAAGTGTGTCTAGCAATGGCTTCACGACCTCAGGTATGTTATAGGCAAAAATGTTATATACTACACAGGGCCATAATTTTCATGAGATATTATAAGTAGGACTTCATATAATTAAGCACAATATTTTATTGAATGCTATGAATATTACCCAGTGATATACCTGCTGTTTACCTCTTTAATATTACCCGATATACCTGGTGTTTACCTCTTTAATATTACCCACTATACCTGCTGTTTACCTCTTTAATATTACCTGATATACCTGGTGTTTACCTCTTTAATATTACCTGCTATACCTGCTGTTTACCTCTTTAATATTACCTGCTATACCTGCTGTTTACTATTACCCGATATACCTGCTGTTTACCTCTTTAATTATACCTGCTGTTTAGCTCTTTAATATTACCTGATATACCTGCTGTTTAGCTCTTTAATATTACCCGATATACCTGCTGTTTACCTCTTTAATTATACCTGCTGTTTAGCTCTTTAATATTACCCGCTATACCTGATGTTTACTATTACCCGATATACCTGCTGTTTACCTCTTTAATATTACCTAGTATTAAGATGATATACCTGTTGTTTACATCTTCAGTATTATAATATTTTACAGCTTGTCATCACAAGACATATTGCACGTAAGAAGTTTGATGAGTTAAAATTTATTCACATGCTTACGACATACGATATCCAAGGTACTAATACTCACAGTTTTAGGCCCATAATAAACTGCTGATCAAATGTTTCTTTTTAGGTAAGGAATTTCAGGCTCTGTTTGTGAGCACCACTGAACCTGTGGATGCATCAGGGAACACCACTAATCCCACTAAAAGTCCTTGTGATCCCTATGTATTCAACACCCTCCTGACTCGCTCTATATCCTTAGTGGTGGCGGTAGGCAGTCCATTGGCACTGTTAAAAATTGAAGAGCACATGGAGAAGCTGTATGGAGGCCGATCAAGATGTTGGAGTTCTTATCTGAGGAAGTGTTGGGATAATAATACTTTCTTTATTCCTCCTGAGTTGAAGCGTGATAGAAGAGCATGTCATCAGCTAGAATTACAGCTAAAAGCTGCACTTAAAATTTCCTCCGGGACTCCCACTAGTATCACTTCTCTTCGTCCACAGGTTTCGAGAAAAGATGATTCATCTCCTGCTGAAGTAGGTTAGTCTTTACATGACAGCATGATGAAAGTTATTAGCTAGCCTGGTGTTATGTATCTTAGTGAGTTTCCATACACAGGGTGTATCTGATGTTATTATTATGTGTTATTCCTTATTTATTTGTATTTAGCTTCATTAAAAGAAACATTCCTTCCAGTGCAAAGAGCTTCTTCACTATTCAATAATAAAGCCCCTTCATTGTCAGATAAGAACTCACTGGATAAGTTTCCTGTAAGTCTCATTCTCCCATGAAACTTAACACAACAACAGTATACTTAAATAGTTTAATTCAAGCTGACGTTTTATTTTAGCTAGATTCATGTATGTGGTTAAACTAACCTGTGATGTTGTGGTGGTTGTGTTTCTTACGTGTAATGAAATATATAGTCATTTATTTCTGCTAACCTTACTGCTCTATGTTGTTACAGGTACCAAAAGGTTCTTTAAAAGTACCAAATAAAGGAGAAAGGATTAAAGAAAGAAGCAAAAGCAGTAGAGCAGAAGGTGAGTAGATATGATGAAAAATCAGAAGCTAGCCTGGTGGGGTTATAGCTATCTTAGTGAGTTTCCACACTGGGAGTACTGTAATGATATTTCTCTATGTAGAACTAGTTTATATTATGTTTTAGTTTCATCAAAAGAAACACGTCTCCCAGTGCTAAAACCTTCTTCAGCATCCAACAATAAAGCTCCTTCATCTTTTTCACTGGATGAGTTTCCTGTAAGTCACTATAATTGCTTCTCATTCTGTCATTTCACTATGAAACACAAGAACAGTAGTTAAAGCTGAGTATACGAGCTAGCTTTATTAACTAGTTTAGTTATGCAAAACTGTGACAAGAAAAAGGTGTTGTGATTGTGTTATAGCTATATCTACATGCAGTGGTATCAATTTCTTGGAGTGAGATATATTTTACTACTGTAGTATAATGTTGTTACAGACACTGAAAGATTCTTTAAATGTACCAAAGAAAGAGGTAAAGAAGATGAAAGAAAGAAACAAAAGGAGCAGAGGAGAAGTGAGACCAACTGATATGAGCTGCATCAGTTCTTCATGTGTCCAAACGCCTGCTTGCAATTCACAATCTTACAATGAATATAAAGAGAGATTGACACCAGAATTATTGAAACAACAACTAACAGCAGAAACATATAAAGAGAAGTTCCATCATCTTTTGTGCTGTGAAGAGCAAGAACATGACAAGCAACTTGCAGAAAGGTACTATTATTCCAGACAGAACCACCAATAACCTTTGCTATTTTTAGCAATGTGCTTTAACATCCAGAGGGTCTGGCCCCTGGTTACTTCATACACATGGGGTCCATTATTAATGATGCATGGTAGTTAATTCAACTGGTCCAATGGTTATGGAACTTAACTTACTTCTGTCTATTAACAATTTAATCTTCATTTTTAGGTGTAATAAAGTATATGAGATACATGTATTCCAGCCTGGATATGTACCTGATGGACTTCAATATGATACATATGAGGATTACAAAAGATTTGGATATATTACTTCTGAGGATAGTGATACGTTGAGTCATGCTAAACAGGCTAGTGAAGGGTCTTACATTATTTTGGATAACAATTCCTTTGTACATGCTAGACATGTTCGTGCCTTCCTTCCATATGTAGCTAATATTAATGCCATACCTATTGCATTTGGAGAAGGACAACTTGAAAAGCTTAAAAAGTCTAAATATTTTTCCAAAAGTGTATATTCTTTTGAAGCTGAAGTTAGATTTGAGCTCAAACACAGCTATTTTCAACGACTTCATAATGCTGTAAAGCACCTGACTGTTGAAATAACAAGGAAGTTGAATCCTTCCGAAGCAATGCTTCGTACTTCTAGACCAGACAAAAGATTCTTTATTACTGGTGAACCAGTTTATGATAATATACGGTTAGATCAACAAGTACAAATGAAAGCTCTCCATACCATACTCAATTCATCCTCTGATTGGCCAATTCTCATAGCTGGACCATTTGGAACTGGTAAGACACGTCTATTAGCTAGAGCTGCTTATGAAATCTTGAAGATGAAAAGGAGTCGTGTTTTGATCTGTGCTCATCATCAAGCTTCAGTTGATACCTTTTTGGAGTATTTTGGTGCTATGAAGGATGCAGATATTCCATGGGCAATTGATATGATTCGCATAACACCTAAAAGATATCGGTCTGCAACAAAAGAGAGATATTGTAACTTCTTTAAAACTGACTTTGAAGTAAAACCTGAAGATCTTGAGAAGAACAGGTTAGTCATTACCACACTGGGTATGGCTCCTAAACTTTATCGTAAAATACCTGGTGAATGGAAGCGAGGGTTTTACACCGATATTCTAATCGATGAAGGAGCACAGACAAGAGAGCCCGAAACAGTTGGTCCTCTATCTTTAGCAGCGGGGTTCACAAGGATTGTCATTGCTGGAGATCATCGTCAGGTATGCATAATACAACATAATGGTTTGTGCCCAACATTGTCTCTATAGATATAATAATGACAGTCCTTATTCTATTACACATTCAGGTTGGACCAAGATTGCTAGTTCTGGGAGAAGAAGCCCAGCGTTATGGATTAGGCACTTCACTCCTTGAAAGGCTCCATACTCTCTATGACAAAGCAAACCGGTCATCATCATCAAATGCTTGCTCAGCAACATCAGTAACGCTACTCACCAACTATCGTTGTCATAGTGGCATTTTGATGCTTCCATCCAGCTTGTATTATCAGTCAACACTTCAGTGCAGAGTACCAGACAGTGAAGCTCACGATCTTGCTCCTTTTCCTCTTGTATTCTCGTGTTCAGATATAAAGCAAAGTGACAATACAACTTCAGGAGGTAATGAAGAGGAAGCAGGTGTACTTATTGAAGAAGTTTGTAAATATTTCAAGAAGTGGCCAAAGCATTGGGATAAAAAGGACAAGAAGATCTGCATCATGTCACCCTCACCAGTTCAAGTAGGTTGCAGTGGTTATTGTGGCTGAGTATGTGAATAATTTGAATACTGTTATTTTCTAGTGTTCTCTTCTAAAGAAAAAAATAAAACAGAAAGTATTGGACTGCAAAGTTGAAGTTCTCAAAGCATATGAAATTCAAGGTAAAAATAGGAAAATGTTTTTGTAACAGTATGTACACATAACATACGTGACATCTGACTAACTGGAGTTAGCTTGAATAGATGCTATAATATAATTTTATGTGAGCAGGAACCAATCCTTTAAAATTTGTGGCTGTGTAATAAAAATGTGTGTGTGATTTTTCTTTAACTGTAGGAACTGAGTTTAAGGCCATATTCATATCCACTTCAGAGCCAACTAATGAAGGCGGAGAGCCTATTTACAAAACCAAGAGTATATGTGATCACTATGTTTTCAATACAGCCATCACTAGATCTCGGTCACTAGTAGTTGCTGTTGGTAACCCTTTCCATTTGCTTGAGGCAGAAAAGCATATGGTCAGCAAGTATGAAGGAAGCAAGTGCTGGAGTCCTTACATCAAGCAGTGCATTGAATGTGGCACTTTTTCCTATTCAACATTAATAAGGAAATCATACAGTTCTTCAGAGTTGGAAGAGGCAAGAGATAAGTTATATTCTTATATTTATTCTGACACAGTAAGTGAGATGAAAATGAGACCAAAACCTCTTGACAGCATCATCAAGGCATACAAAAAACTATTTGAAAGTATGCCTGATTGTAAGAGGTCAAAAGTAACCCTCTCCAGCAGTAAAGGATCTCGTCTCTCTTGGAGAATAGACGATTATGGAGAAGAAAGTGATAAAGAAGAAAGAGAAGTTAGCTATTCTGATCGTTATCCATGTGCACTGAAGATCAAAACCTTTCGAGAAGCAGAAGCTATTCCTCTTGACAGCACCAAGAAAATTGTAAAGATACAAGGAACTGGTAATCGTATAGGAGCATTTGATGGAGATACAGTAATAGTGGGTGTTTTTGAGGATAACCCACCTAATAGTTGTTATGGGCGTGTACTAGAGGTTACGGAAAGAGGAAGTGATCTAAAGTTCATCTGTCGAGTTTCTTACAACAATCCAATTGTTTTTTATCCCATCGACAATAAAAGCCCTATCATGATTAATCTGCCTAAGTTGTCACGTGACTTGTTACGGAAAAAGAACAGAGAAGAGATAAATGAGTCAGATTTAAAATGTAATGATGTTGTAGTATTTGATCCAACATCTTATGACCTGGAAAGTGATAATGTTCCATTGCCTCAAATTAAGCAGGTCATTCCTCTCTCGGTAGCCAAAAGCATGTTATTTCTTGTCTCATTCGTGAGATGGGAGCCAAAATACCGCACACCCCTTGCTATTGTTATAGGTGTGTATCGTAAAGGGTACACTCAATTCAATGCCGAGCGTTTACTTCAGATCAAGCACTCTGTTGATTACAATGAAGATGGTTGTAATGCCATGTCTAGTGCTCAAGATATGGAACAGGATTCAAAACTTCCATTCTACAATCGAGCCTTTACCATTGACCCTCAAGAAGCCCTGAATCTTGATGATGCCCTTTCTCTTGTTAGGATAAACAGTGAAGAAAACTGCCAACACAAAGTATACCAGCTAGGTGTGCATATTGTGAATGCAGCTAAACACGTCCAACCTGGTACAAATAGTGATGAATTCGCTCGCAGTAAATGTACCTCTGTTTATGGAGGTGAGAAGGGAAAAGTCATGCATATGCTGCCATCTGACACTAGATGTCGTCTATCTCTAACTCCTGGGAAAATACGAGATGTTATATCTGTTACCTGTAGAGTCATGCTTGACCCAGGAGATCTCACTTCTCTAAGGTTGAATGATCTTGAAATCAAACCTGCACAAATCAAGTCAGCCATTCAGTTGACATACGAGCATGCTCAAGATATAATGGATGGCAAGATTCCTGAAATATGCGCTATAAATATCAAGGAATTTGATGATGATGGGCAAAATCCATCTCTTCAACGTACACTGAAGTTGCTGTATGAAATAGCTAAGAAAATGCGTCAAAGAAGGCTATCTTCAGATTCAGCATTTGTCTATGAATGCAATGATAGTGAAGATGAAGCCTACTGCTGGCAGTCTCATTTACTTGTAGAAGAGCTAATGATCTGGGCAAATCGTACAGTAGCAGAGTGTATCCACACTAACTACCCAGAAGCTTCATTGCTTAGGAGACAAGGACCTCCTAACATTAAAGAGAAGATGGTACACGTGAATGATAATAATATCATGGCATGCTCACTTAGTCTCTCGAGACACTTGAGCAACCAACCATCGTGTGTAGCTGATACTTCCTTCTTGATACCTTTTGACACACTAAATTTAATCTATAAAGCCCTTTCTGAGAGAAATATGGTTCTCCTTGCCAGTTACTTGTCCTCTGACAGACTCTATCCACAACTTGCAGCTGTTGAGTCTATTTTCAAGGCAATGCTTCAACGTGCCGAGTATTGCTGTACATCAGGAAATCAAACTGAACCATCATTTTATCGTCACGATAGTTTATGCTTAAATGAATACACTCATTTTACATCTCCTCTTCGACGGTATATAGACATCGAAGTGCAGCGAATGTTATTAGAGACTTTCAAAGAAAAAGGATTGAGAAGAAATTTTACATGTGATGAACACTCTAAACTATGTACTGCTCTTAATTTGAAGGGAAGAAATGCTTCTGATTTTGAAAGGGAAATGAAGAAAATTGAACTTGCCTTTAAATTTCTTTCCAGCAGTAAAGCTTGCACAGCATTTATTACTAGAGTGTACAGAGGTATAGTGGAACTAACATTTCCTCAACCTGAACTCAATCACTTTCCACCTCAGGCCAAGAAGGTAAAGATTACTAGCTTAATTCCATTTGAAGAAGTATCTGATAAACAGATTTATGTGTGGAAACTCCACATCACTTCGTTAAGTAGTAATCTGGCAGCAAGCATACTGAAATTACCGTTATTGTCAGTAAGCAGGATTGATGCTAATCTCAATGACTGTGAGACAAGACTTGATATGTTTAGTTGTTGCTCTAATAATGAAACATTGATCTCAAAGCCATTCAAAGTCTCCTATCAAAGTTCAGTTCTAAGAGTCCCTTCCCAAGATTGGCTAAAAGCACTTGAGTTTGTAAAAAATCCATCTAAAGAGAAAATGGATGCAATCAGTGAAATGTTACCTCAAGGTCCTCCGATGCTCAAATCCACTTCAATTAATATCGACACAGAACAAAGCATATATCCATTTTTAGACTTTGATATCAAAGTATCTTTGAATAAATCTGATGTTTTGAAGGTATGGTTGTCCTGGTCAATGAGAGAGCCTATTATCTCACCTGTTGTTCAGTTGGTGGAAGTCTCACCTTTCTTTCGTATCTGCGTACAGCACAATTCTCACCCAGCAGAATGCTTCTCTGATCCCAATTTCTCACCAGCATCCAGAGCGGTTTATACAGATATTAACCAATACATTGATCTGTGGAAAAAGGTGCTTCTTGCCGAAGCTGCTGAAAAGAGTATCAAGGAATGTCAGCCTGTGATCATTCGTGACGTGGAATTAGAGTGGCCAAAACTTGTAATTCCAAGAGATTGCATAGATGAGCATTATTACATTCCCAGTGAATCTGTAGTTATTGTTCTTCCAAAACATTTTGTCGACAATTGCTTTGATTTTTTCAAAGTGAATGTTGGTGATTTGTTGTGTGTAAGATATGGTTACGATCCTCACCACCCAGTAAAGGCTGTCTTCCATTTTGTTGCTCATTTTGTCAAAGATGATTCTGGTGAAGTCACTATATCTATGAAGAACATTGGAACATTAAACTGTCGGGTGTCAGAAGAGATGAAAGATATGTTAGAATCTGGACAATATACCTGTGAATTGCAAATCATTTCTTTGAGCTACTCTTACAGGTAATATTATAACTACTATACACATGTCCATCTAGCTGTGAGGAAATGAAATCTATTTTATAACCTTCCACATACCATGTTTGTATCTCTTGAATATTACTCTTCGTACATTCATATAATTAGCTGCTATATGTCCACTTGCTATACTGAAATAGTCCATTCATTATAATTATCTAAATTACATTTACTATGCACAGGAAAGTCTTCAGAGGACTACTGTCATTGGCTGGGAAGTTCAAGGCTGGGAAGTTTGAGGCTAGCATGTTGTCCAAGAATGTTGCTGTGGAGCCCTCTCAATTAAATGGTTGGTCAATATTATTATGATTATGTACAGCATTTAGGAATCTTCTTGTGCAATTGCAGGCCCTAACATGAAAATCTTTAATAAAAGATCGGAAAGTATTGTGAGGAATGATCCACTTGCTACATCTATATCCATGTGGAGTTCTAGTATACCTACTAAGTCATTAGATTTGAATGAGGGACAGAAAAAAGCAATGTCCTTGGCACTGCGTAGGGAATTTCAGCTCATCCAGGGCCCACCAGGTAATATTACATGGACCCTTTTATCATTGCATGGTTTGATTATGGCATCATCTCTTTGAAGGCACAGGAAAGAGTGAGACTGGAGCACATATTGCTTACATCTTTGCAGAGCTCAACAAAGATCTGAATATGAGAGATGGTGGTCATAAATGTGTCCTCTATTGTGGACCTTCCAATAGATCAGTTGATGTTGTTTTTGGTATGAATTAAAGGAGTGCTCAAATTCCTATGAAAATGTATTTGCTTTCTCAAAAAAGTTTAGTGTGTATAGCTAACCATGAAACTGTACATTCTTACATTACTTCAACATTATTCCAATATAATAAGTCAAGATTTCCCTAAACAGTTCAAATGGTTGTACATGATACTATGTGCAGCTATTCAGCTCATCACTTGCATTTATGATAAATATTCTGTGTCTATGACTTGTGTTACTATTACTGCATACAGAGAAGTTTTGTGTTCTAATGAGGAAGGCAGCAGGTACAAAATTATCGATATTGAGAATTTATAGCAGTGCTGTTGAAAGGAAGGACTATCCTGGCCCTGATTACAACAAAAAACATGCATCAGATACCCTTTGTCCCGAATGGGCAAGACAGTTTTCCTTGCATCACATGGTCCGAGAACCAGCTAGAAGAAAAGTAAAAGTGTTTAAAGATCTAGCTGATATTGAAGAATTAATCAAACAACTGAAGGAACAAAATAAAATTCCTTCCAGTTTACTCTGCAACAAGTACAGAGAGATTCTAAAAGATGCTGAGAAGTTGATTCTGATAGAGGAAAAATTTGATGTGGTTTTCTGTACATGCAATGAAGCCTCTGGGGATCGTCTAAGGACTAATCTTTCTGTTCGACAGTGCATCATTGATGAATGTGGTATGGCTTATGAACCAGAGACCATTGTTCCTATCAGTCTTTGCGAGCATGCAGTACTTATTGGGGACCACATGCAGCTTCAGCCAGTTATTGACTATAAACCAGCCAAAGACTGTGGCCTCTCCACCTCTCTCTTTGAGAGGTATGCACAAAGAGATGAAGAGAAGTCGAAGTTCACTTTCACCTTAACCACTCAGTATAGGATGGTAAGTAATGAAGTAGTTAGATACTTGTCAAGAGCATTGTGATTCAGAACCTCTCCACATTGGGACAAATTTTAGTGTCCTAATTAAAATGGGTGGTCTCAGATGAAGTTCTATTAAATGTTGGGACATATCCAAGTGTCCTTAATACAGAGGTGTCCTCCATTTCAGGGGATTGGAATAGAGGGGTTCCACTGTATACAGAGGTGTCAGGGTGTTGGAATAGAGGTGTTCCACTGTATGACCACAAAGAATGGTCAATGGTTAGGAAAGTTTCTATTTGTGACATTTTTTTGATGTATTACAGCACAAGGCAATTTGTGCTTTTCCATCTGAGCACTTCTATGACAATCAACTGAAAACAGCTAATTCCGTTATTAATCGCACAAACCATGAAACAAGATTAGAATTCTGGCCAAGAGGAAGACACTGTCCCATTGTGTTTGTTGATGTAATTGGAAATGAGGGAGGGAGCACAGTGGGAAGTAAAGGGGACACTAAAGTCGGTGTTGATTCAAAATTTAACATAACAGAAGCTGAAAAAGTGGTGAGGATGTTCTATCTTCATTAGCACTAAATGTTTAAGCCATCTAAATGTTATTCCATGCTAGATTGAGATTGCCCATGTTCTTCATGTTAAGTATGACGTGCCAGTGAAAGAGATCGCTGTCCTGACTCCTTACTCTGCACAGAAAAATAAAATCAGAGAAATGGCAAAGACATCCAAAAGACTTCATGAACTGAAAGTAGTGTCAATCATTGAGAGCCAAGGTATTAGCTAGATAGCAATGAAATATACCTTAACTCATTGTGTGAGGGAATGAGTGAAATGGTGTCAATCACTGCTAGAGAGTATCCTTGCATGTGTGATCTAGGGAATGAGCATAGAACTGTCATTGTGAATTAAATGTAGTGTCAATCACTGAGAGCCAAGGTACTAGATAGCAATATCTCTGTAACAAACTGTGTATGGTCTAGGGAATGAACATGGAATTGTCATTTTGTCCACTGTTCGCTCACAACCTCTGGATGAGATCAGGAACCCTCACTATGTGCAGGCTGATCACAGCTGGCTCCTTGAACACCTTGGTTTCATCACTGACAAACATCAAATCAATGTTGGCATCACCAGGAGCAAATATGGTCTTGTCATAATTGGTAAGATAAATGATTGTTGGTAGATTTATACTATCTTATAATATAACCACTAGCTACCATGATACAACCTTTCTCTGCACACTTTAGGTAACAAGACATTGCTTGAATATGACAGCACGTGGAAGAGTTTACTGGAACACTATAAAGAGAGAGGTTGTGTGGTAGATGGTGGTAAATTTCCACCTCCAAGTAATGCCATTAGCTCTGGGAGAAGAGCACACAACAAATAATATACTAATAATAACAGCACACTCTTCATTGGTATTTTATTTATTATTCATTAGTCATGCATTGTACATTTTTTGTTATTAAATAATTTTTTGCGCTATTACGCATGCTCACTGCAGCAGCAGCTGTGTGTGCATGTGTGTACTTGTGTGTGTGTGGACTTCGACAGGTGGTTAGGAGGGTGGTGGTAGAGTTGCTGTACGGTGTGGTGTAGTGTGGTATGGATAGAATAAAAACGCAGAAAAGGGGATTATTTTCGGGTGAAACCAACCATTTGACGTGTTGTTTAGTGTTGCACAATAGCTCAGGGCAATAAACGTGTGTATTGCTTTAGATCCAAGATGACATAAGTAAGAGGTTAAAAACAACATTAATTAACACATTCATCTCTTCCTATTACTATTATTATACACACCACTTAAGGTGCAGATGAAGAGAGGAGTAGGATGGGGGTGGGGGCTGTAATGATGGAAAGTTTAGGCTGTGGCAATGGTTGAGTTCAATGTCTGAATGACCATGTCTCACATTGTAGTGATGCTTCAAAAGGAAATCACAGAGTACCCTAGCACAAATCTTGTCATCCCTGGTATAATCCTTCTGGAATCTTGTACCATACAGCATGTTTAACCCTGTAGCTGAGGGATGAGGATTCCCTAAAGAGTGTACAAACTATGGGATTTGAACTCTTGCAAGCCCTATAAATAAACTTGTAAGATCTAGCAAGGACAACATTAAAAAGGCTCTGCAAGCCAGCGCAGCAGCGGAGGATATGCTAGTGTGCATCTGTGTAGGAAGAGACAAAATACGTTGAAGATAGTTGTTAAAGGCAACCTCCAAAACACTCAAACTGTGAGAAGATAGCTTCCACAACTCACAACCATAAAGAGCCAAACAGTATGACTGAAATAAATAAGAGAAACAGGGTCAATGAAACCAAAAGATGCAAACAAACCATTAGCTGCCCATGAAAGTTGATGAAACTTGTCATCATTATCCAAGAGGTTATATGTGAGTTTGTTGCCTAGGTGTATGACTGAACTGGAGAACCTCAAAGGTAAGCCACAGAAGATAAATTCGTTACAAGCAGAGCCATTATCAAATAAGCAGAATCTAATTAACTTCATCTTGGATAGATTAAAGCATAGACCACAACCAGGGTTTCATCTACTGGGGGGGTAGGGGGGAATCTCCCCCCCCCCCCACACACACACACACACAAACAAACACACAAAAAAAATTACATATATAATAATATTATTATTATGTTAAATGAATAGTTTTTCGGGTTTTTTGTCCTTTCTAGTACTGTAAAATAGAGTCTAAGCATTCACAGCTCAACTTCTCGGGTCCCTCAATGCTTATGCGTATTGCCTGATTTAGTGTAGCATCTCCCAGCCTGTTTCTTAAGTGGAGCCACAATTTATTTACAATTGAGTATGTTGTATAGCTACCCAAATGGGCACAGCCAATCAAAAGTGGGCATGGCCAATTAAAAGTGGGTGTGGCTCA
Source organism: Diacarnus erythraeanus (assembly GCA_964016965.1). Classification (NCBI taxonomy): domain Eukaryota; kingdom Metazoa; phylum Porifera; class Demospongiae; order Poecilosclerida; family Podospongiidae; genus Diacarnus; species Diacarnus erythraeanus. The sequence continues at coordinate 905,282 of OZ024679.1, read as the reverse complement.
CTTCGCTCTCCCATATCTTCCCCCCCAAACCAAAATTTCTAGATGAAACCCTGCACAACTACTTGCAAATAACTCACAGGTGGAAAGCATAATTCACAGGGATGAAGCACAGGGAGCCAGCAAAACAGTGTCATCAGCATAGGCCAGGGCTCCCACAAAGTGGTGTCCCCAATATAGTTATTATTTTAGCAAGGGTTGGCTATCACCAGTAGCACGAGTTGAGTAGACCCCTCAGATTTACTGTCTAAGTCACTTGCTATTGTCCTGAATGATGAGGGATTCAAAGTTCCCTCACTTAGAGCAAAGAGGCTCTATCAGTAGCAACAGAATTCATGACCTGGTGCCAAGAGGAAGCACGAAAAGAAGAGCTAGTTCATACACTGAAATGGACCTGTATATATAGATCAATTACCACGCCCACAAGTACATTCTACATTACTATTACCAGTGCTACTTCATCCAGTTTTTCTACTTTAGTGAAGACCAAGAGTTGGGGTTGGATGTGTGTCAGTGGCACTAGTCATCCTGCTCAAAAGGGTTGAAATATAACTAGAAACACAAGTAATCCAACAAGTGCATACCATAATATTATGGTAGCAATGACAAAACATCCACCTTGTCTTGAAGAGAAGGCACCTTACAATCCAACAAAATGCTGATTGGGACTGATACCTTCAATTCTTTCTCTAGGTTAAAATTCAGGGGTGACTGTTGCATAAGAGGAGAGGTAGACAATTGGTCAATTGATGCTGGGGATCAGAGACTGATGTTGAACAAGAGGAGAAGCTGATGAGGGGACAATTGAGAGGTAGACTGGGAGGATAACAGTATCAGAGTGAAGAATTGAGGATGAGGTAGAATGGAGGATTGAGAGTGAAGCAGACTGAGTGAACTGGGCAGTATAGATATGCTCAACATTCACAGTACACCTTTGTTGTTTTCTACATTTATTTTTTTGGTGCACTGACAAGCAGAACTTTCTTGGCATAACCTGCACATTAAAACTGACGTTATTTTGATAGCATTCAGCCATAAACAAGCCAATTCAATGATTTACAGGGCTTATTATAGCTCATGCAAAGCAACAGGGTTCAGATATTTCAAAAAACTGCATTGAATGTTACATGCAGGTCCCATAACCAGTTTATAAGAGGGGGATAAAAATGAGGGTAACATACCTATAAAATTCACATTCAACCTCATTGTAACAGACATGGGTTGGACTGACATTGGTTTGTTAGGCTTCATGCAAAAGTTGAAATCTTCTTGATTATTAACTGCTCTGTGATTTCCTTTCAAAACTGTGAGACACGGTCATTGGTCATTCAGACATTGAACTGATGCTGAGAACCATTGCCACAGCCTAAACTTTCCATCATTACAGCCACCCCCCTCCCAACAACAACAACAACAACAACAACAACAACAACAACAACAACAACAACAATAATAATAAAGAAACCAGGTAGCTATTATAGTTAGCCTATATAAAACAGGTACACAAACAACAACAACAATACTAATAATAATAATAAAGAAACCAGGTAGCTATTATAGTTAGCCTATATAAAACAGGTACACAAACAACAACAACAACAGCAACAGCAACAGCAACAGCAACAGCAACAACAACAACAACAACAACAACAACAACAACAACAACAAAGAAAAATTATTGTAGCTTACACTTTACATGTAAATATTCAAAATATTAAAAATGCTGATTAGATAGAGCCTGGTGTTGTGTTATAGCATAGCTTGTACTTTGTAAACAGAGCCTATTCAACGTACCTGGGATTGAAAAACATCAGTGTTACCAGATTTAGGGAATTGTCCCCAGATTAAGGGAATTTTTGTGGTGTTTAGGGACCAGGATTGTTTAGTTAGGGATTTTTTTTTAATTCTGAGCATGCCCAGATGGGGCATGTCTGGTCTGGTCATGTGCAGTCTGTATACAATTCCTGGTTCAGACATGTGCAAGAAGGCATGGCAGCTCATTTTCAAGCAGTGTTACTAAACACCCACTCCAATTAAGGGAAATTTAGGGAAATTTTTTCTTGAGGGTAGGGAATTTGCATCTACTGAATCTGGTAACACTGAACATCCCAGAGTAGCTGATAATGACATAGCAGACCATTAAATTTGTTAGATCATTCCAACAAAAGTTGGATGATAACACCTCTTGTTGTACAAATTCAAGAAGTTTAAAGTTTTTATCTAAAGGACTTCCTACCTCACTTTCTAGGAATATTTATCCTTTTATCAAACATTGTGTCAACGAATTTTCTGAGTTGATATGGATGTTTCTAGAGAGAATATCCTCAAAAGATTCAGCTAAGTTGAGGACATCTTACAGTTGTGTTATCAAGTTCTTAACATAGTGCATGTGGGTGCCTATTAGACAGCCTGAAATACCACCAGATTGAATTAAAGAGGTCTAAATACAAAAATTACCTGGGGGGGGGGGGGGGGGGGGGGGGGCATATCCCCAGACCCCCCTAGATGGTGCACTTACTGCACTATGTGGTCACAAATCCCAACCCTATCTCCTGCCTGAGTATGTAATCTGTACAATGTTTCATATCTCTAGTAACTATTGCTACACTTGAAAGAGCAAATTCAGCCCTCAAGGGCCTCCTCTCCCCCACTATCCAAAATCCTGAGATCCACCTTAGAGATATCATTCCCCCTCCCTTTTCAAAATCCTGGATCTCCACTGATTCCAAGGATACTTAGTAACAAATACGACAACTATTTGCTTTTTCAGAGATGTACTTTCGATTTTCTGGGGTTGAAACACATTTCTTCCCCAGAAGAGAATTCGCACACTTTTCTAAAAATTATTGCGCAGTAATAAGGCGGCGGATGGCATACAGTCTTGTGCGCATACACACGTACACCACACGCGTGTACTATATAATACGTCGCGTACACGTGCACCACCGGCGGACACGTACTTACCAATGATTTGAGGGAGTTTCCCATTAGTAGTTACATTATGCACCACACCGGTACCGAGCCCTAAGATACATTTTTTTTTACTAAGTTCCATATGTAGTAATTGTAGGCTATTGCCAATCTAGCTAGCTAAGCTAACTTCTTATGTGGCGAGTGTTCAATCTGGCAATCCTGAGTAGGTATGGCTTCTAGCTAAGTGTTACCTAGCTAGCTAGTTAGTTACCTTCATTTTCCCCTAGGTGTGTGGTAGATTTTCAACTACAAACCTGTGAAGAACTACTTTTATCTGATCACATGATTACATGAATTAGTGTGTTCATTATTATATTGCATGAATAGAACTAGCTATATCTTAGACAGTATAAACTCTAATGAAAAAGATACTAAATTGACTATTATTCAATGTTCTGCAGGCAGTCTAGCCATAACTACAGGTTACCTCTGACTATATCTGGAGGACCATGGCTGAGAAAATTATCTGCAAACAGTGCTTTTACAATTATCGAACTTTTCCAAGCATTTCATGTAAACATAGAAATGAAGTGGATGTGTACCATGTCAGATGGAATGAAGCAAATCAACAACTAGAGACCACAGCTCAGTCTATTCGTCCTCTACCACAGTTACTAGTGCAAAAGCCAGTGTGGAATGTTAGGATGTGTGATCCTTACACTTGTAAAAGAGATAAATGTACATTTGCTCATGGAGAAGCTGAACGGAAGAAGTGGCAAAAATTGTGTAGAGGATGCTACAGTAAGCAAATTTGCTGCCATTTTGACTTTATAACTTACAGGCAGAGGAACATAAATTTACTTTGGAGGGGGGGCAACCCCAACTCCCCATTGCATCATGCTTACACAGCCAAATAATAATAATAATAATAATAATAATTCAATAAAGATGAAAATTGGCATTTTTACATTTTTCAGGTGGTGTATAATTCAAAAGAGATTGGTTACCGTGAAAATACAATGACATAGCCTTGTTAAATCTGGGGAGAGGGGCCCAAAACCCGTAAGTCTAAATCTGGGGTGTGGGACCAAGTCCCCCTGCCCCTCCCCCTCCCTCCTTCCTCTGCCTATATCTGGTATATAATTGTGGCTACCCTGAGACACCTGAGCATAGATTATATATCTATTTATTACTGTGTAGTTAGAAATACTTTCACATGTTCACATGTCTGGTGGACCACGTGACAGTATATCACACACATATATTATTGTACAGTAACTAGATACAATGAGGAGTCGTGTTTATGAGTCTGTGTTTAGATCTTAGATCTTACATAAATACTAGCTACAAACTCTTATTATATTTTCTATAGTTCCTGGTATTCCTGGTACGCCCAGAAATCAAGTGAGTATATGGGAAATACCTCATGTATAGTTATTAGATATCTTTATGGAGAATACTAGTAACTGGAGCTTGAAAGGTACTTGGGTATTGAGTTATCAGCTTTACCTAGAACTTCCATATATACTTTTACATCTACTTTAAGGAGTAAACCACATAAGTTGTAGTGGCATGATTACCTAAGAAGTCAGCTGACCTCTTTATCTAGTGTACATTATCTGAGAATTCTAATATGGGAGTTAATTGTGTTGTATGGTGTACATTATCTGAGAATTCAGGCAGGTATAATATGGGAGTTAATTGTGTTGTATGGTGTACATTATCTGAGAATTCAGGCAGGTATAATATGGGAGTTAATTGTGTTGTATGGTGTACATTACCTGAGAATTCAGGCAGGTATAATATGGGAGTTAATTGTGTTGTATGGTGTACATTACCTGAGAATTAAAAACTTCATAGTATAAATAGATCAAATACTGACCTAGGTTCTGGAAGTTCCACCTCTGCCTTCCCTGTGCCAACCATCGATGGCCCAACTATATTATTCATCACCACTTCAGCTTCCGTTTTCTTCAACAGGCCAGGAAGTGGTTCATCTATCTTTGAATGGTCATGGACGTCATTATTATGAAAAGTTTAGTGAAAGAGTGGAGCAAATGTTATATGTTGAAGATATTAAGCAGAAACTGACTAAACTCAATTATAAACAGAAATTTTATAATCTTATTTGTTGGGAGGAGAAGAGACACATTGAAATATTAGAAGAAAAGTAAGTAGTTACCTTGTACAGTAACAATAATGGTAGCAGGTGACATAGAATACACAATACTTAGTGTCCTACCAACTGCCAAGACTGTTGTGTATGAATTATGTGTGTATGAATAATTATGAATGTTGTAACATTTAGATGTAACTGTGAGTGTAACTTCACGCTATTTCAGTCAGGATTTATACCATGGTGGATAAGAAGTTTTAACAATTTTGGTGGATATGAACCAATACGGTATGGGTTTCTTCAAAACCTAAGTGCAGACCAGATAGCATACGCTACTCAAGCAAGTGAAGCTGCTTGTATTGTTGACAGAAATGGAGATGAAAGTAAAGAGGTGAGGTTGGAAATATTGAGAGAGAATTTTAACCATTCTGATGAGAACATGTACGTTGTATTCTGTGATAACGAGTGTAACAAAAGGAATCTATCTTATATCATATCAAGAAATTTACCGAGTAAACAAACAGTTCTTAAAAATCTCATCATTCAGTTTGAAGTCAAACATTCTTACTTTGATAGTCTGGTCCGGGCCGTAGTCAAAATTAAACCTGACGTGATTACTAGAATATTACCATCACCTGATGAATTCTTGAAGTACCCCACCAGTCCTTGTTTAAATTTTCCTGATCTCTTACCTAGAGCAGAATACTTCAAGGTCGATGACAACCAGAAAAGTGCCTTGCACACTATTCTTTCTAGTGATCCAAGATCACCACCAGTTATTGTGAATGGATCATTTGGTACAGGTAAGACTCGGTTGCTGGCAGTTGCAACACATTGTCTTATTAAACAAGCACATCAACCCGTGAAGGTCCTGCTCTGTGCTCATCACCAATCCTCTGCCGATCATTTTATTGAGCAATACTTTGGTCCAATGGTTACTGATAAGCATCATCCGTTGAAAGTTGAACTCATTCGATTAACTTCATCAAATTATACAGTCAGAAACTCCAATTTTCAGAAATATTACACTAGATCTAAAGATATGTGTAATTATCTTGATTATTATCATCATGTACCATATCTAGTGGTAGCAACCACATTTCTCACATCAGTATCTCTTCTGAATATGTTTGGGGTTGGATTCTTCACTCACATTATGTTGGATGAAGGTTCTCAGTCACGAGAACCTGAAGCTATAGCACCTCTCTGTTTAGCTAACTCCAACACCAAGCTAATCATTGCAGGAGATTCTTGCCAAGTTAGTATGAAATAATACCCATAGCAATAGTCATAGGGTAAACAGCATGAAAACAACAGAAACTTTGAGATCCTGAAAGAGGGGGTGCCAGATATTGGGGGTTAACGAGCCTCCTGTATTTCAATACACAGTATTAACATCTTCCCTCTTCACAGGTTGGACCGGCACTACTTGTGTTAGGAGAAGAATGTCGTGAGAATGGTTTGAAGTATTCACTCTTAGAAAGACTTCAAATTCATTATAAATGTCATGGCATAGTGTCACATCACATGTCCCTCAATACCAACTACCGCTGTCACAGAGATATTGTGGAGATCCCTAATAATCTCTTTTATGATGATAAAGTCTTATCATGTCCACGGAATGCCCAGCCACACCCCTCAGCTCCATTCCCACTGTTGTTTGTGTGCTCAAGTCTGAGTTACGATACAGATGAAGAGCTGGAAGCAAATCTTATTTTACAGCAAGCTATGAAATTTGTAGGTCATTGGCCTACAGAGTGGGGTAAAAAGGACCTAACTAAAGTGTGTCTAGCAATGGCTTCACGACCTCAGGTATGTTATAGGCAAAAATGTTATATACTACACAGGGCCATAATTTTCATGAGATATTATAAGTAGGACTTCATATAATTAAGCACAATATTTTATTGAATGCTATGAATATTACCCAGTGATATACCTGCTGTTTACCTCTTTAATATTACCCGATATACCTGGTGTTTACCTCTTTAATATTACCCACTATACCTGCTGTTTACCTCTTTAATATTACCTGATATACCTGGTGTTTACCTCTTTAATATTACCTGCTATACCTGCTGTTTACCTCTTTAATATTACCTGCTATACCTGCTGTTTACTATTACCCGATATACCTGCTGTTTACCTCTTTAATTATACCTGCTGTTTAGCTCTTTAATATTACCTGATATACCTGCTGTTTAGCTCTTTAATATTACCCGATATACCTGCTGTTTACCTCTTTAATTATACCTGCTGTTTAGCTCTTTAATATTACCCGCTATACCTGATGTTTACTATTACCCGATATACCTGCTGTTTACCTCTTTAATATTACCTAGTATTAAGATGATATACCTGTTGTTTACATCTTCAGTATTATAATATTTTACAGCTTGTCATCACAAGACATATTGCACGTAAGAAGTTTGATGAGTTAAAATTTATTCACATGCTTACGACATACGATATCCAAGGTACTAATACTCACAGTTTTAGGCCCATAATAAACTGCTGATCAAATGTTTCTTTTTAGGTAAGGAATTTCAGGCTCTGTTTGTGAGCACCACTGAACCTGTGGATGCATCAGGGAACACCACTAATCCCACTAAAAGTCCTTGTGATCCCTATGTATTCAACACCCTCCTGACTCGCTCTATATCCTTAGTGGTGGCGGTAGGCAGTCCATTGGCACTGTTAAAAATTGAAGAGCACATGGAGAAGCTGTATGGAGGCCGATCAAGATGTTGGAGTTCTTATCTGAGGAAGTGTTGGGATAATAATACTTTCTTTATTCCTCCTGAGTTGAAGCGTGATAGAAGAGCATGTCATCAGCTAGAATTACAGCTAAAAGCTGCACTTAAAATTTCCTCCGGGACTCCCACTAGTATCACTTCTCTTCGTCCACAGGTTTCGAGAAAAGATGATTCATCTCCTGCTGAAGTAGGTTAGTCTTTACATGACAGCATGATGAAAGTTATTAGCTAGCCTGGTGTTATGTATCTTAGTGAGTTTCCATACACAGGGTGTATCTGATGTTATTATTATGTGTTATTCCTTATTTATTTGTATTTAGCTTCATTAAAAGAAACATTCCTTCCAGTGCAAAGAGCTTCTTCACTATTCAATAATAAAGCCCCTTCATTGTCAGATAAGAACTCACTGGATAAGTTTCCTGTAAGTCTCATTCTCCCATGAAACTTAACACAACAACAGTATACTTAAATAGTTTAATTCAAGCTGACGTTTTATTTTAGCTAGATTCATGTATGTGGTTAAACTAACCTGTGATGTTGTGGTGGTTGTGTTTCTTACGTGTAATGAAATATATAGTCATTTATTTCTGCTAACCTTACTGCTCTATGTTGTTACAGGTACCAAAAGGTTCTTTAAAAGTACCAAATAAAGGAGAAAGGATTAAAGAAAGAAGCAAAAGCAGTAGAGCAGAAGGTGAGTAGATATGATGAAAAATCAGAAGCTAGCCTGGTGGGGTTATAGCTATCTTAGTGAGTTTCCACACTGGGAGTACTGTAATGATATTTCTCTATGTAGAACTAGTTTATATTATGTTTTAGTTTCATCAAAAGAAACACGTCTCCCAGTGCTAAAACCTTCTTCAGCATCCAACAATAAAGCTCCTTCATCTTTTTCACTGGATGAGTTTCCTGTAAGTCACTATAATTGCTTCTCATTCTGTCATTTCACTATGAAACACAAGAACAGTAGTTAAAGCTGAGTATACGAGCTAGCTTTATTAACTAGTTTAGTTATGCAAAACTGTGACAAGAAAAAGGTGTTGTGATTGTGTTATAGCTATATCTACATGCAGTGGTATCAATTTCTTGGAGTGAGATATATTTTACTACTGTAGTATAATGTTGTTACAGACACTGAAAGATTCTTTAAATGTACCAAAGAAAGAGGTAAAGAAGATGAAAGAAAGAAACAAAAGGAGCAGAGGAGAAGTGAGACCAACTGATATGAGCTGCATCAGTTCTTCATGTGTCCAAACGCCTGCTTGCAATTCACAATCTTACAATGAATATAAAGAGAGATTGACACCAGAATTATTGAAACAACAACTAACAGCAGAAACATATAAAGAGAAGTTCCATCATCTTTTGTGCTGTGAAGAGCAAGAACATGACAAGCAACTTGCAGAAAGGTACTATTATTCCAGACAGAACCACCAATAACCTTTGCTATTTTTAGCAATGTGCTTTAACATCCAGAGGGTCTGGCCCCTGGTTACTTCATACACATGGGGTCCATTATTAATGATGCATGGTAGTTAATTCAACTGGTCCAATGGTTATGGAACTTAACTTACTTCTGTCTATTAACAATTTAATCTTCATTTTTAGGTGTAATAAAGTATATGAGATACATGTATTCCAGCCTGGATATGTACCTGATGGACTTCAATATGATACATATGAGGATTACAAAAGATTTGGATATATTACTTCTGAGGATAGTGATACGTTGAGTCATGCTAAACAGGCTAGTGAAGGGTCTTACATTATTTTGGATAACAATTCCTTTGTACATGCTAGACATGTTCGTGCCTTCCTTCCATATGTAGCTAATATTAATGCCATACCTATTGCATTTGGAGAAGGACAACTTGAAAAGCTTAAAAAGTCTAAATATTTTTCCAAAAGTGTATATTCTTTTGAAGCTGAAGTTAGATTTGAGCTCAAACACAGCTATTTTCAACGACTTCATAATGCTGTAAAGCACCTGACTGTTGAAATAACAAGGAAGTTGAATCCTTCCGAAGCAATGCTTCGTACTTCTAGACCAGACAAAAGATTCTTTATTACTGGTGAACCAGTTTATGATAATATACGGTTAGATCAACAAGTACAAATGAAAGCTCTCCATACCATACTCAATTCATCCTCTGATTGGCCAATTCTCATAGCTGGACCATTTGGAACTGGTAAGACACGTCTATTAGCTAGAGCTGCTTATGAAATCTTGAAGATGAAAAGGAGTCGTGTTTTGATCTGTGCTCATCATCAAGCTTCAGTTGATACCTTTTTGGAGTATTTTGGTGCTATGAAGGATGCAGATATTCCATGGGCAATTGATATGATTCGCATAACACCTAAAAGATATCGGTCTGCAACAAAAGAGAGATATTGTAGCTTCTTTAAAACCGGATCCGAAGTAAAATCTGGAGACCTTGAAAAGAACAGGTTAATCATTACCACACTGGGTATGGCTCCTTACCTTTATCATAAAATACCTGGTGAATGGAAGCGAAGAGGGTTTTACACCGATATTCTAATCGATGAAGGAGCACAGACAAGAGAACCCGAAACAGTTGGTCCTCTATCTTTAGCAGGGAGGTTCACAAGGATTGTCATTGCTGGAGATCATCGTCAGGTATGCATAATATGACATGATGGTTTGTGCCCAACATTGTCTCTATAGATATATGACAGTCCTTGTTCTATTACACATTCAGGTTGGACCAAGACTGCTAGTTCTGGGAGAAGAAGCCCAGCGTTATGGATTAGGCACTTCACTCCTTGAAAGGCTCCATACTCTCTATGACAAAGCAAACCGGTCATCATCATCAAATGCTTGCTCAGCAACATCAGTGACGTTACTCACCAACTATCGTTGTCATAGTGGTATTTTGATGCTTCCATCCAGCTTGTATTATCAGTCAACACTTCAGTGCAGAGTACCAGACAGTGAAGCTCATGATCTTGCTCCTTTTCCTCTTGTATTCTCGTGTTCAGATGTAAAGCAAAGTAACAACACAACTTCAGGAGGTAATGAAGAGGAAGCAGGTGTACTTATTGAAGAAGTTTGTAAATATTTCAAGAAGTGGCCAAAGCATTGGGATAAAAAGGACAAGAAGATCTGCATCATGTCACCCTCACCAGTTCAAGTAGGTTGCAGTGGTTATTGTGGCTGAGTATGTGAATAATTTGAATACTGTTATTTTCTAGTGTTCTCTTCTAAAGAAAAAAATAAAACAGAAAGTATTGGACTGCAAAGTTGAAGTTCTCAAAGCATATGAAATTCAAGGTAAAAATAGGAAAATGTTTTTGTAACAGTATGTACACATAACATACGTGACATCTGACTAACTGGAGTTAGCTTGAATAGATGCTATAATATAATTTTATGTGAGCAGGAACCAATCCTTTAAAATTTGTGGCTGTGTAATAAAAATGTGTGTGTGATTTTTCTTTAACTGTAGGAACTGAGTTTAAGGCCATATTCATATCCACTTCAGAGCCAACTAATGAAGATGGAGAGCCTATTTACAAAACCAAGAGTATATGTGATCAATATGTTTTCAATACAGCCATCACTAGATCTCAGTCACTAGTAGTTGTCGTCGGTAACCCTTTCCATTTGCTTGAGGCAGAAAAGCATATGGTCAGCAAGTATGAAGGAAGCAAGTGCTGGAGTCCTTACATCAAGCAGTGCATTGAATGTGGCACCTTTTCCTATTCAACATTAATAAGGCAATCATACAGTTCTTCAGAGTTGGAAGAGGCAAGTGATAAATTATATTCTTATATTTATTCTGACACGGTAAGTGAGTTGAAAATGAGACCAAAACCTCTTGACAGCATCATCAAGGCATACAAAAAACTATTTGAAAGTATGCCGGATTGCAAGAGGGCAAAAGTAACCCTTTCCAACAGTAAAGGATCTCGTCTCTCTTGGAGAATAGACGATTATGGAGAAGAGAGTGATAAAGAAGAAAGAGAAGTTAACTACTCTGATCGTTATCCATGTGCACTGAAGATCAAAACCTTTCGAGAAGCAGAAGCTATTCCTCTTGACAGCACCAAGAAAATTGTAAAGATACAAGGAACTGGTAATCGTATAGGAGCATTTGATGGAGATACAGTAATAGTGGGTGTTTTTGAGGATAACCCACCTAATAGTTGTTATGGGCGTGTACTAGAGGTTACGGAAAGAGGAAGTGATCTAAAGTTCATCTGTCGAGTTTCTTACAAAAATCCAATTGTTTTTTATCCAATTGACAAAAAAAACCCTATCATGATTAATCTGCCTAAATTGTCACGTGACTTGTTACAGAAAAAGAACAGAGAAGAGATAAATGAGTCAGATTTAAAATGTAATGATGTTGTAGTATTTGATCCAACATCTTATGACCTGGAAAGTGATAATGTTCCATTGCCTCAAATTAAGCAGGTCATTCCTCTCTCGGTAGCCAAAAGCATGCTATTTCTTGTCTCATTCGTGAGATGGGAGCCAAAATACCGCACACCCCTTGCTATTGTTATAGGTGTGTATTGTAAAGGGTACACTCAATTCAATGCCAAGCGTTTACTTCAGATCAAGCACTCTGTGGATTACAATGAAGATGGTTGTAATGCCATGTCTAGTGCTCAAGATATGGAACGGGATTCAAAACTTCCATTCTACGATCGAGCCTTTACCATTGACCCTCAAGAGGCCCTGAATCTTGATGATGCCCTTTCTCTTGTTAGGATAAACAGTGAAGAAAACTGCCAACACAAAGTATACCAGCTAGGTGTGCATATTGTGAATGCGGCTAAACATATCCAACCTGGTACAAATAGTGATGAATTCGCTTGCAGTAAATGTACCTCTGTTTATGGAGGTGAGAAGGGAAAAGTCATGCATATGCTGCCATCTGACACTAGATGTCAGCTATCTCTAACTCCCGGGAAAATACGAGATGTTATATCTGTTACCTGTAGAGTCATGCTTGACCCAAGAGATCTCACTCCTCCAAGGTTGGTTGATCTTGAAATCAAACCTGCACAAATCAAGTCAGCCATTCAGTTGACATACGAGCATGCTCAAGATATAATGGATGGCAAGATTCCTGAAACATGTGCTATAAATATCAAGGAATTTGATGATGATGGGCAAGATCCATCTCTTCAACGTACACTGAAGTTGCTGTATGAAATAGCTAAGAAAATGCGTCAAAGAAGGCTCTCTTCAAATGCAGCATTTGTCTACAAATGCAATGATAGTGAAGATGAAGCCTACTGCTGGCAGTCTCATTTACTTGTAGAAGAGCTAATGATCTGGGCGAATCGTACAGTAGCAGAGTGTATCCACACTAACTACCCAGAAGCTTCATTGCTTAGGAGACAAGGACCTCCTAACATTGAAGAGAAGATGGAACACGTGAATGATAATCAGAATATCATGGCATGCTCACTTAGTCTCTCGAGACACTTGAGCAACCAACCATCGTGTGTAGCTGATACTTCCTTCTTGATACCTTTTGACACACTAAAGTTAATCTATAAAGCCCTTTCTGAGAGAAATATGGTTCTCCTTGCCAGTTACTTGTCCTCTGACAGACTCTATCCACAACTTGCAGCTGTTGAGTCTATTTTCAAAGCAATGCTTCAACGTGCTGAGTATTGCTGTACATCAGCAAATCAAACAGAACTATCATTTTATCGTCACGATAGTTTATGCTTAAATGAATACACTCATTTTACATCTCCTCTTCGACGGTATATAGACATCAAAGTGCAGCGAATGTTATTGGAGACTTACAAAGAAGAAGGATTGAGAAGAAATTTTACATGTGATGAACACTCTAAACTATGTACTGCTCTTAATTTGAAGGGAAGAAACGCTTCTGATTTTGAAAGGGAAATGAAGAAAATTGAACTTACCTTTAAATTTCTTTCCAGCAGTAAAGCTTGCACAGCATTTATTACTCGAGCATACAGAGGTATAGTGGAACTAACATTTCCTCAACCTGAACTCAATCACTTTCCCCTTCAGGCCAAGAAGGTAAAGATTACTAGCTTAATTCCAATTGAAGAAGTATCTGATAAACAGATTTATGTGTGGAAACTCCACATCACTTCGTTAAGTAGTGATCTGGCAGCAAGCATACTGAAATCACTGTTATTGTCAGTAAGCAGGATTGATGCTAATCTCAATGACTGTGAGACAAGACTTGATATGTTTAGTTGTTGCTCTAATAATGAAACATTGATCTCAAAGCCATTCAAAGTCTCCTATCAAAGTTCAGTTCTAAGAGTCCCTTCCCAAGATTGGCTAAAAGCACTTGAGTTTGTAAAAAATCCATCTGAAGAGAAAATGGACGCAATCAGAGAAATGTTACCTCAAGGTCCTCCGATGCTCAAATCCACTTCAATTAATATCGACACAGAACAAAACATATGTCCATTTTTAGACTTTGCTATCAAAGTATCTTTGAATAAATCTGATGTTTTGAAGGTATGGTTGTCCTGGTCAATGAGAGAGCCTATTATCTCACCTGTTGTTCAGTTGGTGGAAGTCTCACCTTTCTTTCGTATCTGCGTACAGCACAATTCTCACCCAGCAGAATGCTTCTCTGATCCCAATTTCTCACCAGCATCCAGAGCGGTTTATACAGATATTAACCAATACATTGATCTGTGGAAAAAGGTGCTTCTTGCCGAAGCTGCTGAAAAGAGTATCAAGGAATGTCAGCCTGTGATCATTCGTGACGTGGAATTAGAGTGGCCAAAACTTGTAATTCCAAGAGATTGCATAGATGAGCATTATTACATTCCCAGTGAATCTGTAGTTATTGTTCTTCCAAAACATTTTGTCGACAATTGCTTTGATTTTTTCAAAGTGAATGTTGGTGATTTGTTGTGTGTAAGATATGGTTACGATCCTCACCACCCAGTAAAGGCTGTCTTCCATTTTGTTGCTCATTTTGTCAAAGATGATTCTGGTGAAGTCACTATATCTATGAAGAACATTGGAACATTAAACTGTCGGGTGTCAGAAGAGATGAAAGATATGTTAGAATCTGGACAATATACCTGTGAATTACAAATCATTTCTTTGAGCTACTCTTACAGGTAATATTATAACTACTATACACATGTCCATCTAGCTATGAGGAAATGAAATCTATTTTATACTCTTCCACATACCATGTTTGTATCTCTTGAATATTACTCTTCGTACATTCATATAATTAGCTGCTATATGTCCACTTGCTATACTGAAATAGTCCATTCATTATAATTATCTAAATTACATTTACTATGCACAGGAAAGTCTTCAGAGGACTACTGTCATTGGCTGGGAAGTTCAAGGCTGGGAAGTTTGAGGCTAGCATGTTGTCCAAGAATGTTGCTGTGGAGCCCTCTCAATTAAATGGTTGGTCAATATTATTATGATTATGTACAGCATTTAGGAATCTTCTTGTGCAATTGCAGGCCCTAACATGAAAATCTTTAATAAAAGATCGGAAAGTATTGTGAGGAATGATCCACTTGCTACATCTATATCCATGTGGAGTTCTAGTATACCTACTAAGTCATTAGATTTGAATGAGGGACAGAAAAAAGCAATGTCCTTGGCACTGCGTAGGGAATTTCAGCTCATCCAGGGCCCACCAGGTAATATTACATGGACCCTTTTATCATTGCATGGTTTGATTACGGTGTCATCTCTTTGAAGGCACAGGAAAGAGTGAGACTGGAGCACATATTGCTTACATCTTTGCAGAGCTCAACAAAGATCTGAATATGAGAGATGGTGGTCATAAATGTGTCCTCTATTGTGGACCTTCCAATAAATCAGTTGATGTTGTTTTTGGTATGAATTAAAGGAGTGCTCAAATTCCTATGAAAATGTATTTGCTTTCTCAAAAAAGTTTAGTGTGTATAGCTAACCATGAAACTGTACATTCTTACATTACTTCAACATTATTCCAATATAATAAGTCAAGATTTCCCTAAACAGTTCAAATGGTTGTACATGATACTATGTGCAGCTATTCAGCTCATCACTTGCAATTTTTGATATGTCTATGACTTTTGTTACTATTATACTGCATACAGAGAAGTTTTGTGTTCTAATGAGGAAGGCAGCAGGTACAAAATTATCGATATTGAGAATTTATAGCAGTGCTGTTGAAAGGAAGGACTATCCTGGCCCTGATTACAACAAAAAACATGCATCAGATACCCTTTGTCCCGAATGGGCAAGACAGTTTTCCTTGCATCACATGGTCCGAGAACCAGCTAGAAGAAAAGTAAAAGTGTTTAAAGATCTAGCTGATATTGAAGAATTAATCAAACAACTGAAGGAACAAAATAAAATTCCTTCCAGTTTACTCTGCAACAAGTACAGAGAGATTCTAAAAGATGCCGAGAAGTTGATTCTGAAAGAGGAAAAATTTGATGTGGTTTTCTGTACATGCAATGAAGCCTCTGGGGATCGTCTAAGGACTAATCTTTCTGTTCGACAGTGCATCATTGATGAATGTGGTATGGCTTATGAACCAGAGACCATTGTTCCTATCAGTCTTTGCGAGCATGCAGTACTTATTGGGGACCACATGCAGCTTCAGCCAGTTATTGACTATAAACCAGCCAAAGACTGTGGCCTCTCCACCTCTCTCTTTGAGAGGTATGCACAAAGAGATGAAGAGAAGTCGAAGTTCACTTTCACCTTAACCACTCAGTATAGGATGGTAAGTAATGAGGTAGTTAGATAGAATATTTAAGAGTGTGATTCAGAACCTCTCCACCTTTGGACAAATTATAGCGTCCTAAATTAAAATGGGTGGTCTCATTTCAGGAGATGAAGTTCTTTTAAACAAGCTGTACATATCCAAGTGTTCTTTATTCATTTTAGGGGTTGGAATAGAGGGGTTCCACTGTAGGCTGCAGAAAGTTTTTATTTGTGTCATATTTTGTTGATGTATTACAGCACAAGGCAATTTGTGCTTTTCCATCTGAGCACTTCTATGACAATCAACTGGAAACAGCTAATTCCGTTATTAATCGAAAAAACCATGAAACAAGATTAGAATTCTGGCCAAGAGGAAGACACTGTCCCATTGTGTTTGTTGATGTAGTTGGAAATGAGGGAGGGAGTACAGTGGGAAGTAAAGGGGACACTAAAGTCGGTGTTGATTCAAAATTTAACATAACAGAAGCTGAAAAAGTGGTAAGGATGTATTATTAACATCTTCATTAGCACTAAATGTTTAAGCCATCTAAATGTTATTCCATGCTAGATTGAGATTGCCCATGTTCTTCATGTTAAGTATGACGTGCCAATGAAAGAGATCGCTGTCCTGACTCCTTACTCTGCACAGAAAAATAAAATCAGAGAAATGGCAAAGACATCCAAAAGACTTCATCAACTGAAAGTAGTGTCAATCACTGAGAGTCAAGGTAATAGATAGCAATGAAATAGCTATACATTATATCCTAACTCATTGTGTGAGGGAATGAGTGAAATGGTGTCAATCACTGCTAGAGAGTATCCTTGCATGTGTGATCTAGGGAATGATTCATTGTGAACTAAATGATCACTGAGAGCCAAGGTACTAGATAGCAATGAAATAGCTATACAAAATATATCCTAACTCATTGTGTGAGGGAATGAGTGGAATGGAGTCAATCAGAGAGTATCCTTGCATGTGTGATCTAGGGAATGATTGTCATTGTGAACTAAATGTAGTGTCAATCACTGAGAGCCAAAGTACTAGATAGCAATATCTCTGTAACAAACTGCAATGTATGGTCTAGGGAATGAACATGGAATTGTCATTTTGTCTACCGTTCGCTCACAACCTCTGGATGAGATCAGGAACCCTCACTATGTGCAGGCAGATCATAGCTGGCTCCTTGAACACCTTGGTTTCATCACTGACAAACATCAAATCAATGTTGGCATCACCAGGAGCAAATATGGTCTTATCATAATTGGTAAGATAAAGTTGGTAGATTTATACTATGATATAACCACTAGCTACCATGATACAACCTTTCTCTGCACACTTTAGGTAACAAGACATTGCTTGAATATGACAGCACGTGGAAGAGTTTACTGGAACACTATAAAGAGAGAGGTTGTGTGGTAGATGGTGGTAAATTTCCACCTCCAAGTAATGCCATTAGCTCTGGGAGAAGAGCACACAACAAGTAATATACTAATAACAGCACACTCTTCATTAGTATTAATTTTTATTTTTATTATTCATTAGTCATGCATTTTGTTTTATTAAAAAAAATTTTGCGCTAACTATTACGCATGCTCACTGCAGCAGCAGCTATTCTAGAGCTGCTCTGCTCTAGCTCTCTCTGACTAATGGCATCACGTGGTTAGCACACGTTTATTTTGGAGGGCGGTTGTGTGAAGATATTTTTTCGTCAGTAAATTGTAGTCAAGATATAGATACTTTGTCAAGAGCACCTTTTCATAACCAGATAAATATACTGTAATGGCTTCTGGACCAGATATGAATCAAACTTCTGCAATTCCTCAAGGTATGAAGACTATAATTACTTGTTAAATGTATATTGTCATAGTTACATCACTGTAAATATATAGTAGCTAGCTGCTTTCACAAATTTTAACTTCAGGTCGAAAGCGTCCTGGTGAGTTTGCAGGTGACCCAGGTTTTGTTGGACCTCCTGATGAAGATGGGAGCTTCAAAAAGAAGCCCAAGTATGAGCTCCCAGGGGAAGGAGAACCTGATGCCCCTCCAGCCACTCTCAGAGTCCTTATACGTAACTCAGATGCAGGGGGAATAATTGGAAAAGTAAATAGTTTTGCATTTATTCTTAATAATGCGCACCTTATGCTGAACATTTTTGTCTTAGGGAGGAGAAAATATCAAGCGGTTGAGAAAACAGGTGTGTAAACACAGCTAGAAGTCTGTGTGATATCTCTTATAATATTCAATGCATTACATTGTGTGCCAAGACTTCTATTTTTCACAGGTGCCTGGTAAATTTTTTTAATGTTGTAATAAACACTTCCTATTTTAATTTTCCATGTCTTTGCATATCTATCTAATTATGAGTAACATGTCCTTGTCCTTACTTGTGACCTTCTCCCACCTATTCATGACCAATGGCAATGCAAATCCCTGACCGGGTACCCATATGTTCCCCCCTTCCAATCCCACGTCTTCCAGTATGATTGTCAAGTGGTGTTACCTGATTCAGCCGGGGCTCCCGAGCGGTACGTACCTCCTGATTGCCCTACCCACCCAGGCTTGCCTAATACTAATAATGCTAATGAATTAATTAGATTGTGTTTTTATTTTGTTTCATTTTATAATTTTCTTAGTATATTTAATCTTTTAGCAAATAGTGATAACATATGCTGTGTGTTAGGTAAGGCTGACTTTTATTGCTTGTGTTTTGTGGGGAACTTTCATTTCAGGGTGATGACTATGATGGGGGCCATTTCCAACTGTGTTGGTGTCTTGGATGATGTTCTGAATGGTCTAGCTAATGTAAGTGAGGTCTGTTTCAGTATAGTGAGTGACCAGACCACCCTCTGGACTACAAATAAAAGTGATCTCATAATAGGAGGATGGTCTCTGGAGGTCTTAATGGGAAGTGGTCTGATTAGACAAATTTTCACTGTGGTCTGCTAGAGAGGTGGTATTTTTTGGTGTGGTCTGATTAATGGGATTCACTATAGAAGTGGTATTAGACAGGATTCGCTGTAGAGGTGGTATCTAGAAGTGGTCTGATTAGACAGGTTTCACTGTAGAGGTGGTATCTAGAAGTGGTCTGATTAGACAGGTTTCACTGTAGCTTCAATTATAAGTTATCTCAAGTCCTTGATCTGTATTAGCCAGTGATTAGCTTGCTATCATAGACATGGCATCCTCTCAAGAGCAGTTGATAAGTACATTGCCTAAATGGACAGCTTTCTATGTCCATAGAGCTGTATAGATATCCCTAGATACACATTGTTTGCAGTACCTCACTTCAAATCTTCACTTCTCCAGGACTACCGCAGTAGCCAGGCTGGTGATGGGGACAAAGAGGTTCAGATACTTATCCCCCAGCCATTTATGGGGACTATTATTGGAACAGGAGGGACCAAAATCAAAGATCTTAGAACTGTAAGTTAACTGGTGTCCAATGAAACCAAACACCACCGATTAGAGGTGTGGCCTCTAATATAACATCTATAGTATGTGTTGTGGGGGGGGGGGGAGGGGGGGAGAATTGGTAGGGATATGGAGTGTCTTCCCAATTAGATTGAAATGTAATGGGTTGCACTCAAGAAGTCTATGATCTTTAACTATTTAGACATTATCATTGTGTGTGTGTGTGTAAAATACTATTAACCTCATGGATCTGGTTACACACTCCCACTACGTACAGCGTACCAAAGCCAACATCAAGATATTCAGTGATCCAATGCCTGGCTCCAATGAACGTAGTGTCCAGTTGATTGGCAGCAATGCACAGATCATGGAGTGTGTGAACCACTTTCTGGATGACATTAGTAAGGTAAGTTAAATATACTTCCACTCTCATAGGTGGTCTTGTGGGAGGTTAGTTATTGAGGGGGGGGGGGGGGGGGGGGGCAGCTGTGATTGGAGGGGGTTATATTATGTGATAGGTGGGGTCAATGAATGTTATATTCATGATGTTTATTCCAGAAGGAACCACGTGAACCAATCTACCTTTATGAGCCTGCTCAAAATTTTGGGGGTCCTGCAGACATGGGATACTCCCCCAGGGGTCGTGGAAGAGGAGCACCTTTCAGGGGGAGAGGCAGAGGTGGTCGTGGGGTATGTATATGATGCATTGGTGGGTATTAATTAGAAGTTTTAAATTTCTGAAAGGGTGGAGATGGTGGTTGGAGGGGAGGGGGAAGAGGAGGAATGAGGGGAGGAAGGGGAGGAGGTGGACGCTTCAATGGATCCAAGTGAGTTCTTGTGTGATATAATTAGAGAACTTTGACCTTGTAATACACATGAAGTTGTACAGGTACCATTGAATGTTGATAATTTGTTGTTTTTAGTCCAAGTGGTGGTGGCTTTCAATTTGGATCTCAGCCTTCTACTCAGACACAGTACTCCACTCCTCCCCAGGTATAGCCAAGGGATTAGAATAGTGAATGCTACGATATTGTTTATAAACTATGTAAATTATACAGTGGAACCTCTCTAATCCAGACAAATCAAAGTGTCCTGATTAGAGGGTGGTCTCATTTCAGGGTGTTAAATAGAGGGGCTCCACTATATTTCAAGTAATGTTACTGGATTTAGAGTCAAGGTTGTAGCTAAAGCAACATAAAAGGGTGAGTCACCCTTCTTTAGTTACTGTTTCTTTGAGAAAGAGGGAAAGAAAAAAAAAATTTTCAAATTTCTACTTGCTTCCTCTTGAAAGTTGGTAGTACAACAGCAACAGAAATCTCTTGACCAGTGTGTCTAATTGTTCCTCTTTATACAGCCTGGAACAGGGTATAGTGGTCCTGGTTCAGGTGTAGGGTACGGAGGAACAAGTCAACCATCGGTAGGGTATACAACCAATCAACCTCCTCAGAGTGGCACTGCTGGACCAAACATGAGTGAGTCATACCTCCTATAGGTATTGAGTATGGGAAAAGTTACTAGTAGCATCTTCTCCCTCCAGGCCAACTAGATTCATGCAAAGGACCCACACTCCTTATGTAATATCCCTTATACATGTAAATCCTATACCATTGTAATGTAATAAGGTTTTGGGTACTCCTGTGTAAATTCCTTACTATTACATCTGTGTAATATTCCATAATATATTATAAGATTACTGACTATGAGAATATGGAAATTTACACATAGAAGCTTTTAAAGAAATATTTTCCATTACTGTTTTAATTTTATGGTTCTGTTGAGATATTATCACCAGAGTTGTTAAAACATTGTAGGTTCTCAACCCCCAGTTTTGGGAATGGTTACCCCTCCTACTGGGGGTGTTCCACCTTTCCCCCCCACCCAACCTCCAGCAGCACTCTCCATGCAGCCGTTCCCACAGGGTCAGTCCTATCAGCCTCCCCCTGTTGCTGGAGGAGCCACAGGTGGCACTCAGTCACAGCAGGTCACCATACCCTCTGAGGTATTTACTGTAGTGTGTGGGGTGGGGTGGTAAGAGGTGATAGTAGTTCCAGGACTATGTAATCATTGTGTATGTTATTGCTGTATTAGTATGCTGATGCTATTTATGGAGTGAATGGAACCAACCTTAATCAAATCAAGTGAGTTTTTTTTTTTTTTTTTTTTAGAGCATGAATTCATAGCTTCACTATCTTTATTTACCCTATATATCATGGTAGATAACAGGCTTATGCTCCTGTGACCCTCTATGGTGGTATAGGGTTGTACTATGTATGTATTATAATAGGTCATCTGGTAATATTATTATACTGTAGGACACAGTCTTCCTGTGAAATAACTCTGGAACCACCAAAGCCTGGTGTTGCTGAAAGGATTATAACTATCATGGGAACAGCCAATGGAATCCAGTTTGCTCAACAACTCATGCAAAACAGGTTGGAGTATACTATATATGTCAAAGCTCTGTAAATTACAGACAAGGGGAAGGGAAGGAAGGGAAGGGATGTATTAGTTGCATGTTTTAGTCACTTCAATGTATTTTGTATTGTTGCAGTGTCCGTCAGCATCATCCAAATGTCTGAGTACATGGAGAACACTTTAAGTATTATTATTTTGTTAAAGGGAGGACTAACTAATCACTGTTATATAACACACATTACCTCTTGTAACTCCATTATGTGTACTGTGTATGTGTACTGTGGATACATACCGTAACTCCATTATGTGTACTGTGGATACATACCGTAACTCCATTATGTGTACTGTGGATACATACCGTAACTCCATTATGTGTACTGGTACTGTGGATACTTATAATTATAACAATTATTACAATTATTACAATTATTACACAAAAACAAAATAGGTGATTCTAACCCAGTTTAGTTGGTAGGTGATTCTAACTTGATCCAGTTTAGTTGGTAAAAATTCAATTAGCTAGAAAAAACGATTGCTAGAAGAATGATAAGCACCAAGGAAGCAATTGTAATTGCTGCAATAATTATTGCAACTATGATTATCTTCTTACGAGTCGCTTTTTTCTTCAATAGAACAGCCTGTACAGCAGGAAGGAAGTCCTCTCAATGATAAGATCAATAATATGGACTATTATGGCTACTCTTATCAACAACCCACTCTACCAATACATTCCCAAACTGACCTGAAGTAAACTAGACAAAAATAGGTATATAGAGGGTGTGGGTTCAGGACTTCACCACTGGTATTTCCACAAAATCAATGTTTAATAAGTGAATCACATTCTAGAATATGGTAAGTCAGAGACATTCTAGTACACTTACGATGATTAATATGGTGAACCATCAAGATATTGGTACACTATAGATATTCTAATCTACTGTGGTAAATAGAGATATGGCTACTATAATATATTCTAGTATCTATGGTGAATCAATAGTTTGATTAATGTGACAAGTTTATTACTCCAGTACAAATATTCCTAAATAGA
Organism: Diacarnus erythraeanus; assembly: GCA_964016965.1. Classification (NCBI taxonomy): domain Eukaryota; kingdom Metazoa; phylum Porifera; class Demospongiae; order Poecilosclerida; family Podospongiidae; genus Diacarnus; species Diacarnus erythraeanus. The sequence goes on along the minus strand of OZ024679.1, from coordinate 881,915 downwards.
ATGATAATCACCAACAGAATGAGCAAAATGTATCCAATGACTACACCAGTTATGATCTTCATGCAAATGCTTTTTTTCTTTAACAGAATAGCCTATGCAGTGGGGAAAATGTGCCATGGATATTACAAGTGTTTCCACAGTATGGCAGTATGGAGAGACCAACATTACATTGCACAGTGTGGAGAGACCAAACAGTACATTACACAGCATGGAGAGACCAAACAGTGTGAAGAGACTAAACAGTACATTGCACAGTATGGAGAGACCAACATTACATTGCACAGTGTGGAGAGTAGGCATAATTTTGAGCATAATAGCTCTCTTGTCTGACTAGAGCATGATTGAGCATAATAGCAACATTTTGTGAGCATAGTGACAATAAATGTAAAGCAGTTAGCTAAGAATTATTAAATTCGAGCATTACTCCAATTTCAACATAGTCTTGAAGTACTGACTGCTGGGATAGAGTAAAATGCCTCTTCAAAACTCGTTCCACTAAGCTGATGCAGGTGGTGAAGCTGAAACCATGGCAAAAGCTGCTGCTACTTTAAGGGTCAGTTAAGCATAATTGGAGCATGATGACTTTTAATGAGAGCATAATGACTAGTAGTAGGAAGCATAATAGTGTGCTTCTTAGAGCATAGGAGCATAGCATAATAGCTCAATAATGTGCCAAGGCCTAGTGGAGAGACCAACAGTACATTGTACAGTGTGGAGAGACCAAACAGTGTGGAGAGACCAACAGTACATTGCACAGTGTGGAGAGACCAACATTACATTGCACAGTGTGGAGAGACCAACATTACATTGTGGCAGTGTGGAGAGACCAACATTACAGTGCAAAGTGTGGAGAGGACAACATTACAGTGCAAAGTGTGGAGAGGACATTACATTGCACAGTGTGGAGATACCAACATTATTACAGTGCACAGTGCAGAGAGACCAACATTACATTGCAAGTGTGGAAAGAAGACATTACAATAGTGTTTGGAAGGTATGGAAAGATGGACATGACACACAAGACTACTTTTCAATAAAGACTTGGTAGTAACATTTATTACTATAGAAGAATACAGAGCATACATAATAATGGAATGGAATGTACTATACAAATATATAACTTACTTACTAATGGACTCACTTCCCTTCCCAATAACTTATGGCTATGCTTGAAGCTCCTTTACACAAGCTTTTGGGGGTATTCGCTATGTCAGTCACTACAATAACTGCCTAATTGTGCTGTTACAAGGAGTCTGAGGTAGAGAAGCTCCCATCATTATTATAGCTATCACTTACTGTTGCTGTCTGCTTTGTGCCTGTTTCCACTCTCACTGCTGCAGCTGAAACATGCTTTTCTGGAATATACAATAATATTATTATAGTGTCTCTATTTCACAACAATTAATGATTCCCATATTTATTATTTATGGTAAACTATTTCTTAGATGTAGCCTATTAAATGTTAATATAGCTCAATTGTAAACAACAACAACACATGCATTATTGTAATCAAATATTATAGGTAGGAAAGAGGAATTGCCAATAAATGGCTTCATAATAGATACTTTCTGCAACTTGTTCATTATTAAAATTGTTGACTGAAGCACTTACCTATTCTGCCTACATCTTCTCCCTGTTCCCCAACAAGATCAGCCATTTCCTTGTGAATCTCACGAAGGTCCAGAATATCCCTATAAGATTATTATACAATACTGCATGCACACATGTATAATATAGAATATTATGTTCTCTAACTGTTCCCTCCAACTTATTTACGTTTCTAGTTGCTGCAAGTCTTCAGCCTCCTCCTCCCTGTCCTCTAAACCTCCCATCCTCTGAACCTGAGACTGTTTTGGATCCACAACTAGGGCAGCCTCACCATTATCATCATTTCTTGAGATGGGAGAATCTGTGATAACAAAAAACAGAAATATGTGGAAAGAACTCCAAAATATTTCCTAATGAAGCATTTTTTATCATTATAGTTTAAATAGTTATTATAATCACACCCAGTTATGTACATTCAGGGAACCTCATTATCTGGACCCATTTTGAGAATTTACGTGGACACACCCTCAAATGCACCTGTGGCCCTCTATTTCTAAACCTTAATGATGGAGGCTCTGATGAGATTGAGGTGACAGGAGTTCCTTACGATTAAAAGATTCCATTATAGCCCATAGACACTGGAGTTATAGCCTCATAAAGCTACTAATCTTAAAATTGACCACACCAAAGTGCTTTCTCCCACAATGAAAGTAGGGCTGGATGCTGCCAAGAGAACATGTATAATCATGATGGGCACCAAACCCAGGCATTTATGATTAAGATTTTTCTACCTTGCCAACACCTACCCAAATATTCAATGGAATTGGGATTATCAAACCAAGAATTAATTAGCCATGGCCTAGTGTTTATATAGGTAAAGTTGCTCGTAGTATAATTTAAAGAGAATGAGCACATAGCACAGTTGGAGAATTGGTCCCATAATAAAGAATTGGTCTCATGGCACTCATAATAATGATATAGAATGTATACAGTAGACCTTACGCATTTTCAGTACATAAAATCCTTGTAAACTAAAGGTAAAAAGTTAATGAGTTATACAAAGTTATTATAGTAATCAGCAGTTATTTGTCATTAGCTGTACAACACCTAACTATAGTGGCCATCACCCACCCCTAACCCATTAACATGGATGTAATGTTGCTGTGCAAATAAAGTGTGGGAGTTAGCTGGTTTAACCACTCACATAATTGAATTATGGAAGGTTGATTAGTCATTCTGGATGTAGGATGTGTCCATTTTATGTCTCCCTTAAGTAGAATTGTCCACTTTAACCTTCTTACCTCCCCACTCACAAAACTCAATATCTTTATCTTTTCACCCCTTCCCTCTATAAGGTCTCACTGACTCATCAATATGTGGTACTCTACCCACAGATTTTGCAGATATAATATATTATATTGATTGGCAAGAGACTTTTCTGGCTTATTCATACCAGTAAATGCCATATTGACAACATGGAGCAGTAGCCAGCCACCCCATATCAACAATAACAGTATCTCCTTAGACAAGAATTTCTGGTATCTATGACAACCACTACTAGACAGAGTCCATTATTTCTCTAGGTTTTTAAAGGCCTTGAGTCCCTGCATAGAAAGCTTAATGACGTTAGTAAATTGCTGCATTGGAGCAATACTAAACATTAATTGACTCCAGCCTACCAGGTTCATTTGTTACTGTAGTGTAAAAGTAGAGGTGTCAGACATCATTGGGAAATAGATAATGGAGTGGGTACCTATCTAACTCCTTAACTAACATTTATAGGAAAGATCCACCTAGCACAATTGTCCTACCCCACTCTAGGGCTGGGTTTCCATAGTAAGGAAGGGGGCATTCCCACACCCACTCCAATGTTACTTATGTAAACATTATACCAAAAAGTTATACCACTCAGGGACTAACTCCAGGAAGAAGTGGGAAAAGTGGGGTTTGCTTCACTCCACTGAGTAGGTATACTCTATGAACAATGCTATTGCATTCTATTACTGTATGTAATTGCCCAGTGAGAAAAAAAAACCCTCTCACATACCTCCTGATGTTAGAGGGTTATCTTTCAATGCCTGCTTTTCTTCATCCAATAGAGCCTGGAAACGACTGATTCCAGTCTCTAGCTGTGTATGTTGTCGGTCTAGCACAATCTTGTCACTCTCTGGAGATTTCTTGGCAGCTTTCAGGTTGCCCTGAACAGCAGTCACTTTGGCCTTGATCACACTCCTCAGCCGTTTCATTTCTTTCCTATTCTCATGATCATCAAACTGAGTCCCAATACCATCTATGCATCCTTTGAACTTAACCAGCTCCTCTTCAAGTTCTTGTAAGGCCTGTAAAAGAAACACACACATAATTATTGACAAAGGTTGTCAGACACAGACTATCGATAGATAGGTAGTAGCTAATAATAGCTGATTACTCCAACTCACTGCTCCTGCACCATTCTCTGTCTCTACGGGCGGCTGAGGCTCGGTAGAGGCTGCGCCACTTCCAAAACCTCCCCGCTGAGTCTCTCGGTATCTCGCATCGAAGGCCATCAGCCAGCAGACTACAAACAAAACTACAATACAACTCTTTTAGTGCAGCTAGCTACGAGATAATATTACTGCCGTAGCTATATCTGGCTACAGACCTAGGGATTGATTAGTAGTATAAATACATCACGACCACGCCCAGGCACAGGTTTATTGGGTCCCCCAATTTCCTATTATGGACCCCCGGATAAAGACAAGGCACGCCTCCCATTCGTTTACTGCAGCAGCTCTAACAAAAAAAATGCAGTCTTCGCCTGTCTTGGCACTTCTGTTCAACCTCTGCCTCAGTTTCTACCTTGCAGACGCTCAACAAATGGAATGCACGTTAGACTGCATATGCCTAACTAATGTTGGTAAATTCTGCACTAATCCAATCCAGTGAGCAGCATAGTGTGTCTAAGTATGTGTCTAGCTAGCTGGACGTTGATGTTAATTATCCTCTATCTACCATAAATAGAAATATCAGTGGATTTTCAAATTTGCATGGAATTATTCCTGGTTCCTTCTCACAAGCAGGATTTGTCAGAAGTCTGTAAGTTTACATGTTGTGCATGATGTCATATATTATTACACCCCTGTCATAATATATACTAGGATTCTTGCTAATAATGGTCCACCACTTACACTACAGAATACTTCATTCCAAGGACTCACCAATGTGACGTACCTGTGAGTTTTGCAATTAGCTAGCTATGTACATATGGTTTCAGTTGCATAGCTATTCCTTATCTACAGTGATCTAAGTAACAACCAGATACCAGATCTCCCAGATGGAGTTTTCTCTCCCATGACTCAACTGGTTAATCTGTAAGTCCAACATGTCAACTGGGGCATCAGTCGGCTAGCTAGTTTCTTATCATTATTACAGTAACGTGAGTAGAAATCAATTGACAGTCTTGAATCCAGAAGCTTTCAGAGAACTTAACAATCTCGAGACACTGTATGTCTTTATTACTTTATTGATTCCCGTGTGTAGTTACACCATCTTCTTATCCATAGAAATTTACGGAGGAACCTTATTAGTGTTTTCCCAGCCAATGACCTGCTGGCTCTGCTCCCATCGCTTACCACCATGTAAGAAGTTGCTGTACAGTGGAAACCCTCTATTCCAATTCCTGAAATGTGGACACCTCTGTATTAAGGACACTTGGATGTTCCTTCCCTCTAATTAGGACGTTTTCAATTTGATTTGTCCCAAGAAATCTGGAGTAGAGATGTTCCACTATAAAACTGAATGAGTTTCATTTGTGAAATATGACATTATATAATTCCAAAATGCAGCCATTTATCAGGCAATCCATTTGATTGTGATCATCCCAGGACAGTTGAGCTCTATTCCACATTAATGCTCTCCTCACTGGATGTTCAGGATAATTTACTAGTTACGTGTTCCAATGGGACTGCAGTTCTCGACCTAAACTTTGATCTGCATATAACTCCAACATCAACCATCTCAACAATCTCAACCAGTTTACCGATAACAGTTACCATGACAACATCTACATCAAGTGATATGGGAATTTATTTGGTATCATCCACTTTCATGCCAATAGCTACCCCTACTACAAGCATTCTTCAGATCTGCCCTGCTAAAACTACTCTTACTCATGTTGGTTATTTAGTTTGGCCTGAATCAGGCTTAGGAGAGAGAGCAGCTGCATCATGTCCGAATGGGCCATTGAGAGGAGTAGCGTGGAGATATTGTACAGCTTCAGGGGTATGGTCGAATTCTATCGAAGACCAGAACTGTTCTGAAGGTTCAGAAATACAGCAACTCCTGGCAGACATTAACAGTATGGTTGTGACTGAGTCTAACAGTGAGAAGTTGTCTAACCAGCTTGCATCCCTGCCCACTGGATCTGCCCTCTCGCTGCAAGAACTTGATACTGTCGTACAACTGGCTATTGAACTGTCAGAGGCAGGAGCAACTCACGTGCCAGTGAGTTCTATACATGATCAATATGCTTTTACATTATTTCTGTACATGTACAACTAGCTACTGTAACAACCACATGTACCTTTAGCCCAGTCTATTAATTAACTTGTCCTTGGGGCATTATTTAGCTATATAGTTATATATCCAGCTGAATACTTTATGATTATCTCCATAGTCTGAACTACAATGAGCCTGTGATGAACTATGAATGCTTATTTAGCACATCCACTTGTTGTTGTAGAGATGGTTGTCTACAGAATCTGGCTATTAAATGCCATGTGATAATACAACTGGGTCTTGCATACCAACCACTCATGAATTTAACACTGACAGCTGGTCAGTTCTTTGCCTTTAATTTCTGTAGGTACTTAGCAACACATTACAGGCTATAAACAAAATCCTTGACTCCAGCTCTTCTGTACTCTCTCAGAGACAAGGAACAGAATTGTCCAATAGGTAAACTCAATAGAATGGTTGCTCTAGCTAGTAACTTATCTCCTAAGATCAAAGGAAATACTGTGAATATTATGGTAACTTATCAGTTTTCTAACTATTAGCTAACAAAATAATATAGCCATGATATGCTTCAAAACCTTAAGAAAGTATATACACTAAAGTATTCTCATATGCAGACTCCGTACAGTTATTGATACGCTTCTGTTGGATGCCCTGAATATAAACCAGACGGAATTGGTGCTCACCTTCTCACATCTGGCTGTAGGTGGGGTTTATTTGCCAGCAACAAACATCACCCACCTCCTTGCCTCAATCAGAATTCTAAATGGTACTGTGGCTATTAATGTGGGTAGCAGAGAGAACGGAAATATTATAGTAGACGTCAATGGTAACTCTACAGTTCAGGTATTGTATTACCTACACGTTATACAAGTGTTTTGCATGTGCTAGCTTCCTGACATTTGTACTCTAAATCCTAAACTAGTAAAGTACTATAGAATCACTATCAATGCTCCATGCTTAATGTTCCACAATGACTACCTGTAGTAGTTACAATGCTCCACAGGTGACTGTGTATGTCGGGACTGAACTGTTCAACAAGACACAGTGTACTAACCTCACCACATCTACAGGCAATGAAATAGTGAGGGGAGAAGTGGTCACTCCCATTATTAGCATAGTTGAAGATGATACAAGTGAAAATGAAGTAATACTCACTTACAGTCGAGCATCATATGGTTCGACAGTTGGAGACATGTACATCTGTGCATACTGGAATTCCTCCATTAACTGTGGAGGAGGAGGATGGACCACTAAAAACTGTAATCTCACCATTACTCCTTCAGGAGATTATCAATGCAGATGTCTACATCAGGGAATATTCACATTATTGAATGTGAGTCTCTAAGTGTCTGTAAAACAGCTAGCTGTGCCATCTTTGATAGATGCAGTCAATATGTTGCCTATCAGGGTTTCATCTAGAAAATTTGGTTTGGGGGGGAAGATATGGGCGAGCGAGTGAGCCACACCCACTTTTAATTGGAAAGAAGTTTTAATAAATGAAGCTAATCAAAACCTGCTCAAGAAACAGGCTGGGAGATGCTACACTAAATCAGGCAATGCGCATAAGCATTGAGGGACCCGAGAAGTTGAGCTGTGAATGTTTAGACTCTATTTTACAGTACTAGAAAGGACAAAAAACCCGCAAACTATTCATTTAGCTTAATAATAATAATATATATAATTTTTTTTGTGTGTGTGTGTGGGGGGGGGGGGGGGGGGGGGGGGGAGTTTGGGGGGAAGATAGAGCTAGGGTTTGGGGGGAGGGGAAGATAGAGGGTTTGGGGGGGAAGATTTCTCCCCTACCCCCCCCCCCCCCCCCCCCCAGTAGATGAAACCCTGCCTATATATAACAGCCTGATTATAAAGATTATGGTAGCAAAATAAAATCCATGGCCACATAATTGACTATGTACTCTGAACTAGATTCCTCCTGAGACTACCGATAGTCATCCACTTCATAATATTCCTCTAATCTCTCGTGTCATTTTCTATATTCTTTCCACATCAAGTATCCCTCTCTACCTCACTATTATAATAACTATCTGCATCACAAAGTAAGTCAGAATTGTGTGTACACTACGTAGATTCCCGATTGATGATATTCATTGTCAATTTTGTTATGAATAGAATACTGCTTCCATTCAAAATGTATTCCTTCACATAATACTGATGTTTAACTTGTACAGTCTAGTGCTGGTCTCATAGAGCTTGTATAACGTGGTTATACCCATTTTGAACAATGAGAAGAGACAATGTCTGATCTCACTGTCTTTTTCTTTATGATCCTCAGAGAGCTTCGTTCATCGCCTCTGATGCAGTGTCTTGCTAACCAGTCTCTTTCTCAGGGACTTAGTTTCCTTATCCTGGTCATCTCATTTGAGCGTAATGAAGTCTTTGGAATCTGTTTTGTTCTTGGGGTGTGCCTGCAGTATCTGTACTTGGTGTCCTTAAGCTGGCTGGTGGTATATCCTGTGGTAGTCTGTATCAAGATATTCAAACGGCTCCTTTATGAGAAAGAGTGGCTTGTGTTACCTTTCCTCACTGTCTGCTGGGGTAAGTAGTGCAAACATAAACTCCCTAGATAGGTAGATGCATAATTATCATGTCTTATTATTCTACAGTGTGGCCTGCAGTACCAGTTACAGTGTATGGAGGTTTGAGATACAATAGCTTCACAGAGAACTCCTCATTCAAGTATATACATATATTCACTCTATACATCATAATAATTATAAACATTCTTTCTATTGTCATAGTTGTTGGCTGGAGTCAGTTCTCTTCCCTAACACTATCACGTTCCTCTCTGGTTTTACAGCACTGGCTGTCATAGCAACACTGACAGTATGCCTCTTACTATTACAATGTAGTGAATATACAGTGGAAAAGTCAACCTACTTCTACCTTATCTCCATCATCCCAAACTTCCTTCTCTTTCTGGGAGTTATACTCACACAATACTTCACAAAAGCCACTGCTAGTTTCCCAAATGAAGACTACATTCTTCTTGGGACAGGAGGATTCATACTTCTATGTGGAATGTATTTCTTCCTTTTCAATGCCATATTTAGGTCTAAGATTCGAAATGCTATTTTCTGTCGGGAAGATCCCTTAATGAAAAGAAAGACTGCTGGATATGCTACTAACTATGTGTCAAACCATCACATTCTAGAAGAATCTGTAGGAAACAGTATGGAATCTTCTCCTCAGTTCCCTATTCATAGAAATAATGCCCGAAAACAGAATATGGCTTCCAATAAAGCAAATGATATGAACTATGTTAATGATCACTTGGGAGGACTGCAGAACAATTATGGAGGGAACTTGAAGAGATCAGGAGTAAACCCTGTGCCCCTTTCACTGTTTGGACAGGTTCAGCAAGGGAGAGTAAGGAGATATAGTGACATAAATGCAGTTACAGGTGGAATGGGACCAAACCCAGCATACAGGTTCGACTTATCATCAGAAGTGTGATATACTTATGTACATTTTCAACTTTTTTTATCACTAATAATTAACAGTGCATAACTATACACAGTACCACTAAATTTGAAATGTGCATACACGTGTATACACAGCTACTCTAATTTAAACACCACATTCAACCAGTGCATGTCACTTCTCCCAAAACTATAGCCTCTATCAACATTAAATGTATTTATCTATTAGCTGTTAAGCTACCATTCATGTCTGGCAGTAATATAATATTAAGATTTATTAACTTGTGCAAAAGGTAAAAAAAAAAGAAAAAAAAAAAAAAAAAAAAAAAAAGATATTTTTTTCCATGTTAATAAAGTATACCTATGATTTGTGCATACATATCACTGTACCATCAAGTAACAGTGTCAGCAGAACACATTACTTGTTCTTTGATCGCCCTGGATGAGACTTTGATGTCTTGGATGTAACCTTATGAGGTTTAGCAGACACAACTGAGCTAGAATATGTAGACTGGGAGATCTTGTTGATATAATAGAGAGATATCAAGGAGAAAATCAAGCTACATGGAGGCACAAGAAAGAAAATGGCTTGATACCTAATAATATGCACTGGTTTCCATATGGGGTGTGGTCTGGGAGTGGCTTACTATTATGGAACCTTCTTTAATGAGTATATTATTTATTCCCATGAAACAAACTTACCAGGTAGTAGCACACACTCTATGAATGGAGGCAGACACACCAATAGCTATTGTCAGGCATATTGCAACTACACGAAGAGAGGGTAACAATGAGATAACTGTCAAATAAATTATACTTGTCATGTTACCTTCTGGAAATAGCCTTACAAAGTAATTCTCCCCCCAAAGGATAGATCCTAAGTTTCCTACAACCTATAAAAGAGATCAGATACCAGTCAAGGGACATTTTATTCCAATTAAAGCCCATTACACTTACATTCATGACAAAGACAAAGAACCACGATCCTACAAATCCCCCCAAGATGGTCATTCGTCCTTCAGCTGAGAGTTCGTCTTTGAACACCTGCATAGCTGCCAAAGTAAGAACGGAGAGTGCCAGGGACGACACCATGGAATATGCAGTGGGGAGAGCTACAGAATATTAAAATACAACAAAATTGTGACAAGCTGTGTTATGGTAAGTCATACAATTCAACTTACCCATTACTGAAACTGTCGCAAATAGCTAGCTAGCTAGCTAGCTAAATTCTACTAATATATTGACTTTTATTGATCGAAAAAAGTACTAACGATTATTACCTATCTAGAGCCTTTGTGAAGATTGGCATAATAATAGTAAAATGGGTGAAAGTAAGTGGTATTCCTTCTCTTCTTCTCCACAGGAGAGTAATTATAAATGTTTGATCGTCCAGCTGCGCTTTTAGATCTCCCGGGTGAAGTGATTGATGAAATCTGTACGATCCTGGATTCATCCACGGAACATAACTGGATGAAACTGGTGGGATATGTGCCGAATTACACACATGGGGATATCATTCAGCTTCGTAACCTTGCTCAACAGGTTAATAATTACTTGAAATTAAACGGTTTGGGGTCTCTTACAAGTGCCATCATCTAAAAAAATTATGATTTTATGACCTGGTGATTAAGGTATGCTGTACAGGGTATACTGTACAGGTTCCACCATGTAAGCAGGGCAGAAGATAAAGTTTCCATACTATTATATAAATTGCAGGGATTTAGTCCGAGTAGGGAACTCTTGAAGGAATTAAATGGCCAAGGATGGACTATCATGAAGCTTGCAGAAGCAGCAAAGAAGGCTGGTATAATGAGTATCATCGACGTTTTCTCCACATATTGCTTAGATGAAGGTATTGTCCTGATTAGAGGGTGTCTTTGTTTGATAGATAAATAGTGATTGAGGTGGGGGTGTCCTCAATTTAAGGGTCTGTAAACTGTAATAGGCCACAGCAGTAAATATATATATAGTAGATAAAGCGAATAATGAAAATGGTTTGTACTATAGGTATTGAATTTGACCTTACACATGACACATCCACGGGAGAAAGACATTGGATAGGAGCTAAATCATGTTTTCATCGAAGCCAGTACCCCACTGAAGTTGACCCTCCATCGTATACAGAGGAAGTATACAAACGATACAAAATGCCACACCCACCAGCCCCAGCACCAGAAGATAATATTAATGTTAATGAGGATGGACAAACCTCTTCAATTGATCCCACTGGAAGCTCTGAGATTACAAATGGAGGTTTTGGAGGGGAATTTACACCACTTGAACTGTCATCTCAGTCCATCACTCACTGGACCACTTCCACTGTTGTTAGTATTCCTTTTGAAGCATCTCCTCCTCCAGTTGGTCTGGAGGAAGTCAAATACGAAGTGCTGAAGGATGCCACTGGTCAGTTTGACTCAACACCTTATAGAGAGGGTGGGCACAAAGTTGGGGAGGGAGGGTTTGGGGAAGTTTTTCAGTGTTTTTTGGAGCTTCAGAATGGATGCATTCATGCTGCTGTGAAAGTCCTTCTAGACAAGGTGAATGGACGTAGTCCAATACTATTAATATTATTACCTTCACTCCATTCCTAGAGCGTCCCCAGCAGTCCAGGTATGAGCACTAGAAGCATGGATTCGGTGGACAGACAGCAGTTCTCTACAGAGATACAATCATTATCCAAGTTAGTTCACCTCATGGATTCTCTTACACATGATGCAGTAGACCCAACCCCTTACCAACACTGAACCCACTCTTTGTGGGTTTTGGAATAGACTAATATTTGAATACAGACTATCAATGCTTTAGGTTATCACATGAATGTCTTCTCCCAGTGCTAGCTTACAGCTGCAATGGCCCCCACCTCTGTCTTGTATATCCTTTTATGAGCAATGGATCCCTTGAGGCTCATCTTCCTGACCAAACTACCCTCCCTCCTCTGGCTAGACTGAGAGTGGCCTGTGATGTGGCTTCTGCCCTTCATTATCTCCACTCTCTCACTGAGAGGACTATTATTCACAGAGATGTGAAGAGGTGAACTACTTATAACATTATGATCCAGTACCAGTAGTTATGAAATTGAAAATTGATAAGTTCTGAGCAGATTTAATGGGAGTGAATAGATAATGTGAAATGTGTATTCTCTATGTATAGGGTTTAACCTGTGCAGTTTACAATGACTAAATATCTCTTATTCAGTGCTAATATTCTGCTGAGTGAAGACTGGCGGGGGAGACTTGGTGACTTTGGACTGGCTCGGGCTCTCCTACCTTCATCTCAGCATTCCAGTGTCCTGACTAGCACCATTGTAGGCACTTCTCTCTACATGTCCCCCGAGGCAGTCAACGGAACCATCTCACCAGCAGCTGATGTATATGCTTTTGGGGTGGTAAGTCATGAAACTAGTCAGGTCGTTCTATCTGACTTCAGATGAACTTTGATCCACTTGTTATAATTGGGTAAAGGAATGTTGTTATTATTATTATAGGTATTATTGGAGTTATTGACAGGGAGGTGTGCACTAACTGGAGTGAAAACAGAATCAGGAGAGGACACAGACATGGTAATGAACAAGTACACAGATCTTATGACCTTTCAATTCAGTCCAATAAATAATTAAGCTAATTGAGTGAGGTCCACACTAGATTTCCACATGCACGACAACCCCACCACAATGTTCCTAGTTTAGTGTATCATGGAAGGGTTGACACCTGTAGTTATCCTATATTCTGGACTATGAAGGAGAAGAAGGTGAATTGATTGTAGGCACATGGGAAAAGGATCTGTCACAAGAAGTGTGGTCACTTGCTATGCAATGCATATCACACTTTAGAAAGAAACGCCCTTCTTCAACTGAAGTGAGTCAAACTGAATAGGTATTAAACACAGAAAAGATTGTATTCTCCCCCTCCCCTCCCCTCCCCTCCCAGATCTTCCACAAACTCCATTCCTTCCTGCCATCTTGAACAAAATACTTTAATCAATAATTATGTCTACTCATCATACTTATATCCTTCCATATAAAATGTGAAAGAAAACACCATCACCATACACACATCATTGACAGTCAGACTAGAGGTGTTCACTTGAGGGGGATGAACCGTGAAGAATGAGTAGCACCAATGCCAGGTCTACCGTGTTTCACAGGCTTATATGTGATGGCAAATTCTCCCAAGTAATGGCCAACCATCTCTGGCTAGATAGACAAGGAAGGGGGTGAATTATGATAATCAGTTAGGAGAGGGGAAGAGAGATTTAGTGCTATTTAAAGGTACAATGGGACCATGCGGTGAAGCACAATAGAGTGATGCTCTAGCTATTTTGATGATCATTACCTAATTACCACACCTTGATTTCCACTTGGTTGAATGTTTTTCCATTGTGTATTCCCACTACACTGCCTATCATTTCAGGCACCACTATCATGTTTCGCAAATGTGTCTTAACCACAGCTGGTTTCTCCATGGGTGGAGCTTCTTTCTTGGCCTTTCGTAGACGTTTGATAAGAGCAAGAGGTTTTCTCTTGAGGCCTGAACGAAGGAAATATAATCTAAAGACTTTCTGGGGATTTATACCTATGAGCTAAGGGCTACCAAAATTTTTAAGCCAAGTAGTTGGTAAAATGAATGAACACACCTCTAGAAAACCGTCTCCGTGCTCTGGCGTGAACCAAGGTCATGAGTTGCTCGTAGCTCATGTCAAGTAGCTGATCTAAGTCCACGCCTCTGTAGGTGAACTTGCGGAAAGTCCGCCTCTTCTTCATCGCTGCTACCTGTTCGGGATCCTGAAAATGGAAGAATCATTGAAGCAATTTCTCCTTGTACCCGTATACATTATACAGTCCTTAGGGAGGATTACTGAGGATTACACTCACCATGTTGGTTTATCTTCGACCTAGCTAACACGCTTATTTTAAACTCTAAATAATGCGCAGGACCTCTGCCGCGCGCGCAGCGTTATACTGTATGTGCTGGCGGGGTGCATCGTAATCTCAACTGCAAGATCATTAACTTGTTCTCTGATCAATGCATACACCTTTTAATAATAATAATAACACTGCTGTATTGTATCATGTATTTAGTTTCGATTGATATAGTACTGCATAATGTAAACTGCCAACGCCAGCTACAGCTTACAGTACGCTAAAGTGATAAAATTTCTGATTAATCTGTCGTCTATCACAATGACTGATCTTGAGGACTGGAGATAATTTTATTCTCACAACTTGCTGCCTTTTGTTGCGATGATTCAAACTTTAATTTCATTTGCTCAAGATCATTAGACAACTTTGTGTTCAAGTCCTGCAGAACCCTGAGTTTCCTTGAAGAACTGGCACTGGCTAAAAGAAAAGGCAATGGCCACCATTAATCTTAAATATGATTATTTGTATACCTGCTTTGATAGCTGAATTCTTTCCCTGTTCACATTTTGCCCTAAAATGGAGTCTCATGATAATGGACCACTATGCTATAATATTATGATTTCAACCATGTACAGAAGGGTCAGGGGGTCAGTGGGCCATTCCCCACAATGTTCCTTACACGATAAATTGAACTTACTCTTTTTTCCTACATTCTTCCACAACTGTTACAAGTTCCTCTTGTACACCTGATAATAATGTTATCAGTGACCACACACCACACACACCACACACACTGCATACCTTGAATTTCATCTCTTTCAGATAAAAGTTGGTCACATTTCTTTTTTGCATTTTCAGATGTACTGTTGCATGCTTTCTATATTAATAATACAGTCATGTTAACAATATTGTATTTGGAACATTCATTTGTCCATTTGTTTGATCTAGAATAGTGGAGAAATATCATAATAGACTAGGAAATATTGAAAGGGAGGGGCTTAGGAAATATTGAAAGGGAGGGGCTTAGGAAATATTGAAAGGGAGGGGCTTAGGAAATATTGAAAGGGAGGGGCTTAGGAAATATTGAAAGGGAGGGGCTTAGGAAATATTGAAAGGGAAGGGCTTAGGAAATATTGAAAGGGAGGGGCTTAGGAATTAAATTGAGAAAGAGTAACATGTCACTAACCAACAAGAGCAAATGGGGGAGTGGCTTTAGGCACTAGACCTAAGCCTCTCCTATTTAGATCTGTTGTAAATATTGGAAACCCTTTACCACATTGCTCTACATACAGCTGCATAAAGGAGAAGGTAGGGATTGGAAACACGGTCACATGATCCATAGGATAGTACATAACTATTATTATTGCAAGCTTAGCTTCTAGTTCATGTCTAGATTAGAAGATCCATTGTACCATTATGTAAAATAAATAATATTTCAACTCACTAATTTTGACTGCAGGTTCTTCACTTCCAAATTCAGCCTCAAAATTGTTCTCTGTCTTTCACTGTTTTCTTCTTTGAGCTGATTAAGGTCCGATAGCATGAGATTCTTCTTGTACAAACTGATCCTAGACTCTCCATAAGCCTCTTGCATCTTCCTGCGGAGAACATCATTATCTTTCAGTGTTACTGATAGCTCTCTTTTAGTACTCCAGTACATAAATAGTACAAGCCCTATAATAAACCCCAGGATGACCACTGTTGTAATAACTTCTGACCCCAAAGAACGACTCATCCTTATCTCCACACCCCTAGTTACGCGCCATTAACCAGGGCTTTCCCCTTTCAGAGCCGGGTATTGGGTAAAAGGTCGCTCCCAGAAGAGTGTACTCTCGTTCGGCATCAAGAGTCATTGTCCCACTACTAACTAGGGGTGGGCACATTATGCTGGCATAATTTTAGGTATGCAAAAGCATTGAGCATAATACTGGCATAATAGGTAATCTTTAGTTTAGTTATGGATGAAGAGCATTTAACCCATACATCTGCCACTAGACATTCTTGATCCAGCCCTCATCTGGGGCAGCTGAGAGAGTATTTTCACTGCTAAACAGTTCATTTAGTAATCACAAATTTGTTTAGAAGATTATATTGAAGCAGCTATCACTCTGCAATATAACACTTACTTTATACACTATTTCTCAGAGCATAATTGAGCATAATGAGTAATAGCATAATAGGAATAATTTTGAGCATAATGTGCCCACCCCTACTACTAACCTCATACCCATTAGTGAATCCTAGGAATAGAGTCATTGTCCATTTCAGGCAGGCAAAAATGACCATGTTCTAAACTGCCAGGTACAGGATCACATAAACATCAAATTATTGAGTCAAGTTCTGTAGCTACATTGTTATAGGACTTTGATCTACAAGCTCCCTTGGAGATGCTATTATCATACCCCTTCATTCAGCCCACAATGTTGATATTGAGATATTAGTCTTGAGATGCTATCATGATAATTACGCATAGCTACTGCTAGGTAGATTCTCAGCCCCTCTGATGTTCTTTCTTCTGAATGTTATTCACAGTAATCAGTAAAGTTAGCATAGTTATATAGTCAGTTAACTATACATACACTTTTAGCCTTCATGTTCTTTTTTTATGCACCAACTTGCTAGCATGAGGCTCACCACAATTAATAATGTACTTTCAGATGAAGACCCTCTCCTTAGGGTAAGGATAACTGTATCTGGCTAGAAAATAGCACCCACAACATATTATTGTAGCTATAATATTAATGGTGCAATACATCTTACAACTCTACAACAACCACAACAACAAACAACAACAACAAACAACCACAGGGTATTTTAATTATTGCTGTTCACAGATTGCTTTCTGCTCCAAATCAGCAATTTTTGCCTGTGCTGAACTAAGACTGTTTGTCAGTTTTTTATTCAATTCCTTCATAGTCTTTACTGCTTTAGCAGCAGCTACATTTGCTAAGAAAATGGTGCAGTATTATAGATACAATATAGCAGAATCTTCACGCACCTGTTTTGCCAGAAGCCTTGTCTCTCTCGCATCTTTTACTACAAGAAGTGTAAAATATAATTTTGACCTTTTTGTAGGTAGTGTGTGTAGGTGGGTGTGTAGGTGGGTGTGTAGGTGGGTGGTCTTCCAGGTCCTGACAGGTGTAGAACCTGACCAGTTTACTTAGCCAATGTACTAAATGAACTTACATTGCTCTTCTACATTCTTCAAAATCTGAAGCTACATTTTCTACATGAAATCCAGATAAATCATAATATTGCTTTCATAGCTAAAGTCACTGGTATTACTTGCCTTCAGTTTCATCATCATCATACATGTAGGTTTGCAACTTTGCATTAGCCTGGTCTAGTTCCTTTTTTGTTATTGTCTGTATTACAATATTTAGCCTACTAATATATTATAAGATGGTTAGCTATCTTTCAGTGTCAAAAAATATTAAAAGTACTCAAAAAATATTAACAGTATTATGCTCTCCAGAGCAACACTAACTTTTAATTATTGGTTGCAAAGCACTTATATGAAAGGGTTTCATGTAGAGGGAGTGATTACAGTGAGTCAAAATTTTAATACTTACAGTTACTAACCAATTTTTTTTGCATAGTTTTCATCTGGCGAATGAGTTTAGCAATTTTATCCTGATCTTTCTTTTTATCTTTCTTGAGTTGTTCAATATCTGGTACATCAAAAAATGTCTGCATGAGATCTGTATCCATGACGCTTTTCTTAAAGTCGCCAATAGTATTGACCATTTTCTCGTGAATAATATTGCATTCTTCTTGCACCTCTGACAATTTTTTGGCATCCTCCCAATGAAAATACAGCACACCTCCCATAGTTAAAACTATAAAAACCATTGTAGTGAATTCGGACCCAAGAACTCTTGACATCTTTACTTTCCTTTGCATTTCTCCCACACCCCTGCGCTGCAGCTGCACTCCATCCTATGCGCATGCGCGATCAATCTTGTAAGCTCCTTGCTAATCCATAGCTTTACAGGTTGTAGTCTAAGCATCCAAGTTCTGAAACCATGTATGTAATGAAAATCAATCTAATAGCTAGTTACTGTGGCTTCTTCTACACTTTTAAGTTTATTGTTTAATCTTTTGTCCTCTCGCATGAGGGTTCGCATGAGGGTTCGCATGAGGGTTCGCATGAGGGTTCGCATGAGGGTTCACTAGCTAGCTAGTAGCTATAGAAAAGTTTTGAGTAGCATAATATAAAATGCTATGGGTTAGTCAAGTTCATCCAAGCACAAAATGTCAACCATGGAAGTTGATTGCATCATAGTTAACAATATTAGTAGCTATCTGGCTTTCTAATTTCACATCAACTGCATCATGTCTCTGATGGTAAGAAGGCAGCTTCATTAATTCACTGTAAACGAATGTTGTCTACATTAGTCATAAGCTAGCTACTACTACTCTCAAGGTCGTGATAGTATCACAGTAGCTAGTTCCTAAAAAAATTAAAAAAAGAAGACCAGTTATTCATTAAACTAGCTATGATGTAATCAATTTCCAGAGTTAAGTCTGGGTGAAGTTGACTACCCACATAGTATGGTATTTAGATTATTAATAAAGATCTAATTTACCAAGTGCACCCAACTACAAGTGAGACAGCAAAAGTTTCACATAAAAAAAGGTGGAAAGTAACACTTAAAAGGATAGAAAGCAACTAGCTGGTTCACTGGTTTCTCTATGACTTGTAGCCACACCTGTCATTGAAAATTACTTAACAGTAGTGTTAAGTGTTGTGTTGTCCCCCTAAACAAATTATATATTATACAGACAGGCCAATGATAGATAGCTAGCTTGTTAACTGTTTAAGCTGTAACATGATTCTTCTGCTTGACTTTAGGAAGGGCACGTAAACTCTTCTTGACAATTCATTTGAAACATAGCGTTCATAGTTGATGTGGCATCTCTAAATGTGGCTTGTATAGGAGTGGATTCAGGGGGACAATTGCTCACCCCTAGGGCTCGATAAATTATGCTAGCATTTTTTTTGAGCATTTTAGGTACAGTGAAGCATTTGAGATTAATGCTGGCATTATATATAGGTCAAAACAGAAGCATTATATATAGGTCAAAATAGAAGCAAATTTTTATGTAAGCATGTCATTATCACCACATGACACATCTAAGCTGAGTTTGCAGCTGCAAGCACTAAGCACACTCAGCAATTCACATGGCTATATCTAGCCAGCTTTGAAAATGGCTGAGTGTCCAATGGATACCTATTCTAATAGTTTTGTTGCACAACAAACCTCTTTACTGGAAGAGATTATTGAAACATCGATTATGCTACAGAAAGTGATGAACCTTTTTTTGTTTGTTTTATTGACTTTTGTTCGATAAAAGTGCTGAATCATGAGCATTATATATAGGCAAAAGCATTATGGGTGGTGTGAGTGAGAATTTGAGAATAGCATTATAGGGAAAATTTGGGGAATAATTTATCAAACCCTACTCACCCCCCCCCCCCTCTTCAAAGTCCTTTGCATTTGGTAGTACGCTTGTCAGATATGTTTTCTTGCATCAGCTTAAGTGCTAGGACTTTAGTCAGCTCAAAAACAGTGAAGAATTTTGAAGCTGAATTTGGAAGTGAAGAGCCTCCACTCAGAATTGAAATATTATACTTAATGGTACAATAGATCTTCCAGTATTTTTTTTCCCTAGTCTAGACATAACTAGCTTGACTCGAATGGAAACAGAACTAAAGTCTGTCCAAGCTGACTAGAGCCTCACAAAAACATGCCTAACTCGGCTAAAAAAATCGGATCAATATGGATGAACGGCCCCAAGCAGGAAACGCAATATTAACGCACAAATTTTAATTTTCGCGCACTCACACGTGATTGCAAATAATATTAAATTAACTATTATTATTATTATTATTTATATGTATTATTATTATTATTATTATATGTATTATTATTATTATTATTATTATTATTATTATTATTACCATAAAAATAAAAAGGTGTTTAAAATTTTGGCGGGAAATTGGCGGGAAAGATTTAGCATGTCTATAACATCTTGGGGCTTATTTTTTTAGTGGTAAACCAGTTATCATCAACTTCCTCAGGAGCAGACATTTGCTAGCCCAAACCATATCTTGTTCAATACCTATGTATGAAGCAACAAGAACTGGCATTAGTGATGGAGTAAGGTGGTGGTGTATGACATGTAAGACCAATAAGAGTATTTGGGAAGGGAGTTTCTTTGCAAAATCTAGGCTACCACTAGATAAGTGGTTGCTTCTTCTATAATATTATCCAATAAAGGATGTAGCCCAAGAGGCAGAAGTAGATAAAAATGTAGCGTGTGACATCATGAACTGGTTCCGTGTAAGTATGCTCCACTAAATTAATACATTAGGTAGTAGCGACGGGCGGTGTGTACAAAGGGCAGGGACGTAATCAACGCAAGCTGCTGACTTGCGCTTACTAGGAATTCCTCGTTGATGATCAAGAATTTCAAAAATCAATCCCCAGCACGACGAAGTTTCACAAGATTCCCCGCACCTATCGGCGTAGGACATGCTCGCTGGCTTCGTCAGTGTAGCGCGCATGCGGCCCAGAACATCTAAGGGCATCACAGACCTGTTATTGCCTCAAACTTCCACTGGCTTCGGAGCCAGTTGTCCCTCTAAGAAGTCAGCTACCATTCTGGAATGGCAGGACTAGTTAGCAGGTTAAGGTCTCGTTCGTTAACGGAATTAACCAGACAAATCACTCCACCAACTAAGAACGGCCATGCACCACCACCCATAGAATCAAGAAAGAGCTCTCAATCTGTCAATCCTTACTATGTCTGGACCTGGTGAGTTTCCCCGTGTTGAGTCAAATTAAGCCGCAGGCTCCACTCCTGGTGGTGCCCTTCCGTCAATTCCTTTAAGTTTCAGCCTTGCGACCATACTCCCCCCGGAACCCAAAGACTTTGATTTCTCATAAGGTGCCGATGGAGTCAAACGCTAACATCCACCGATCCCTAGTCGGCATAGTTTATGGTTAGGACTACGACGGTATCTGATCGTCTTCGAACCCCTAACTTTCGTTCTTGATTAATGAAAACATCCTTGGCAAATGCTTTCGCAGTTGTTCGTCTTTCATAAATCCGAGAATTTCACCTCTGACAATTAAATACGAATGCCCCCAACTGTCCCTCTTAATCATTACTTCGGCCCCAGAAACCAACAAAATAGGACCGAGGTCCTCTTCCATTATTCCATGCTAATGTATTCAGGCGTAAGCCTGCCTTGAACACTCTAATTTTTTCAAAGTAAACGTCCCGAACTACCCAACCACTGCAGTAAAGAGCAGTCGGGGCTTTCGAGAGGAAGGGCGGCTGACCAGTACTCGTCTTGCGACGGACCAGCCAGGCTGCCCCGAAATCCAACTACGAGCTTTTTAACTGCAACAACTTTAATATACGCTATTGGAGCTGGAATTACCGCGGCTGCTGGCACCAGACTTGCCCTCCAATTGTTCCTCGTTAAGGGATTTAGATTGTGCTCATTCCAATTGCCAGACTAATATAGCCCGGCATTGTTATTTATTGTCACTACCTCCCCGAGTCGGGATTGGGTAATTTGCGCGCCTGCTGCCTTCCTTGGATGTGGTAGCCGTTTCTCAGGCTCCCTCTCCGGAACCGAACCCTAATTCTCCGTCACCCGTTGCAACCATGGTAGGCCACTACCGTACCATCGAAAGTTGATAGGGCAGAAATTTGAATGAAGCACCGTCGGCACGAGGGCCATACGGTTCGAGCAGTTATCATGAATCACCGAGCAACCAGGCTCCCGAGGGAGACCTGCGCTGGTTTTGGATCTAATAAATACATCCCTTCCAGAAGTCGGAATTTTCTGCATGTATTAGCTCTAGAATTACTACGGTTATCCAAGTAGTAAGGAACCATCAAATAAACTATAACTGATTTAATGAGCCATTCGCAGTTTCACAGTATATAAGCATTTATACTTAGACATGCATGGCTTAGTCTTTGAGACAAGCATATGACTACTGGCAGGATCAACCAGGTAACCACCGTAGAGGGGCTGGCCGGGAAGAAAGAGAGAGAGAGAGAGAGAGAGAAGGACCGAGGTCGCTCACCCCCAACCAACCCCTTCTTCTCTTCTCCTCCCAGCTGCCACTCTGGCTCCCGTCGGGTCCGGACGGAGAGCCCACGTCCTATTTCTTTAATGGGCAACGACAGAGAGTTGCACAAATTCGAGCTCTTGCAAATCCTCTCCAATGCAACGACACCAACTCGAGGCACTGGGGGAGGGACGGGAACCACCCGGGCTCACCTCCTCCAGGCTTCGAATGCAGTCAGACATGCTACGAGGCAGCCGACGGGCAGCAGCTGAGACGCCGTCTGGCATCTCTCACCCAAAACGCTCACTCAAAAAAATACAGCGTGCAACGGTGCAACCTCACAAACAACAGGGATCAAAGACCCGGCAGCTCGATGCAGAGGCTCAAACGTCCCTTGCATTTGACCGTCGGGGGATCACACTGCTCTGCTGGACAGGCTGGGCAATGCCACGATAGCTGGAAGCAGCCTTGGGAGCACCCCAGCTTAATGACCTGCAGAGCGACGTCTGTTGCAGAGATGCATTCTAAAAAACATCCCCACACCCTGGCCTACATGCATGTACCCTACACTGCCTCTGTATGACCACATATAAATTCGCGCACAGCTCGCGTCAGGCACTCCCTAGGTACTTCTCGATGCACCCACCCTGCCACCCCACCCACTCTCGTGCACGCATTTTCCCCACCCAGTTTACCGTGACCCAGCGACGACCACAACTCATGCCACGCCCACCAGCCGAGTGCCACTTGCAGGCCTCACAATACACTCATCCGACAATGCAGGCCTCACAATACACTCATCCGACAAGCTAAGGGTGGGTGGGTGGGTGGGTGTAGCATTGGCTGTGGTTCACCTGCACGTGGGTGCCCCCTTGACCTTTGAACTTTGAACTTCCGGTGCGCCTGCGTCAAACTTTGACCCCCACCTCTCTCCACTCAACCAATTCTCTTTGCCTGCCTGCTTACTTGCCTGCCCGCCCGCCCGCCTGCCTGCCTGCCTGCCCACCCACTCGCCCATTCTAGCTAGTTACCTATTGATCTTGCCTAACCTCCCTACCCACCCACCCACCCACACCTTACCTACTCTTCAACGTTACAGTTACTTTGGTCAACGGTCCATCCAGCCGAGGCTACGAGAAAGAGTTGTGACGGCCGAAGAATCAAATTCTGGCCGGTGCTGTGGGTAGCTGTAATCCTTGCATCGTATAAGAATCAAGGAGGAGGAGGAGGAGGAGGAGGAGTTGGTTGTCACGGACCTGGTTAGCTGCACCTCCTCTTGAGCCTACCATTAATTATGCCGGCAGAATTTAAACTGCAAGTCGAGTCATGCATTTCAGACTCAGTTGGGTCACTGGTGATTTGAGGGTTTATTTACCATAACGAGAGCGACCTCTCGAATGGTGGAATGTTCAGACCTGCTATAACGATGACAATTCTAGCACTTCTTCTGTGAGAGCTAGGTTGAAGTGAGCGAGTGATCAAGAGACGGGAACACGCGTGAGCAGGAGCTAATTGTTGCGTACATGGCATTATCTATCTAACTAACTGCTCTAGATGGAGAGATTTCATTGGCATGCTGATATTATTGTCGTTCTGGTGGTGTTTATAATAATATGTATGCCCACTAATGGCATCGATAATAATTGGCACGGTGGTTACATTTTGTGCAGGTCCCGTGGTGGTGTCCTGCAGAAAGGGTTTGAGGAGCAAGTAAAGCAGCAGTGTCCTGTGTTGTCCCTCCCTCCCCACGAGGAGAACTTTCGACCATTGTCAAAAGAGACATCGATACAGTACTACGTAGTAGCTATTGCGATGTTTAATTGATAATAATATGTTATTTTCGTGTCATAATTATTATGCCGAGACATAAGCCAGGTAGAGAGAGAGAGAGAGAGAGAGAGAGAGAGAGAGAGAGAGAGAGAGAGAGAGAGAGAGAGAGAGAGAGAGAGAGAGAGAGAGAGAGAGAGAGAGTGGAAGGAATAATGAATGGGGTTAGGCGGTGAGATGTGCTTAAGACAGGAATGGTGGGTGGTCAGATGAAGTCTGATTTTAAGATTAATAATAATAATAATAATAATAATAATAATAATAATAATAATAATGGGGTCAGGCGGGGAGATGTGCTCGAGACAGAAAATGGCATACCTGACCGAGCAAGTGCCGGGATTATCCAAATGTTCTTATTAATGGGTGATTTTAGCTAGCTAGCTAGCTAGTAGCTGAAACGAAGGGTGTGTCCCCGGTAGCTACGATCCACAGAATAGAATAATTCTTAGGATTGATTTTTGAATGAATGAATGAATTTAAGCTCTGTACTTGTACTTACTCCTTTTGTGACGGAGCCAAACTGCTTGAATTCCAGCCCCGAAAGGAGTTTAATGGAGCCAATCCAAATGGATGGGTTGGTATGATCTGACAAGACATGAGAGGAGGAGTGTGGTCAGTCAGTAACGGGGTTAGGCGGGGAGATGTGGCGAAGATAGAAATATAGCGGCTGCATGGTGGAACGAAGTCTGATTATATAATAATCTACCGAGACATAATAATCATCATAATATTATGTATT
This sequence comes from Diacarnus erythraeanus, assembly GCA_964016965.1. NCBI lineage: Eukaryota > Metazoa > Porifera > Demospongiae > Poecilosclerida > Podospongiidae > Diacarnus > Diacarnus erythraeanus. The sequence goes on along the minus strand of OZ024679.1, from coordinate 856,913 downwards.
GTATATTATAGTTAGTAATGGGGTTAGGCAGTGAGACGTGCCAAAGATAGAAGAACGGAGGGCTTGAAATGGTCGCAATTCTCAATAATACTGAGACGTAAGACAGCCACGCGGCATCACAGTGAGACGAGGAAAGAGCAGAATATTCGGGGTTTAATAATATTATTTTCTAAATCACTCTCATTATTAATTCTAACCAACGGTAAGTCCATTAGTCCAAAAGTTCTTCTTGGTGATGTAATTAATTTTTTCAACTTTAGCCACGACTCTGATGGTCAAAATTCAATATATATATGTATATAAAGGTAGATACAGTAATGGTATAATATGCAACAAAGAGTTTCTTACTCCTGGCAGCAAGACGTCCAGTGCACATGTCATTCTACATCTTTTAGTATTTTGTTTTTGGGCAACGGGGAGGATCTCTTCCTCTATAATTATAAGGGTATATATATTGTGCATATAATTTGTCGTGGCACATCCAAAATGAAGATGTTGTTCACCCACCCACCCACCCACCCACCTTTTCTGCTGGCCATTCCTCAATTGGTCCACGTACTTGTTTTCCGTTTTTTTTTTTTTTTTTTTTTTTTTTTTTTTTTCCCCCCTTTCTTTTCTCGAAACACTGTGGAAAACTACTCGTCGCTTTGATGTCATTTTTATGTTCACCATGACTGGCCATAAAGAGTATATAGTAACATTGCATTCAATGATCTGTATGGATGAATCACCTTGAGCGGCTTTATAGAGCGTACGATCTCTTCCAGGGACTTTCTGCACTAGGAGCTTCTGTCCTAAAATGCAGCCCCTTCTCCCTTCCCCCAAGGGAGAAGATGTACACCGGAGGCTATATCCTATGACAGCGGGCAAAAATGCCAAACAATACAGGACTTGGACTGTTTCTTCAGCAGTGATCTGCTTCAGCATATCTCGTTGCAAAGTCTAGTGGACCGGACCCACTCTATCGAGTGCCATCTTCTTGCCACGGCGTTGCAACTGTCGGTATGGAGGCTTCTGTCGACGGTGGTGGTTGAATCTTGGACTAGCTGGGCATCGTCTGCAGAAAAATCAGCAGTGTCTTTGCTGATATCAGCAGGCCAATAGAGGCACGACCGGACGTTCTTCTTGGTCTCGTTCTTACCGAAGTGTGCTTCCAGGCAGGCAGGCAGGCAGGCAGGCAGGCAGGCAGGCAGGCTAGGCTAGGATAGGCTAGGCTAGGCTGGCAAGGCTGTCAAGGCTGGCAGGCAGGCTAGGCAGGCTAGGCTGTCAAGGCTGTCAAGGCTGGCAGGCAGGCTAGGCTGTCAAGGCTGTCAAGGCTGGCAGGCAGGCTAGGCTGTCAAGGCTGTCAAGGCTGGCAGGCAGGCTAGGCAGGCTAGGCAGGCTAGGCTGTCAAGGCTGTCAAGGCTGGCAGGCAGGCTAGGCTGTCAAGGCTGGCAGGCAGGCTAGGCAGGCTAGACTGTCAAGGCTGTCAAGGCTGGCAGGCAGGCTAGGCTGTCAAGGCTGGCTGGCAGGCAGGCAGGCAGGCAGGCAGGCAGGCAGGCAGGCAGATGTCGGTGCCCCGCGACTTTTACATCCTCTAAACGATCCAGTTTGGGAAGTTACGACTTTGCGACTTCGTTGTATTATAACATATATATATAATATAATATAATACATAATAACATTAGATGATACTATATTATATATATAATAACAAGAAGAGAACTACCAGCAGCCCACTTTCCAGAAGCTACGACATCAGCTTACCAGCTGCTCACTCGAGAATGACAAAGCTACAGCAGCCAGCCGAGCCTCGAGAGGAGCACAGGCCAGTCAACCAGACGCGCGCGCTACGACAGCTACGACAGAGTGGCAAAGTCGTAACTTTTTCCCAAACTGGATCGTTTAGAGGAAGTAAAAGTCGCGGGGCACCGACACCGACTCGAGCCTCGAGAGGAGCACGGGCCAGCCGACCAGACGCGCCAACATTAACTTAGTTAATCAATCACCTCTCCATTAGTATATATTCACTGTTACCTGTATACACTGATCAGCTAACTCCTTCACTATCTCTATGTACCCACATTTATTATACACTACAACGATATAGTAAGAACCATTGCACAAGACCACTACATTAGTTAGAAACCTTTCAATATGTAGCCACGCTTTATGGTCCCTATGCCAGCAAATCTAGACATCTTAATATATTGTGTTGGTAGCATTCCAGCACATGTGAATCCATGGATCATCCTGCGCAATGACTTACAATCCCTTACAACCATAGCCATAACCACATTGATAAACCTACTTTTGGTTAACCAAATTTAATAATAACTCCGGGACCTTGACCATGTTCTCTTCTGCCTGTGGCATCGTCTGCAGCTGAAGAGTACATGAAGCACATGGCCCTTCTATGATACCCTTCTATGATACATGTTCATTTTATACCACAGCCATAATTAATGCACACCTGAGTAACAGACTCCAATACATCCATGTCATGCCACATAAACAGCTAGGAGGATGCTAGCCCTTCAAGAAGGTCAGAAAAACAGTGCTGTTCACTGATGAACATGCTCTTCTCTTCAGGAAGCTCATTTCCATCATACATGCCTGTTCCCTTTAAATAAAGCTATTAAAAAAAGAGCCCACTGACTTACCATTATTCCTCATCATGAAGGACAGGGTAGTTTGGCGCTCGTTTTCCGCCATGGGAAAACAACACCTTCCACAATGTCAATCGTGGCTGACATAAGACCGAGGTTGTCAATGCCAGCCATGCTGTCGTCGCCACTGCACTAAGGAGAGTCCTAATACTGCTAAGGCGCCTGATAAACGCATCCTTCTCAGCCTCCACTCCAAAATGAAATTCGAATATCCTCTTTTTCCTCAACGCCATTATGTACTTAGTAAAGGCGAGCAACTAGACAACGGCAGAATTAGGAGCTTTGGGTATTTAGTTATAGCGGCCTTGGAATCAGGTAGGAAGCAGGGGACCGCCCCCCCTAGGTTTTTGGGATACTGCTGGTTGAGGAGACACAAATCTCATTGTGTGGGATGGGTAGAGTAGTAGCCATCCCACAAAATGAGTAAACTCTGGACCTCTCGATGCAAGAGCCATCTAGAGATCTAGCCATAGCTACATGTACAGCTAGCTGCTGTACATGTATGCATATAATCATCATGTAGCTATCTACATCTATAATAATTATATATACAGTTATTATTATTATTATTATTATTATTATTATTATTATTATTATTATTATTATTATTATTATTATTATTATTAACACACCAAAATAGGTGTAAAAAATAAAAGTAAGAAATAGAAATGGATTAGGTGGTTGACTGGACAAAGAAATTACAACTGACTCAATTAAATTTTTGCTGATGGATAAATATGGTTGTGCAATTCTGAGATCTCTAATAACATTGGAACGGAAAATGTGATGGATAGAATAATCTTTACAAAATTGATTGCCATATTTCAAATTGAAACCTAAGAATGTAAAACAACGATTTGTGGAATATATGTTAGAAGGACAAGTCTGAGAAGATTTGTAGAGAGCTGAAGATCGATGGAATATTAAGTTAAACAGGCTTTGTAGCTTAGCACTGCATTGAACAATTCTTGTGTGGGAGTTATAGGGAAGTTTCCATATACGTCGTAACACATTATTAAAAGTAATTTCTAGTGCAGACAGAGCACCAGAAGAAAGAAACCATAGGGAACTTCCATAAAGTCCTAGACAGAATGAACGAAAAAGAAATGTTAAAACTCCAGGCGAAGTATCCGGAAAGGAGCAGAAAGGGGAGTTTACCTTACGAACCATATCTCTGCATTTCGACTGTATATCTTTGTCATCCGAGAGATTGTAGGTAAGGATATGTCCAAGATGAATGACTTGAGTGACAACAGGTAATCTATGTCCACAGAAGATGTGTGGATCAGTTTTCAAATGTGCATGATGGAAAAATTGTATAAATTGTGTCTTTGCAGGATTAAAGAGAAGACCATGGGAAGTAGCAAATGATTCACAACAGACTAACATCAATCTAAGAGCACTAAGAGAGGGGGCCATCAAGACAATGTCATCTGCGTAAGCAAGGGCTCCAGCGAATTGTCCACCCCCAAAACAGCCAACACCAGTGTTCTTAACCCTTTCGCTACACTAATTTTGGATTTTTTTTTTGATTTGGCATTGGTCGTCACTAGGCGCCGGCGCCCCAAGGCAGCAAAAGGTCGCGCAGGTCAGCGTGACGTCATGCTGGCGGCTAGCAGATCAAGGCAGAAAGAATGAGCTCCTTGGAGACTCTTGCTGGCCTGCTTATGGCCTCTCTCACACCGAGGATCCTCTACGGCACTGCCCCATGCACTATGCCACTCATTTTTTTTTTTTTTTTTTGGATCAAAGGAAGATCAAAGGCAGCTCCTCCCTGTGGTCAAACATCTGAGAACTGACGGACCACAACCCATTGTTCTGACTTCCGATGCCGACAGTCAAAGGTTGGCGGCAGGAGGACGTCCTGGTGCCGACGGGGTCCGAGTAACGGACGGTTGAAAAGTGTGTAAAATTACACTCTTTTGAGAGCGAAAGGGTTAGGTGAGATCAATAATGTGTCAAGATAAATGGAAAAAAGAATTGGAGATAGCACACCACCTTGCCTTACACCATTGGACACACCAAACTTATAATAATTATTATAATTTTACGCTGTGTCTAGAGTCACGGCACGGGATTCGCTACTTTCACAACGTTTGATGACCCTTGGAGGTCAAAGTTCAGTATATTTCGCGAATCTTCGTGTTTTTCCTGCTGCTAATTTTCTATTATATTATAACGGTATACGTGGGCATCAGGTCTCTCTAGCTCTGCATCTGGACTCTATTATCAGGGTATACTAGATCGGAATCAGCTAGAAGAAGTTCTTGAGCTCCACAAGAGAGACACTGTGAGTACGTTCGGAACTCGTTCTAGTTTTAGAGTATCCAGTGAGGCCAAAGCTGTGAAGGGTTTGGAGAAATCAACCAGAGAAGTTTTGGAGGCAGAGAAGGAGAACCACAGTATTCAATCGCGTCAACTAAAGAACAGGTTAGTTAGGGTGCACTGTTCACATGGGGGGATAGGAAGATGATTTTAGGTGGGAGGGGGGGGGGCACCATTCAATCTAGAGATCCCCCCTTAAACTCTCACCATGTTCATGGAGTTTCTGACTCAGAGGGTTCAGAGGTAGAAGCTTTTCTTGGGAGTTTAGCTTCCTTTTAGCTATGTGAGCATACTTGAAATTCTTAAAGAGTACATGTAGCTAGCTTTTTGTGGTTAGTACTTAGTGGAGCACTACTATCACCACTGACTGAGCTTGCTTCACTTGCCAATATTAGATAGCACATAACTGTGTGTATTCTTGTCTACCTGTGTTACCTGTGTACATGCCTGCATGTACCCTGTATAACTGTTTTCACTCTGTGTTCACATTATAATGCTGTGCCCATGTGTATCTATGTTAAGTGTTCACTCCATATATACCAGTGTATACCATGGTATACCCAATAGGGTACACCCAATAGTCCCATGCTTGCACGTTAGAGTATACTAGTGTGTGCTCCATAGCACAAATTCAAGACAACCAAAACAGTGGAGTAGGAAGATGAAATTTATTGGGAGGGGGGCAAAACACTAGACACTGGACATGTGGGCCTGGTCGTGTCACATGCATATATATGCACACATGATGCTATGCATGTGTACATGTGATATGTAGGCATTAATTTTGTATGAAGTTAAAGACATAAATATCAATGGTTTTTACCACAGAGCAATCCCAAGTGAATGTGTTAGATGTGTAAGTGTCCTAAACCAATTAATTATTGTAGATCTTGTAGCAGTCTAAAGGAGATCAAGGTTTGACTGTATGTGAGTCAGTGTGCTAATGTGTGAGTCAGTGTTACACTGACTCAACACATTAGAAATGCAATTCAGTCAGTGCTTTCAGTATTGGGCCTGCAACCATAGTAGTTTATGCAAATTGACCAAGTGTGTGGGTGGAAAGCTAGAATATAGGCAAAGGTAAGTGACACTTTAACTCTGCTATATTACTATACTGTACAGAAACAAAATATTGGGGGAGGGGGGCAAAAGGCACATTTGCCCCTCCTTTAGAAATATTGGGGGGTCGACTGCCCCCTCTGCCCCCCTGTTCCTACTTCCCTGCAAAATAGCTGATCCCAAAGTCTATGTGGCCTCATCCATTCCCTCAGGTTTCTAAAGGAGTTTACTCTATCAAATTTGGATGTAGGGAATACGCTTGTGAAGGGCACATTGAGGAAGAGAGGATGCAAGAGGTGCATTGGCTGTACAAGAGAAGACTGTGGGTCTTATAGGTATTGCAAGGACATGGTAGAATTTGGTGGACAAGGGAAGAAAAAGTATTCACAGAGTGTGCACAGAGACTGAAGGTGATGACTCAATTTATGCATCATGATTACGTATTATTATACTTACCTTTTCTTTACAGATCATGATTTTAAGCAAGGAATAGGTGACAAGTGGATGGGAGAAACATCGAAGTGTGAGAACAGTAATCAAGATGGTGATGTAGCACTGAATAGAGCATCCATTTTGGACAAGTTTATTCCTCTGCAATAACCACATCAGAATTGTTTACAACTCTAACTGTGGTGTTTGTATACCCAAACTTGATTCTCAGTGGATGGATTTTGACCCCCCAACATCTCCATTTGTATACACCCTGTGTATACAAATGCTGAAGGCCAGTGGGAGAAGAATCAACACTATAACTGCTGATGGTAATTGCTTATTTCGTTCTGTCGAAAGCACTGCTTGGAACGGAGAATTTCCATTACCAGATCAGGACAACGTTATTTGGTTTTATCTATGTTAATTCCACGTTTTTTTTGCCTCACATAGAGCAGAGATATAAGCATAATGTTGAAATTAAACAATATTGCATAGAAATGGATACTTTGGGGCACTGATATCGAACTACTTGCTGCTTCAAGCACCTATCTATACTTACACTCAATTCCATGATTCACGAGAATATCGGTGGTCAAGGTATCATTCTTTGGCACAGCCTAGCCAAGTTGTATATGACTATGTCCCCAGTATCAGAAAGCTGGTTCATATGACTAAACCACCCAATTACCACCTTGAACTACTTCACTTTAATTGAAATCATTATGACCTTATTGTGTCCAACCAGGAAGACAGTAACTGGCTTAACTATTCTCCTTTAGAATTTACATGTAACATCATCTGTTGATGTAATTTCATCACCCAAAATTTATTATATTAAAGAAGACTTGAACTGTAGCTATCAAAAATAGTATTGAGAACAGAGTTTACTTTGGGAATCTATAATTATACAGTGCCGGTAAAAAGTTTGGAATAACCCCCCAAATGTATGATTCATTAGGTGAACAATCCTTAAATTGCAGGTTGACTTAATTTTTAGGCTACAATAAGTATTAATAACATGAACAGTCATGAAAACAAACACTAATACTTTGTATGACTACCCTTAGCAGTTATTACTGCTGCTACTCGAGAAGGCGTGCTAGAAATAAGGTTTTGTATTTCGATTGTGGGAATCTTTAACCATTCTTCCTTTATTTTTTCTTCCAATTCTTTCAAGTTCTTTGGCTTTTTCTCAACCAGTTTCTTCTCCAATATGTTCCATACATGTTCTATTGTGTTAAGGTCTAGACTTTGTGGAAGGCCACAACTCCATGAAATTAAGGTTGTGGGATGCCATCCATGTTTTTACTGAACGAGCCCGGTGGCAGGGTGCATTGTCGTCCATGAATATGTACTCTGGACCCATTGATTGCATGTATGGAAGCAGTGTACTGGAGAGCAAATCAATGTAATCTTTAGCATTCATTCTACCAGTTACTGTCACAATAGGACCTATCCCATCACATGATATGCAACCCCATACCATTACAGATCCTCCACCAAATTTCACTGTCTGTTGCACACATTGAGGCAAATACTCCTCACCTACTCTTCTCCTAACATAAATCCTTCCATCACTGCCAAAAAGGTTAAATTTTGACTCATCAGACCAAATGATCTTATGCCAGTCTGTCAAACTCCAATAAACTCTTTCCTGAGCCCACTTTAATCTAATTTCTTTGTGCCTGTCTGTAAGTAGTGGCTTCTTCTTGGCCACTCTTCCATAAAGACCTGCACCATCTAGCCTTTTCCTAATAGTGCTGGCACTACATACAACACCACAAGTTTCCTCCCACTCTCTCTTTAACTGAGGGCTAGTAAGCTTTCGGTCACTTAAACTAATGCGTACTAATGCTCTATCCTCCCTTGGATTAGAAATCCTTGGTCTTCCAGAACGTTTTTGGTCATCCACACTCCCTGTCTCCTTGAGCCTAGTTAAGGTTTTTGATACAGCACTTTGACTACACTTTACTCTGTTTGCAATTTGAGTTGTAGAATAGCCTTCCTCCCTAAGTACAGCTATCTTAATTCGAGTATCATGATCTAGTCTTCTCTTTGCAGCCATTACTACTAATTTCAAATTCATAAAACCCATGCACCTAAATTACAACCTTTAATGTATTACTAGCACATGTTCTACATCACACCTACAACAACCTGCTGCAACAACTGCATAGAACTAAAACCCACTGGAAATTAACTGCACACACAATATTTTTTTCTAGTAACCAGGCAATTTCCCTAGATACCAAATAAAAAATGGGAATAATACTAAGTATATTTTAACAGCAAAGAGGTCCAACACTCAAAAAGTACTCATTTTATTAATATTAAACATTTAAACCTCTTAACAAGTCATACTTATGTACAGGGACAAGTTAATATGTAAAATTTGCTAAAAATATGGGTTATTCCAAACTTTTTACCGGCACTTTATATATATATATATTATTATATGTATGTATATAGCAGGGGCAGATCCAGGGGAGAGAGCTAATTCTTCTTAAGAACTAGTTCTGTCTCATTGACTATGTAACTTGGATTTCTGCTGAGCTGGCGCGCTCTGGACAACAAAATTAATGCGATTTTCGCAATAAAAATTGGACTTTAACCTCCAAGGGTCATCAAAACGTTGTGAAAGTAACTATGTAGTCCCAAAATTGCATAGCCATTAATCACTACCTGTACCACAACTTCCCCCTCAGATTCAGAGGTAGAGGGACAAGCACATTATGCTAATTTTCTGGTCTATTATGCTATTCTCAAAGTGCTATTTTTTAAACCCTATTATACTTTTGCACCAGCTCCTATTATGCTTACATTAATGCTCAAAAAAAAAAAAAAAAAAAAAAAAAAAAAAAAAAAAAAAAAAAAATATGACAGTCAGAATTGAACTCTGTTGATTTTCAACATGAGTGATACCTCTACATAATCTTCAAGAGAATTCATCTGTTGCTCATTGAATGAGTTCTTCAATAAAGAAAAGGCACTTAGTAGAGGCTGATGATGGTTGTATAGCTACTAAGAGCACTTTCTGAGCTGCAGATGGACCACTGTTTACTTTAAGGGTCACTAAGTTAACCTATTATGCCAGCATTCTGCCCAATGCTTTAATAGGCCTATTATGGTCAAAGCAATGCCAGCATAATGTGCTTGTCCCTATTCAGAGGGTAAAAACTGGTACTGTATATCAGTGTCACCAGACCCATTTTCACGTGTGCAAAGGGGTCACGTGTGCCAGACTAAATAGAATTTAGGTGAATAGGTGCTCTAGTCTGCTAGGTGGGTCTAATAATTATTGGAACATTGTTTACTTTAAAGGGCACCAAGTTTACCTATTATGCCAGCATTCTGCCCAAAGCTTTGATAGGCCTATTACGCTCAAAGCAATGCTAGCATAATGTGCCTGTCCCTAACACTCAGTGCGGAAGCAAGAGTATATTCCAATTGTTGCAGCCCATTATTCCCAGAAAATTCCTGTGTACCGGCCAGAAGGCTACCTTGTTAGCTATTCCAAAAATTATGCTGGCAAAATTTATCAAGATTAAATTTGTCATTCAGGCTGAGCGAGGGACTTTTTAACTTTAATTGTAAGGGCATACTGGATTGCCCAGAAACCCCTTCCCACAACAGTACAGAAAAACCAGCTAAATAAAGTTATTATAATAAAAAGACATAATCATAGGAAGAGAGAAATGGAGAAGTGTAGCTATAAATTTTATTAAGGATGGGAAAGGGGACAAACAAAGTAATCAGCGATGTATTGTAGAGAGTGTAAATCGTGCTCTTTTTTTCTCCATAAACCAGGTTTGGCCTCGGGATGCCTCTCTGGCAAATCACCATTGAAATTATAATGATACTCCTCATCACAATTTGCAGCTAAATCAAAGTCTATCAAAAAGGCTCCATCTGGTAGGGAAAACACTATATTTCCAAGTCTTACATCCGAGTGTACATAGCCCTGCTTATGTATAGTTTCAAGGTGTTCCTTAGCTTTGACAATTTGAACCGGTAATACTGGTTCCATTGTACCTTCAATCCTCTCGTAAGAAAGTAATTTATGATTTTGGCCAATTTCTTCCAATTTCAGGTTTCTAAAGTACCCCATACTTTCCATTAAATCATAATTGGGAACTGCTGTATCTCCATTCCTATAAATCTTGCATACTTTATTGTTCTTGCTATAAAATACCCTGTTAGAATTGGGGTGAGAGGGAAAATTATCCCTTAACACAATGCCTTTGATAGGTTCACAAGCCAAAGGTGTTGTGCTAGGAATCTCCAAATATTTAATTCGCCAGTGAACTCCAGCATAGAGTATAAATAAAAAATTTTTAAATTGCTGAGTATTACCTATTGAAACATGGGCCAGGTCAATAGTGTGCACTTTACAATTGGCCGATAAATACATCTGAAAGACCATTTCATTAGCAGTACATGGTAACCCGAAACTCCACGAATATGTTTTCTTATCTTGATTTGAAAAGATGTAATAAGCAATTGTTTCTTTAATAGCTCCATCCAGATCAGAAGACTTGAAATCACCATGTAAAATTTCTCTCCCGGGTAAAAAGTTGTTTAAAGTATATATCGAAAAATCTGGTCTACTTGTACTTTTTTTCGGTAGGACTGGATGTTGTCCCAAACATGCAGCTTGTTTACAGCTCTCCCCCCCCTGGAAGAAAAACCGGTCAAGTGCCCTCTGCAAAAGTGATGTACAGCTATACTCGTTGGCACCACTTTCCTGCCAAGATTTAATTCGGAGGAGCTCTTTTATTAAAGTATCCACTTGCCTTTCACCAAGCTGATGTTTAATTTCAAGGAGCTCTTTAATATTCTCACCCATGGGACTAGTCTCACCCTCACCTGCACACAGTAGATCATACAATTGAACGGCAAACCAATGGTAGTATACTGGTACTTCCCCACAGCAGAGAGGGCTATTCAATTTGTTCACTTCAGAGGGAGCACAAACAATTGGAGCAGGTTTTGCTCCTTCCTTCTCCATAGAGTTTCGTCGCACAGGGAGGGGGGTCTTAACTGCAAGTAGGAACAAATGTCTGTGACTCTATTATCACACTAGGACCCCTTGCCAACATTATCACCCACACCCCTCTCCTCCACCCACACCCCACCGGGATCCCTCTCAGTAAGCAACTCACATATTTGCACAACCTGTAACGGCTTCTCCCAGGTGCTACACGATTCTATTAAATTCCTGTCAACTGTAGCTCTTGAATCAACTTCTGAACCGCTGCCAGAGTATATTACCAAATCTCTGGATGAACCCAAGTCTTCTGTGGTATCGACACTTAATTCCTCCAATTGGGTATTTAATGCCCTGATATTGGCAGTAATTTCCCTGATACTGACAGTAGTTTTCCTGATACTGACAGTAATTTCCCTGATACTGACAGTAATTTCATTGATCTGCTGATTTAATCCTATGAGAAGTTGGGTATTTGCACCACTGCTGGCTTGCTCAAGTTTTTCTTCAAGTTTTTCTTCTTTCTGTTGAAGTTTTTCTTTTTCCTGTTCAAGTTTTTCTTCTTCCTGTTGAAGTTTTTCTTTTTCCTGTTGAAGTTTTTCTTTTTCCTGTTGAAGTTTTTCTTTTTCCTGTTCAAGTTTTTCTTCTTTCTGTTCAAGTTTTTCTTTTTCCTGTTGAAGCCTTGATTTCTTATCCAAATAAGAAATTACTCTTGAAATAAGCTCTCCTTCATTGCAGGACACCAAACTTATCTTTTTTAGAAAGTTAACATAGATGTGCTTCTTAGGGATAGTCATAGTAGTAATCTATAGAAGAGAGAGACAGGATTTTAATTTTCTTTTGAAGAGGGAGGGTAAGGTTGCAAAACAAATTTTGTCTAGCCACTACCATTTAAGGTAGTAAAAGTCTTAAACAGCAGAGTCAGGATTTTTTCTTTGGGATACCACCCCCTTCTATGAAACCTTGGAAAATGGGTGTGAACACTCTGATGTGAGCACAGTGAAACACCTCTATTGCAACCCAGTGCCTTGGGCAAGGGAAAGTCTGGTAACATTGCTGGAAACATTACCAAGTAGGTTGCCTTCCCCCACTTCAGAAATTTGATAGGAAATTGCAGATAAGCTAAGTTTCTCCCAACACCCTCCTTGTTGAAGGAATCTCTTCAACATCTCCGACAACTCCTCATTGTCATGATATTAAAGAGGTTTAACAGTTCAATGAATGCAATGAAATCTCAATCATGCACCCACCTGCTGTTCCGATATTCGATTCCGCTTCTGAGATTGGAATTGTTCAGGTGAAAGTAGTGATCTTTTGCTAGCCATAGTGCAGCAACCAGTTTAGCAGGTAGATAACTATACCTATGGAAACCACAACTCATTAAATATTCATGAGATATATTTTGGCCACCATAACTTTGTTGGGTCTCCTCTACCCTTAATTTTGGTACCAAAAGAGATAGAGCACAAGCAAGGAGCTAGGAAACTGGGCAGACAACTACAGATGGTAGACCAACAAGTAAAGAAATTTTGTCGGACTTGCCTTTAAATGAGAAGTCTGAGTATAAAAAACATCATACACACAAAAATTAATAGTTACCTCCCTGCAGCTCTACCAAAAAAAACAAAAACAACCTCATCCAGACCCCACCTAACAGACATGACTGTTTATTCCCCCCCCCACCAAATTGTGTCCCATAAATCAAGTGCAAGAATGGTCACAAGAAGGCTGTGCTCCCTGTAAAGGGGAGCTAGAGAACTGGAGTGCTGTATACTTGCAGTTTACCTCAGACAGCAGAGTTCCCTCAACCTCTTCCACTACTAATAATTTGGTAGTTCAACCACTGCACCTTCACTTAGCTGTTCAAATGCTGTGCATTGTGTTCACAAGAAATGATGTTTACCTACTCTGGAAAGGAGTACCCATGTTCAAAGCTCAAAACAAAAAAAAGTTTACCATCAAATTAGTGACAATTCTCACACCTAACTAGTGGCCTCTACAGTAACTTGTAAGGTTATAAGATATGAAAGTAACCGCCTCTGATGATTTTCTGACTGACGCCAGGCAACCCACCCCCTTTCTATAGGCTGGCAGGCAGGCAGGCACTAAAACACACAAGTAGGCAACATACAGCACAAGCACAGCATGCAAGCAACATAGAGGAAAGTACAGAGGATGCCAAAGACAATATGGTGAGACCAATGAAAAGCAACAGCACAATAGCTAACTATATGGTCACCAATGTAGAAAAGCCCATCAACCACTTGGGTACCACACACTCCACTAGATAAGCAGACCACAGTCAACTTTGGTTGTGTCCCAAGTGTGACCACCTCTATTTTTCCTGTATTCACTGTTGTAGTACGTAGTCTAAACTTGAAAGGCAATAACTATAATAATTATGTATAAGGTATAATTTTTTTTTTTTTTTTTTTTTTTGAAAAAGGTAAAAAATAAAATGTTATACTTTGCCTGAAGTGGTTGGTTTTCTCAGAGCCTATCACATTATTATGTGTAAGTCTTTTTGAAACATTACCCATAAAATGCCATACAATGATGTGGACAGTTCTCTGAACAAGTAGTTGTACATGATTTTCCGTGCCAAATTGAAGCACACCTAAAGTCCAATGGCATACTCACTAGGAAAAAAAAGTTCTCAGCTAGGGGTTCCTTCAACAAAATCCAGTAAAATATGCACTACCCTCAGTCCTCAGCAACACCCTTTAGGGAGCTATCTATTGGGCTCTAAAATTAATATCTACCAGCTACAGAAAAATTGACCACAAAAGAGGTGGTCATTGCCATTAAAGCCTCGGCCATTACTACAAGCCCCAATTTCAAGAAAAATATTTAAGGTAATACTTACCAGCTAAAGCATGGGAGTATGGAGTCACAGCGCTGCGGCACAGAGGAAGTCAGAGGGCCTAGGAATACTCTGTAGCCGAGAGTACTCTAGCAGCAAGCAAGTAGCCGTAAGGCGGGGAGGAGACGAGACAGGCAGGCAAGCGATGCAGGCACAGAAGGCACAGAGAGAAGCGACCAGTACAAGACCAGCACAAAACAAGCTAGTACGCCATGTGATCAAGTATTCCTATTATTAATGGTTTTCATGCAGTCCATCCGTTTCTTCTAGAATTTTCTAGCGCGCGCGAGTTCAATTACATAATAATAATTATTATGTATAATAATACAGTGCCGGCCAAAAGTTTGGAAACACCAATATACTAGTATTATGAATAAATAAATAGGCATTACAGGTTAAATCAGTAGCTATAGTATTACAAAGTAGTGATAAATAATCCACCTTTAGCTGCTATTACTGCAGCTACACGGTGTCAGTGGTGTATCATGGGACCCGGTTCGGAAACCTTCTGGTACTACATTAAGTAATAAAAAGACGAAACTCTGTCACTACAATTAGTACGATAGGGTAACCCTTTTGTGCCTATTTTGGAAAGCCCACAGCAGATCGGTACCGCAGCTGATTGTCGACAGTTCTGAGGTGGGGAGTGATTCTGCACTTCCCAGTGAGTAATGTTCTCCACTAGTTTAACTACAGTAAGGTTCTAGGTGGTTCTCCACTAGTTTAACTACAGTAAGGTTCTGGGTTCTCCACTAGTTTTACTACAGTAAGGTTCTGGGTTCTCCACTAGTTTAACTACAGTAAGGTTCTGGGTTCTCCACTAGTTTTACTACAGTAAGGTTCTGGGTTCTTCACTAGTTTAAGGTTCTCCACTAGTTTAACTACAGTAAGGTTCTGGGTTCTCCACTAGTTTAACTACAGTAAGGTTCTGGGTTCTCCACTAGTTTTACTACAGTAAGGTTCTGGGTTCTCCACTAGTTTTACTACAGTAAGGTTCTGGGTTCTCCACTAGTTTTACTACAGTAAGGTTCTAGGTTCAAAAAGTTTTTATTACAATATCTTCTCTGGCATACATGCAATCAAAATTGATCATGCATCTTAATTATTATGTAGTTTGATGAGCTAGAAGAACTTGGATATGTTGGTTTCTTTTCATAGAAACAGGAACTCCATCCACCATGAATTGTTTAACCGTTGAGTTAGTGGAATATCTATATGCAGTGATTGTTTCTTGAAAGTTTATCAATAAGACAAGTCTGTCTGTAAAATGAAAATTATTGATGTAGCAAATCCTCCTGCTCCTCCATCAAGATAACCAAGACTCCATCATCCACCAAACCTCCATCAACCAAGACTTCATTATCCACCAAACCTCCACCAACCAAACCTTCATTATCCACCCAACTAAACCTCTGCCAACCAAACCTCCATCATCAACCAAACCTCAATTAGCTATCTGTCATTCTTTCACCAACCAAACCTAGACCTTCATCCTCTCAGATGCCATTTTCTGTTGAACCTCCAGATTCATCCTCTAAGCTTCTACATATCATGTACCAACAAGCCTCCAATGTATTCCAAACTTCAGTTATCCACCAAGTCTCTATTTTCTGAATCTCCATCAACTTCTGACCATGATACGACTATAAATAATGCCTGCTGACATTAATACTGATCATTATTCAAAGAAGTTCCTCTATGATCTAAATTTTTGCAAGTGTTACATGTATGACACAGCCAAATAATATTATTATTGATTGTGGTGCATTTGCTCATAAAGTCAATCCCTGTCCTGTGGATGTTGCCAAATTACACATGCATCTTCTTTTTTTGCTTGGAAGCTGGCAAATTAACACAATTCTCTTAGAAGCTAATTAAGAAAAGTGTCATTTGGTGGAAAGATTATTAAAGGTAGCTACTAATGAGAAAATCTATTGTCTGCCAAATGCGCAAAAGTTGCTGAGATTGGTGGGGACTGTGTTGGTCTAGATAGATATGGAGGAATATAATAAAAACAGTGTGGAATGGGTGTGCAAATACTGCACACATATTTATTCAAAGCATAATAATAACAGTTTACTGTAGCTAATGACAAATTTTCATAATCTGTTATATTTAGTATTATTATATTCATGAATTTTGATTTCAATGCTGTATACATGCATGTATACAGTGGAACCTCCATTAACGGACACTCCTAATAGCGGACAACCTCCATATAGCGGACATCACCTAATTGATATGCCCCATAGAGCTAATACATTACCTGATCCCGAATAGCGGACAACCTCCGAATTCTGAATTACGGACATCCTCTGGTGATGAAATGATCATGCAATACAAAAATGTCTACTCTATTATTATTAACGGACAAGTGGGTGTGGTCATACGTGTGGGCGGGGCAATTAGCTAGCTATAGTAATCCATCTGCTTGCAGAGTGTCTGCTATTTGCTGAACTCGATCAGTGTAAGGCCTAGGTCCATACAGCCTGTATCTAGGCCATATCCAGCTCCTCGATTGACTTTGCTGCCAGTTACTTCTACAAATCCTTTATTGCAGTCTCTTCTTAGAAACTGGAAGATCACAGAGGCAATGTTGTAGGGAACATGTCCAACAATTATGTCTTCCTTCATAACAGCAACAGCAGAGCTGTCTTTCTCATTACTTGGCTCCCTCTTGAGAAGTAGTGTTTCTCCTACTACTGGAGTCCAGGTGTCCAGGTAAGCATGGTAGCCTCTGATGTAGGACTCAAACTGTGCCATTCCAAGGGTGCTGTTTGCTGGCTGTGAAGCCACCCCCCTCCCAAAAAAATAAAATCCTTTCAAGAGGCCATGTCAACTTTAGATGTGAAATACTTTTTTGAAAGCAGTGACTGTTTCAATTTGGCCAGCTCTACAAGTTCTTTGATAGATAACGTGGCTTGTCAACTTACACATCATGTAACACAAACTACTCTGGATAAATATTATATGTAAAAACACATGATTGTGTGCATTCTAATTGATTCCTCTAATGCCTTCAATATTGTCTACAGTGAAGAAACAATTGACTTAAGTACAACCCCCCAATAAAGGACAACCTCTGAATAATGGACAAAGGGGTATGCACCAACGTGTTCACTATTCAGAGGTTCCACTGTAATCCTTTTCTATCAATAATATGACTGTATACATAATATGCATGGTATTATTATAATAATGTATGCAACAACATAGGACATCATAGCTAATCAATAATTAGCTATAGCTATATCAGATTCAAAAGTTTCTGAATCAAAACTAGAAGTGTCTCCTTTCACCATGTTCTCAAGCATAACAGTAGCCCTAGAGTGATGCAATGTAGCTTCCCAAAGAAGTTGCTCACAGCACCCATACTGAATAGCTACATCTAAAATTTACAGAGTTGCTCAATAGATGTAGATATGGATATTATGGAAGCCGAGAAGGGCACTTTTCCGGTGCGACGCGAAATTCCGATGCGAAACGAAATTCCGACGCGAAATTCCGATGCGAAATGAAATTCCGACGCGAAATTTAAAAATAATACGAGCGTAAACTTTTTATTCTAATTAACACACACTGTGCTTGCTAGTGCCAAGTGCTGTGGATCGTAGGCTAGCTTAAGCAGGATGGTGAGTTTGGTGGTAATTTTAGTGCCTAGATACCCTACAATTTATTTATTCTATACATAGGCCATACAAAATTATTAAACGTACCTATACTTGAAGTAAAGTAACTTATGGAGTTGGCAAGGGAAAAAAGCTTTATGCTTCATCCAAGCACAATGTGGTAAATTAACTTTATAGAGTTGGACAATGTGTAGTATTGTAATAGTTGGAAAATGTGTGAGGATGTGTTCAGATGATTATGGTACAGTGAAACCTTGAAGTGAAGGACCACCTCTATTAATAGTGTCTGTCAATACTTGTACAATTGATTTTGACCTCTGTAAAGAGACTATATACCTACTTCCACCTTTTTGTGTGGTGACTGCTATAGACAAGTTACACTACTAGTATCTGGAACGATCAAACTTTGTAAGACCATAATATAGTCCATGTAAGTGAATAATTTCCATGTGCAACATGCAAACAGCTAATAGATTTCAATATGTTAAGCTACTTTTTCCCACTCAGTACATAATTTGGTTAATTTTATAGAAGGCTTTGTACACATTAATTAGTTTTGCCTGAAATAGTCAGTATAATCAGTATGTGAGGCAGTGGTGTAGCCAGGAACATGTGGTAGGGCACCAGTAGGGCACTGACCTATAGACTAAATTGCTCACTAAGGACTATCAATCTTTTACCAGATTCAGCTAAAATTATGTCAGATAGTGGTAGGGCACCTAGAAAGTTTGGTAGGGCATGTGCCCTAAATGCCTCTATGTAGCTACGCCACTGATGTGAGATTCCACTATACTTATCTGAGATCATTAAGTTACCTTGGCTATTTTTGCACCTTAAATCACCTTCTGATCACTATACCCTTAGGTATTTGCAATGAAAAGTGTACTAGTTGTTGGTCTTAGTTTACTTAAACAAATGACAAATGTCCAATTTTTGTTAGAGAATTGAAGGTTGGTGGTCACAGATACACAGAAAGACTGGATGGTGGATTGACTTTAAGGTACTAGTATGATACTTAACATGCATTATTATTGTGCATGCATATAGACCCTGGAAGAAGAGTGTCTTTTTGACATTTTTCAGAGGTATGGTATTTGTGCATAATTGAGATAAGGAATGTGAAATATAGAATGAGCAGACTAACCTATTATAGACCCCATATTCTCCCAGAGAGAAGGTATGGTTAAACAATTGAGCACATCTTGGTACATAAAAAGTGAATTTGAACCCTTAATTAAATCAATCACACAGTCAAACTTTAGCTTCACCTGATACACTAGCTTATGTCTCAGCACAATGATGATGGTATACAGGTTGTAATTGTGAGTAATAAATAAGTTTAGGTATTCTTTACACATGCAGGTATTGCTTGATCTATATAACCTTTCAACGAGAGCTTATAATGGTACTCACTGGAACACCTGATCAGAAAAAACAAGCAGATAGGGTCACCTAGTGGAGTCCCAAATGAAATGTATGAGCTACCAGTTTTATATGGTAAGTTAATTAGTGGAGCAAGTTCAACAGCCTCTTGATTTGTTTACCCAATGTCTTATCCGATTATCACTTGTGGTTAAAGTGCTCTCATATGACAATGACCTGAACATATCCTTCATCAAACAGTTGTAGATACTTTAATAGTAGCTGGGAAGAACTTTCCAAATAATGCCTAGGTGGGTGACAACCATTACAAATTCTTGACAATTCAAGAATGCAACCCTTTTTGTGAGCACTAATTAGAACTACAAATGTTTACATTTTAAGTTTCAACACTATAGTATAACTATTACATGACTTTATTAATAGTGGTATATTTACCTGTAGTTTTATTTCTTTTAGGAGCATGTGACAGGTTAAACTGAAATATGGATAAATGCCATGCTTAGCAAGAGTCTGAGTTCACACCACCATTTTTTCCTCAAAACTGGGCAGATGGCAATGTCACATGTACTACAAGAAATGACATCACTGCTGCTAATGTCTATTATTTTTATATCTACTAAAGCCAGAACGGCCTTCACTATTTCAAGATTGATGATATCCATAAGATTGATATTCACTATATATTGATATTCTCTTCACTATTTCAAGATTGACAGTGACAATGATTAGGAATTGTAATTCTTTGATGATAATTCAGTCATATAAAGTTAGTTTAACTTTCCCCCACATATTATTATGTATTATTATTATTATTATTATTATTATTATTATTATTATTATTATTATTATTATTATTATTATTAACACACCAAAATAGGTGTAAAAAATAAAAGTAAGAAAGAGAAATGGATTAGGTGGTTGTGGACAAAGAAATTACAACTGACTCAATTAAATTTTTGCTGATGGATAAATATGGTTGTGCAATTCTGACATCTCTGATAACATTGGAATGGAAAATTTGATGGATAGAATAATCTTTTGCCATATTATTTCATATTGAAGCCTAGGAATGTAAAACAACAATTAGCAGATTTGTGGAATATTATGTTTGACCAAGTTAGAGGGACAAGTCTGAGAGGATTTGTAGAGAACTGAACAACGATGAAATATTAAGTTAAACAGACTTTGTAGCTTAGCACTGCATTGAACAATTCTTGTGTGGGAGTTATAGGGAAGTTTCCATATACCTCATACTTTATTAAAAGTAATTTCTAGAGCAGACAGATGTGGATGTGGTCAATCTAAGTGAACAAAAACAATGATACTATAATAATATAGAACCATGTATGGCAACATGTACAATTGTTGTTAATTCTATTTAATGCACAGTAAAGCAGTTCCACCTAAAATTATAGTGCACCAACCAGTTTCTTGTCACTCCTTGATGAGTTAAGAAGGTAAAAAATAATTGTAGGGTATCTAGGTACTAAAATTACCACCAAACTCACATTAATCAACAAAGTTAACCTGCATATTTGGCTTTAATGTCGTCTCACTACCACTGACCCTATAGGGAGGAGTACAACTGATTTCTATTGTATTCAATAAAAGATTGCCTTGCATCAATAAATTCTTTATCATCCACTCTCCATTGACACAAAGTAAGCCAATTGATTTTCCATGCTAAAGAAAGCAATGATATTATAGCTATAAGATGACTCTAGTATTATATAACTAACTTGAAAACCTTTCCACGAAGAGTGGTTCTCTCTCTGTCAGCATGTCTGCCATTTATCAGACTATCCCTATAGCATTATAATTATTAGCCACATGTAAACATAAAAATGAGTACACAGGTCAGCACAGTCACAAATAGAATGTTGATTATGAAGAAAAATGAAATATTCACCTTGAAATATAGGAGTTCAATTTTTTGAAATAGTACCGATTTTTCCATTGATCTGCAGTAACTGCATGAATATTAATGTCCAATGAAAACAAGCAATAGTAAACATTATTTGAACAAGATAATATGCAACACACCTTTTTGCTGAAAATCAGCAGATATAGCACTAGTTTGGTTTTCTATCCACTTCTCAACCATTTTATTTGTGACTTCCACTGTGAAGTAGAGAATATCAAAGTAGTAGCTACATACATATGCAACATACGTACATGCTTAGCTAATTAATTGCCTTCAACTGTTTCTCCAATGGAAGAAAACTGTTGACTTGCCACTCAATTCAATTGGCATGCCTTAACCACCATGTAGGTATTAATTTTGCTGTGTTACGATAAATTATTTTCTTTTTCCAAATGGACAGCAGTGTGCATCAATTTGTACACGAGTTGTTACCCATTTTTTTCTTTGTTGTCACTTCATAATGCATGAGTGAGCACATCTATGCATGTCTCGGGTATGACCAAAGACGCTTCTTTTTTTCTTCAGATGTGCAAACATGTAATATCATATACATACTTAGCTAATGCAAAGATTTATAGTTTCTGGCAAACGAGATGTCAACTCTTCTATTAGCCATACCAAGCCAATTGATAATGATTGCATACTTGTAAGCAGTTAGCTATTTTTGTAAAGTTTTTGTTAGTTGCACTTTGGTGGCCATGAAAACACTAGTACCTAAACATAAATATACACTCACTTTGGGGTACAAGCTGAGCAAACATTTCCAGTGTCAAGAGTTGGGGATAAATAAAACTTAATCTTAATTGTCAAAGCTCCATCTTCATCCATCTATTGTGAGCATTTGGAGTGTGCCGTTAGCAATTTGTTTTTTATCGATATCTTAATGTCAGGAATATAATTACACTTAGCTACTGCACTCTCATGACTTCAGAATAGCTGAGACTAAAGAACTACGTTTTTTGATGCTACTGGATTCTCTGATAACATTATTAGCTACAATTGGGAAGTTCCCTTCCTACACCATTGAGGACACCAAGTCCATGTGGACCCCTCTCAACCCACCATTCATCTTCCTTATTTCTCAAGACCACATGAACATTGAAGTCACCCAGCAACATGTAATGCTCCTGTGATGGTATGGAGGAGAATACTTCCTGCAGTATACTGTAGAACTTGTCTTTCGAAGGGTGTCTCCTGCTAGCATTTTGTGCCAAATTCTAATAATAGGTCAACTTGTAATTCCAGGAACATTAACTGGTGTCTCTTACTGGGAAGGTTGTAATAACAATCTGTGAAATAATTATATGATAAACTGAGGGAATAATTATATGATAACTCCCAACACATGATTCTCAAACATATACTAACTAACCTATACTCTTCAAAGGCATTGATCATAGAGTATCCTTTCTCTGCATGATCATGAGAACAAGTCATGTGGCCATACATGGTTCAGTGAATCCTATAATGCCCTCCTTCCCATTCCATAATATACCTTGACTACTAAATACGAGCACTTGAAATATAGGGCTTTACACAAATCTTTCAGTGAACTCAAGGAGTAATGCTTCCACCCAGTCAAATAAATCTCTCCGGGGAGAAGCAGGCCACAAGTGTGCTCTAACCAACGTCACTACCAGTGGTTCACAGCAGCATGACATAAAGTGTTCGATTCCTACAGAGCATTATATTAAGAAGGAAACAGGAGCATGCACTGTAACACATAATGGCTTTAAATGTTAATTACCATTGGAATCAATATAACAAAGTAGTCGTTGAACAGGAGTGTATAGATCGTACAAAGGTGTACATCAACAGAGCGGTTTAGAAAAAAAATGGTTTGTAGCTACGTACATCCCATCCTGGAAAAAATATTATTGTAATTGATGAAAAAGCATGCATTGATGATAATAGCTACCTCCCATACTTCACCAACATGATTTTACTGTGAGCATCTCCAAAGCATTTGGCACAAAAGTATGCCCAAGGTGCATAGTGTACACATCTGTGGGTTGCTTCAAGGTCACACAATATTCATGTTTGACCAGCTGGCATAGAATTAGACTCAACTGCAGCTCTCAAAAGAGAAGTACGTACAGACCATCCTTCGACAGCAGCCTTCTGAGTTCTCCCTCACTCCATGAAGGCTAGGTAATAAATAGTTAGTCTTCAGTTTTGGTGCTCTTGTTAACCTTCAAAATCAGTAGACATCGTAGCATCAGTCACAATACTATCAGCAGTGACAGTACCTAGGATTTCATCATTACAGTCGCCACAGCCTAGGTTATTATTGACAGCACTAGCATGAGAGCCTTGAGGTATAGTTCTATGTGCTATACCTCCACGAGAGCCTGTCCGAGTGACCTTCGAAGATGGCAGCTTTAGTTCAGGTACGCCATGCCATCGCAACTAGAACGTGATTTAAAGGGTTATTATTTTTAGCGACCAGAAACCTTTTTTCAGTAGTTCGACTGCGAAGGTTTCCGCTCTTTTGTACTTGATCTAGTAGCGGAAGGTTTCCAAACAGGGTGTTCATGGAGGGGGGTGCTGGAAACATGCCACACCCACATCATGCCCATCCCACACCCATCTAACCCTTTGAGTACAGTTTTTTTTGTTGTTGTTGTTTTTTGTTTTTGGCATTGGTCGTCACTACATACAGACAATGCAGTGTAGCTAGGTAGCGCGCGCCCCCGAGCCAAAGGTTTGTGTGCATGCGCAAGGTCGGTGGATGGCGGCAGAGATCAAGGCTGAATGGATGAGCTCCTTGGAGACTCTTGCTGCCCTGATTATGGCCTCTCTCACACCGACGATGCTGTATGGCACTGCCCCATGCACTATGCCACTCTCCTTTTCTTTTCATTTTTTAAAGTCCATATAAAGCAAACATCAAAGAAACATCAAAGGCAGCTCCTCCCTATGGTCAAACATCTGAGAACTGATGGACCACAACCTATTGTTCTGACTTCCGATGCCGACAGTTAACCCTTTCGCTCCCAAAAGAGTGTAATTTTACACACTTTTTAACCGTCCGTTACTCGGACCCCGTCGGCACCAGGACGTCCTCCTGCCGCCAACCTTTGACTGTCGGCATCGGAAGTCAGAACAATAGGTTGTGGTCCATCAGTTCTCAGATGTTTGACCATAGGGAGGAGCTGCCTTTGATGTTTCTTTGATGTTTGCTTTATATGGACTTTAAAAAAAAAAAAAAAAAAAAAAATGAAAAGAAAAGGAGAGTGGCATAGTGCATGGGGCAGTGCCGTAGAGCATCGTCGGTGTGAGAGAGGCCATAATCAGGGCAGCAAGAGTCTCCAAGGAGCTCATCCATTCAGCCTTGATCTCTGCCGCCATCCACCGACCTTGCGCATGCACACAAACCTTTTGGCTCGGGGGCGCGCGCTACCTAGCTACACTGCGCATTGCCTAGTGACGACCAATGCCAAAAAAAAAAAAAAAAAAAAAAAAAAAAAAAAAAATTGTACTCAAAGGGTTAGTCTCAGACTATCAAGCAAGCAAGCAAGTTACAAGTTACAAGTTACAAGCCGGCAACGATCTTTCAAGAGTGATGGACCCCTTGGAAGGACCGAGCAACATGGACTGGGCTTCTGGAGAACTGGTGAGTTCGCAGGAAACGCCCAGCTTCGAAGATGGTGGATGGGAAGAAGTGGACAGCGACATGGATAGCAGCTGTAAGTCCAATGAGATCCAGGGTATTCATTAAGAAGGTGGGAGGGGTTTGTGAAGTCCCATGTGATCCAGGGTGTTCGTTAAGAAGGTGGGAGGGGGTTTGTGAGTCTCATGTGATCCAGGGAATGAATTAAGAAGGTGGGAGGGGTTTGTGAAGTCCCATGTGTTCATTAAGAAGGTGGGAGGGGTTTGTGAAGTCCCGTGTGATCCAGGGAATGAATTAAGAAGGTGGGAGGGGTTTGTGAAGTCCCATGTGATCCAGGGAATGAATTAAGAAGGTGGGAGGGGTTTGTGAAGTCCCATGTGTTCATTAAGAAGGTGGGAGGGGTTTGTGAAGTCCCGTGTGATCCAGGGTGTTCATTAAGAAGGTGGGAGGGGTTTGTGAAGTCCCATGTGATCCAGGGAATGAATTAAGAAGGTGGGAGGGGTTTGTGAAGTCCCATGTGATCCAGGGAATGAATTAAGAAGGTGGGAGGGGTTTGTGAAGTCCCATGTGTTCATTAAGAAGGTGGGAGGGGTTTGTGAAGTCCCGTGTGATCCAGGGAATGAATTAAGAAGGTGGGAGGGGTTTGTGAAGTCCCATGTGATCCAGGGAATGAATTAAGAAGGTGGGAGGGGTTTGTGAAGTCCCATGTGTTCATTAAGAAGGTGGGAGGGGTTTGTGAAGTCCCATGTGATCCAGGGAATGAATTAAGAAGGTGTGTCTCTTCATTATCGCTTTGTGTTCTATGTATCGTAGGTGTGGATGACAGTGAAGAGGAGGAGGAAGAGGAAGAGAAAGAGGTAGTGCTGGCACCTACCCCTAAAGTTCTTAGGCTCAAAAGTGAGCGGGCATTAAGGCTTTCCCTCAACTCTGGGAAATACCCACCATACCTTGGCATTGAGGGACCCACTGAGCCCAAAGATCCCCAATGTACAGACTGGGACGAGTACCTTTATATGCTGTGGCCTCAGTCACTATGTGACTTAATTGTGGCTGAGACCAACAGGTATGCCAGGCTTAGGAAGAAGGGTAACTGGGCTGATGTGGATAGGGAAGAAATGTGGACTTTTATGGGTATTAATATTTTGATGGGTATTCATAGGTTACCTAGGATTAGCAATTATTGGAGCAGGGACGGTTTGCTTGGCATACCTGCCTTGAAAAGGTACATGTGTAGGAACCGATTTTGGGAAATTTGGACCAATTTGCATGTTGTGGACAACAGTAGGTTGTCCCCTAGTGAGGGCCTCAGTCGTAAATTCAAACCCGTTTTAGATGTCCTCAGTGAAAGCTTTTTTCTTCATTATAACCCCGGGCAGGAGATGTGTGTAGACGAGGCAATGGTGAAGTATAAGGGTCACATCAAGGGAAAGGTCCGCATGCCCAAAAAGCCAATTAAGATGGGATTTAAGATCTGGTGCTGCTGCTGCTCCTGTTGTGGGTACCTCTGTACATTTCAGGTGTATGAGGGTAAGCCCACGGATCCATCCACAGGAAAGCAGGTACCAGAGAAGGGAATGGTCAAGAGAGTGGTTATGGAACTTGCGAGCCCTTTCTCTGGTTTGAACCATGTTCTTTACCTAGATAATTTTTTTACCAGTGGGCCTCTTGTTAGTGAGCTTTATAAAGAAGAAATCTACGTAGCGGGGACCATTCAACAGAGGGCAGCTGGGTTTCCTAATAACTTAAAGGACACCAGGCCAGCCAGGGGGAGTTATGTCGTGGAAAGGGTTGGTAACATTTGCTACTATGTTTTCCATGACCGGAACCTGGTGTCCTTTGTCACAAATGCCTTCCCAGAAGAGATGGAAGGCAAAGTGGCTAGGGTCCACCCTGATGGGGTCATTAGGTATCAATCAGTTCCTCCCCTTTTGCCCGCTTACAACAAGTTTATGGGTGCTGTTGACCGACTCAGTCAAGTTAGGAGAAATTATGGCTTTGATAGGAAGTCAAAGCGTTATTGGATCAGGCCTTTCTTTCAGTTTTTCGACTATGCGGTCAACAATGCCCATATCCTTTACATGCATGACTGTAAGCGGCAGGGGATTCAACCTAAGGATCTTTTGAAATTTAGGCTGGGGTTAGTCCGCCTTCTATTAAGTCCAACAAGAGGTAATACTAGGTCTAGCTTTGGCATTGATGTTAGGGGTGTGGGTGGCTGCCAATTGGTGCATCTTTCGCAGATGCAAATGCCCAGGGGTAGGTGCCTGCAGTGCCTCCGGAAGAAGAAGAAGAAGCACACCACCTTTGGCTGTTCCTTCTGTGGTGTTCGGCTGTGCAAGACCACCTGCTTTGCTGAATTCCACATGGAAGGACACCGACAATAGACTATTAAACTTTCTCTATTCATTTTTGTTTCTTTGTTCGTTGTTGTTGTTGTTTTTGTTTAATTAATATTGATGATGAAATAGTGATGAAAGTGTGTGTGTGTGTGTGTGTGTGTGTGTGTGTGTGTGTGTGTGTGTGTGTGTGTGTGTGTGTGTGTGTGTGTGTGTGTGTGTGTGTGTGTGTGTGTGTGTGTGTGTGTGTGTGTGTGTGTGTGTGTGTGTGTGTGTGTGTGTGTGTGTGTGTGTGTGTGTGTGTGTGTGTGTGTGTGGGGATCAGTACTACATGCAATCAGCGCCTCCTCGTGGTGATCCCTGGGCAGCTGTGTATGTAGCTGGCTAAAGCTGATTGCACATTTCTTGGAGCTACTTGAGGATGAGTACAGGGTGTCTAACAGACGACACCACTCACTTCTTGCCAGGTATGTTCTTCTGCAAAGGACTTGCACCCCTCTCTCAGGAAGAAAGACCTCAAGGAGGTGTGTGTAGCCTCAATGAAATTTTCCTACAGTTTTATATAGTTTGTGACTAAAATAATAATACCTAGTACTAAATATGTTAGTTTTAGTTGGCTAAAACAATGTTACATCAAAGTTTGACCTGTTATTTATGGTCTCACATAAGGGTGTGTTGTGATGTCACATGAGGGTATAAGGTGCATTGTGATGTCACATAAGGGTGTGTGGTCTGAAGCTTGTAGCATTGTCTGTAATGGTGCAAGAAATGAAGATGTGGTCTGGGATTTGTGTAGAGATATGGGTGAATTTCATTCAGCAGTGAACTCTTGACCTTGCAGTGACTAGACTAATATTACATTCTTTGTGGTGTTTTAGCATTAATACAGATTTTTTTGTATGAACTCTAAAGTAGCATACATCAGTTGCAAACATAATTATTTATTTCTGCTGCTTTAGTATTGAAACAGTTGTTTAGATATAATTATAGCGTATAGAAATAGTTTGTGTATGGTAATGGTAGCTCGTCGGTATTAGCCGGTGTCTGGTAAAACTCTAATATTACTTTCAGCAATCTAAATGGCTGAATTTTATAGTAATAATGTGGAGGTTGCTCCTGTCACATCATCTGCAGCAGTTCCACGACGAGAAATTATTTTTGGGCACATTGATGGAAAATGCTAGCCACTGATTATGACAGAAGTGAGTTGTAATAATTATTATTGTCAAGATGATGTTTTGTGCAAATAGTATTATAACTAGCTAGTTTCTAAAATAGAAGCCACATTTTTTATCCATGAAACTTAACTCTTCATAATATTTAAGATTTCACTAAATATTAGTATTCCTTGTCCAAATGAACAAGTGGAATTCCTTTATGGGGGTGGGTGCAGCAGTGGAATGTTCTCCCTCCTGCATGAAGCTGTGGAAACCTCAAAATTTTGACATGGAAAACCATTATTATGAATGATTGAGTGTTATGTACATGAGATAGAGGGGCAGAAAGAAATTTCATAAAGGATAGTATAAAATCAGCAATAAGCATAAAAATCCACAGAACTCTACTATTTGGCTTTGATCCATCTACAGATAATTTTCTCCCCTCAAAAATCCACAGATTGTGGATAAATCCATGAACCTGGCAACAGCTCCATTAATTACTAGTTTCTATATTGATGACCCTTACCGATTATTTTAGACTAGCTTCTCTGAGTGATGATTCCACCATGGAGCCTTCACTGTAATGAGAACAAGAACTACTAAATAGATACCTAATATAAACTGTATGTTGTTAGTGTCCTGCGAGCATAGTTGATAGTTATAGTGTCGTCTATGTTGTAGTGAAGAGTGATGGTGATACTGGTGGAGGTGGTGACTGTTGGGAGGACAAATATTGGTGCTGGGTTACTGGTAATGCTGTAATTAGTTTGACTCCCTTCCTCACTGATATTGTGTCCATTGCAGCAAAATCAGGTGTAAAATTAATTCTAGATACAGTAGACCCTCACTTATACGGACTCCTTGGGACCAGCACTAGTCCGTATATGTGAAATGTCCGTATATGTGAAACAATAATGTATACATGTGACAAAAATTATTTAGGAAGAAAAAAATGACTGTACTTTAACTGGGCACATCTCTAGCTAAGTCCTTAAACCAGTGTTAGCAGCTTTGCATTAACAGAAGGTGGGGGGTGCCCACAACAGGTAATTAACTGTTAATGATATTCATAACCTGTAGTATCAACCCAATACTAGTTTTCATTGTATAAAGTAGATATAGGTAAGCCAGATAAGTGAGGGCCGGATATTCGAGGGTCTACTGTACTAGGTCACTAACTAATAAATAAAATTATAATAATAAATAAATAAATAAATAATAAATAAGTAATGCAGTGTAACTGCCAGTCTTTTAGCTGGAGTTATTGTTGGTCTACAACAATTATACACTCTTCATACAAGTTGAGGTCCAACCTATTTCAGTAGTTAATAATTATTAGCAAGCTAACTAATCATAGCTATCTACCAATGAGAGAAGGTGATCAAACTTGACATTCTAAAGTATCTAAAATGTGACTCCCTGTCATGTAAGTGCATCTCCTGGACCAGGTTGTGAAATTCTCCTTGCCTTTGCCGATTTTTGTATATTTCCCGAACCCAAGTAGTTCTTTTTCTATGCATTCTCTTTCTTCTTCTTCGCTGATATAGTGTGACTACAAGCAAAAAATGAAGTCTGTCCCTTCCCAGTCTCATACTGCATTGTAGGCAGAGCTAGCTAGCTAGCTAGAGCATGCAAGATAGCCCCTCCCTCACATGCTCCAGCGCACCCCGCCTCCCGCACGTGTACACACAGGTGTACATATGTGAACACCTCCAATGCAAAGTTTAGAGTTTCATCATGTCTTTATGCGATCAAGACACTACATGATGCAAGGCTCCGCATTAAGATGTGAACTGGCCTTTAGTGGCACAGTAATCATACTTACAGGGTGAGTGGAAAACATAGATGAGTATACACACAGGAGAGGGTTCAGCACACAGGATTAGTGTACACGCAGGAGAGGGTTCGACACACAGGATTAGTGTAGCAATATACCTAATTAACTTTATATGTGTCTCAACTATAGTAAGCTAAAAATGCCTCAGTTTTCACTTAAAACATTAAAACCTTTTCTCCAACAATTATTATATTTTTTGCAGAAAAGACTAAAGAACTACTTCAATACACAAAAATAAAAAACTCTGAAACAAATTAAAATTCTACTTAGACATGTAGCTAGTTCTAGCATGCACAAACCACATGCTTCAAGAATTGAAGCTGGTGAATATGAGTGTTCCAGTGGCTCTGTCTGCAATACTGTATAGTGTACTTGACTTGCAAATCTCTGTTTGAAATTTTAGTGGATAAAATCCATTCTTTTTGTAACACTTATTGAATGTACTCTCTATGTACCCATGAGATAGTATAACAATGGGTAAAGTCATCAGGCATAAAACTGTGTACAGTAAGCAGAATTATTACTATTGCTTTTAGTATTGATGACCCATCCCTATTTCCATCTGTGCTAAGATGAGAAATATGGCAGGGGGGTAGGAAGATGATTTTAGGTAGGGGTGCTGCAATTACAATGGGTGGGGGGCAATTATTTAAGGCTATAATTATCATAAAAAGAATAATATTAATATTAGCAACTAATATATAAGTCTACTAATAGACAATTTAATATATATAAATCAAGTTTGTCCTTGTGAATATACAACAAAAATAAATTATTCAACGTACAATTATCATTGTGCTTCTGAGTGTGTTTTAAGCATCCATAAAGAAGAAAAACACATTGCGCTTGTAACAGGAACAATTTTTGTAAACATTTTTCTTATAAACATTGCATTGCAACTTTTTGAGTATTAATCACTTTCTAGATGGAAACTGAGTCACTATAATATGTTCTAATCATATTGGGAAGCATTGAGAGTTGGTGCTTTAGATGAGTGTAGTTTTCAAAATGCCTTGAAACTGTCACTGATATTGCGTAAACATGTCTATTATCGCCAGTCAAAGTTCAACCCCTATTATCGCCAAACACTTGCATCTTATTTACAGTTGCCAAGGGAGATTCAGGAGCATGTGCACTGGAGAGAGCTAGGAATGTGCTTCATTTAGACACCAATAAGTCACTTGTTGGTTGGCGGTGGAGAACGAGAAGATCAGTTGAATAACATTTCTCTTCTTTCTGCGGTTTGGGCGATAAGACCTCGCTACGTTTGTCAGGCTCTCAGCAGAGGTAGGCTTGAGTTAGAGCTGTGCTACAACTTTCATTTTGTAGCTGACAGATTCTAGTGCTGACTGGTGCAGGCCATGGCATGAAAAAAGCTCATGTCAGTGTTTTTTTTGTTTTTTTTTTGCAGAATGGCTGAGAAAACTAAACGCAAAAAGTGGAGGGAAGAAGACATGGTTTCTGCAATGTCTGCAGTGAAGAAAAAAGAAATGACCATCTACTCAGCAGTTATGAAGTTCAATGTTCCCCGTAAGATATTAGATGACAGAAT
This sequence comes from Diacarnus erythraeanus, assembly GCA_964016965.1. Taxonomy (NCBI): domain Eukaryota; kingdom Metazoa; phylum Porifera; class Demospongiae; order Poecilosclerida; family Podospongiidae; genus Diacarnus; species Diacarnus erythraeanus. Next base: position 825,165 of record OZ024679.1, on the reverse strand, counting down.
AAAAGGTCTTGTAAGGCATGGCACTAAGCCTGGACCACGTACAGCCCTTACTCCTGAGCAAGAAGATACCCTCGAATCATACCTCTTTTACATGGCAGATCGTGGCTACCCCCTCACTCGGACTATGGTGAAAGCTTATGGGTGGGCCATTGCTAAGAAGTCAATTAATGGGGATTGTTTTAATGAAGAATTTGGGCCTGGAGATCATTGGTGGGCCAATTTTAAAAAGCGACATCTCAAGGTGACTCTGCGTTGAATTGACATGCTTGAATGTACTCGAGCTGAAGCTTTGAACCCCGGGATTGTGGATGAGTACTTTGACCTCCTAGGTACAACTTTGGAATGCTTAGGCTTGAAGAATAAACCTCGCCAGATTTTGAATTGCGATGAGACATTTCTCCCATTGAACTGCAATAGGGAAAAGGCAATAACTCGTAAGGGAATAAAAAATACATATTGTCAATCTTATGGGACAAGTGAGCATATAACATTGCTTTGTTGTGCTTCTGCTGCTGGCATACCACATCCACTAATGATTATATACTCCAAGTCATTTCCTGGTGGCTTTGAGGGGCCGGAGGATGCATTATATGCCAAAAGTGAATCCGGGTGGGTAGATACTAAGCTATTCTTAACATGGTTAAAGAAAATCTTCTTGAAATATGCAGTTCCAGAACGTCCGATAATGCTCCTTACTGATGGTCATAAGACTCATATTAATATAGATGTAATTGATGTGTGCCGTGAAAATGACATAACGCCGTTCTGCTTACCTCCACATACAACACATGCTTTGCAGCCTTTGGATGTGGCCGTGTTTAAATCCTTAAAAGACACCTTTGCTAAATCTGTCAGGGCCCTTTCTTTTACTAAAAAAAATTTTTGTTGTAACGAAGAGAGAATTCACCCATGTTGTGAAGCATCCTCTGGATCAAGCATTTTCAATTGCTAATGTTAAAGCTGGTTTTAGGAAATGTGGAATAACCCGAATGCTATACCAAAGAATAAAATGGATCCTTCAGCTGTGCATCAGGTTGTGGGTTTAAGTAGTGATTCATGTTCAGATTTTCTAGCAGAATCATCACTTTCAGAATCCCCAAGGCCACCATCTGTGTTACCTTTGAGTTCAGAATCACTGTCATGTCCAACTTCACCTTCTGGGCCTACAGCTACTCAAGAAATAGTTAGTTCTACTTCTAGTACTATTGTGCCTACATCTTCTGTTACTACTTCAGGTGCAGTTGTGACCACACTTTCAGTATGTGAGTCTCAGGTTACTGGATCTTTGTCTACAACCATAGCTTCAACTGTGACATCTCCGTCTACATCTACATCTACATCTTTTTCTCCTGTAAACCCTCTGGTTGCAGCAGGTTTAATTCCTGAAGATTTGTCTGATATCCTGGTAACCCCCCCAGAGGATGCAGCTGTTACAAAGCAGAGGACAAAGCGTATAGTTGGGGTAAGGCATCTGACATCTGATGAGTATGTTCAATTGCTAAAGGATGAGGAGAAGAAAAAGAAAGAAGCTGAAGAGCTGAAAGAACAGAAGAAGGCCGAAAGAGAGCGGAAGAAGGCTGAAAGAGAGCGGAAGAAGGCTGAAAGAGAGCAGGATAAGAAAGAAAAGCAAGCAGCGAGAAAGAAGGAGATTGAGGGGAGAAAGAAGAAACAAGAAGCAGAGAAAGAGAAAGGGAAAGGAAGGAAATGCAAGTGTCCAGAGACAGCTAAGGTACCCAGGACTCGTCGCAGACTTCGTTTGGAGAGTGATAGTGACAGTTCTTCAGGTGAACAGCAAGAAACTGACAATGAGCTTGACAGCTCGGAACCAGAGTCAATTCATAGTCATAGTCCACAACCTGGACCAAGTACTGTTGGGTTATCTCCCGGATGAAAGTAGATTTAGCAACACAAAAACTCTTAATTACTTTCTTTTCAAAATATTGATTATAATAATAAATCAGTGATAGTAATGATCATTACCAAACAATGTTGAATGAATAATTATGGTGATACTTTACCTAATGAGAGTTAAGTTCAGAGTTCCAAACATACCGCCGGCCAAGACCTGTGGTCTTCAGGGTAATAAAGGGACAATCTTTACGATAGGTCTGGTGTAAGTGTTACCTTGGCTAGTCTTAACTGTGGCAACACGAACCACTTTGTCCTTGCCGGGATGTATCTGGATGACCCTTGCCAGGGGCCACTGTCCAGGAATGGTCTCATCCTCACGGATGACGACTACGTCTCCTACGGAGATTTGGGATGATCTTGATGGTTTGTGCCACTTGTTCATCTTCTGTAATTGAGTGAGGTACTCGGCCGACCATCGTTTCCAAAAATGCCGGAGGAGTGCCTGGCATAGGTGCCATCTCTTTAGTAGGGAAATTGCTCTGTATGCTGCTACTGGGTCGGGGAGTGCCTCCAGTGGCCTGCCAATTAGAAAATGACCAGGAGTAAGCACGTTGATGCCACTATCTTCGGCAGAGGGTAGTGCAGTCAAGGGTCTGCTGTTGAGACAAGATTCGATCTGAGTTAATACAGTGGACAGCTCTTCGAATGTGAGTTTGACTTCACCTATGATACGATAGAGGTGTCGTTTAAAGCTCTTTACAGCGGCCTCCCACAAACCTCCAAAGTGGGGTGCCCTCTCAGGAATATAAGTCCATGCTATTTCATGACTAGAACAGAAATTGGAGATGATTTCTTTCGACCTCTGTTGCTGAAGGAACTCAGACAATTTCTTGAGGTGTCTTGAGGCTCCTATGAAGTTCGATCCGTGATCACTGAAAATGATGGAGGGCTTCCCCCTCCTAGCAATGAATCTTCAGAGACAGGCTATGAAAGCTTCTGTTGTCAAGTCTGACACCAACTCGAGATGTACAGCCTTCACCGATAGTGAAACAAACACACATACATATGACTTGGACAGAGTGGGTTTTCTCATAGAACCACATTTGGTGTAGATGGGACCAGCATAGTCGACTCCTACTCGATTGAAGACCAGATCAGGTGTGACACGCTCTGTTGGGAGTTGACCCATTAGAGGAGGTTGGGGTCGCATAGATCTGCGTCGACAAATGACACAGCGACAGGTTATAGAACGAATAGCTCGACACCCTCCCACTATGTAGAAGCGACGTCCCAATGAGGCAGAAATGAGTAGAGGACCAGCATGGAGGAGCCGCAAGTGAATGAGCAACTTGCTTAGTGGATGTTTCCCACATAAAACAATGGGATGCTGTCTATCGAAAGTCATTTTGTTGTCGGCCACCCACACGAAGGATACCAGATTTGTCCAGGAAAACATTCAGTAAGACTAATGGGCTGGATTTAGGAAGTGATGTAGGAGTACTTGCTTTGAGAGATTTAATCTCGGTTGTGAAGCTAGCAGCTTGGGAATGAGACACCCAATACACGATAGCCATGTTTAGCTCATCTACAGTGAGAGGTCCAGAAAGTCGAGTTAAATCCCTCTGGCGAGCTTGGCAATTGAATATGAAGCGCCTCATCCAAGATGTGACTCTTTTAAGGCGATAAAAATTAGAGAAACGATCGATTGGAAAAACAGGTTGAGTTTGAACGATAACTGAAAGAGAACAAATCTCATCGACTTCATCTAAAGGTTTGTTTGGTGTCCGGAAAGTTTGTTCAGGCCAATGGTGAATGCCCATGCCGAGCCAATTGGGACCATCCCACCACAACTGGTGAGATAGCAACTCGGATGGGAGCAGTCCACGGGATGCACAATCTGCTGGGTTGTCGGACCCATCCACATGATGCCAGCGATTGGGAGCAACTAGATCAGTTATGAGTGAGATCCGGTTACCTACGAAGGTCTTGAAACGACGGGGATTACCAGCCAACCAGTTAAGAACAATGGTGCTGTCAGTCCACTCGAAGGTGTCCTCAGAGGGAAAATTGAAAACAGTTTGACAGTGATGAAGCAGTTGTGCAAGAAGAAGTGCTCCACAGAGTTCCAATCGAGGTATAGATAGTCTCTTGATAGGAGCCACTTTGGTCTTTGCCATGACTAAAGATGTATGAATACAACCAGTGGTATCCACGAGACGAAGATAAATCACCCCAGCATAGGCCATCTCTGAGGCATCAGAGAAACCGTGTAATTGTTTGTATGCGATCTTTGCTAACTTGGGGAAGTAGCACCGGGGAATGTGTTTCTCAACAAGTAGACCAAGCTCTTGTCTCCATTCCAGCCACGTTTGTGTCAGTGAAGGCGGTACGACGTCATCCCATCCTAGTCCTTCCTCCCAGAGACGTTGGAGAAGGATCTTAGCCTTGATGATGACGGGAGCAAACCAGCCAAGAACATCGAAAGTCTTGGCCACATCTGAAGCTAGAGTGCGCTTAGTCCACTCATCTTAAGGACGGAGATCAGCAATGGTCAACCGAAAGTGATCCAGCTTTGCATTCCATTCGACACCTAAAGTCTTTGTATATTCATCAGTATCAGATATGATATGAACTGACTGTTGGTCTCGGAGATCAGGATTGATCTGCTGAAGAACGTCAACCTCACTAGAGTTCCACTTTCGCAGTAAAAATCCCCCTTTGTGGAAGAGTGTCTGTAGTTGCGTATGCAACTCTATAGTTTCCTCAACTGAATCAGCACCGGTGAGTCCATCATCTACATAGAAGGAGTTTTCTACAGCTTTGGCAGCGAGAGGGTAGGTCGAGGCATGATCCACAGCATTTTGCTTCACACACATATTTGCAATGAAAGATGATGCTGATACTCCAAAGGTGACACGAGTCATTCGAAAATCTTCAAGAGGCACACCAGGAGAGCTTCTCCAAACAAAACGGTGGAAGTCCCGGTCTAAGGGTGTGAGTGCAATAGCACGATACATTCTGCTAACATCTGCTATCAGGGCAACTCGATGTAATCGAAAGCGTAGCAGAACATCGACTAACGAAGAATGAACAGTGGGACCCACAGACAGTGTGTCATTCAGTGATACTCCAGTAGACGTCTTTGCCGATGCATCAAACACTGCTCGGACCTTAGTTGTTGTACTGGATTGTTTCCTTACTACATGCATGGGCAAGTAGAAGGTAGAATGTGGGGGGTTCTCTAGATCAGCAACAGGAACTGGCTCAGCATGTCCCATGTCAAAATATTCGTCCATCACAGCCTTGATTTCTGGAAAGAGTCCCTTTGAGTGCAGGGAGCGCTCAAATGTGAGAAATCTACGGACTGCTTGAGAACGTGACTCTCCAAGAGGCTTGCTTTCTGATTTCCTGGGCAGCGGCACCATGAATCTACCATCTGCTGAACGGGTGTGGAAATTCTTGAAGTGATCTACGACTGCTGACTCTTCGGAGGTAAGATAGTGTTCAGCTGCAGGCTCCTCTACGTCCCAAAAACGACGTAGAAGATCGTCTCCACTAAGGAGAGTGGTATGATGACTGGTGACCAGTTGAGATGTGCTACCGGAACTGGTACTGCCTGCTAGGACCCAACCAAATTGGGTCTCGAGGGCAACAGGTGATCCTGGAATTCCACACCGCCGGCCGTGAAGGAGCACTTCGGCAAAAATCTCAACACCAAGTAGGAGATCGATTTTCCCAGGTTGTCCAAAGTCAGGGTCAGCCAGTTGAATATTGGAAATGTGATTCCACTCCTGATTAGTGTGAATATGCTGCAGAGGCAAATCACTGGTCACACGAGAAACAATGATGGCAGTGACAGGAAACTTCCTGCTAGGGTTGTGTATTGAGGATACATGGAAAGTGGTTATAGGGTGAGTGGAGTTGCGAACGAGGCCAGCAACCCCAGTGATTCTGGTGTACTGACTGGAATGAGGTAAGTGAAGACACTGTGATAGTCGTTCAGAAACAAAGGAGGCGGATGAGCCAGAATCAAGGATGGCTCGTGCTTCCATCTTTAATCCTTCAGCTGATTCCACTATGACATGGCAAGTCATGAGGAGTAGGTCAGACCTGATTCCCATCGTAGCAAATGCTGAAACTGGTACTGATACAGAACTTGGAACTGAAGAAACAGTCAAGCCTGATGAGGAGGTTGAGGCAGTGGTATCGTGTGTTGTACCTGCAGGAGGTGAACTGGATACGGTGTTCCTTTCCTCAATGTGAATGAGAGTGTGATGAGGTTTTTGGCACAGACGGCACTTGTGAAGTGATTTACAGTTCTTGACATGATGGCCAGGTCGTAAACAATTGAGACACCTGCCATTGGTCTTCAACACAGACAGTTTGTCGTGATGATTCATGGACTTAAACTGCGAACAAACATATAGAGGATGCTTCTCAATCTTACAAACTAGGCAGTTACTCATTGAAGTGTCAGCACTTGCAGCAAATGAAGCAACAGATCTGACGTGGGGAATATTCTTCTTTGTGGAAAACATGTCAACCTTGTGCATTCTTTTGGCAGTGTCAGGCAATGCAGTCTCAGAGGCTTGGGCACGAAGGTCAATGAATTCAAGTAGTTGTTTATAGTGAGGGACCCCTGTGCTGGATTGGCTATGATGCTGCCACTCGAACATGGTGTTCACATCCAATTTTAGCTCGAGCATAGAGGTGATGAAAGCCCCAGAAGGATCACTGCCCATGGCCTTGAGAGCCCAAAGATGTTGTAAGGCGGCATCATGCAAACGTCGAAGTTCTCTTCCTCCACCATCCTTCAAATTGGGAATTTCCAATATCTTCCTTACATGGGTTTGGTGGATAAGTCGGGGTTTGTCATACCTTGACTTCAGACATTCGATGGCTTCTTCATAATGCTCGCCGGACCTGGAAAGACCCTCTATAACAGACTTGGCAGAACCAGCCTTGAGAGCATGACGGAGGTAAGCTAGTTTTTCAGAATCTGAGAGGTTGGGTTGAACATGGACTGCAACATTAAACTGCTCCCAAAAGGTCTTCCAGTTCAAGAGGTTTCCATCGAAGGTTGGCACGTCAAGCTTGGGAAGCTTGACACCCTTAGTGTCCGAGATAGAAGAGGATGTGGGTAAGTGTGAGGAGCAAGAGCGAAGCTGCTTCCTAATCTCCAAAATGCTATCGAACAGTTGTTTCTCAACTCGAGCCAGTAACTGACTCAACTCACTAGTATCTTCAAGTTCAAGGGAGAGTAGGTTTCGGCGTATGCCAACGAGTTCTCCTTTGTATTCCAATAACTGCTCCTCGAATTGTTGTAAGAGGCAGACATCATCATCAACAGGAGATGTGGGTATGTCACTGCAGACTGATAGAAGGCCCTTCTCCAAATGTTTGAGGTGATTGAAGGCCATTTTATATTGAGTGGGGTCTGAAGAGGAAACTAGATTCTCCAAACGGAGAGCTAGTTGAGTGATTTCTTCATCTTGTGTATCGAAGATTTCCTGCTCTGTTGCAAGGTCTTCTTCTTCATCTAGCAGCTCTATGACAGAGAAATGGTGTAGCTTGAATTCTTCCATCAACGAATTCAGCCGTGTGGTAAGGCGTCTTGCATGGTCGACTGTACCAGGTTGACTGGCAACTGCTTCGAGTTCAGCCAAACGAGTTCTGAGTTTTGTTATGGAGGCACGCACTACACCTCGTTTCTTTCGATTCAAGGAGAGAGATTTTCGTGTAGCTTCCGAAACTTCGGACATTTTGTTAACAGGTAACGAACGACAGCACGTGGTGGATAAAACAGGCAAAACTAGCAAGTCCACGGCCACGGGAGAATAACCAAAGCAGTAATGAGACTGTTTCTAGCAGTATCCGGCTCGAAGGACCAATTAATGTTGGGTTATCTCCCGGATGAAAGTAGATTTAGCAACACAAAAACTCTTAATTACTTTCTTTTCAAAATATTGATTATAATAATAAATCAGTGATAGTAATGATCATTACCAAACAATGTTGAATGAATAATTATGGTGATACTTTACCTAATGAGAGTTAAGTTCAGAGTTCCAAACATACCGCCGGCCAAGACCTGTGGTCTTCAGGGTAATAAAGGGACAATCTTTACGATAGGTCTGGTGTAAGTGTTACCTTGGCTAGTCCAAGGGAGCTACAAGGTTTTGGTATACACCACTTCATTTACATGTCAACAAAGTCATACTTGAAGAGGATTGCTGTCAATACAGTAATACAGTGTATCAATAACGAGAGGAGTACACACATCATATGAGTGTATTTCAACTCTAGGTATATTATAAGTACTAACAATAACTCATAACCAAAACATTCTGTCTCAAAAAAACTAAAACAAAGTGAATGAAATCATAGCCAGATGGACTGGGTCCTAAAATAATAGATTATGATAACTTGGTGAGTGTGGTGGGGCTCTGGGAGGGGAGGGGATTATTGGTATAAAGTGTAGCTACTGGTATTGGTGGCTTCAACATGGCTGAACAGGAGAATTAGTTGATAGCTTGAAACAACAATATAAATATTGTGAAAACTGCATTCACTTATTGCATGATAGATATTATTGTGCATGTTTAACATTTATTTGTGGTCAGAGTATTCACAATTTTATAAATTTTACTCACAGATCTGGTATAAGTGTTGAGGAGTTCCATCAAGTATAAGTGAGTTATTAGTTTTAGGAGGTACAAGGGACCCATTAGAACCTCTAATGTTATCAGGAATAGAATCAATAGAGAGATCATTTATAGGCTAGTGCCTGACCAGTTATTGATAGTGGCTAGCAAAATATCTTGGAACCACCCACAGGTCTCTCTCTATACACACTAAATTGTCTGTACTCTTATTGGTGGTTGTGGTCATGTTACAACAGGAAATTAACCACTTCAATCCCAATTTAATCATAGCTACAATAATAAAATTAATAATTTAGCTTGCTTATATTGTGTTACATTTTAATTGCATTGATTATTTTAGGCACACAATTTGAATTTGAAACCTTGTGCATTCACACAGGATTTTCCAGTTAGCTGCCAATACCATAGAAAAATAAAGGGACCTCATTGTCCTTTTGGGCATAGCTACATCACCAGTGTTAAGAGAATTCAGAGAGCCTTTGGCTACCTACTGTCAAAGTTTTGATTTACAACACTTCATTATTTAGCACTTAGCTGAGTGAAGCCATACTTGATAAGGGCTACAGTCAATTGCTGTGTGAGGGTTTAAATGAAGTGATTATTATAAACATGAAGTAAAAGCAATGGAAAAAGTATATACATCATAGCTATGTATAGACTGTCATGACAACTATATATAGTTCTAATAGCTAGTAACTAATAACACAGCTATAATATAATCAGAACAATATCCCACAAGTTTCTCAGATAAAACAAAGTTCACTTATTACATACCCAGGTGAACTGGATTCTAACATAATAGCTATAATTATAGTTCACTGATTATCTCTTTTTGGTGGGCGTGGTGGGGCTCTGGGAGGGGGAGGAGCATCAGTGGTATAAAATTCAGCTACTGGTAATAGCGGCTTCATTTGCTTCTTTGGAGGTCTAACAGGAGCACTAGTTGGTATCCTGAAACAGCAATATGATATGAAGATTACACAGAGATACTTATGAGAGATAGCTATTGTCTATTTTAAATGGAGTTATATAGTAGCTATGGAGGATTGGGTCTTCTTGATCCTAAGTCATAATTTTGTTAATTTCACTCACAGATCTGACTTGTTTGGTAGAGGTGGTGGTGGTGGTGAGGTAGTGGGAGGAGTTTCATCAGGTATAAATGAGTCATTAGTTTTAGGAGGTACAGGAGGTGGTGGCTCATTAGAAACTCCAATGTTGTCAGAAATAGACTCATCCACTTCAATAGGGAGATAACCTACAGAATAAGGAAAAGAATAACATAGAGTTCCACCTAACCATTGTAACTATCACTACAATAGTCCAGCAGGTTGTGCATGAAACCAATGTACACTAAATCTGCCCACCACACAAACTTCCTTTTGAATGTGGGGTCAATAGGTAACTGCTGTGTAATGAATTGGTATAGAGACAATCATAATTACAACATTGTTGTGTTGTTTCCTCACATACCAACTAGCTACTGTTGACATAAGTACAGAGATGCCAGCTGCACGTACAGATGTGCACTAGGCATGAGACTATTAAGCAGCATATTCTTTCGGAATAATAGGCTTCTTTTGGGCATAATGTGCAAATGGGAATAATTGGAGCATAATAGGTCTGAATTTTGAGAGACTAATGGTAACTAGCTTTACTCGTAGTGTGGTACATTGGTATTGCCAATGTAAGACTGACAAGACATGTCAGTGGCACTAATGACTCAGTAGTCAGCATGTCTGAGATTGATGCTCTACAATGACCACATCATTAATGCCCACCCACCCAGCACATGCTTTTAGCTAAGTCTAGCTAGATTTAGCTATCATCATGGCAGAGCTTGAATCTTCTACTGGTGAGATATTAGAATGCCCAGAATCTGACAATTCTTCAACTGTAGTATCTCTTCTGGATAAGCTCAAATCTCCTGCCCCATCTCTATTGGGCAGAAAGCGCAAGACCCTTAGTAACCCCTCTCCTGTTGGAAAGAAGAGATCTACGGGAATTAGAGGTCGAAATGACCCAGGTGTTCACCCCTCTAAGCGTGTCAATGAATACCCAGGAGAACATTTAAAGGTTTCTGGAGGGAAATTGTTTTGTGCTGCTTGTAGGGAAATACTTTCTGTAAAAAGTAGCACCCTTGCCAACCATATGAAGTCTGCGAAGCATTTGAATGGAAAGAAAATGTTAGAAGAGGACTACATAGAGGCATCTATAATGTTACAGTACAATTCTCACTAAAATGTTGTGAACTTGAAGCATAATTTAAGAATAATAGGTGGTTTGTAGGAGAATAATAGGTAAAATTTGGGGCATTAGAGCATAGCATAATGGGCAAAAAAAAAAAGCTTAATAGTCTCATGCCTAATGTGCACACAATGAACATCAGCAAAGAATCCAATTACTGAATCATAGAGAGATTATAGAGGGGAAATTACAATGGATGAAGTCTATTCTGTGAAATTTTAATCTTGTAGTCAGATAGTCTGCCATGTAATCAATCAGCAGTCAATATTTTAATCTTTAGCTATTTAATGATGCAAGAGACCACAAGGAATGTTTGTGGATAGATTTATAGACATTGAAAGTCTAAACAATGTAAAATATGAAGTTTCATCCCATAAAAAACACTAGATGTTTACTCATTATCATGATGGAGTAATCATAACACACACATACCAACATAGCATTAGCTAGTGTTGGAGCAAGTCAGTTCATAAGGGCTTCTTTGAAAGGAACTGAAATCACAACCATTTTTACCAGCTACCATGTACAGTTTTACATCACACATTCTTACCTGTGATATAAACCTTCATAATATTAACTGCCATTTTCTCATAACCAATAACCCTCAAAGCTTCAGCAATCTCTTTCCAAGTGGGAGGTAGGTCCTGAGAATGAGTACGGAAATAGACATCCAGCACTTCCACTAACTTATCATAGTCCTCCAACTGCATCTCTTTAATCTCATCCAGCAATTTAGGAGAAACTCCCAGGGCTTCACCATAGGCATACCAGTGGGATTTTATCTCACGAATTTGTATTAACAGCATATTCAAATCCAAACTGCCATCTACAAGGTTCATAATCATGAGTGAAATGCAAGTCTTATTTTACAGGAGCATAAATGCTAAATAATACTTGTGCAACAATGATTATTTTAGCCATGAAATAATCACAGTAAAACATTTAGCCATTTATAATTATAGCTAATGCATTAAGCTAAACAATCACATCATAGCTAACGAACTCCACTGGTACACCACAGCACTATACACAACAGAAGTATCTCTGATAAGATGACTCATATAGTGGAACTAGCTAGATAGTGTATGAATAGTAACTGGTAGCTTACTAATAATTAATGGGTATCTCAGAATTAGATCTTAACTAGTAACAATACATGTGATATAATGCTATTATCATTATATAGTTCCCACCATTCAATGCTCACTTATTAGTTATGGGAATTGTTTGTTGAGCCATTAAATAAATTCTACATTCCTAAAAATATTATGTCTCTATGTACTCCCTTAGGATCCACTCTATTACATAACTATGCCTGCCCCCACTAAGATCTCCTTGGGAGTCACATTATACCAGAGGAGTCACTACACCTAATCCCACTAATGTTGGAAGTCACTGTATAACTACACCTAATCCCACTAATGTTGGAAGTCACTGTATAACTACACCTAATCCCACTAATGTTAGAAGTCACTGTATAGCTACACCTAATCCCACTAATGTTAGTAGTCACTGTACAATTAAACCAGACCCTACTAAGGTCCCCTTAGGAGTCACTGTAGCTATAGCTAGATCTGAGTGACTTCTGCTCATGTAACATGTACAATTAGATGCTAGCTATTAGTGAGGTAACCTGGGTTAGTGGGCCTCTTGGTCACTGGAGTGATAGTTCCAGTGATGGTGGAGTAGATGATCTTAGGTTCTAGTATTCGTGGAGAAGAGGTAGTCTTGAGGGCACCTACATCAGCATAAATGATACCACTAGGGGCTGGTGCACTGACAGAGACCTGAAATAATATAATATTATAATGTGTGAGTTGTCAAAGGAAATTAATAATGATCTACATACTATATAGACCTATGCTTTCATGTAACTGACTCTAATAATATTTTAGAATATAACAGAAATACGTAGATAAGTGCCAGAGAAGAAACCTAAAATATAAAATTAATTTTGTGTTTATTAGTTAAACTAATTATGAAGGCAACAAATTGTTAGGAGAGATTTTCAGTTGGTCATTTTTCTTAAAAATTTGTGTGGGTTGGATATTAGTAACGTGATATTTGATCAAGTTACAAATGCACTCACTAATACTCTAACCCATTCTCACTGTACTCATCTCCAGTAGTGGGAGTAGTTGTAGCCTACCACACAAACAACATTGATCTACAATACAGTTATACTATACAACACTTGTGATCCCAACACACTGTACAATATCTTTTGTACCTGTGATCCCAAAACACTGTATTCTTCTCCAGCAGCAGTGGTAGTGGTAGTGGTAGTGATATCCTATAGAAGTGAGTATTGTATTATTAACTCCTATACTAACATTAGTAATAATAATATTATATTACCTGTTTATTGATCACACTGTACTCCTCTCCGTTAGCTACCTATAATGATGATGATGATGGGAATACATATTTTCTCCTATAATATTTTGGCTACACCCTAACCAAGTACTGGTTCCAAGTGCAATTAGATTATGAGGCTTCCAATCTACTTAATGAATTATGCATTCCTTAGAAAGAGATGCCATCTTATCAAAGTATAGAAAGTTGTAACTATTGGTTCATATAACTTACAGTTAGTCGATGTTGAGTAGATTTATTTTCACGCTGAATGTGACTGTACATATCACCATCTCCACGTGATGCCTACATACAATAATAATAATAATAATAATTGTTGTTGTTGTTGTTGTCTGTACATACTTGTCCAGGTTTGGTATGTTGCTGGTTATGCTGTAAAATACTGTACTGCTCCTGAAAACATCATAATAATTATGATAATACATATGAAATAGTTTCATACAGGAGCTGTGTTATCTCTGGTTCTTCCCTGATGGGACACAAGACTGTACTCCTGCACTGACACCTGATAGTGATTGTAGCATCAGAGTATTATAGAAATGAAATAGTTTCATACAGGAGCTGTGCTATCCTTGGTTCCTCCTTCATGGGGTACAAGACTATAATCATGTGCTGACATCTGAAAACAGATTATCAATAACAGCTGTTTTGTAATGTGATAACATTTTCATTACCATTGGATCCCCTATGGAACCTGCCTCCCTCATCCCATACCTAAAAACAATAATGATATCAAAACAACATCAGCTGAATACTATACAACAGTACCAGCTGATTACTATTACTCTATACAGAGCTGTGTTTAGCAAAGATCCAAGTGTGATACACTGCCAAAAGAATTGTTAGTGGTTTGAAATCACCAAGGTCTACTATAACATACATAACTACGTACTAAGAATGATGACCACAGAGTTTAATAATGACGCTGAAAAATACTATAGCTGCCATTATTTTAGCTATAATAAAATAATCTATTCCCTTGGATAAACCTGTCACATGCAACAAGCACCAATACTGATTAACTCACTAATAAACAATTATTAACAAACATAAATTAATTAAAGTAGCTAGTCATGGTAGCAATAAAATACTGTAAGTGCCCAGAAGGATGTCATGTCACTTGGGTAGCTAAAATTATTTCTTACTCTCAGAAATAAAATCACTGGGACCACTTGTATGACCACCATGAATATTGTTATATCATCCCATGCACCAGAATCTTGTAGTTGTCATTATAGATGTGTAACTAATGACTTAAAACATGTCAGACTCTTCTCATACTCTCTTGCATGGAAATTCAATTTTCATAGCTATAATCTTCCTGACCACACATATGCAGAAGGTTTCTGTGTATAATGTGATAATAAATTTTAGTACCTCTGAATTATTGAACTTTCTTGTACATAGTTCATATGTTGACCATATGCATTCCAATGACATCATTTCATTAAGCTCATTAAACATTGGATCATGTAAGATTTGCTGTTCTTAAGATTTTTCTCAGTAGCTACATTTTTTTAAAGCTTAGTTCTTTAGTAATTATCTAGCTAATTCTTCATCTCTACTATATAAGTGGTAGCTACACTGATCCAAAGGATTAGCTACAAAATAAAAGAAGACAGAATTCAAGGTGAGTACTAAAGAAGATATTTTAATATCTGGCTGCATCCATTCTTTTGCTTTGGTGGCCATAGCTAGTGGTTCAATACCTCTATCTCTAAATACAATAATTACCTCCTATTCTTTTTGAGAGCATCTGTCAGTGAATAGAATAACAGTGTGAATAGTAACAATACATATATTAGAAAGGTGAACTTACATTTGTATTTCACAATGATGAATACTACAACAATGATGGCTAAAATAGTAGCAAGTATAAATATCACCACTCCAATAATAAGGGGGAGAACACTACCACCAGCTGCAGTTAATATGAGTCAGTGGTAAAAGGCTATAGGCATAAGTAAATGCAATGATGTATGATTATGGTTATAGAGGGTGTTAAAAAGAATTTCTGCTTATGTTCTATAGATATCACTAGTGTTTGCTGCATAGGGTCTTTGTCAATTTGACAAAACATAGATTTGTTCGACACATAATATCTCAGTATTAGACTGCCCAGTATTGTTCATCTTGGAGTATTATCAATATTAATATTATATTCAATGGTGCTAGTTACAGCAAAAGCTCTAGTATTATTTACTTCCTTTCCTTTCTATGATTCCTAAAGGTACTATGTACATGAGTTTCCAATGGCTTATAACTTGATTACAGTACTGTACTTCACCTGGAGTTATGTTAACATTTGTGTTACTAATAGCATCAGTGTTATTTGTATTAGTAGTAGAACTAGTGGTAGTGTCAATTGTGTTGGTACACATGTATGTAGCAGGGTCTGTAGTCCAGTGTCCTTCTCCAGTACAATTAGCTGTGATGATGTCATTGGGAAACAAACCATCCTCACAAGTGAAAGTGATGGATGATCCCTCAAATGTTGTAGTATAGTTATGAATCACCACACCATCACCAGCCACTGGTTCTCCACACCCACCTATAGACATTATAAGCATTATAAAAAGTTAACACCAGAAAATCTGTTTATTTGGATTCATCCCACTAGTGTAGATCATTCACTATAATATTCAGTTAGCTACGTATCTATAGACAGTACAGATAAAATGTATTGCAGACTTAGCATAATATTGTCATGATAATTAACTAGTTATAATAGCTAATTCTATATCCACTTTGAAAGAATATCATAGCTATAGTCAAAATATATACATTTGGTGGTACTGGAAGTGGCACACAATTTTGCTTGACGACATCTAATAATTATCAGATTAGATTGTGAAATAATATTGTACAGCTACTTCTAAAATGTCCACATATTCAGTCTACTAGTGTTTTTGGGAATTATTGAAGTAGAATATCATACTAGCTAGCAGCTAAGTGACTAATTTTGGGAGTGTTAAGGCAACCCAAAGCACCCTCTACCTTGAAAATACCTAGTATTGTGCTTATGGTTAAATATAAGTTAGTAAAATTTTGAGTTATAAAATTAGTAATAAAGTTAGCTAAATTACTAATTTTATAACTCAAAAAGAAGTGAAGGTATTTTACATCACTACATTATAAGAAGGCTTTCTCATGAAATCATATTTTGGATTGGCACTGCCAACTAAAGTCTGCTTATAGAGTTTCCACAAAGGTAATAAATTTTATTTCATTGAATATTTACAGTATATACTAACATAAGCATAGGTGCCAACTTTTTGAGATTGATGATAGGGACATATTTATGTTTTGCATGACCACACCCAATTTAGTGGCCACATCCACTAATGAAGTTTAACAGCTAGAGATGTGGCTCTCTTGGAGACTTTTAGTAAGTCTTCAGAAAGTTCAGAAGTCCAAAAACAATCATTACTGTTCGTTTTAACTTACATGAGACTTAAACTAGAACATTGATCTGTATGTTGTTATAAAAATTTTTAATAGCTAGCTAGATCACATGATGTTTGCTGAGTTACATTAATAGCGGCATTGAGTTAGCTGCTGTAGTTAGCTGGTGACTGACACCATTGTCGGGACAAGTAATAATCTATCAGGCGGGACAGGAGCAGGATCCTCCAAATCGTGAATGTCCCGATCATATCGGGACAGTTGGCACCTACGTATGCATAAGTTAGCAGTACTGTTACTGTCAGCCATTGATATACCAGAAAATAACATCTATAAAGAGATATAGCTAGCTAGGTGTCATCTTTATACAAGATTACCTCATGCAGGGGTTTTTCAAGGGCTGACTATTCTTATTAGTAGCTATGTATTCTAGTGGGTATTGAACTTAGTAAATAAAAATGCTCTATGTTCAAATAACAAATATTATATCGCTAATATTATTAGCTATTATTTTCATATCATGTGACATGTACAGAATCACATGATGACTCACTGTAGTTAATGGAGATGATGTCCATGGAAGAGCCAGCACAGTTGGAGGCCACTACAGTGATGTTGTACTGGGTATTGTAGGGGACATTGGGGATGACTATGCTAGTGGTTGAAGCTGTTTGGAATGGAATAGTTGGAGTGATGGAAGTATTGTAGTCCACACCCTCCAGTTCCAATGGTGTCCAGGATATAGTAATGGATGTAATAGTAGTCCTGCCAAACGCAACATCTGAGACATCAGGTGCTCTCAATTCAATTGAACCTGGAGGAACTAATAATTTGGATAACCTGTTACTGCTAATAATTATAGCTATCACTAATACAAAATACATACCAAATAGGGTGTATGCAAAAACATCACTCAAATGTTATATATACCACTTATTGTTATTTTTATTATAATTAAATTGTGTTCTTTGATGTTCTATATTCAAAATAAAGAACTGATGGTTTTTGAGGATGCTCTCACTTAAAGTCCACTGGATCAAGGTCAAGTTTCTCATTATTATTTCAGCATGCATTCCAAAGGCTTATAGCTATATATGTACACATTATTTTTTAGATGCTGTGTTATTTATTAATTAATAATTTTCATGTCATGCTTCACTGGTAATCTGCCATCAATATTTACAGTATCTAATAATGGTGAGTCTTCTTAAACATCTAAAACTGAAGCTGTGAGGCAGAAATGCCATTTTCTAGAAATTTCCTCTGCTTTTGACATCACTGCAAAAGAAATATAAGTTCTTAGCTATATATCTACTGAAACTTTACTCATAGCTACTAATGAATTAGTGTTAAAGTTATAAGACTTCAAACTGAGTTTTTCTCATTTTTGTTCTTGGCTAAGAAATCTGCCAGTGACATACACTTCAATAGAGGGAGAACATCTTTGAAGTGTCTAATAATCACCTGTAACATGAATGAATCCTGATTTAGTCTCTCTATCTTGTCCATCAGCTTTGATTCCTAAACACTGCACTTTACTTCCATCAAGTTCAGCTGTGGCATTTACTGTCAAGAAAGACATTATTGTTATATGCATGGTTGACCTATCTAGAGCAATTAGGTCTGCCATAATAACTCCATCCATAGATTCTATGTGAACTTGATTATTAGTGATGACCAAGTTAGTGTAGTTCATGTTAGGAGTAAAGACACTCCATATAATAGGAACACCATTTGCAGTGCAGTTAAACACGACTGTCTGACCAGGACATGTGGTAATAGAAGGAGGAACTAGAGTCACTGCATCTATAATACAAGAATGAACATTAAACAGATTTACTGAAGGTATTCCTAGCAATACAGTGTAGCAGATGTGAATTTCATGGTCTTCAGTATTTTTTTATTTATCTTTTTAAACCTGTGCATTGATTATTCTACATAAACTCTATGTACGTAGATGGTAGTACTATTTAGTATTATTTTCTTTCCTCATAATTATCTGTCCTTTAAAAATGGGAATTATAATAATAAATTGTTTGCATTTAGATATAAGTGTGAACAGGGACATAATTATTATAGTTAAGGTAGCTAATAATGATAGCTATTAATGTTTAATACAGAGACAGTATAGTGAGGTAAACTAGTACAACTTGTTGTGAGGTAAAATCTAAAATGACCATCCAGATAAGCTAGAAAGAGGCTCAAATTCAGTATTGGAATAAATCTATATAGTACAAAAATTGCATCATACAATTAAACTCCAATAACATCTATTAGTATAATGTCATTCCATCTGATCTAACATACATACAAATCCTGCTATGTGCAATATCAGGGAATTCATAAAATGAGTGTGATCTTTTAAAATTGGGTGTGGTCAGCAATAATCCCTATGGCTTAATCATAGAACAAGACACTCCTTAACATAAAGCACAGTCCACCAGTTACTTCTCTGTAAAAGATTTCAATCTTTTAAGTGGTAACTAGTTCACTAAGAAAACATGGCAAATGAAGCTTCAAAGCTCTCTAAAGAAAGTTATAAGCTAGCTAGAGATAGCTAAATCTCTAACTCTTTGTCTACTAGTTACTTTTAAACTTATTAGCTATTGATCAATCAATGTTATTATCTGCTCACTTGGAATCTTGAAATTCAAGATTCCAAGTGAGTGGCTGAAACTTCATTATTATAAAGATTTGCTTAGGAATTTCCTTTAGGCTCTTTTACTATTCCATTTCCATTATATAGAATTATTCCTATAATGGTAAATCTCTGTTCATAGGTTCAAACAGTCCATCTCAGGTTAAATAAACAAAACAAAGCCTTGGGACATTCACACGGGAAGTAATAGCCAAAACCACACCCTTTCCTCTTCTGGCTAGGTATTTCCTATCTTTTGAACCCAGGTACATCATCGATCAGTGCAAAAAGAATTGTTAAATAAATTCCAACCTTTAACCACCTACTGTACAAATATAGAAGTTACAAGTTTTGGGTTTACAGCTTTAAATTATATCTGTGTAGGGAGACAATGACTATGTTGGGGATAAAGTTACTCTACGTGAAGTGATATCCTTCTTAAGTTTGTTACACAGTACCAGTTGCTCCCAAAAGAGCCAGCTACTATGTCCTCTCTTATAATAGCTATGTAATAGCTATATGTAGTATGTAATCCATACATATCTCCTATGGAAGCAATGATTGTGTATTGAGATAAACACAATTCATTTTCTGTGTGATATCCCTTCCTGGTCTTGTCACCCAGTATTTATTGGTCTCAAAAGAGCCAGCTACGTACATCCTGTCTCTTCCCAAACAATTTGTCCTAGTTAAGGCCCTCTACTAACTATGTTAATTATTAGTCTTCACAGTTATTGGAAATCACCAGTTAGCTAACAAGCTATAAACTTATCCTCTTACAGATGTGTATACCAGTAAAACTTAGGAAGGATACAACTAGCTATAGAGTATTATCTATTCCAGCTACAACTTACTGCTCAGTTCTGGTACTAGAAAAATTATTGTCAACCCTAACATCTGCTGAGAATAATCATTAGCCATGTAGCTATCCGCAGTCTCAAGCTAGGCGAGAGATTTTTAACTGGGGTCTATTGTAAACATTAATTGCTCAATAAGCAATACGCTACTATTTATATCCTCCTCAAAGCGCAGTTGATTAACCCTTTCGCTCCCAAAAGAGTGTAATTTTACACACTTTTCAACCGTCCGTTACTCGGACCCCATCGGCACCAGGACGTCCTCCTGCCGCCAACCTTTGACTGTCGGCATCGGAAGTCAGAACAATGGGTTGTGGTCCGTCAGTTCTCAGATGTTTGACCACAGGGAGGAGCTGCCTTTGATCTTCCTTTGATGTTCGCTTTATATGGACTTAAAAAAAAAAAAAAAAAAAATGGAAAGAAAAGGAGAGTGGCATAGTGCATGGGGCAGTGCCGTAGAGGATCGTCGGTGTGAGAGAGGCCATAAGCAGGCCAGCAAGAGTCTCCAAGGAGCTCATTCTTTCTGCCTTGATCTGCTAGCCGCCAGCATGACGTCACGCTGATCTGCGCGACCTTTTGCTGCCTGGGGCGCCGGCGCCTAGTGACGACCAATGCCAAATCAAAAAAAAAATCCAAAATTAGTGTAGCGAAAGGGTTAGTATCGAGGACCTAGCAATATGGATTGGAATTCTGGGGCTCCAGGCTTTTAAGCGAAGGAGTGGACAGTGACATTGATAGCAGCTGTAAGTTCCGTAGCTAAGCTAACCTAATATCTGAGCTGAGAAGTGTGAGCCTAGGGTGTGTGTCCAGCCCACAGAATCACTATCTAGCCTGTAGAGGCTAGGAAAGAGTGTTGTGGGGGGAGACCCTGAATGTGTCCAGAGGGGTGTGGGAGTGGAGGTGTGTCCAGCTGAACCCCCACTTGACCTAGAGAGTTAAGGGGTGTGTGTGAGAGAGATTTGGAGGTGTGTCCAGATCCTCTAGACCTCTCAGAAGGAGGGGGAACCCCCTTGTGGCCCGCTAGAAGGGTGTGTGTGTGTGGAGACCCTTCAGAGGGGTGTGGGAGTGGAGGTGTGTCCAGCTGAACCCCCACTTGACCTAGGGAGTTAAGGGGTGTGTGTGTGAGAGAGATTTGGAGGTGTGTCCAGATCCTCTAGACCTCTCAGAAGGAGGGGGGGGGGGGGGGGGAACCCCCTTGTGGCCCGCTAGAAGGGTGTGTGTGTGTGTGGAGACCCTTCAGAGGGGTGTGGGAGTGGAGGTGTGTCCAGCTGAACCCCCACTTGACCTAGGGAGTTAAGGGGTGGGTGTGTGAGAGAGATTTGGAGGTGTGTCCAGATCCTCTAGACCTCTCAGAAGGAGGGGGGGGAACCCCCTTGTGGCCCGCTAGAAGGGTGTGTGTGTGTGTGGAGACCCTTCAGAGGGGTGTGGGAGTGGAGGTGTGTCCAGCTGAACCCCCACTTGACCTAGGGAGTTAAGGGGTGGGTGTGTGAGAGAGATTTGGAGGTGTGTCCAGATCCTCTAGACCTCTCAGAAGGAGGGGGGGGGGGGGGGGGGGGGGGGGAACCCCCTTGTGGCCCGCTAGAAGGGTGTGTGTGTGTGTGGAGACCCTTCAGAGGGGTGTGGGAGTGGAGGTGTGTCCAGCTGAACCCCCACTTGACCTAGGGAGTTAAGGGGTGGGTGTGTGAGAGAGATTTGGAGGTGTGTCCAGATCCTCTAGACCTCTCAGAAGGAGGGGGGGGGGGGGGGGGGGAACCCCCTTGTGGCCCGCTAGAAGGGTGTGTGTGTGTGTGGAGACCCTTCAGAGGGGTGTGGGAGTGGAGGTGTGTCCAGCTGAACCCCCACTTGACCTAGAGAGTTAAGGGGTGTGTGTGTGTGTGTGAGAGATTTGGAGGTGTGTCCAGATCCTCTAGACCTCTCAGAAGGAGGGGGAACCCCCTTGTGGCCCGCTAGAAGGGTGTGTGTGGAGACCCTGAATGTGTCCAGAGGGGTGTGGGAGTGGAGGTGTGTCCAGCTGAACCCCCACTTGACCTAGAGAGTTAAGGGGTGTGTGTGAGAGAGATTTGGAGGTGTGTCTAGATCCTGTAGACCTCGCAGAAGGAGGAGGGGGAACTCCCTTGTGGCCCGGTAGAAGGGGTGTGTGAAGACCCTGGGTGTGTTTAGAGGGGCGTGGAACCAGATGTGTATCTAGCTGGCCTGTAGACTCTATAGGTAGAGTGTGGGGGCACCTCCCCTCCTCCCCACCTTCCTTCCTTTCCTCTTTTATTTTATAAACTCTCTCAATTATCATTATGTAGGTATGGATTACATGAGGAGATAAAGGAATTTGCACCTACCCCAAAAGTTTCTAGACTAAATCAAAACTAACTTCAGTAGCTAGTGGAGATTAGCTATATTAATAAACATTATTATGTTATAATACTTTTGAGAAGACTGCGTGAATTCACATAGGCATAGGAAGCATGGGAGAAATGCCCCCTCCACCCACCCATGGTTAAACATGCAGCATCTAAAGTAACTTCATGTGCAAGCAATTTCTGAAATGTGTTATTTCATTGAATATTCTTAACTTTACATTCTTCTTTGGTATAGCTTCTTTACAATTACAGAGACTGCAGAGCATAGCCTTTTCATCTCTTCATCACATAGAGTCATACCTATGATCAGAATCAAGAATGTCATCACGAGCTTCTTTATACACACACTGGTGAACTAGGTACATCTGTATTGCTAAAATTGTCAATTTAGGTAAGCTAAGCTATTTTGGAAAGCCTACAGTGTTTTCTTGTAACAAATCATGCTAGATAGTCTCCTACCCAATGGTATTCTATAGCACGGAGTCCTTGCCCACCCCTAACCTCATTCCCATTCAGGGTGTGCCCCCATGCTCCAAAACATCTATGATTCAAAGATGATATTAATAATGTAACTGTTAGTGAAACCAGCAACAAGTCTTGTAACAAAGAGTATTACAAAGATTTGGTCAACCTTAGTGATTAATGTTATGGTCAATGTAAGCTTTAGTATGACAACTTTTAGTTAATTGAGATCAGTTTTGTGACTAATAGCTGGTACTAAATTATAGTTTTAGTTGACTAAAACATCATGAGATCAAAAATGACCTGTTGTTGATGGTCTCACATAAGGGTGTGTTGTGATGTCACATAAGGGTATAAGGTGTGTTGTGATGTCACATAAGGGTGTGTGGTCTGAAGCTTGTGGCATTGTCTGAAATTGTGCAAGAAATGAAGATGTGGGCTGGGATTTGCGTAGAGATATTGGTCAATTTGAGTCAGCAGTGAACTCTTGACCTTGGAGTGACAAGACTAACCCTTTCGCTCCCAAAAGAGTGTAATTTTACACACTTTTCAACCGTCCGTTACTCGGACCCCATCGGCACCAGGACGTCCTCCTGCCGCCAACCTTTGACTGTCGGCATCGGAAGTCAGAACAATGGGTTGTGGTCCGTCAGTTCTCAGATGTTTGACCACAGGGAGGAGCTGCCTTTGATCTTCCTTTGATGTTCGCTTTATATGGACTTAAAAAAAAAAAAAAAAAAAAAAAAAAAAAATGGAAAGAAAAGGAGAGTGGCATAGTGCATGGGGCAGTGCCGTAGAGGATCGTCGGTGTGAGAGAGGCCATAAGCAGGCCAGCAAGAGTCTCCAAGGAGCTCATTCTTTCTGCCTTGATCTGCTAGCCGCCAGCATGA
This sequence comes from Diacarnus erythraeanus, assembly GCA_964016965.1. NCBI lineage: Eukaryota > Metazoa > Porifera > Demospongiae > Poecilosclerida > Podospongiidae > Diacarnus > Diacarnus erythraeanus. The sequence continues at coordinate 801,423 of OZ024679.1, read as the reverse complement.
CGTCACGCTGATCTGCGCGACCTTTTGCTGCCTGGGGCGCCAGCGCCTAGTGACGACCAATGCCAAATCAAAAAAAAAATCCAAAATTAGTGTAGCGAAAGGGTTAACTCAGACCGCAACAGGACGTTCTTCCTCTGCGGAAGTCAAAAGCGATGGGACCGGTGGGCGGAGCTGCCTAAGATGTATCTACTTTATCAGTACTTTAAAAATTGAAAAGGAGAGTGGTATAGTGCTGCTGTACAGCATCATCTGTGCGAGAAAGGCCATAAGCAGGCCAGCAAGAGTCTCCACTGAGTTCATTTTATCTGCCTCATGACGCATATCTCTACACAAATTCCAATTCTAATTTACAATCCTACATGTCTCATACCACACACTCTTATGCGACATCACAATGCACCTCATACCTTCATGTGACATCACAACACACCCTTATGTGAGATCACGAATAACACATTATCATTGATGCACACACTAAAAAATTAGTCAGCAACAACAAAAGCAACAAAAAAAGAATAGAGATAATGTCTATTGGAGACTTCCTTTCATGTGAAATTCAGCAAAACAGGTGGTCTTGCACAGCAGAACACCACAGAAGGAACATTCAAATGTGATGTGACTCTTCTTTTTCTTCCTGATACACTGCAGGCACCTATCCCTGGGTATTTGCATCTGAGAAAGGTCAACAACATGCAAATTGGTACAAATCTAGATCTTCCAAAACAACATGCATTTTTTCAAGGCAGGTATGCCAAGTAAACTGTCTCTGCTCCAATAATAATATATTAATAATTCACAAAACAGTTCAATCCAGTTCAGTTATACAAAAGCACATGTACACACAGTTCTAGAATCTCTTTTTCGATTCAGTCACCTGACATACAAATTAGTGCTTTCATCTTGCTTACTCCTGGGTGTGTCTCATGCAGCTCCTCCAGCACAAGTTTTCGACCTGGTAGTGGAACAATCACTCTTGCTCCCCACAATATACATCCATCCAGAAGACTGAGTTCTTCCATCTGGTCTGGTAAGGTTTGAAGTCATCTCCTAGCTTGCTACTAGGCCATCCCTGCCTTAGGCATTGCTTAATTCGAGATAGGATAGGATCCTTATCTGTCCAGTGTTTAATGTTCATTGTATTTACGGCAGTTGCAGACAAATGCTTGACCAGATGTATCAAATCTCCTGGTAGACGATCAGATGATTTAGTTATTGGTCTCGAAAGTCAGCTAAGGGCATCAGCATTCCCTAAAGTTTTCCCAGCTTTGTAACGGATTGAATAGTGATAGGCACTGAGTGTTAATGCCCATCTTTGGATCCTTGAAGATGCTAATGGTGGAATCTCTCTAGATTCTCCAAACAGATGCAATAATGGCTGATGATCAGATTCAATGCTGAAATGTCGTCCCCACAAATAATCGTAGAATTTCTTAACTCCATACACAACAGCTAACCCTTCCTTCTCTAGCTGCGAGTAATTTTTCTCTGCAAGTGTCAGGGTTCTGGAAGCATATGCCACAGGTCTTTCAGCACCATCCGGCATGATGTGTGATAGTACGGCCCCCACCCCGTATGGTGAGGCAGCACAGGCCAGTATTAATGGCTTCAATCCATCATAATGAACCAGCAGTGAGTTTGCCTGTAGAGCGTTCTTGGCAGCTTGAAATGCCATCTCTTGGGTAGTACTCCAGTACCATCTCTGCTTTTTCTGTAGCAGCACATGTAGTGGTGCTAATTATGTAGATAGGTTAGGCAAGAATTTACCATAATAATTAATAATCCCTAAAAATGCTCTCAACTCAGTTACATTCTTGGGACTAGGGGCTTCTTTAATTGCCTTTACTTTTTCTTCAGTAGGATGTAACCCATTTTCATCTATCATATGACCCAGGTACTCCACTTTACTTAGCATGAATGAACACTTGGTACGATTGAGACTAATGCCTGCTGCAGCCACCCTTTCTAGAACTTTGTCCAGGTTCTCCAGGTGCTCAGCAGTATTTGAACTTGTTACTAATATATCGTCCAAGTATACACAGACACCTTTACATCCTTGAAATAGATTTTCCATGCACCTTTGGAATATTGCAGGGGCTGTAGAATGTAGACACACCAAAAGGGAATCAGGGCAACTGGAATTGCCGGTGTAGGAGAAAATTCTGTCCCCCACTAAATTTGTCCCCCCAGACAGAATTTCCTAGGATAAGTTGTCCCCCGGACAGTTTGTCCTTGTCCCCTAGGACAAAATATCCTAGGACAGTTTGTTCCCCCTTAGTATTTAATGTCCCCTTGAGGGACAAAATTTCCTAGGATATTCTGTCCCCATGTATTTGTGTTTTCAATTTCCAATGAAATCAATATACAATATGAAGGTAGCTAATATAGTATTGTCAGTAGTTTATTGTTAATCTTCTTCACTACACTTGTTGCATATCCATTTTAATTTCAATATCCATTTTAATTTTCTGTCTTCCCCAAGTTAATTACTCCAATATTGTTGAAGTATCATGCACAGGTTTATGCAAGTAGTACTTGTTCGATATTATATTCCACAAAAATACATTCAAGATGGAGGCATACAAAGTGTAGTTATCATACTTACATACCCTTGAGTGGACTTTCTCTACAACAAAAGTGTCCATCAGTTTTGACAATGGAAACATGGGGAAAATGGATAAACCCCCCTTCCACAATAAAAGAACTGGTCACAAAATTAGACAATTTGAACACAATAGTGGAAAATTACAAGCTGAATAATTATCACTTCCATGGTGTTGTCCTCTCCTACATCTGAGGCAGAAAAATTGTGAGTGGTATCATTCACTATTATCAAGTTTAGAAGGTGGGAATTCATGAAGATGTCTTTTGCTCCATTTTCAAAAAGCTGGTATCATCCTGAGATGAATACTTAGATGATGAACCATCAAGAATGGCAAGATCCATGCTTAGATACAATAGGGTCAACATTTTCAAAAGACAAACATTGACGACCCTTTTTAGTACATGCCCAGTCACTGCATTTTCAAGTGTAGCTACACGTCTTTGCCAAGATAATCATTGATAATATATGGACCCAACCATCATTTACTATCCTTACAGCTATCTCTCCGTGCATTTTTTAATAAAACTTTAGTTCCACATTTCAGTTAGCTACTGCAAACAAAATAAACAAACAAATAATCATACATGCAGAAATTATTCAGATGTCATCTAGCTATATCTTTTCCTTGCTATCATTATCTTCTTTTGTGGTATCATATTATTATTGTGACTAGTCTATAATTTAAGTATTAGCATCTTATCATTATGTGTATATATAAGGTCATTTTTATTACTGATCTGTAGAGAGAGAGTTAGAAAGTTATCATGAGTTATTGTCTGATAAGATATTGTAGTCGTTCACTGAGAAGAAAGTACGAAGGTTGCGGAGAACCCACATGATACGACATCTTTTTATCTCATCTGTGCCAAATCAATGTTGGCTTTAGCTTCATAGTGAATTCTGGCTTTCATTTTATTTATTTGTTATATACCACAGTCTGTGAAAAGTTACAGTCCTTGTAACTAGTCCTTGAATGAGTAACTACTATCAACTTCTACTTCAACAGGTAGTACTGCTTTTCTACATGTGATTACATAAAACAGCTATTATGCATGCATGGACACATACTCACCTGCAGAACATTTCAAAAGGTGTAAATTTTGTGGATCTGTACAGAAGTTCGATAGGCATATAAAGGTCCATCAAGGAGTTCATCCCAGTTATTCTGCTCTGAATTTAGCAATATTCTTATTCTTTGTAAAGTCTGATTAAACCATTCTGTTAGGCCATTGCTCTGAGAGTGGTAAGCAGAAGTCACCTTATGATTTGTACTAGTTGAAGAAAACTCTTATTAACAAACTCTTGTCCTTGATCTGAAATGATAGATCTTGGACAACCATACCTTGAACAACAAAATCCCAAGGATGCATTACATGCAGCTAGTCATATTATAATCACTTATCAACATATCATTCTATATAAATAGCCAGCCACAGTTTCAGCTCTCTTGTTTTTGATTGGTTTGGCTTCTGGCCATTTGAAAAAAAAATCAACCAATGTGATAATATATCGATTGCCATTAGGGGTAACTGGAAGGGGACCAACCAAGTCAATACCAACCTGTATCAAAATTACACATAGCTATGAGCTGTTAGACATCAATTTACTTCTACCACACCTGTTGCCATAATTTAGGGTTCACAAGAATCGGGTGAAGGGCAGCATTGGCCTTGACAAACTTAGCATCATTACAACACTGGCAAGTGTCACACAATTCACGAATATCTGAAGTCATATCATCCCAATAGAACCTGCTACATATTTTTTTTCATTCCTGTGATAGGGCGCCGAGAAAGAATGATAACTTGGTTAAATAATTCTTATTAATACAGGGAGCGAGCTAACTGAAGTCTTCTCTGAAGTCTGAGTAATTTGAACTGACTTGTTCCCATGGTTTTGTTTTGTCCTTTTTATACTAGCTAGATACATAAATAAAATAAAAATGATTGGATGATATACTGACCAATGATCTGTGTTCTTTCCATAAATAATAATAGCTGCATGGCTACTGCCTCACCCTCTTTAACCTTGCCTTCAGGCACTAACTTCTGGTGTACCATTGTGCGTGTACACCCAGAGTCGACAAGGATGTCATTCACTGACTCTCCTTCAACAAAACCTGGTTTCATCACACTTGCCTGTGCAATGAATGGCCTTCTCTTTACCTCAGAGATCACTCCACACCGCACCATTCTTTCTGAGTTGAACATAGCGTTTTGTGGGCAGTTGGAGGAATAGTGACCTTTCCTATGACAATTATAACACTCTATGTCCTTCAGATCTTTCTTCGGATGCTCACTCTTTTTTCCTACTGAGTGGTCAGCCACCTTTTCCTGTCTCTGTGGTAAAACTAGATGCTGAGCTTGACACTCCTTTGCCAAGTGTCCCAGCTTCCCACAACGGTGACAGCGTCTCCCACTAGACCTGTCCCCACCTCTCTTGTCTGCATCCTGACTGGTAACCTCCTTTCTCGCCTGAATATCACTTTAGCAGCTTCTTCACTCGTCTTTGGGCTTCTCTCACAAATGTAGACTCTAATGTCATCGTGTAGAGTCTTAAGGAACTGCTCCAATATGATCTGATCCACAACCTCCTCTCGTGACTTCCTCTCCTTGAGCCACTTGGTTGCCAGATCGTTCAAGCAAACTACCAACTCCCTGTTGGACTCCTCTTTGCCCCGTCTCCCTGAACGAAATCGCTGACGATAGCTTTCGTCTGTTATATCATATCTCCTAAGTATGACTTCCTTCAACAGCTTGTAGTCACCTGCCTCCTCTGCAGGTAGAGCTGAGTATGCTTTCTGAGCCTTCCCAGACAGACTCGAGGCCAGCTTGAAAGCCCATCTCTCCTTCTTGACTTCAAAGGCCATCATTAACCTTTCAAACATTGTCAAATAGGAGACAATATCGTCCTGCTCAGTCAACCTTGGAATCATGACTGCTCTGTCATTCTCAGCCTTCTTTTGGGCTGCTTCTCCTTGTAGGTGGACCCCTTCCACCAATGACTGTAACACTTGCATTTGCTGCCATGCTTGCTCTTCTCTTCTTGCAGACTCGGCCTGTTGCCGACGTCTCTCCTCCTCAAATTCCGACTCGCGTCTTCGCCTCTCTTCTTCCCACCGTTGACGCTCTTCAGCCAGCTCCACTTCATGTCTTCTCCTGTCCTCAAGTAGTGTCTGCATCATCCTCTCCACTATGTCAACGCCGCCTGACTGCAAGCCACCATTGTCTCGACCTTCTAGCTGAGTGCCAGTGCCTTCTTGAACTCCGTCGTAGCCTCTTTCACCTTCAACAACTATGCCGACACACCCCTCAACACTGCCGCCACTCCTCTCTTCAACTTCCTGCCAATTGTCACGCCCTTCTATACGCCCTCCTTCATTGTTAACTACTAGCTCTTCCATGCCGCCGGTAGCTTGGCTATAGCTCGTACCAGCCCTCGTTGTCATGTAGGTCTCGATAGTCACCTGTTATCGACGTATCCCACCGCTGCCACCAAATGTGATAGGGCGCCGAGAAAGAATGATAACTTGGTTAAATAATTCAGGGAGCGAGCTAACTGAAGTCTTCTCTGAAGTCTGAGTAATTTGAACTGACTTGTTACTATGGTTTAGTTTTGTCCTTTTTATACTAGCTAGATACATAAATAAAATAAAAATGATTGGATGATATACTGACCAATGATCTGTGTTCTTTCCATAAATAATAATAGCTCGAGGTTAAACTAATTATAATGATTATGATAGCTCCCAGTCTCCTACAATTCCCAAGTGTCCTCCTATCCACAGAGAAAGTATAAAAGAATCTACAGACAGTCAAGGTAGCTATAGTTATTATGTTGATCTTCTGTACTGGAATAACAACCTATTTCCTCTGATATTCTTACAACTCTCTTCCACTCAGTCTTCCCATCTAAGGTGATTCCTTCTTCACCTTGAAATGATTTGTTGTCTTTCTTTGCAATGTTCTTTTTTTATTTTTGTCATACCCTACAGGATACCTCCGAAATAGCAACTATTTCATCATGCAATCTCAAAGTAGCTGCCATAGCTTCCACGTTTAACTTTCCATGAGGGGGAGACAATTGATCCTGGAGGCAGACAGAAAATCCTAGGATTTACTGACCGGGGGACACCTATACCTAGGTAAAAATGTCCAGGGGGGACATTATTTCCGGGGGACAGAAAATCCTCCGACAGAGGGCATTTTTGTGTACCTGTTCTAGCTGGGATTAATCTAGGGGGGGCGCAGAGGAAGCTTCCGCCCCAAACCAATGAACTTCCCCCCCCCCCCCCAAACCTTTCCCATAATAACAATAATTTAAACAGCTAATCTTCATCTTGGTTTTTGTTTCCATATGTCTCCTGTACAACTTTTCATCTTCAAGAGTTTTTGGTCCTTCAATGCACATTTTCATTAGCATATCCAATGTCTCATCTCCCAAGTGATTTCTCAATCTTGTTTTCACTAGTTTTATCTGACTAAACTTCTTTCCACAGTACAGGTCTTCACAGGAATAACACCAGGTTTAGTTACCCATGTAATATTCCATAGGCAGAAGCTGGTGGTTTACCATAATTCTTACAAATTTGACAAAATATACTAGTTATTTGCTTGGTGGCTATACTCAATCCACTCCTTCCACTCCACATTAAACTTGAGCTTTTTGTATACATCTTCAGTTGAAAGGCATGGTTGCTTAATAAACCCAAAGGTTATCCAACTTGACCATCATGAATATTCCTGATCAGGTCTTTCTAAGAACCTCTTCACTTTTTCATTTTCATGCTACCAAGACCATGCAAACTAACTACAGGGGTGTAGGCAAGGGATTACACTAGATAATAGCTAATAAGCTCTTGTTTTTTTTTGTTTTTTTTGTTTGTAAACTGCATATGATGTGCATTGTAGTGGTTTGGTAAACAGTATTTAACCATGACAGTAGTGGTTAACAGGTAAGCATGGTAACATTGTAACAGCTGCTTAGAGAACTTGCTTGACTCTTAGTGTAATTGCTAGTAGCTAGTACCATGTCTGTGAATCTCTAAGATAGTCCTTTAAAGGCAGGTGAATCATAAAATGAATTTAAGGCCAGCTATCAGCCTGAATTAGCCAGCAGTAAGCCTGAACTGGTGAGCTAATAGTTTTTCAATCAGTGTATTCTAAAATAATATAGTTTGAAAGTGATGTTGAAGTTTCTGTACAGAATCTGAACCTAGCCTATCCTTGTATATTAAAATATTAACTATGGTTGCTTAGTGAATATTACTCTAATTCACTCTCATACACCTCCTGGATTTTGAAAAAAAAAAAATTTTCTTCTGCACTTTGTGCTGGAGGGGGATGCCCCTCCTGCACCCTCCCCCTTGAGCCAAATTGCAGCTCTTACCTTATTAGCCCCCCCCCCTTCCCCCAGTCCTAATAAGTTGTCTACACCCCTGTGTCATGATGTCATCAGCTGTTCAACACCTACTAATTGCATGTTAATGACATGTACTATAATAATTATGTGTAAATCCATTAGCATTCTATACCATACCTACCAACTATCCTTGCCACATTGGGAATATCCCGCAAAAACCACTGCTTTCCCAGTATCCCGCTACAACTGTGTATTTCCCGGCCTTTCTTTCTTCTCAGATCTGTCTTTTTTCATCTCCAACAATAACTCAAAATTAATTATAGTAGCTCAATTTAGGGTGTGGCCATGGTACTGTCATATTACTCATTCTTATTAGCAGCTAATAACTGCCTTCATGTCATGATACTATGCATGGATACTAATGACAGTTTCATTCTTTAATATTCTCTTTGTCCATCTTTAATAGCTCTAGATATGTGTGTGTGTGTGTGTGTGTGTGTGTGTGTGTGTGTGTGTGTGTGTGTGTGTGTGTGTGTGTGTGTGTGTGTGTGTGTGTGTGTGTGTGTGTGTGTGTGTGTGTGTGTGTGTGTGTGTGTGTGTGTGTGATCAAGCAAAACTGCTTCAATTCAAGCAAAAATATGAGTTTAATCAAGCAAATCAAAATTGATGGGTTGGTAGGTATGCTATACTAACCACTTCCCCCCCAAGAAATAGAAAATGGTCCAACTTCCCCTCCAAAATAAAAATCCTAGATTAATTCCTGTCTAGGCTAACTATAATGGCTACCTTAACTTTATATTTATGCTACTGCACTATGTAGAAGTGGGTATGGTTTCTTTTCACAGCAACTGTGCTTCTCCCATGTTATGCAGGTGTCATTAATATTGCAAGTAAAATTTATAACTCAAGGAGGACTGGGGCCATCAGAACACTGTAAGACAGTAGACCAGAGAGGATTATGTGCCTATCATTGTTATGCCCCACTCCCGCCAGGTAAAATTACAGGGGGTTGTTTGTCCACATACTAGTAGTGAAGGTAATGAAGTGATGGTGACAATATTATTATAGTAACTACAAAATATCAACGTAGCCGTAGCTACATAAGATTATGAGGATTACAGTGTAGAATCTCAAAGAAATCAGTTGTTCATTTTGGCACCAAATATATACAAGGATGTAACGTAATAACTGAAATCTTCACAGCTACGAAGTGCAAGTTTCAAAATGTGATTTCTATTATACAAAAGAAACTATCTATATTTGCACAAAACATCTTGACAATCTACGTATTACAACTCACTTCTGCCTCGGTCTTATAGTTAGCATTTAGACTAGTTATCTGACTTGTCCATATGCCACATTGTCCCTGAGTTGGAGTTCCACTTCACCCTTAAGAGGTGACTATGTCCTCATAGAGTGGAACAGGTTGGCTGGGTGGAGGGTGGTGTTTACTCTGCCACTTGACATAGCAATACACAACTAGAACACCACCAGCTAACCCAACAACCAATCCAGCAATGTAAACCACTGATCACTGCTGTAACAACAGAGTCAGAAGATGAACCTGCAAACACAATAATACACATCTTCTTTTGGACACAACACAACAATGTCTGGTAAAAATTAATTATTATAGCACACTTTGTCAGCTACACTAAACAAAACACAAGCAGCATGTTCATTTAAACCATGAGGTGGTTACTCAATGAATTATAGCTAGTAGAGATGGAATGAACAAAAATTTAAGTAAGGGAAGAAGAGAGGGATGGATAAGACTAGGAACTACTAGATCAACCTCTGAATAGAGATATGTATGTATATGGAAAAACCTTTTTTCTGAGGAGGGTGGGAATGGGACAAGCTTAATCTTTTGGGGAGGAAGTTCCCTCTCAGCAGATTCTAATATAAAATCCAGGAATTAGATATAATAATCTAAGAGTTTTCAGAATTCTCTCTTACTGGATCTTATAGGAGTGATGTGACAGAATATTATGTATTTAACAGTAGCTAAAGTAAGAGAAGTCCATTCATTTTACTTACCTACAGAACAAATATATAGCTATAACATTATACCACACACATCTCCAGAATTTGCTGACATAACATATACCAACCACAACCACTAGCTACAAGTACAACCACTTTGGTACTATGACTACCAACCTGTGTAACTGCTAGTTAGCTATAACCACCAGCCACAACTATCTAAGTACTTCCTATAACAACTAGCTAACTGTGACCACTAGCTATAATAACCACTCCTAACCTCCAGGGTCTAAGAAAGTCTTCTGAGAACAACTAAATTGACTTTTACAAAGTTTTCACACACACATTCAATCATGAAGAGCTATAATAATAATTGGCTATGTGGTGTAATCAGATAAATGAGTTATTGCACAGACTAATTACAACCACCAGCTATAGCTAATTACTAACTAACTATAAACATTAGCCACACCCAACCTATCACCGGCCATGACCACTAGCTGTAACCACTTGTAAAGAACTGTGACATCAGATGAGCTGGACTTGTTCAAAATAATATACTGTTGGTAGTCCATGAAGAGATGTCAGACTCACTACTGTTCACTATCTACACTATAAAAATATTGTACTTATGTCTTCTTGTAAGTATTTGAATGTCATTCAGAAAATTGTAGGACTTATAGATCACCTGTAATTACACCAAACCAGAACTATGTAGCTAGCTTTCTCTGCATTTACTATTATTATTATCAGACTTTAACATACATAATTCATATTGCCATTCCTCTGAGGTAAAGTTTATTCCTTCACTCAAGGACATTCTAATATACTTTACTGAATACTTTTAGCTAGGACTTATAATTATAGTACTGAAATTAATGCACTATAATAACTACTGTATATTATGTGGCAGATGTCTAGTTAATCAATACTTACTCCTACAAACTTATTTCAATATAATAGCTATGTAGAGCTTTCTGATTGTCCAAGTAAAAATAAATTTAATTCAAAAATGTGTACTACGTACACCCAATATGTACACAATGGGAATAGTGTGGAAGTTCATAAGTGGTTTCTGGTGTATAGTCAAGTTACCTAAACCATAAACTTCCAAATTGCTTAATAGGTATTATAGTATTATAGTTATGAGTTGGGACTTAATCATCTTTGGACTTGGTGGGAAACTGAATAGACCATTAGAATAGGTTCCCACATTTCAATACTTAACCAAGTTTGTGGGAATAGGTGTGGCTGGACTAGCACTCTGTGAAGGTAAAAAATAGCTATATTATATTTTTGCTATAATAGACACAATGTCAGTGAAAGAGAGAACAAGCTAAGCCTCAGTCCTCCGTGGGTCATGAATTTTACTTGCAATTGCAATATTAATGACACCTGCAGGGTTCTAGCTAAGAATTTTGATTTGGGAGGAGCACAGTTGCTGTTAAAAGAATTCTTTTGAAACCATACCCACTTCCCACCCACACCCACTTCTACATAGTACAATAGGATAAGTTATAAATATGTAATGTCATTTTAAAGTGACCAGGATCGATCTTTAATAAAATACATGCTTAAGTTTTGTACTCTCCCTCATTTTGTTTTGATAAGCTTCATACCACTGAAAATAAGAAAAATTTAGGGTGGAACTTTTCCATAAGTAAATGAAAGGCATTGTGAATTTAAGAGTAAACCTACTTCTATTGGATGTAGCCAAAGTTGAGCTCATTCACATGGTCCACAAGTGAAATTGCCAAAGTTAGCTATTCATAACTTCAATGGAGACATTACATAATGGACTATATTTTGGATTTATTTGAATAGACTGTCGATAAAAACCCTGGATTGTCAGAAATTGACAAATTTAACTACTTGAAATCATTATTAGAGAAGTCTGCTGCTGAGGCCATATCAGGACTGACCCTTACAGCTGACAATTATAAGGAAGCTGTTTCGATTCTAAAGAAAAAATTTGGCAATTATCACAAAACATATGGATACCCTTTTGAAAGTGGAGGCTGTATCTTCACAGAACAATTTGAAAGACTTGAGACACCTTTATGACCTTGTTGAGTCACAAGTCAGGAGTTTGAAGACACTTGGTGTTGAGTCAACATCTTATGACAGTCTATTGTTCCCAGTGCTGTTCTAGAAGCTGCCTCCAGAGTTACGTCCCATTTTGAGCCGGGAAATTGATGAAGATAATTGGAATTTGGACTCGTTACTTCAACAACTCGAAGAAGAAATCAAGGCTCGTGAGCGTGCAATGCCATATCAGCTATTCAGCCCCCAACTGTGAAGAAGAGTGGAACGAAAAATGATTCTGTAGGTACTGCTGCTACATTGATAGCATCAACTAACCCTGTTTCTGTCAGCAGTTCCATCCATCAAGGGAATGCAAGGCTGTTATAGATACTGGAGAAAGAAGACAGATTTTGATGAGATCAGGCAGGTGTTTCATCTGTCTGAAAAAGTACCACATTAGCAAGAATTGTCATTCAGCTACAAGATGCCGAAATTGTGGAGGCAGGCATCATACAAGTATTTGTATGAAGAATTCAGCCATAACAACCAAGCCTGCCAGCCCAACCAAACCACTCAACCCACAAGCAAATACATTCTCATCCACAACAACTAGTTCTATGTATGCTGGCACCAGTTCTGGAGTGCTTCTTCAGACTGCAAGGACACAGATTTATAACCCTGATGGACTACACTCATCCCTAGAGGTTAGAGTGATTTAGACAGTGGAAGTCAGAAGTCCTATATTACTCAACAAGCCCGAGATGCACTTTCCCTGAATGTATATAGCATACAGACAAAGGATGTCTATCAAGACCTTTGGATCAGAGAAAGAAGAACAACAAGATTGTGAAGTTGTAAAGGTTGCCATGAAAACCATGGATGGAGCTCCTGAATCTATTGCTCTTCACTGTTCCTCTGATTTGTGAGCCACTGAACAATCAACCCATTAACTTTTGCAAGGATGAGTATGACCACCTAACTCACCTGACTCTTGCCCGATGCTTGTGATTCAAGAGATATGCCGATTGACATTCTGATTGGTCTGGATTATTACTCACTGATAGTCATAAGTGAGGTGATACAAGGAAAGAAGGGACCCACTGCTGTCTATACTAGGTTTGGTTGGGTATTATCTGGACCCACTGGAATCCCTGATCAATGTACCTCCTCAGTCAATGTCATAACAAGTCACATTCTAAGATATGATTCCCAGGCAAATATTGGAGAGCGGATGGACTCTACACTGAAGATGTTTTGGGATCTTGAGTCTCTTGGCATCAGCAATGATGACTCATCTCTGCTGGAAGAATTTGACAGGGAGATCACATTAAAGATGGTCGGTACCAAGTAACACTGCCATGGAAGAAGTCACATGATGCTCTACCAGACAACTACCATCTTAGTAAGAAACAACTTCTCAGTTTGCTTGGTAGACTGAAACACCAACCAACAGTTCTTAAGGAATATGACACCACAATCAGGGATCAGTTGAAAAGAGGTATTAGTAGATGATGGTGAATGCCAACCTGTAAGTATGACCCACTCACTACATACCACACCATGCTGTTATCAGGCAAGATAAGGAAACAAGCAAACTACGCATTGTGTATGATGCCTCAGCCAGAGATGATGGTCCATCGTTGAATGATTGCTTGTGTGGTCTGAAGTTTGGACAGAACATTCTGGACATAATCCTATGGTTTCGAGTTAACAACATAGCTTTGGCAGCAGAGGCCTTTCTCATGATTTCTGTATCTGAGGCTGATAGAGATGTGTTGCAATTTCTATGGGTTGATGATGTCACTAAAGAGAAGCCCAGAATTATCACCCTTCATTTCAGGCGTCTGGTATTCAGTGTATCATTGAGCCCATTTCTTCTAAATGCCACAGTACAATATCACCTCCAGAAGTATTCTTCCAGCTACCCACAGGTAGTGGAAAAGATCTCTCGTTCAATGTATGTGGATGATATTGCATCTGGTGCTGACACTGAAGATAATGCCTACAAGCTGTATTCTGACTCCCAAGGAAGGAGGTTTCAATCTGAGGAAATTTGTGACCAACTCAAGTAATCTTCAGAAGAAAATGGATGAGAATGAATACTTGATGAAGATGCCTCTGACTGAATACACACTAAATGATAGCTACACTAAACTCACACTTGGAACCACTCAGAAGGTACATAATGGAGAGACAAAGATTCTAGGTGTTAAGTGGAATCCATCAACAGACAATCTCATATTTGACTTCAGTAATGTGGCATCTCAGGAAGCTGAAACCCACTGGATTAAAGAGATGCAATCTTCCTTACTAAGCAATCCCAAGTTTTCAGCATGGCAACAACAATTTGGATTATTCATTGATAACTGGCGTTGTGGTGGCCAACTAATCAATGCAGATCTCCTGTTCATGACACAGCATCCAATACTACTAGACTCGAGAGTCACGACATTCATTCACTCGTTTGATTGTTCTTGATGCTCATGCCCGAGTGAAGCACAATGGTGTCAGTGAGACCTTAGCAGAACTAAGATCCAGGTACTAGATTGTACATGGAAGAAGCTTCGTGAAGATGATCTTGCACCGATGTGTCATTTGTCGACACTTTGAAGGAAGAGCACACTATCCACCACCTCCACCGCCATTACCCAGTTTCAGGGTGAGAGAAGCTCCCAGCATTCACATAGGGGACTATGCAGGACCTCTGTACATGAAAAAGCTCAGCCAATCAGGGGTTATCAAAGTATGGATTTGTCTTTTTACTTGTTGTGTGATACGAGCAATACACCTGGAAGTTGTCCCAGATATGACAACTCAATCTTTTATCAGATATTTTACTGCTCGAAGGGGTGTTCCTATTTGAATCATTTCAGATAATGGCAAAACCTTTAAGTCTGCAGCCAAATTCCTAGTGAAGATCCTCAAGCATCCTGAAGTGCAAGAGTAATCCATATTCAGTGGAATTTTAACTTAAAGAAGGCACCATGGTGGGGTGGGATAAGGATGATTAAATCTGTAAAACGTTGCCTTAAGAAGACAATCAGGAGAGGAAAATTTACAATGGATGAGCTCATGACAGCCACCACTGAAGTGGAAGCGATAGTTAACTCCTGACCCTTGTCTTATCTTTCAACTGAGGATATAGAAGAGTCACTTACCCCATCACATCTTATTACAGGCCCGCCGTCTTATTAGTCTGCAAGATAGTAGTTACAATAGAGATATTATTAAAGTAGATAAAGATCCCTTACCAAACGAATGATATATCTCAGTCGTGTTTTGGACCACTTCTGGCGGAGATGGAAGGACTATCTATTGGAACTCAGAAATTCACATCGACATGCACTCAACAAGCATACTGCTGATCCAATTGCTATTGGTGACATTGTACTTGTACAAGAAGCTGACCAGCCAAAGGGATTCTGGAGACTAGCTAAGGTGGAAGACCTCATCAAAGGCTCTGATGGACAAGTTAGAGGTGCTCGTGTCCGAACTCAAACAGTTGGCAATCGACCCACTTACCTACAACGTCCGGTCCAACTGTTGTATCCATTGGAAGTGCACAGTTTGACAGATTCCGATGATCATAACAACACTGTATCGCATGAACAGAGACATGATGTCGACAGTATTTCTAAGACTGATGAAGGAAGCGGGCTTCCATCATCAATAATTGCTGTTCAGAATGCAAAAGAGATTTTGAGGGTCCTGGCAGAGTATTCCTAACCCTTTCGCTACACTAATTTTCGATTTTTTTTGGATTTGGCATTGGTCGTCACTAGGCGCCGGCGCCCCAGGCAGCAAAAGGTCGCGCAGGTCAGCGTGACATCATGCTGGCGGCTAGCAGATCAAGGCAGAAAGAATGAGCTCCTTGGAGACTCTTGCTGGCCTGCTTATGGCCTCTCTCACACCGACGATCCTCTACGGCACTGCCCCATGCACTATGCCACTCTCCTTTTCTTTTCATTTTTTTTTTTTTTTTTTTTTTTTTTTTAAAGTCCATATAAAGCGAACATCAAAGGAAGATCAAAGGCAGCTCCTCCCTGTGGTCAAACATCTGAGAACTGACGGACCACAACCCATTGTTCTGACTTCCGATGCCGACAGTCAAAGGTTGGCGGCAGGAGGATGTCCTGGTGCCGACGGGGTCCGAGTAACGGACGGTTGAAAAGTGTGTAAAATTACACTCTTTTGGGAGCGAAAGGGTTAGTCTAGTCACTCCAAGGTCAAGAGTTCACTGCTGAATGAAATTGACCCATATCTTTACGCAAATCCCCGCCCACATCTTCATTTCTTGCACAATTTCAGACAATGCCACAAGCTTCAGACCACACACCCTTATGTGACATCACAATGCACCTTATACCCTTATGTGACATCACAACACACCCTTATGTGAGACCATCAACAACAGGTCATTTTTGACCTCATGTTGCTTTAGTCAACTAAAACTATAATTTAGTACCAGCTATTAGTCACAAAACTGATCTCAATTAGTCAAAAACTAACTAAAAGTTGTCATACTAAAGCTTACATTGACCATAACATTAATCACTAAGGTTGACCAAATCTTTGTAATACTCTTTGTGACAAGACTTGTTGCTGGTTTCACTAACAGTTACGTTATTAATATCATCTTTGAATCATAGATGTTTTGGAGCATGGGGGCACACCCTGAATGGGAATGAGGTTAGGGGTGGGCAAGGACTCCGTGCTATAGAATACCATTGGGTAGGAGACTATCTAGCATGATTTGTTACAAGAAAACACTGTAGGCTTTCCAAAATAGCTTAGCTTACCTAAGTTAACAATTTTAGCAATACAGATGTATGTACCTAGTTCACCAGTGTGTGTATGAAGAAGCTCGTGATGACATTCTTGATTCTGATCATAGGTATGACTCTATGTGATGAAGAGATGAAAAGGCTATGTGCTCTGCAGTCTCTGTAATTGTAAAGAAGCTATACCAAAGAAGAATGTAAAGTTAAGAATATTCAATGGAATAACACATTTCAGAAATTGCTTGCACATGAAATTACTTTAGATGCTGAAAGGTTATATAACTAAATTTGGCATATAGGCTAGCATGTTCCTTATTGATCTGCATGTTTAACCATGGGTGGGTGGAGGGGGCATTTCTCCCATGCTTCCTATGCCTATGTGAATTCACGCAGTCTTCTCAAAAGTATTATAACATAATAATCTTTATTAATATAGCTAATCTTCACTATCTACTGAAGTTAGTTTTGATTTGAATTTTTGAGTCTAGAAACTTTTGGGGTAGGTGCAAATTCCTTTATCTCCTCATGTAATCCATACCTACATAACGATAATTGAGAGAGCTTATAAAATAAAAGAGGAAAGGAAGGAAGGTGGGGGGGGGGGGGGGGGGGGGGGGAGGTGCCCCCACACTCTACCTATAGAGTCTACAGGCCAGCTAGATACACATCTGGTTCCACGCCCCTCTAAACACACCCAGGGTCTTCACACACCCCTTGTAGCGGGCCACAAGGGGGTTCCCCCTCCTCCTTCTGAGAGGTCTACAGGATCTAGACACACCTCCAAATCTCTCACACACACCCCTTAACTCCCTAGGTCAAGTGGGGATTCAGCTGGACACACCTCCACTCCCACGCCCCTCTAAACACACTCAGGGTCTCCACACACACACCCTTCTATCGGGCCACAAGGGGGTTCCCCCTCCTCCTTCTGAGAGGTCTACAGGATCTAGACACACCTCCAAATCTCTCACACACACCCCCTTAACTCCCTAGGTCAAGTGGGGATTCAGCTGGACACACCTCCACTCCCACACCCCTCTGGACACATTCAGGGTCTCCACACACACACCCTTCTATCGGGCCACAAGGGGGTTCCCCCTCCTCCTTCTGAGAGGTCTACAAGATCTAGACACACCTCCAAATCTCTCACACACACCCCTTAACTCCCTAGGTCAAGTGGGGATTCAGCTGGACACACCTCCACTCCCACACCCCTCTGGACACATTCAGGGTCTCCACACACACACCCTTCTAGCGGGCCACAAGGGGGTTCCCCCTCCTCCTTCTGCAAGGTCTACAGGATCTAGACACACCTCCAAATCTCTCACACACACATCCCTTAACTCCCTAGGTCAAGTGGGGGTTCAGCTGGACACACCTACACTCCCACACCCCTCTGGAGGGTCTCCACACACACACACACACACACCCTTCTAACGGGCCACAAGGGGGTTCCCCCCTCCTTCTGAGAGGTCTAGACACACCTCCAAATCTCTCACACACACATCCCTTAACTCTCTAGGTCAAGTGGGGGTTCAGCTGGACACACCTACACTCCCACACCCCTCTGTACACACCCCAAGTCTACACACACCAATGTCGAGGTCGAAGGAGTCTCAGGAGGGGTGTTCCCCCACAACACTCTTTCCTAGCTTCTACAGGCTAGATAGTGATTCTGTGGGCTGGACACACACCCTAGGCTCACACTTCTCAGCTCAGATATTAGGTTAGCTTAGCTACGGAACTTACAGCTGCTATCAATGTCACTGTCCACTCCTTCGCTTAAAAGCCTGGAGCCCCAGAATTCCAATCCATATTGCTAGGTCCTCGATACTAACCCTTTCGCTACACTAATTTTCGATTTTTTTTGGATTTGGCATTGGTCGTCACTAGGCGCCGGCGCCCCAGGCAGCAAAAGGTCGCGCAGGTCAGCGTGACGTCATGCTGGCGGCTAGCAGATCAAGGCAGAAAGAATGAGCTCCTTGGAGACTCTTGCTGGCCTGCTTATGGCCGCTCTCACACCGACGATCCTCTACGGCACTGCCCCATGCACTATGCCACTCTCCTTTTCTTTTCATTTTTTTTTTTTTTTTTTTAAGTCCATATAAAGCGAACATCAAAGGAAGATCAAAGGCAGCTCCTCCCTGTGGTCAAACATCTGAGAACTGACGGACCACAACCCATTGTTCTGACTTCCGATGCCGACAGTCAAAGGTTGGCGGCAGGAGGATGTCCTGGTGCCGACGGGGTCCGAGTAACGGACGGTTGAAAAGTGTGTAAAATTACACTCTTTTGGGAGCGAAAGGGCTAACTGAACTGAACTGGCATTCATGTAAGCATGCGCAGATTATTATACTTGGATACGGATAACATTTATTTTGTGAAGAAGCAACTGGTGTTGCTAGTTAGCTAAACTAAATTAAAAGGATCCCTAGGGCTAAACAGGTTACTGTTCATTAAAATATTAACTAACAACAATAATAATTGACTATTCTGGGTTGGAAGCAATCTCTTTGAATATATTGTAAACAATGGCTCAGAATTGAGGGAAAGGATTTCTGGTCTTGTTCCAGCATTTAAATCTGCATGATTTGGATATATGGTTTGTTGAAGCTGCTGGTTCGTAATTCATAAACTGTATCTATTGCTGCATCAAGATTTCTTTTCCTCTTTCCAGCATATCAATGCTCTTGACAGACAGGTAGCTATTCCACATTCTTCAGGTAAGAGGAATAATCCACTCACACTTGTGTGCTAGTTTGCTTGCCTTTTAACCGAGCAACTGTCTCCAAGTAGAATAGTACTGCAGTGATGTCTCAACCAAGTCTGCTATACAATTACAGTGTACAAATCACAATTGATTCTTAGCAGTCATGATATTATAGATACCACAAAACATAGCTATTCTTTTTGTGCTCTAGCACTCATGAAGCATTATGTATACACATAGCCAATAGCTATAAAGTGGAGTACACTTACTCAGTCCAGTTGTTATGAATTTTCCTGCTACTTTCCACATACAAACATACTTGTACAAACATACTTGACCCATCGGGCATCCACACACAAACTAGTTGTAGGCCTTGAGGAATTCATGGGGTTTAAATTGCTGTGTAGTGATAAAGTTTGTCTGCAGCACTAAATATGACACCAAATCACAGGCCTCTACAGGTGGTATGGTCTCAATTGGTCCATCTGGGCCACCTCCAAAGGGGTCCAAGCCATTTATCACTGCTATAATTATTTTGGCTCTATACTGCTTCTTGGCTTAATTCAAGAGGTTTTCAGCATAACTTGACTGCATATATTCATACCTCCCAACTGTACCTATTTCAGCGGGACAGTCTCGAAATGTGTGTTAGGTTCGTGCTAGGTTCAGGGTGAATGTCGCAAGGACAATTACATCATTATCAGAAAATCGCGCACCCTCTTCCCCCAACTAACTAGTTATCTAGCTCTCATGGATTTTTTTTCCAGGTTTAAAAGATGAACGGTAAGTTTGTGTAGGAATGAGTCTAGTGTAGTCATAGCACCTGTAACAATTGATTGGACTTGGTAAATCAAAGCTTCTTGACATTTAAATGATTTTCTATGAACAAAAGCAATCATTACAAGCAGCTATTGTGGAAATATGATGTGATCACAACAAAACATTAGAGTTAAATGTTATAAAGACTATAGAATAACTACTTCACTACTTCTGTTTCTACTACAATGACACAATACAGCACTATTTTATCTTCAGCATAATTATTCAAAATCACGTAATATCTGTAAATATAGAGATAATCACAAGATAATAATAATATGTATTTGTTTTCACTGATCTCAAAATTAGCAATGAATCAGAGACTAATTCAAGGTTTTTATTTTCCCCAAACCTACCACTGTATATAAAAAATGATCCAGAATTCAATAAGTGTCTCTACATAATAGCTAATACAACAAATACTGGTAGAAGCACGGACCTCTATTGCAACAATCGCTAGTTAAGGGACATAATAACTTAGTTCCTTATAAAATCATGTTATATTTCTCTTATTTCCTTGTGGACATGCATAATATAATTAATGCAAACTTACTGGGTATAGTCACATATTGAACACTGAACCCTACATGTATGCCAGTAAAATAAGGGCTACATTGAGAACAGGTTCTCTGTCCTTCCCAGAGAATTTGTCCCTATCTCATAAGTTATCTCTTTAAGTATGGAGGTCTCATGGACAAAAAACAGATATCATTCTAGAATTCATTGTACAATGCTGAACACACACACACACACACACACACACACACACACACACACACACACACACACACACACACACACACACACACACACACACACACACACACACACACACACACACACACACACACACACACACACACACACACACACACACACACACACCTGTCCTATCCTGTCTATCATTGCCCATGTGGGTCACATGACCCTCCTCCTTTTGGAGGGAGCAAGTTCAGCTGCTGCTATCATGAATCTCTTCTTGTGGCCACTTAGTCACCCTGCACTTCTAAACCACTTCTTGCAAGTCAGATACTGGAAAGAACCTAGACCTGGCTTACTATGCTCCTCAAGGCACTTGTGTCTCTTGAGGTCTCCTTGTCTGCTGAAAGTTCTGCCACACTCCCTGCACTCCATTCATCCTTGGGAGTCCCCTGCATCCCCAGCACACCATCTTCCACCATCCTTTCTCTCCCACACCTGTTCACTGCCAGCCCACCTCTGCTGCAAAACCACCTCCTACACTTCTTGCATTACACAGCACCCTCCTGCTCACACACTGGCCTCCTCCTCTCTGCAGCACACTTGCGACGTGCCTTGTCACTCTCTCTCCGAAACCTCCTCCCACACCCTTTGCACAACACATTCTTCTCTCCTCTCAGCCGTCCACTCTCTGTTGTGCTGCTTGATGCTTTGCCAGGTTTTAACTCCATGCACTCCTACACTTCCCCTGTCCTGAGCCACACTGTACCAGTCTTCACCAACCTGCACAGCCTTCAAGTCCTTCTTTGCTAATTCCCTCCATCTCCTTTGTGGACCTCCACAAGGCTTTGTCTGGTGCAGCCATCCAAAGAGTTGTCTGATCAGATAAAGTTAAAGGTTGTAGCTAGAGACAAGGTTGAAGGCCTGGCAAGAGCATTTCAAAATGTGCTTAAGGTTAGCAACCCATTCACAGAGTGTGCTAGATGTTTCACAGCACCCAATCAGAGAGGAGTTACCATCTGAAATAGTGCTTGTTACATTGAGAGCTTGTTACATTAAGAGCAATTAGAGGAAACAAGGCAGGTGGAAAAATTGGAGTGCTATCAGAGCTGTAGAAGTGTTGTGGTGCTAACCTCTTGGAGTTCTTTCTGGATCTTCCATTTTGTATATATAGCATAATGAATGTGTACCTTAGGAATGGAAAGATATACATATAGTCCCTATTCCAGATAGGGGGTGTGTGACAATTAGAGGGGGGTAAGTTTATTGGATGTGGGGATGGGGAGTTTTTCACCAAAGTTCTCCAAAGAAGGCTCTAGAAGATGGCTGAGGAAACTTTGCCAGATTCACAATGTGACTTCAAGAGTGGCAAAGGTTGTATTGACATGTTATAGCAACTTGTAGAGAAGGCTAGCAAACATAATACACATATAGACATATCTTTATGCCATTCCTAGACCTTAGAAAGGCCTACAATAAGATTCCTTGATAAGCTCTGTGGAAAGTGCTAAGGAAGTATGGTATCCCACCAACAATGCTAAATGCTATCTGCTTCATGAGGAGGGTATGATAACTTAGACAGGTTGCTCCAAAGTTCCAAGGTATGTAGTGGCTAGGGTGTGCTCAGTTCTTTCCAACTTCTATTTCTGTCTGGACATCACTGAGTGACGTGTACAGAGATTATGGTATGGACATTCTGTACTAGTATGGTGGGAAGTAGATTTGGACAGAAAGCCTTGTCAGGCCAGGTTGTCTTAGCTTCTCTTTGCTGATGATGTAGCAGCAGTGGACACCAGCAGGAAAAGCATGGAGATGGCAGCAAGTGTCTTGATGAGTGTTATATC
The DNA here is from genome assembly GCA_964016965.1 of Diacarnus erythraeanus. Lineage (NCBI taxonomy): Eukaryota > Metazoa > Porifera > Demospongiae > Poecilosclerida > Podospongiidae > Diacarnus > Diacarnus erythraeanus. Next base: position 778,596 of record OZ024679.1, on the reverse strand, counting down.
AAAATGGGGCCAGTGGTCTTGAGTATTCCCAAAACAAAGCTGCTAGTTACAGTAACATTAGCTGAATGAAGGTGAGATTGAATGTGTCCATGATTTCAAGTATCTGGGGTCAGTAGTGGATAGTAGGGGGGACATAATGAAGGGATCAGTAGTGGAAGGGGTCAGTAAGGGGACATAATGAAGGGGTCAGTATGGAAGGGTAGTTGTGGATAGTAGGGGGGATAATGTGTTGAGAAAGAACACTTGTCTAGAATGTATGTAATGTTTGTTATTATTAAATTTTATTCATTGGTGTATTAGCTTTATTATTCAGTTTGTGTTTGGTTGCTAAGTTATTGTTTATTATAATTATCCTCCAGCATAGTTACCAAGTACTTGTTTATTTTAGATGCATTATTATAGCCTATGGCACTGGACATTTTTTAGTTTAAAATTATGTTTCTATAGTAGTTGTGTTTACTTCTTAAGATATTTTATTCTTGGAAAGTTGTTTCTCTGCAACTCTGCAACAGGTTATGGGCCCAGAGCTCACTTGACAACTAGAGAAAGAATAAACTGTGCAGTGTTTAAAAGACTTACCTAAAATATAATAATAATGGCAACTGAGTCAAAGTCAGTGACTGTTTACCCTCTTAATGAATCAAACTATCCAACCTGGAAGCTTCAGTGTCAGATGGCATTGATGAAGGAAGGACTGTGGAGCATTGTAAATGGTTCTGAGCATGCTCCTGAGGCAGAAGGTGGAGACAGGCATATTAAGTTCTCTACTAGAAGAGACCGTGCACTCGCAACTATTGTACTGTCTGTTGACCCATCTCTACTGTACTTAATTGGAAGTCCTGAGGATCCAGTGGAAGTTTGGAGGATGTTAGCTAACCAGTTTCAAAGGAAAACTTGGGCTAACAAGCTGGAGCTCCGACGTAAGCTGTACTCTGTAAGAATGAAGGATGGTGATTCTATTCACTCTCACATAAAAGCAATGACTGAAGTTTTTAACAGTCTGTCCATTGTTGGTGATCCTATTTCTGAGGAGGATCAAGTTGTGTACTTGCTTGCAAGTATTCCTGAATCTTACAGTATGCTTGTGACAGCTTTAGAGGCAAGCACAGAAGTACCCAAGATGGAGCTTGTGACTGAGAGGTTGCTGCATGAAGAATGCAAGTTGAAAGGCAGAGAAAAAGCTAGTGCAAGTAATGAGAAAGTAATGGCTGCAGGTCACAGATAAAAGAAGAGAGGTCCAAAATGTTACAACTGTGGGAAATATGGCCACATCAAGAGGAACTGCAGGAGTAATTCTGAGCAGGGTTTTAAGCAGAGAGCTAATGCAGCAGGAACTAAACAGAGGAACAGCAGCTCTGACAGGGAAAGTGTGGGACTTGTTGTACAGCATGCAATGTCAAGTCACTGCCTGGATAGTAGACTCTGGTGCTACGTGTCACATGTGTAATGATCAATCTGTGTTTGTGGCATATGAGAGTCTGAAAACACCTCTAAAAGTAACACTAGGTGATGGTTATGAAGTCAATGCACTCGGACGTGGAGTTGTAATACTGTATAGTGAGTTACCCAGTGGAAGAAGTAAGAGGTGCAAGTTGCATGATGTTCTGCATGTGCCAAGATTGTCATACAATTTATTTAGTGTATCAATGGCTACAAAGCGTGATAAGACAGTGAGATTTGGAAAGACCAAATGTCAGGTCCTGGATAAAAATGAGCCTGTTGCCATTGCTATCAAAGTAGGAGAGCTCTATTATCTCAAGTGTCACATGAATGGCATATACTCCAACACAGCTGAGACTCAAGTCCAAGAGTCCAAAGAAGACAAATGGCACCGAAGATTTGGACATTTAAGTGCAAGAAACTTGCAGAAATTAGCTAAAGAGAAACTTGTCAATGGATTTGACTATAACTCTTCAAGAGAGATCAGTTTCTGTCAAGCATGTATTGAAGGAAAACTTCACAAGAGTAAGTTTCCCACTACTGGAGGAAAGAGAGCCAAGAAACCACTTGAACTGGTTCATAGTGATGTTTGTGGGAAGATTTCAACACCATCATTAGGTGGAGGTATCTATTTTCTCACTTTCATTGATGACAACATTCACTATGTGTGGATCTACATCCTGAAGAGCAAGGACCAAGTATTTGAAAAATTCCTTGAGTGGAAGGCTCTGGTAGAAAATTCTAGTGGACGAAAGCTGAGGACTCTACGTTCTGACAACGGAGGAGAGTATACTTCTGCAGAATTCATTGCATACCTCAGGAAAGAAGGATTATGTCATGAGTTTACAGTGTCTAAGACCCCCCAACAGAATGGTGTGGCAGAAAGAATGAATAGGACACTTGTTGAAACCGTACGTTCAATGTTGTCTGATGCCAATTTGCCAAAAAGGTTCTGGGCTGAAACACTCTCAACAGCTGTGTATCTTCATAATCGCAGTCCTACAACAGTAGTTCAAGGAAAGACACCATTTGAGGCCTGGATGAAGGAGAAGCCCAATGTGGGTCATCTCAAAGTTTTTGGTTGTCTGTGCTATGCACATGTTGCTAAGGATGAGCGACAGAAGTTTGATGCTAAGGCGAGGAAGTGCATCATGTTAGGCTATGGTACTAAAGCTTACCGACTCTATGATATTGAACGAAAGAAGGTCTTCTTTAGCCGTGATGTGGTCTTCAACGAAAACGTGAATGGAATTGAGAAGGAGTCTGTGAAAGACATGGGAAAACTGCACCACTTTCTGGGCATAAATGTTGTTCAAGATTACAAGAATGGAAGTATTTGGATTGGACAGGAATTGTACACAGAGAACATCTTGAAAAGATATGGTATGGAAGATGCCAAGCCAATTCAAACTCCGGTGGATATTGGTACAAAGTTGATGAAAGGGGGAGATGAAGACACAATGTCATGTGTGGACCAGCAACTATATCCTTTGAGTCCTTCCACTTGGACCTCCATTTGACGCAGCGTTTGTGGGCCAAACATTCTGCGCAAGCGATTGATATTGCTGTACTGCCGCTCTGTTGGTCTGGAGTTTACTTTCCTCCTCGCAATCTCATTCGTCAGCCATCCGACCTTCCGTCTCAGTTGGGTTACTTCGGCCTGTTTTGCTTTCAGTGCAACTTCCAATTCCTGCACTCTCTGTTGGACAGGGGATTTTCTTGACCCCCTTTCGACCACTACTGCACCGGCATAGACGATACAGTTGAGTCTCCAGAGGGTCTGCTCCAAACTGTAAAACCACTCTTCATCGATCAGTTCATCTACCTGTTTTACCAGGTTCCTGTCGATCCTAACCCCCTGACACAACAGTCTCTTCCGCTTGTCAAAACAGCCTACTCCCTCCAAAAGGACTTCTCTGAGCACGGCCTGATACTCCTCACGGAGCTCATCTGAGGGTGTGCTCGGTACACCGTCCACATGATCATCCTCGTCATATCTGACAAGGGCAGGTTGTCCCTGGGCTAGAGTTGATGGTATGGGACCAGAGGACTGAGGCTCGTCCTCTTCGGCCTGTGTCGCAGGTTGCCCCATGTTGTTAACTCTTGGCCCTTCGCCCAACACAGATGGAACCGTTGGGCTGTGTTCCTCGGCAGATGGCGTGGCAACTAGGAATTGGGACAAATCCTGTGCCGTGATATTAGCCTTACGGAGACGTGAGAGCCTTTGTGTGAGCGCGTTCACCCGTGATGGCAAATTGGGGTGCGCCTTCTCCCACAAGGCCTGGAGCCTGTCCACACGCCCTTGGGCATGGGGAGGCCCTGCCAGATCATTCAACACAAGTATCGAAGCGTCCAGGGACTTAGTCCATTGGATACGCTTTGGGCGAGAAACTCGCACCGTGCTGCTCCCGTCCGCCACAGTGTCCATCGCTGCACCTGAGAGGTCATTGCTTTCTGGACCTGGGACAGGAAATTTTTGAGTCACTCCTGCTACGTCTCGCAACAGATCCGTAACCAAAAAAAAGTCAGGCCTGGGTGGTTAACCCAGACGTGACCCCTGCCATTTAGCCTGAGCCTCGATGGAGCAAACTCAGTTACCGTCGGGCACCACGTGGAGGTATGACAGGGAAACCCGACACGACTTTTACTTCCTCTAAATGATCAAGTTACTTCCTCTAAATGATCAAGTTTGGGCAGCTTCTTCTCACTCGACTCGCCCATCGCTGAGCAGGTCGTTGAAAATCCAGAGACCTCACTAAACCATTCAATCGGTAGTAGCGACGGGGAGGGCAGGGACGTAATCAACGCAAGCTGCTGACTTGCGCTTACTAGGAATTCCTCGTTGATGATCAAGAATTTCAAAAATCAATCCCCAGCACGACGAAGTTTCACAAGATTCCCCGCACCTATCGGCGTAGGACATGCTCGCTGGCTTCGTCAGTGTAGCGCGCGTGCGGCCCAGAACATCTAAGGGCATCACAGACCTGTTATTGCCTCAAACTTCCACTGGCTTCGGAGCCAGTTGTCCCTCTAAGAAGTCAGCTACCATTCTGGAATGGCAGGACTAGTTAGCAGGTTAAGGTCTCGTTCGTTAACGGAATTAACCAGACAAATCACTCCACCAACTAAGAACGGCCATGCACCACCACCCATAGAATCAAGAAAGAGCTCTCAATCTGTCAATCCTTACTATGTCTGGACCTGGTGAGTTTCCCCGTGTTGAGTCAAATTAAGCCGCAGGCTCCACTCCTGGTGGTGCCCTTCCGTCAATTCCTTTAAGTTTCAGCCTTGCGACCATACTCCCCCCGGAACCCAAAGACTTTGATTTCTCATAAGGTGCCGATGGAGTCAAACGCTAACATCCACCGATCCCTAGTCGGCATAGTTTATGGTTAGGACTACGACGGTATCTGATCGTCTTCGAACCCCTAACTTTCGTTCTTGATTAATGAAAACATCCTTGGCAAATGCTTTCGCAGTTGTTCGTCTTTCATAAATCCGAGAATTTCACCTCTGACAATTAAATACGAATGCCCCCAACTGTCCCTCTTAATCATTACTTCGGCCCCAGAAACCAACAAAATAGGACCGAGGTCCTCTTCCATTATTCCATGCTAATGTATTCAGGCGTAAGCCTGCCTTGAACACTCTAATTTTTTCAAAGTAAACGTCCCGAACTACCCAACCACTGCAGTAAAGAGCAGTCGGGGCTTTCGAGAGGAAGGGCGGCTGACCAGTACTCGTCTTGCGACGGACCAGCCAGGCTGCCCCGAAATCCAACTACGAGCTTTTTAACTGCAACAACTTTAATATACGCTATTGGAGCTGGAATTACCGCGGCTGCTGGCACCAGACTTGCCCTCCAATTGTTCCTCGTTAAGGGATTTAGATTGTGCTCATTCCAATTGCCAGACTAATATAGCCCGGCATTGTTATTTATTGTCACTACCTCCCCGAGTCGGGATTGGGTAATTTGCGCGCCTGCTGCCTTCCTTGGATGTGGTAGCCGTTTCTCAGGCTCCCTCTCCGGAACCGAACCCTAATTCTCCGTCACCCGTTGCAACCATGGTAGGCCACTACCGTACCATCGAAAGTTGATAGGGCAGAAATTTGAATGAAGCACCGTCGGCACGAGGGCCATACGGTTCGAGCAGTTATCATGAATCACCGAGCAACCAGGCTCCCGAGGGAGACCTGCGCTGGTTTTGGATCTAATAAATACATCCCTTCCAGAAGTCGGAATTTTCTGCATGTATTAGCTCTAGAATTACTACGGTTATCCAAGTAGTAAGGAACCCTCAAATAAACTATAACTGATTTAATGAGCCATTCGCAGTTTCACAGTATAGAAGCATTTATACTTAGACATGCATGGCTTAGTCTTTGAGACAAGCATATGACTACTGGCAGGATCAACCAGGTAACCACCGTAGAGGGGCTGGCCGGGAAGAAAGAGAGAGAGAGAGAGAGAGACCAAGGGAGAGGTCGCCCCCAACCAACCCCTTCTTCTCTTCTCCTCCCAGCTGCCACTCTGGCTCCCGTCGGGTCCGGACGGAGAGCCCACATCCTATACCTTTAATGGGCAACGACAGTGAGTTGCACAAATTTCGAGCTCTTGCAAATCCTCTCCAATGCAACGACACCAACTCGAGGCACTGGGGGAGGGACGGGAACCACCCGGGCTCACCTCCTCCAGGCTTCGAATGCAGTCGGACATGCTACAAGGCAGCCGACAGGCAGTTGAGACGCCGTCTGGCATCTCTCACCCAAAACGCTCACTCAAAAAAATGCAGCGTGCAACGGTGCAACCTCACAAACAACAGGGCTCAAAGACCCGGCAGCTCGATGCAGAGGCTCGAACGTCCCTTGCATTTGACCGTCGGGGGATCACACTGCTCTGCTGGACAGGCTGGGCAATGCCACGATAGCTGGAAGCAGCCTTGGGAGCACCCCAGCTTAATGACCTGCAGAGCGACGTCTGTTGCAGAGATGCGTTCTGAAAAACATCCCCACACCCTGGCCTACATGCATGTACCCTACACTGCCTCTGTATGACCACATATAAATTCGTGCACAGCTCGCGTCAGGCACTCCCTAGGTACTTCTCGATGCACCCACCCTGCCACCCCACCCACTCTCGTGCACGCATTTTCCCCACCCAGTTTACCGTGACCCAGCAACGACCACAACTCGTGCCACGCCCACCAGCCGAGTGCCACTTGCAGGCCTCACAATACACTCATCCGACAATGCAGGCCTCACAATACACTCATCCGACAAGCTAAGGGTGGGTGTAGCATTGACTGTGGTTCACCTGCACGTGGGTGCCCCCCCTCCCCCTTGACCTTTGAACTTTGAACTTCCGGTGCACCTGCGTCAAACTTTGACCCCCACCTCTCTCCACTCAACCAATTCTCGTGCCCACATCTGGTGCCTCTTTGCCTGCCTGCTTACTTGCCCGCCCGCCTGCCTGCCCACCCACTCGCCCATTCTAGCTAGTTACCTATTGATCTTGCCTAACCTCCCTACCTCCCTCCCTCCCTCCCTCCCTCCCTCCCTACCTAACCACCCACCCACCCACACCTTACCTACTCTTCAACGTTACAGTTACTTTGGTCAACGGTCCATCCAGCCGAGGCTACGAGAAAGAGTTGTGACGGCCGAAGAATCAAATTCTGGCCGGTGCTGTGGGTAGCTGTAATCCTTGCATCGTATAAGAATCAAGGAGGAGGAGGAGGAGGAGGAGGAGTTGGTTGTCACGGACCTGGTTAGCTGCACCTCCTCTTGAGCCTACCATTAATAATTATGCCGGCAGAATTTAAACTGCAAGTCGAATCATGCATTTCAGACTCAGTTGGGTCACTGGTGATTTGAGGGTTTAGCTATTTACCATAACGAGAGCGACCTCTCGAATGGTGGAATTTTCAGACCTGCTATAACGATGACAATTCTAGCACTTCTTCTGTGAGAGCTAGGTTGAAGTGAGTGAGTGAGTGAGTGAGTGATCAAGAGACGGGAACACGCGTGAGCAGGAGCTAATTGTTGCGTACATGGCATTATCTATCTAACCGACTGCTCTAGATGGAGAGATTTCATTGGCATGCTGATATTATTGTCGTTCTGGTGGTGTTTATAATAATATGTATGCCCACTAATGGCATCGATAATAATTGGCACGGTGGTTACATTTTGTGCAGGTCCCGTGGTGGTGTCCTGCAGAAAGGGTTTGAGGAGCAAGTAAAGCAGCAGTGTCCTGTGTTGTCCCTCCCTCCCCACGAGGAGAACTTTGGACCATTGTCAAAAGAGACATCGATACAGTACTACGTAGTAGCTATTGCGATGTTTAATTGATAATAATATGTTATTTTCGTGTCATAATTATTATGCCGAGACATAAGCCAAGTAGAGAGAGAGTGAGAGAGAGAGAGAGAGAGTGGAAGGAATAATGAATGGGGTTAGGCGGTGAGATGTGCTTAAGACAGGAATGGTGGGTGGTCAGATGAAGTCTGATTTTAAGATTAATAATAATAA